>VDFB02058242.1:637800645-637902343 GCA_007258455.2 Sequoia sempervirens | reverse complement strand
GATGGTCCACTTGAGGAAAGAAAGGTTTCCAGTGGGAACATCTAAGAAATTTAAGATGATGTTTGGTCCCTGTAAATTTTAAAGAAGCATGATTCAGTGAATGCATATGAGGTAGAGTTGCCAGATGGATTCAACATTTGCCCTTTGCGTTCAACATTTCAAATTTGACAGAGTATCATCAAGGTGGGCGCAGAGGAAGCACCGACGATGGAACAGTGTGGGGATTCCAGCACCTACTTCGTAAAGGGAGAGATTGGGAGGGAAATCTTGGATAGTCGCGGTGGGGGAGTGCGAGTACCGTAAACAGCGCAAGTGATGAAGAATATCGTGAAATGGAGAGGAAGGCCCCGGTGGAAGATTCATCTTTGGCTATCTAAGGCGCTGGTTGACTGGTTGTTTCAACCATTCGAGATGTGACAGGGTCACTTCTCAAATTACCTCGGTGTTTGATGCAGGAGCATCCAGCGGTGTAAGGGCAATCTTGCATCACCCAAAAATAGTTAAATTTCAAGTTTCTCATTTTTTTGATGTTTTTACATTTTTGGATACCCTTTTCGTCATAATGAAATTCCCAATTTACAGTTTTTATTTTCTATTCCTGGGTTGAAAGATATTGCAGCTTTAGTTTCCTAGATTTGCACTTGAAAATCTTTCGAGTTGGATTTGAGGCACTTAGAGCTCCTGGAATGGCCCCAAAACTTGCCAAAATTGGTGTAGCTAATTTTGAGTGCATTCTTGACTTTGAGACCTTTCCAACGGTTTAAACGGTTCGCGAATCGGAGTCCCGGATCAAAAGTTATGGCCCCGGGAAGTTGGCGCACTTTCTAGAAGATACAATTGCAAATGTTCTTTTGAAATTTGAACTTCAAGTTGTAATTTTCGGTGCCAAACCGCCTAAACTCAAATTTGAATGTTGTTTTGGCTCCAAACTAAAGAGGAGCTCTATTTATGGGTGGATTTCTAATTTTTGGGTAACTTTTTGGGGACAAGCTCGCATATTGCGAAAGGGTTATTATGTAGCTTTCTGTAGCTTGCATGTGTTGTAGAACTTGGGGATTTGAGATCCTCTACATGTAAGAAGCTCCATTTTCTGAATAATAAAATTATTCTCTTGTTTGTGGGTTATTTTCTCTGTCTTGGGTTGCGCCCTCATCACTATCTATGAGATTTCATGTCGTAGCGGCTTATCAAACTTATACTCAAGATTCATGAAAGCTACGGACTCTACATCTTATAATGTTGTTGGACAAAAATATCCTAAAAGGAGTAATAAAAAAAATCTAAATCAACAACCTATTGTATCAGTTGGATCCTTTATCATTTATTTATCCATCATTATGCATTATCATTTCATTTTTCATTTTTCATTTCATATCATTTTGTTACATACCATTCGCGTGGATTTTTCGAATATCACGTTCCACCTACAAGAACTCCTGCCTTCGAATGTGCAAAAGCAAGCAAAGCCTTTGATGATTATAGTCAATGTTAGCAATATCAGTATTAGGCACACCCTCGTTGACACAGGTTTGGCTCTCAATGTTTGTGGTGTAGACCTATTACCTAAAATTAAGATTGATTCATCCACTTTAGTAGCTTCCTTCTTGTACATTCATGGATTTGATAACACTGGCTGCCAAGCTCTAGGTACGATAATACTACCTTTGCAGTTGGGTCTCGTTACCTTACCCACGTTAGTTTATGTGATGCCCGGACCCTTACCATATAACCTCCTCTTAGGGAGACCTTGGATCCATGTTATGGGTGTGGTAACTTCTACTTTACACCTCTCTTTGAAGTTTGTATACGTCTAAAAATGGTCACAGTTAATCAAACTTGTTAATTAATTAAATATGAATTATTTAATTAATCTTCTAAAGTCATCTACATATAAATAAATTTAATTATTTATTTGTATCGTTCACTTTTATCATTCTTCTACCTTAACTAAATAAATAAGTTTATTTAATTATTACCATCTTCCATCTTCCTCTTAATTAAATTAAATAAATTTTATTTTTTTAAAATTAATTATCATATTATTCATAATTTGAATGTTTAAATTCAAATAATGGAATATTCCTCCAAACACCTTCTTCATCTCACAATTAAATTAAATATTACAAATATTTAATTTAACACCTTTTTTCACTCCACACATAATTAAATATTTTAAATATTTAATTACCTTCCATTCTCATCTCTCACACATAATTAAATATTTTAAATATTTAATTACCTTTCATTCTCATCTCTCACACATAATTAAATATTTTAAATATTTAATTACCTTCCATTTTCATCTCTCACACATAATTAAATATTAATTATTTAATTATGCAAACTTCTAAATTCATCATCACATGTAATTAAATAAATTTATTTATTTAATTATGGGATTTATCCTCAACTCACTTCTTAAATGGTAACTTTCCTTCAGTTCTGAATGGGAAAAATTGTGTAGGAGGAAACCTTCCATCTCTCTCTCAACTTTCAAAAATCTCTCACCGTTCATCTTGATAAGCTTGATTTCAATCGTTGATCACATCAGCCAATTAGAATCTTTCAAAAACTCTATAAATACCCCTATGAATGCAAGCATTGGTTACACACACACATTAGAGACAAGCATTAGAGATTAGTTGCATTCAAGCGATCAGCATTTTAGCATTATCATTCATCAGCATAATCATATCTTAGCATAGCGTTCAATCATCATCTTCAATCTCGTTCTCTAGGAAGACCGTTTGTTGAGCCTAGCACACAATCTGAGAGCAAGCTGGAATCGATAAAATCACTGGAGATAGAGGACGATAGGACGACATCGAGGATAGAAGACTGAGTTTTCACTCCTTTTATTTGATCTTCTGTTTTGATATAATGTCTTATTATTGTGTTTGATTTGTTTGTAATCTACATTTGATACACTTAAAATCAACCACACATTTTTTTGGCGCCCACCGTGGGGCCTTTGCCCCGTCTTTAACATCTACTTGCAGGTTTTCTGATAGGTTTTTGTGTTCTGAAGTTTGGCTTTTCGAAAAAGAATCACGTTTTAACACATCCAGGGCTTCTTTCAGCGCTTTTGCAGGTCTTTTGACGCATCCAGGAACTATTTTAGCGCATCTAGGGAACAGAATAGCACATCCATTTAGCTCACTTCATTTAAAATTGTCTAAAAAAATTTGCATTCTTAGATTAGCGCATTTAGGATTTCTTTTAGTGCATTTAAGGTTTTTTGCATCGCTTATGATGTCTGTTTTAGTGCATATGTATGATCTTTCAGTACATGTAGGTTGTAACTAAACAAGGTTCTGAGTCTGACGCCTTTCGTAGATAGGACCTTTTCTGGCTTAAAAAAAGAAGCAACCCTAGGGTAGACACAGCAATTTAAAATGAACCAATCCTAGGATAGACATGGAATTTAAAATGAAGCAATCCTAGGGTATTCACCACACATTGATTTTGCAGTTAAAATGAATCCAATGCTTGTTGTGAAGCAACATCTTCACATATATTAAATCATTGTCATTTGGGCTTTAAAAAAACATTGTTTGCTTTGTCTATGGCAATAGGTCTATGCTCTTCCCTTAACTGGGTGATCAGAATACCAAAATTTCCTTTTCAATTTTTACAATTTTAATGCTTTATTACATCCTTTAGAGGGCCTGCTCTTGTGGGAAAAATTACTCACCCAAGAGGAACGACCCAAGTGGGTTCAAACCAAAGCCAAGTTATTCCACCCCACTATAAAATTTAAAGCAAATCTAGGGAAACCCACTTTTGTCGGTAGTGTGCAAGATAACCATCCCCAAAGCCTTTGTTCTAAAGGTTGGGAGGTCTCTTAAGGGAGTTTATTATTGCCGCACCAAATGGAAACCCTTACTAAGAACCTAGTGTAGTAGCCAACCGTTTCAATTTCTGAACATCCTAATAATCACAGTGCAAGGGGAGGGAAGAATCTGCCCCCAAGACACTCACCATATAACTGCCAAGGACTGTTTGCTCAAGGGATCTGGTATCCACTTTCGTCACTCTAAGTACGCACCTGGAAAAGACAAAAACATGAGCGCCCCTTCGAGGGTGACACGGTTGTGTGAGTCAACGCAGTTCTAAGATGTGGGTTGTGGTTATTATCATGACCTTCTTGAGTACTAAGAGTGAGTCTGCCTGAATTGTCTGTTATGTGCAAAAACCTATGAAAACACTTTTTGAAAACATTTTGAAAATACACTTGATGTTTAGTATAGGGCTTAAAAACAACTGTTTTAAGAAAGTTTGTTGTGTTTTCAATCACATTAATTTAGATAAAAGATAATCCAAAATGAACATGCAAAAATGCAGCTGAAACTGTTCAAAACTATTCAAAAAACTGCATGAGAAAACTATTTTAGCACATCTAGGGCATATTGTAGTGCATCTGAGGTCTATTGTAGTGCATTTGACTATTTCTTTAGCACATCTGCCTATTTTTGTAGCGCATATAAGACACAGAGTAGCACATCTGTCACTTTCTAGAATTTTTGCTTTTGACAGATCTAAGTTTGTAACATCCTTGGTCCAGTAGCATTTTGACATTTCTCTCATGCTTAGAGAGTGGAAATCAACCAAGTTTGTTAAGAAATCAATTGCGAATAGGATCAAGAAACCTAAGAAACATTTAGGTTACAAGAAAACCTTGCAATGTAGAAATTTTTTGTATAAAAGTTGAAACATCTTGCTCCATCACTGTGAGTTTCTCCATAGGTACCAAAATTTTGCTAGGGGATTTACTAATGAATATGTTATAGAACCTTTATATTCATGAGCCTATTTCCAAAGAAGAGCTCTATCACAACGACACAATCACAATCAACCTCTCAACTTCGATTATCTACCACAACCTTCTATTGAATATCCAACAGATTCCAATCAAATCCTTCAGTGAGTTTAATTAGGCTATTTGATATACTCATCGTTCTTCAAAAACAAGGATCAAATCTTAAAAGTGTGCCTTTCAAACAATTTTTTGATTATTGATTCAACTTCCCCAACAAGATTCTAACAACCTTCATCATTGGAAGCCACAATCAAGAATTAGGAACATATTTGATCATATCATAAGATTTTCATCTTATTGGATCAAAACACCGTCATTCTCGCACTTAACAAACTGTGATCTAAGTTTAGAAGAATATTTCAAAATCATATGCCTATTTTTACAAGATCTCAATACAATAAACTGAAAGAGGATATTCAACAAGAAGATCGTACGCAAAAAACTCAAGAATAAGGTGAGAGTAGTAATCCCCTTTATAGTGTAAGTCATAATCCCCTTTTCAACAACATGGATAATAGAGAAGAAAATCCATTTCCTTACAACAAATACAAGGATGTGAGCAAAAATCCTGTAGATAGTGATGATGAATGAGATGAAGAATGTCACCTTAGAGAGGCCAAGCAAGATCCCAAATTTCGCAAAGCCTTATAAAAGATTTTAGAATGCAACAAAGAGAAATATTTCTAGTATTTGGCTGACAAAGGAGCTAAATTGCCTCATGATTTTGATACTAAGAACTTAAAGAGAAGTCTTGATGAAACACCCTTGTCTAATCTTAGTGCCTTGTCTCAACAGATTAAAGCTCTACAAAGACAAACTAAAGACATGCAAGGGGGAACCACAACAAAGACATATGCTCTTGATGACATCTGTCAGGTTATCCTTTTGACTGACATCTCAACATGATCCCATTTCCCAAACATTGTGAAGTTCCAAAGTTTGATCATTATAATGGGAAATCGGATCCAATCGATCATATTAGAGACTTCTAAAATATGACTTTAGATTTTTCCCATGAGGACACATACTTGATGCATTTGTTTCCTAGGAGTCTTGGAAGCCAATCTATGGAATGGTTATCGAAAATCACACCGCCTGTCAAGACATTTGAGGAATTGATTAACGAGTTCATATCACAATATTCCTACAACATACAACATAAAATAGCCATGATTGATCTCTACAAGGCTAAACAGAAACCTGGTGAACCATTCATTACATTTCTTCAGAGATGGAGAAGATTGTTCGCTAGATACCCACGTCATGTTCCTAAAAAGGAAAAGATTGCCACTTTCATAAATAGCTTAGATCAAGAAATGAGGTATCATCTTAATCTTCATTTTCCTCCCTCTTTTTAGAAATTGATTGAAAATTCCATCACCATTGGAGGTTCCTTAATCTCGAGAGGGATAATAAAACTTGATAAGGACAATCCTATCTCTTCAAATCACCACAACAACAACAACAAATCTAAGTTTTGGACTCGCAAAAAAAATGTGGTGAATGATGGTGTTGTAGATGCAAATCATGTCTCGACTAAGCCATTTGTTCTTAATACTCCAAGTGCTCCTCGCTATAATAACTATAATAATGTCAATTTGGTCACAAATCAAGGAAACAATCCTCCTCCTCTGAGGGACAACGTGAATCAAAATTTTATTCCCAATCAAGGGAATTCCAACAATCAAGGTTACCATGGAAACAACAACAATACCTTAGGAAATACCTTGAACACAAATCCGCAATGATCTTCATTCTTCTCCAACAGAAGAACTTTTACTCCACTAGGTCAATCTCTAGAATCTTCCTTTAAAGAGTTGATGGCAAAGAACGTTATCACTTTAACGCCTCAATGAAATTTTGAACCCAGTGTGAAGCCTCCATCATGGAATGATGCATACTATTGTGATTATCATAGGTGCAAGGGATACAAAATGAATAATTGTCAAGCCTTAAAGAATGTTGTCCAATATTTGATAGAAAATGGCACCATCACAATAGAAGGACACCAACAAACAAATGAAGATCATCAAGCATTTAAAGACCCTCTTCCAAACTATGAAAAAGGGGAATCTTCTTCATCAAACAACAAAGGAAAGAATGTAAACTATGTCTATAAGACTACCATTCTTAACATTTATGTAGTTCACAATCAAATTCATGATAAACAAGACATTGTACCAACTAATTTGAAAGTTTGTCAATCCCAAGCTATGGTGGGACACTCCACCGCACCTCATTGCCTGTCATTTACTGAAAATGATGATGCTTCACTCACCCATCTGCATAATGCTCCACTTCATATTGAGGTTTTGATCCATAAATGTATGTTCAAACATGTTCTAATAGATGGAGGAGCCAGTTTAAATATCTTATCTTTAAAGTTTATACATGCATTGGAATATCCTGAAGAAGAAATTGATTCCAGTAACAAGAGTACCATGAAGGCATATGATCAAGAGGAACGTTCATCTGAAGGATCAGTTATTTTTCCAATCTAAGTTGGCCCTATGGTGAAGGATGTGGTTTTCCAAGTCCTTGATCTCCCCCTGCCTTATAATATTCTCCTTGGAAGACCTTGGATACATGAAATGCAAGCAATGTCCTCTACATACCATCAATGCTTGAAATTCCCTCATGATGGAGTTGAAATCACCATCCCTAGCAAAAGTGAAGCACTACATACTCAAGCATGTATTGATCTTGAATCTTCAAAAACATCCACTTCATCCATTGCAATATCAAATTCTAAGGTCCAAATCCATGATTTGGTAAACGAAGAATATCGTTTGGACAATTTGCTAGTAAAAGATACTACTACTATTGTTGAGAAGGCTCGAAGTTCTAATAATGATGTTGAGACAACTATAGAAGGAATACAAAAAGATGATTGTGCTGAGATTGAAACCACTTGGGATCTTGATGATACACCTACCTATTCCATATCTACTACCACTCAATATTTTCATATCATTGATAATCCACTATTTGATCAAAACTTCTATGATAACCCACTCTTTGATCATGATCCTGCTAAGGATATCCAACCATCATCCTTCCATTCCACCTACCCTGGACTAGGATATGAATATCCTATTGTGGCCTCTACAAATCCATCTTTCCAAGTCACTAAGGATGTGCAAGCTTCCTTTGATGTTAGTCCTACCGAAAAGGATAGTCTCAAAGACTCTATTGATGACATCACTACTCCTTCCATCTCACCTACATCCATCCACCTTATAGCCATGGATCAAGAAGTATCATTCAAAGAAAATATAAAGGAGTTAATTCAAGAATCAAAGGTCAAAGTTCATTTTTCAAAGGGAGATCTAAAATCAAAAGAAATCTTGCAAGGAAAGAAAGATCAAGAAAAGTCCCTTAGCCAATATAAAAACCTATTGGAAAAATCAAAAACAAAGAAATATCCATACAAGTCCACTAGCCAAAATCAAAAGCTATTGGACAAATTAAAAATAAAAGTCAAAAATAAAAGCGAGCAAAAGTTGATCTCCAAACATGCCTCTCCCTCAAAAATCACTGGGGGCATCTATCAAGAAAGAAAATCAAAGAAAGAATTTGTTGATCTAAGGTCTTCATCCACCTCATTATCACTCATACCATATAGTCCTTTCCACCCATCCATGTTCACATACCCATCATATCATTACACCTCCATTGGTGACATCTTTTGATGTGTCTTTGATGATGACCACTTCACGTACTATAACTCATTGGTTTCTCAAGCTCCTTTTTGACTAATGCCTGATGGCCCACATAGTGTGCACATTAAGGATCCTATCCTAGCCTCTTCCATTCACTACATCTATCATCCTTCATACTTTCCACTCGTACTCCTCATTCTGATTAGGTCCTTTCATCCAGCACGGTCATCCACACAGGTTTGCAGCAACGTCAAGGTGGTCTACGAATCTGGCATTTATCAATTCTATATCTAGCTTCGGAGTGCACAAAAAAAGTCCTGAAGAAATACAAAAAAAAAAAAATCCTAAAGAAATACAAAAAAAGTCCTAAAAGAAATACAAAAACAGTAGAAATAGTCCTGAAAAAATACAAAAAACAACAAAGAAAGTCCTAAAAAAACAAAAAATACAAAAAAATCATCATAGGGTGAAAACTTGGCAACAGGTAGTCTATTGACAAGAAAAATACAAAAAAATCAAAAAATCGTCATGGGGTGAAAACCTGGCAACAGGCAGTCTATTGACAAGAAAAATACAAAAAAATCAAAAAGAAATTAGAAAAATGCAATAAAGACAAATAATGAAAATCTGGCAAACAAACATTATTTGTAGCTCTCCATCTATTAGCTCATATTCTGCACTTGGCTTCTCAGCCTTCATTTCATGCATCTTTTCATAGTCATCTTAGGGCCATAATAGCATCATACTTTCATCATTTTCCTAGAGCGATAATGTCTTACCATGGCTTGATTATTATACACATTCATTTTAGCAAGTTGTGCCAATCCTGGGGGCAAACGTTGACATACTGGGGAAATCAATTTTCATAGTTTATCGAAACAACTAGACAATGGCATAAAATCCAAACATGCGAACAAACAATCAAATCACATGAAAAACTATCCAATCATTGATCCATATCCCAACAATTTTCAACAAGTACCATATCATAACACATATCTGGATGATCTAAAATTTGAATAATGTTTGGAATATCAGTATTATATTTTGAACAATGGTTGTTTGACTTTTGATATCATCCCTCTGGAGCACACTCGATGATGTACTGAACTAGAGTGGCAAGGAAAGAGGATGATTTTTCTTTGTTTGATTTTCTATTCACGGGTTGAAAGATATTGCAGTTTGTCTCCTAGAATTGCACTTGAAAACTTCTAGGTCAGATTTGAGGCACTAAACAGTCCCGAAACGGCCTCAAAACTTGCCAAAATTGGTGTAATAACTAGTACATTTTTGACCGAGACCTTTCATGATTTAAATGGTTCGCGAATGGGCCGGATCAAAAGTTATGGCCGGGAAGTTGGCGCACTTTCTAGAAGATACAATTGCAAATGTTCTTTTGAAATTTGAACTTCAAGTTGTAATTTTTCGGCGCCAAACCACCTAAACTCAAATTTTAATGTTTTTTTGGCTCCAAACTAAAGAGGAGCTCTATTTATGGGTGGATTTCTAATTTTTGGGTAACTTTTTGGGGACAAGCTCGCATATTGCGAAAGGGTTATTATGTAGCTTTCTGTAGCTTGCATGTGTTGTAGAACTTGGGGATTTTAGATCCTCTGCATGTAAGAAGCTCCATTTTCTAAATAATAAAATTATTCTCTTGTTTGTGGGTTATTTTCTGTGTCTCGGGTTGCGCCCTCATCACTATCTATGAGATTTCATGTCGTAGCGGCTTATCAAACTTATACTCAAGGTTCATGAAAGCTACGGACTCTACATCTTATAATGTTGTTGGACAAAAATATCCTATAAGGAGTAATAAAAAAAATCTAAATCAACAACCTATTGTATCAGTTGGATCCTTTATCATTTATTTATCCATCATTATGCATTATCATTTCATTTTTCATTTTTCATTTCATATCATTTTGTTACATACCATTCGCGTGGATTTTTCAAATATCACATTCCACCTACAAGAACTCATGCCTCCGAATGTGCAAAAGCAAGCAAAGCCTTTGATGATTATAGTCAATGTTAACAATATCAGTATTAGGCACACCCTCGTTGACACGGGTTTGGCTCTCAATGTTTGTGGTGTAGACCTATTACCTAAAATTAAGATTGATTCATCCAGTTTAGTAGCTTCCTTCTTGTACATTCATGGATTCGATAACACTAGCTGCCAAGCTCTAGGTACGATAATACTACCTTTGCAGTTGGGTCATGTTACCTTACCCACATTAGTTTATGTGATGTCTGGCCCCTTACCATATAACCTCCTCTTAGGGAGACCTTGGATCCATGTTATGGGTGTGGTAACTTCTACTTTACACCACTCTTTGAAGTTTGTATACATCTAAAAAATGGTCACAGTTAATCAAGCTTGTTAATTAATTAAATATGAATTATTTAATTAATCTTCTAAAGTCATCTACATATAAATAAATTTAATTATTTATTTGTATCGTTCACTTTTATAATTCTTCTACCTTAATTAAATAAATAAGTTTATTTAATTATTACCATCTTCCATCTTCCTCTTAATTAAATTAAATAAATTTTATAATTTGTTGAAATTAATTATCATATTATTCATAATTTGAATGTTTAAATTCAAATAATGGAATATTCCTCCAAACGCCTTCTTCATCTCATAGTTAAATTAAATATTACAAATATTTAATTTAACACCTTTTCTCACTCCACACATAATTAAATATTTTAAATATTTAATTACCTTCCATTCTCATCTCTCACACAATTAAATATTTTAAATATTTAATTACCTTCCATTCTCATCTCTCACACATAATTAAATATTTTAAATATTTAATTACCTTCCATTTCCATCTCTCACACATAATTAAATATTTTAAATATTTAATTACCTTCCATTTTCATCTCTCACACATAATTAAATATTTTAAATATTTAATTACCTTCCATTTCCATCTCTCACACATAATTAAATATTTTAAATATTTAATTACCTTCCATTTTCATCTCTCACACATAATTAAATATTAATTATTTAATTATGCAAACTTCTAAATTAATCATCACATGTAATTAAATAAATTTATTTAATTAATTATGGGATTTATCCTCAACTCACTCCTTAAATGGTAACTTTCCTTCAGTTCTGAATGGGAAAAATTGTGTAGGAAGAAACCTTCCATCTCTCTCTCAACTTTCAAAAATCTCTCACCGTTCATCTTGACAAGCTTGATTTCAACCATTGATCACATCATTCAATCAAAATCTTTCAAAAACTCTATAAATATCCCTGTGAATCCAAGCATTGGTTAAACACACACATTAGAGACATGCATTAGAGATTAGTTGCATTTAGGTGATCAGCATTTTAGCATTATCATGCATCAGCATAATCATATCTTAGCATAGTGTTCAATCATCATCTTCAATCTCATTCTCTAGGAAGACTATTTGTTGAGCCTAGCACACAATTTGAGAGCAAGCTGGAATCGATAAAATCACTGGAGATAGAGGACGATAGGACGACATCAAGGACAGAAAACTGAGTTTGCACTCCTTTTATTTGATCTTTTGTTTTGATATAATGTCTTATTGGTGTGTTTGATTTGTTTTTAATCTACATTTGATACACTTAAAATCGACCACACAAAGTTCGTTGCAAATAATCAAGTAGTTAGGGTTAAAGCAAATCTAGAAGGCATTCACCTCTTTGAACTGGTCACTGCTAGTCGCACTTTGGTTGTATCTACTCTCATGAATTGTATTCCATCTTTGACTGTTGATGTTATTGCATGTTCTTCATCGATACCCTCTATGGAAGTTGTTCCCAAAGCGAGTGTCAGAAATGAAGAATCACCTAAAGCAAAAGACCCTGAGTCTCCCTTGTCTGCTACTCAAACAAATGTTTTGCTTGGAGATGATTGGGGCTCCTTGAATTTCTCTAAATTCTTCATTGCAGAATACAAGGCAAACCCCTCTTGCATAGACCTTACAAGTGCCCTTGACACAAAGGCGGATGATACTCCCATGGAGGAAGAGAAGTGTGATCCTATTTAGGAGATCACTCCCTCCTATGCTAAGGAAAATAATCCCACTCTTGCAAAGGAGATTAACATTTGTAAGCCTGGTAAAGAAGGCGGGAGTACCCCCATAGAAATGTTTGGCATGCATTGGTGGAATGAAACGCTCTACGTGGAGTCGTCACCTCCTGAGGTTTTGCAAACTCATTACGGGTTTGGATATGAGCTCGCTTCTTGGTATGGCTATGGGCACAAGGACCTAGGGTGTATCAAGCAAGGGATTCAAGTCCCTATCTAATTCAAGTCGCGACTGCACTATCTAGGTTTGGGATGCTCTATAGAACAATCCAAGCAAAAGCCTTGGTGGAGTGTTAATATGATTTTAGCCGAACCGTTGAGCCTAGCTTATCCTGTGTTGATAGAGGAAAGGGGGCAAGCTAAGAAGATTCCTTTAGATGTCTTCTCTTCAAATGAGGTGCTAGAATAATTTCTAGGGTCTTATTCCCCATTTCCTCCTTATCATCACAAGAAACGGTTCTCGTATTGCTTGCATAGTCAAGCATACTTTAGAGAGTTAATTTTGAGTATTGATGAGGAGGACCCTATATCTAACATCGGTAATGACGTCATGATATCTCATCTTGAAGACTGTAGATTCCCTTCTTAAAGGGGATACTATTGAAATTTCTATGGATCCCAAACCCTTAGAAAAAGTGATCAAGATCGGGAAGTGTCTCTCTTTGGAGGAAGCAGACAAGCACTCTGATCTCTTGCATTCTCATCCAGATATCTTCACTTGGACGTATGAGGATATGCCCGGTATTGATTAGTCTATAGTGGTTCACAATTTTGTCCTATGTCCTAAGGCTAAGCCAGTTAAATAAAAAATCTAAAAGATCAATCCTTGGGTGGCATTGATGGTCAAGACCAAGATAGAGAAATTGTTGAAATCAAGCTTTATCCATCCTATCGATTATTCCCCCTAGATTTTGAATATAGTTGTCATTAGTAAGCCTGATAGTCGTATTCGTATATGTATCAACTTTCGCGATCTTAATAAGGCTTCTCTTAAAGATGATTTTTCGCTACCTAATATAGATATGATTGTTGACTCGATCGCAATCCATGCATTACTATCTTTCATGGATGGCTTCTCCAATTAGATTCATATTAACCCAGATGATCAATACAAGACAGCCTTCACTACCCTATGGAGTACTTTCTGTTATGTGGTCATGCCCTTTGGATTGAAAAATGCGGGAGTTACTTACCAATGGGCGATGACCCTGATATTTCACAATTTTATCCATAAGATCTTAGAAGATTATGTCAATGATATATTGGTGAAATCAATAACCTGTCAAGATCATGCGAAGAACCTTCACCTTATTTTTGAGAGGATTCGACTTTATAAAATGAGGCTAAATCCCCATAAGAGTTTCTTCGGCGTTGACGTTAGCAAGCTTTTTGGGTTTATAGTTTCTCACCGTGGGATCGAGGTTGATACTAATAAGATTGATGTCATTGTTAACATGCCTCCAACAAGGAATATCACTGAGTTGTAAAGTTTACAAGGGAAGATTCAGGAAATTCATAGATTTATATCTCAGTTGGTTGATCGTACCCTTCCTTTCACTCTTTTATTGAAAAAGGACGTTCGCTTCATATGGGATGAAGAGTGTCAAAAATCCTTTGAATCAATCAAGGCCTATTTGGCCAATCCTCCCATATTGATACCAGTTATGCAAGATAGACCCTTTTTGCTTTACCTTGTTGCATCACCATATGCTTTGGTAGCTCTTTTAGCTCAATATGATGACACTAGGAAGGAGAGAGTGGTCTACTACATTAGTCACGTTCTGGTTAACTATGAAACTCATTATTCCTCCATGGAGAAGCAATGTATTGCTCTTGTCTTCACCACATAGAAGTTGTGACACTATCTCCTCCATGCTGAAATGCACATCATAGTAAAAATGGATCTCTTAAAGCATCTATTCTCTAACACTGACCTGGCTAGGAGATTAGCGAAATGGGTTATGCTACTTTCTGAGTTCAACATAAATTTTATTACTCATAAATCAATAAAGGGTCAAGCAGTTGCAGATCAGTTGGCAAATGCTTACTCATCTCGCTCTTTTCCAGGGTTGGATTTGTTTCTTGATGAAAATATTTTTGTAATTAATCATGACCTTGAGTGGAAAATGTATTTTGACAGATCGAGGTGTCAAACTAGTTCTGGAGCTAGCATAGTTCTAATATCCCCTAGAGGTAAACTGGTTACTCTATCCTTTCAACTAAATTTCCCTTGTACCAATAACATTGTTGAGTACGAAGCCCTTATTATTGGTTTACGTGCTGTGATTTCACTAAGAATCAAATGTCTTCGTATTTTGGGTGACTCTAAACTTATCATGAACAAGGTGACGCCTATCAAGCGAAGTAGAGTAAGTTGTCCTGATATCAAGACCTTGCCCTGTCCTTGCTTAAACAGTTCTTTTCCTTCACAATAGACAGCATCCCTAGGAGAGAAAATAGACATGTTGATGTCATGGCAAGCATTGCTTCCTTGGTACCTTTAGAAGAAGATACGAAAGAATACCACTTAATAGTCCAAGTCTTGTGGTCCCCGACCAACCCGAAGCCGATTCCCTTGTATGTTCCCATGTGGACTTTGGAGAATGGTTTTTTGATACCTATAACTACCTAAAGACTAGAAACTTTCCTGATGATGTGACAAAGAACGATCACACTCGTATAAGAAAGATTTCAGTTTGTTATGTTATTATGTTTGATGTCCTTTATAGAAAAGCCTATAATGGCATGCTTCTCAGGTGTCTCACTAAAGCATAAATACCCCTTTCCCTTAAGGAAGCCCATGTTAGCTTCGGGGGTGGACGCTTTGGTGGTAGATTCTTGGAAAGAAGACTGATACACATGGGGTAATATTGGCAAACAATGGAGCAAGATTCCTTCATTTTTGTTAAGTGTCCTCAATGTCAGCAACATAGTCATCTCATTCATGCATCGGCCCAAGGATTACAAAATCAGACTTATCCTTGGCCGTTCGCAAAATGGAGGTTGGATATTATTGGAAAAATATCACCTCCTTCTTCCAAGTGACATACCTTTATCATTACCACTACAGATTACTTCACAAAATGGGTCAAAGCTATCCCACTTTGATCCATGAACGCTGGCTATTTGTAGCTTTCTCATGAACAATATCATTTCTCAATTTGGATTGCCCGCTACGCTTATTTCTAACAATGGCTCACGTTTCAACAAAAGGGAAGTGAAGCAGTTCCTTGAGAAATTCCATATTCAGCATAGGTTTCCACACCGTATTATCCACAATCTAATGGTCAAGCGGAAGCGTCTAACAAGACTCTTGAGCTTATTCTTTGTAAGATAGTTAATAAGCATGGTAAAGATTGGCATATTCAACTAACGTACACTTTGTGGGCCTATCGCACAAGTGTTCATATGGCTACGGGAACAACACCTTATAACCTCGTGTATGGCACTAAAGCTATTATGCCTTTGGAGTTGGAGATTTCATCTTTATAGGTTTCCCTTAAAGGGTTAATTGATAATGAAACCTACTGAGTTAACCATTTGCATCAGCTAGAGATTCTCGATGAGCACCTTAAAGCTTATCAGTGGTGGTTATCTAGGCAATATAATCAGGGTGTGCTTCCTAAGACTTTTAAAATAGGAGGTCTGGTTCTCTATGAAAACCAGAGAAATGTAAATGCGTCATCTGATCAAAGAGGAAAATTTAGTCCTAACTGGTTAGGCTCTTACAATGTGATCTATGTATATGGTTTAGGTGCCTATGGATTATCATCTATGTATGGGATTCCTCTAAAAGAGCTCATTAATGTGATGCATCTTTGTTGATACTATGTGTAGTGTTATATGTGTCATCTATGTGGTGTTCTCTCCATAGAAGGGCAGTAGAACTACATATGTTGACATTATTCATTAATACATTGGGAAAAATTTTGTGTTGTGAATGACCATGTGTGTGTATGTGTGTGTGTGACCATGCATCACATTACATCTATTCAAACCATTAGACCATCATTGTATTTAATTAACATACAACCATGTTGATGGGGAGGTTGGATGAAAAAAACATTGTTTCATGCTCTGGGTCTTGCTTGCAAGACCTCTAGGGTGTTTCACTCCACCACTTGAAACCTATAGGACCTCTTCATTCTTAGGGTCCCCTGATTTCTCCTTTCCAACCCAACTATCAACTCAGTTCCTCCTACCAAGTTCAAACTTGGTGCACTCTTGAAACACTTGCCTTAGCCCTTAATCCACCCTAAAGGCTACAAATCCTCCAAATCTTGAATTTAACTTTGCAGGGGTGTGGAGGTGTTTCTAATAACTCCAATCCATCCTACTAAGTGTGTTAGGGGTCCATCTAGCTCCATCTGTTGGTCGCTTTCACCAAACCCTCATTTGGACCTAAAAGGCTACTAGCCCTAGGAGCCCCAATTAGGCCTCCATCTCTAAGAAAATAGATTAGTTCTCTAAATCTTTCCAAAGAGCACACAATCTTTTCTTGGTATTCCTGGTTCATATACACACCTCTCAAAGATTTTTGGGGTCTTGGGTCTCAACTGTCCGTACAAAGGCTTAACCCACAATTTGGAAAAAGTAGGCCTATACAAACCCTTACCTGACTCACAGCAAAATGTTAGACATTTCTCACACCATATGGATTGATGGAGCTTCTTCCTACTTACCAGGTCTTGGCAAGATTCATACCTGCCTTCTCCAAAAAGGAGTTTGTCAAGAATTTGACACCCCTGTAAATTAAGTGCTCTGCACTAAAGTCTTCCTAGCCAGGCACTTTCCTGGCTCACCTAGGGCAAGACTTCCACAATAACTCCTGTGCTTCCAAAGAAACTAAACCCTACTATATTTACAGCCATGGAGTCTAGTCACTATTCCCAAAGGTCCGTACAATTTGTATGGTGGGAAAGTGAACTAATACCCCATTCTTCACAAACTGACTGGTTCAGACTAGCAATAGTAGGAAAACAAAAATATTTACCAACAATGCTTGAAATTGAATTAGAAAACTATCTAAATGCCACACAAAACTTGAAGAATAACTACTCTATCTCCTACACAATTTATAGTGCCATGATCAATCCATTAAAACCTCACTTCAAAGCAAAAATCAGAAAATCCACACTCAATCACAACTATTTTCTTGAATTCAAAAACTTCAACAATATCAAATGCTTCCCACCCTTCTCCCATGTCTAGTTCACCCCTAAATAGGGTCTCAAAAATAGTTATCCTCTCCTTGGCTCTTCTTGGCCGCTTGTAGCTCCAATTGAGCAACATTTTTCAAGAATTCCTAAAAATCCAAGACCTTGTTTTGAGCTAGAACCTAATGACACTTATTCTATGGTCAACATGACCTTCATCTGATCAAAACCAATAAGAATGCCACTAAGGCTTACATTCAAATACAAAAGAAGTAAATTTTATTTCTTAATTATTCTTGACAAAGTTGTCCTAGACAGACTTTCTAAACAATCTATGGCAACCTATGGGTGCTCCTGCACCATTCTCCCCCTCTGCACAAACACTAAGGAATGTGGGGAGAGATCAGAGATAAATCAATACCTTGCTTCTTGAACTGAGCTTCATCCATCCATGTAGCCTCAGATTCTGGTTTGCCCTTCCATTTGATGAGATGTTCCATGTATTCCTTATGTCGTGTAGACTTCTTCACCCTTGATTCCAAGATCCTCTCTGCTTACAACTTGTCTTTAGGAGGTAAGGCTAAGTTACTCACATCCTTCAAGACATCCACACTTTTCTAATCCAAATCAGTGACTGGTCCTTTATACCTGATCAAATCAGCCACATTAAACACTAGTGAAATGCCTAAGTCTGCAGGTAGCTCCACCTTGTAAGCATTCCTTCCATACTTGGCTAACACCTTACATGGTCCCACTCTCTTCATCTACAACTTGGTTGATGTTCCTTTCTACAAACTAGATTTGTTGAGATGGACCATGACATAGTCCCCTATTACAAATTGTAGATCTTTCCTACACATATCCACCTTAGCTTTCAGCTTGTGAGTAGCCTTTGTAATTGTCTTCTTCACTTGCTCCTGAATCTCCTTCATGGTCTGAGAGAAATCTTCAGCATGGCCACTCCTATGCCCCATAGCTCCTAAATCTCTAAGTTCACACACACCTCTTGGGTGCATTCCATACACTATTTCAAAAGGACTTCTGCCTATGGTCTGATTCACATTGTCATTGTAGGCATATTCAGCTTGTGATATGACCAAGTCCCATGTTTGTCCATACTCCTTGGTGAGGAATCTGAGAAGGTTACATAACACTCTATTAACCACCTCAATTTTTCCATCGTTCTAAGGATGGTATGCTGATCCAAAAGATAAGTTAGTACCTAATCTGCTCCATAGAGTCTTCCAAAAATGACTCATGAACTTCACATCCTTGTCTGAGACAATGCTCAATGGCAATCCATGGATCCTCACAATCTCTTTGAAGAAAAGATGAGCAATATAGCTAGCATCATGGGTGGTCTTGCAAGGAATAAAATGACTCATTTTGCTAAACCTATCTACCACCACATAGACACTATCAAACTCTGTCTTAGTTTTAGGGAGTCCTACCACAAAGTCCATACTAATACATTCCCATGGTCTATTGGGAATGGGTAGAGGTTGATACAAACCTGCATTGCTAGCTCCCCCCTTGGCTTTCATACAAACTACACACTGCTCCACATACCTTCTAACATCCCTTGGAAACTTGGGCCAATAATAGAACCTCTACACTAGTTTCATTGTCTTGTTGATACCAAAATGACCACTAAGACTACCATTGTGCTTCTCTTGGATAAGATTCTCTCTCATTGAACCTTTTGGAACACATAACTGATTCCCCTTGAACAAAAGTCCACTCTGCAATGTATACTCTAAGAATTGACTATGAAAGTGATTCTCAAAATCAGAACATACCTTATATGCCTCCGAGAAGTCTTCATCTTCTCCATAGAGATCCTTGAAACTTTCTATCCCAATTCTCTTTATTTGTATCTCTTGCACTATCAGCAACCTCCTACTTAATGCATCTTCCACCTTGTTCAACTGTCCCTTCTTGTGCTTGATAGTAAATGTGAAGGCCTGGAGGTATTCCATCCATTTCAAATGTCTATTGCTCAACTTCTCTTATGTGTTGATGTAGCTAAGTGCCTGGTTATTAGTAAACACTACAAACTCTTTAGGTAGGAGATAATGCCTCCACTTTCTAAGTGACTGTACTAAAGCATATAGTTCCAAGTCATAAGTAGAATACTTCTGTTTAGCTTCATTGATCTTTTCACTAAAGAAAGCTATAGGCCTGCATTCTTGGCTTAGTACTCCTCCTACTGCAATTCCACTGGCATCACATTCCACAGTGAATAACTTATCAAAACTAGGTAATAAAAGGATGGGTTGAGTTGCCACTTTGTGTTTCAACTTCTCAAAACCATTTTATGCTTCAAGAGTCCATTTGAACTTGGTTTTTAGGCCACCTTTGATTGTGTAAAGTACTAGTGCACATATGCCACTAAAGTTCCTTATAAACTTCCTATAAAACTAGCTAACCCATGAAAACTCCTTACCTCTGTCCCAGTGGTTGGTGTAGGCCAGTTTAGGATAGCTTCCACCTTGCTTGGGTCCATCTTTAATGATCCTTGGGATACTACAAACCCCAAATACACAAGCTCTTTTTTGAAGAACTTACACTTTTCTAGGTTGATGGCTAACCTCTCCTCCTGCAATATTTTAAGAACCATCTCCACATGCTTTAGATGTTATTCTATTGTCTTGCTAAAGATGAGTATATCATCTAGATATACCACCACAAATATACCTGTGAAATCCTTAAACACTTCATTCATGAGCCTCATGAATGTGCTAGGGGCATTTGAGAGGCCAAATGGAATAACTCTCCACTCATATAACCCATCAGTTGTCTTAAAGGCTGTCTTCTAGTCATCCCCATCTTTGATTCTGATCTGATGGTATCCACTCTTGAGATCCAACTTAGTGAAGTACTGAGCTCCTCCAAGACAATCCATCAAATCCTCAATCCTAGGAATAGGGATCTATATCTGATTGTAATTCTATTTATAGCTCTAGAATCAATGCAAAGTCTCCACTTACCACCTTTCTTGGTTGCTAAGACCACTGGTACTGCACACGGACTGATGCTCTTCCTAATTAGCCCTTGGTCTAATAACTCCTGCACTTGTCTAGCTACTTCTAGGTTTTGCTCTGGTGTAAGCTTGTAAGTTTCTTTGTTTGGCAATAAAGCCCCTAGTATGAATTCAATCTGATGACTGATGGCTCTCTTTGGAGGTAAGGTTGCTAGTGATCCATCACTAAATATATCCTTGAACTGTTCAAGCAACTTCTGGACTACTCCTAGTATGACTGTTTTCTTAGTCTTATCTTCCTCTTTGGGTTGCACCATGACCACATATCCTTCCCCTCCTTGTTGTAGATTGTTTATAAACTCCTTGCCACTACTTAACAAGACACTAGGGGTCTTTGACTTTCCTTCTTCCTCATCTGACAGTGACTGCAGTTTGAATGTCTTTCCATCCTTCATGAATGAGATATTGTTCTCCTTTCTATCATAGATGGCTCCTCTGTCATACTGCCATGGTCTTCCCAATAGAAGATGGCATGCATCCATGGGCAACACATCACAAATCAACTTGTCCTTGTACCCTCCAATGGAGAACTCCATCGTTGTCTGCTCATTTACAAGAACACTCTGCCCTTTGTTCAACCATGTCACCTTGTAAGGGTTAGTGTGGGGTACTTTCTCTAACTTCAACTTCCTCACTGCCTCCTCAGAGATAATGTTATCAGTAGATTTTGAATCCACTATAACCTTGCACACCTTTCCAAGTATTTTGCATCTTACCCTAAATAAGGCTCTCCTTTGCTTTGGCTCTTCTTTGGCTGGTTGTCTGATTAGAACCCTGCTAAACATCAAGTTCTCCCCCATTTCTGACTCAATGTGACTAACCTCTGGTGACTTAACACTCATAGTGTCTTCTTGAGCATATGCCACTCTCTTTTCTACATTTGAAGAAGATGCTTTCTCCAGGCACCTATAAGCTAGATGACCCACTTGACCACAGTTGTAACACTTCATACTAGCAAAGTATGAGTTACTTTTGCCTACTCCTCTTCCTCTATTTGAACCTCCTTGAGGTCCTCTACCTCTTCCATAGCCTCCTCTAGAAGTTGTTTCACTTCCATGCTCTGTGAGTTTAGACTCTCCCTAACTTCTTTGTTCAGTCCCTCTACCTTGGTATCCACCTCTATGTCCTCTTAGATCTTTGCCTTTACCTCTACTCTTAGAAGCCTGGTCTTGTTTTCTCTTACTCATCTCTTTAATCTTTATAGCCAATTGATAGCATTGGTGCACTGTTTTGGGACTTAGAAGATTCATCTCCTCTTGAATGTTCCACTTCAAACCGTTAAGGTATCTAGCTACCTTAAGACTTTCATCCTCTATAACATTAGACCTCATACAAAGTTTTTGAAACTCCTCAGTATAAGAATTCACATCTTGGTCTCTTTGTCTCAAGCTCTGTCTTTTCTTATGCAACTGAATCTCATAATCATCTGGCATGTATGCTTCTCTCACTTTGGCAACCATTCCCTTCCAAGTAGAATTAGGCTTCTTGCCTTCCTTTTCCCTCTCTATCTGAATGAACTTCCACCATGTCAAGGCAGAACCTCTTAATCTTGACTTTTCCACCTTCACCTTTTGTGCTTCAATGACTCCATCACATTCAAAGTGGTTTTCCATTCCCTCTATCCAATCCATGACTAGATCAGCTTCCATTTTCCCACTAAACAGTGGTATGCCTTCAAGTGCTTTTCCACTCAAAGCCTTCAATGCCTTCAAGAAAGGATCTTCTTGCAAAACAGGGTCAGGTTTAGGGATCTTGTCTTCCTCTACAACCTCTTCTTTCTTTGGTACCCTTCCTTCCAACTGCACATTACTCATTGCTTGCTCAAGTTGAGCTATTCTTTCCCTCAATAGTCTATTGTCTTCCTCCTGTTCTTCGACCTTCTTGGCCAATTCTGCATTTGTCACCATGTCTATAGAACCACTAGACTCAATCTCTGACATATATTATTCTATCCCAAATCTTTTGTTGCTCTGATACCAATCTGATAGGGAGGTTGGATGAAACAAACACTGTTTCATGCTCTAGGTCTTGCTTGCAAGACCTCTAGGGTGTTTCACTCCACCACTTGAAACCTATAGGACCTCTTCCTTCTTAGGGTCCCCTGATTTCTCCTTGCCAACCCAACTATCAACTTAGTTCCTCCTACCATGTCAAAACTTGGTGCACTCTTGAAACACTTGCCTTAGCCCTTAATCCACCCTAAAGGCTACAAATCCTCCAAATCTTGAATTTAACTTTGCAGGGGTGTGGAGGTGTTTCTAATAACTCCAATCCATCCTACTAAGTGTGTTAAGGGTCCATATAGCTCCATCTGCTGGTCACTTTCACCAAAACCTCATTTGGACCTAAAAGGCTACTAGCCCTAGGAGCCCCAATTAGGCCTCCATCTCCGAGAAAATAGGTTAGTTCTCTAAATCTTTCCAAAGAACACCCAATCTTTTCTTGGGATTCCTTGTTCATATGCACACCTCTCAAAGATTTTTGGGGTCTTGGGTCTCAACTATCTGTACAAAGGATTAACCCACAATTTGGCAAAATTAGGCCTATACAAACCCTTACCTGACTCACAGTAAAATGTTAGACATTCCTCACACCAAATGGATTGATGGAGCTTCTTCCTGCTTACCAGGTCTTGGAAAGATTCATACCCCGGCACATTAAGTGCTCTGCACTAAAGTCTTCCTATCCAGGCACTTTCCTGGCTCACCTAGGGAAAGACTTCCACAGTAACTCTTGTGCTTCCAAAGAAACTAAACCCTACTATATTTACAGCCATGGAGCCTAGTCACTATTTCCAAAGGGCCATACAATTTGTATGGTGGGAAAGTGAACTAATACCCCATTCTTCACAAACTGATTAGTTCAGACCAGCAACAGTAAGAAAATAAAACTATTTACCAACAATGCTTGAAATTGAATTAGAAAACTATCTAAATGCCACACAAAACTTGAAGAATAACTACTCTATCTCCTACACAATTTACAGTGCCATGATCAATCCATTAAAACCTCACTTCAAAGCAAAAATCAGAAAATCCACACTCAATCACAACTGTTTTCTTGAATTCAAAAACTTCAACAATATCAAATGCTTCCCACCCTTCTCTGATGTCGAGGTCACCCCTAAATAGGGTCTCAAAAATAGTTATCCTCTCCTTGGCTCTTCTTGGCCGCTTGTAGCTCCAATTGAGCAACATTTTCAAACATTTTTCAAGAATTCCTAAAAATCCAAAACCTTATTTTGAGCTAGAACCTAATGACACTTATTCTATGGTCAACATGACCATCTGATCAAAACAAACAAGAATTCCACTAAGGCTTACATTCAAATACAAAAGAAGTAAATTTGATTTCTTAATTATTCTTGATAAAGTTGTCCTAGACAGACTTTCTAAACAATCTATGGCAACCTATGGGTGCTCCTGCACCACATGTGTGTTTATTAAATCATATTAGCATCTAATGTAAGTATACATCCATATGAGCATATAACATCCATAGCATAAACATACATGAAAAATAAAGAATATGCATATCCAAATGAATGATGCCATGAAATCCGAATCGATGTATCCATATATATATATATATCAAATGTCATGTTAATGTATCGGGCGACTACTATCAAAAATGAGTGGCTATTGAATATATGTCTATACAAAAGATCTACAAGTATATATGAATGTATATGTATCTTTCTACAAAAATGATGATGATGCCTCTAATCACTGCGGTGCATGGCTCCCAGAGCCCTCTGGCCCTGGCAGCTACTTTGGAACCCTCAGGAGGGGCTAGACGGTGGTCATGGAGTGTGAATGGTGGGAGTGTGATACAGGAAAAGTTGCCTGCATCCCCTTGATCTCCCCTTGTAGGGAGGATATTGTCAACTCCACTACCTCAACTCGTCCCATAGTCACTAAACATCTGTCAGGATCACAGCTGCCAGCTACCTGTCAAGGTCATCAAGATGGCTCTAGAGGACATCACACACCTACTGGGAGGCATTAGCCCTCCTCATTTTCATGTCTCGCTCAGTGAGTGTCATCTGTAGCTCCCCCAATAGCTGGTTTCATTGTCCTTGAACAGTCATCAACTCCACAATAAGCTAGACAATCTCCACGCCCTGCTCCTCATAAGCAGTCCTCAGGCATGCAACTTGCTCAAAGCTAGGGGCATGTTGTCCCTCAAATGCTAGTCGGTAAGCCTCGAGGACCGATCCCTGAATCAGCACAGCAGGGGCAACCTATGAAATACACTGAGCTATAAGCCCAGTCCATCCCTGTGCATCCTCTACAACCATAGAGAAAGAAAGAGGTATCAGTATCACATGGCATGTATATACATATGTCATAAAGAAAAAAATTGAAAGTATGGAAAAATAAACAACATATCTCGTATACCTGAGCCCCCTGGCTACCATGTCGGGTCAGGGTGAGGGTCAGTGGTGGGACCTACGCTACCAGCATTGGTGGTCACTCCTAGTGATGTTAGCGTTATTGCAGCTACAGTAGAACTTGGTGGTGCCAAAGAGATAGGGGTAGCTGGTGGGGGGTCTGACCTCCTCTGTCGCCTCGGTCTTGGCAGTGTCGCCCCCTCCTCCTGTGGTGCCTCCTCCTCCTCCCCGGCTTGCTATCGACCTCTCCTCATGTCCTGTGGTAGTTGGGGTGGTAATTCCTCCTGTGGAACAAGATCTCCTCTCGGGGCGTTCTCGCCGAACACAGGAGCAGGACGATGCCTTTCCCACCACTGTGCAAAATTAGTCGCTACCCTGACATTATTTGTCGCTGCTATGGGGAACTGATCATGATTGGGCTCATCATCATCTAAGGGGAATATATTAGTAATAGTGGGGTGAGGGTGGTCCCCAACCCTTGCTGCACTCCTGTGGGCCCGAATATAGGTGGGCACGTCTACTGAAATAGTCTGAGGTTGACCATGTTGTCACATGACCCGACTCTAGTAGTAGGGTACTATGATATAATCTCTCTAGCTGATCAAAAATAGTCCCGCTGTAGGTTCCTCAAGTAACTATTGTCGTCCACCCATATGAAAAATTGGTAGGGTCTCCACCAAACCCCACCCGCAGTGAGAGTGTTGAACTATAAGCACCAAAACTATAAGTCCTTGAATCTCCACTGGCCCATCATGTCATACTAGTGGGCCATGGGAATCCGATATGGCCGTCGTTGGGGAAAATTGACCAGTTGAGTGCACATGATGTGGGAAAAGGCCCACACCTACAAAAGTGTGCATGATGTAAGGTTACAGTACTCATAATGCACATACCGGCCTAGCTCTTGGTAGAGATGCACTAACATGCTGTGCCCCTAGGAAAAAATGGTCCTATACTCTACCATCTCTATGATAGTGTGGACAAGGCCCCCTATAGGTGCGAGCCTCACTCATCAATCACGATCCGGAAGGCAACAGTCATGACCATGACTCAGCAGAGCAATGGTGCAATGGTCCTCGCATGGTCATACCAATGCATATAAATATGACCTATGTTATTGTCGTCGTTGGTCCTCTCAGTGCAGTAGAGGACCCCCTCTATCTGATCCCACGTTGATCATGTATCATCGAGAGCCACCCGCCATCTGCGGATGGGTAGCCCGAGGATCCGATAGACATCCTCAAGTGTGACGGTCATCTCTCCACAAGGTAGCTATAAAGATGACGTGGTGGCATCCCACTGCTCCATAAGGGTTGTCAGAATCCTCTCGTGGTACCTCATCTCTAGCATGGTAAATACATTCCAAAGATCACCCCACTCTAGAAGTGTGACCTCGTCCTCTGATAGACGATCCCTCTACTCATGAATGAGTCAGAATGCTCACCCTCTCGGATGCTCTCGAATCTCTGGGTACTCCTATAAAAACTAGCAAAAAATCTGAGTCAGAAATTGAAAACAAAAAATTAATTAGGACCTATGCATGTCACATAGGCGTCCCTGACCACCATGGTAGCCTCGAAGATGATAGTGCATCTTTGAGATGACAGGATGGAGACAAGACCCCAGTGCTCATAATAGATGACAATGTAGATGTCGGATGAAGGCGTAGAAATAAGATGCATGCGCACCTTGATGACATAAAATTTCCTAAAAGTGAGCTAAAAATCATGAAAAACGAGGGTTTTTGGCCTACCTGGTCCACCTCGTGACCTTCGGCGATGTCCTAATGTAGTTACTCCAACCTTGACACCTCATACTCTCTCCTACTCAGCATTTTGATGACTTTTCTCTCAAAAAAGTCAACAATTTTCTCACAGTGAATATTGAAAATGACCCTTCTAAAGGGCCCACCTAGGTATACACAGGCCCCTCAGGGCCCATTTTTCCTAGAGCTTGTGGCTCCCTCGTTTCTCCTAAATTTTCCCCACCAGGCTGGGGGAAAACTCAAGAGGGGGCATAAGGTCATCTCTTGACCATATGTTTCTTCTGAATCGATGACTTTTTCTTGATCATTCCTCTCTCCGTAGTAGCTTTTTTTTTATTTTTTGAAGTTGACCTAAAATTTGAGTTTTGTAGGTTACAACCTTGAACAGTTTTTCACAACTATTTTGATGTTGTTTGTTGAGCTCGAATGTTGTGGGCTCCCTCAGTACTGGCTAGCTTGACTTCGGTGGCCACTATGATCTCTTTCTTATGGCATGCAAATTTGTAAAATTCAAAATTTTGGATGAAATTTTTCTTTTCTACTTTAGTGAGGTTGATTTTTTCAAAATCGAGCCCACTAAAGTGGGGGAAAAATGTAATGTCGCAAAATTGCAAATAGGGGAAATTCCACATTTTGGCATTTTTTCCTAGCATTTATGATGCCTTGAAACATTAATGAAAAAATCCCATGGGTCATAATTTCACAATTCTAACTTCATGCAGACTTGTGGCTGATCAGAAGCCTCGCGACATGTTTCCTGAGAATCTAGACTCTGGACACATGCGTAGCATGCAAATATCTACGTGACACACTAGCATCCTAGAAGATTCCTGAGTTTGAAACATGGAATCTGGAATACTAACTTTGGAGACACATGTCGTAGCAGTTACATTCTGAAACTAACAGCGCTTTGTCACCCTTGCAAGCATTAAAACCCCTTTTTGACTCTCATTTGGGGGTTGGAAGACATCACTCAAGCTCTCTTGTTACTTTGCTCCAACTTTGAGATCTCCTCGTCTTTGATAGCAGTGCTCTCACAAGTGAAGCCATGTAAGACTAAGGTCCTCCCAGCACTAGCAGTGGCTCTCAAACAAGCACTCAACACTACATTTGTGTGCTCTGGAGAGGGTTTAGGCCCATGGGTAATGCTCTCTCTCTTTCACTGTCCTTTCATACTTATCCTACAATCTTGTGGTGTGGGTTCTACTCCTGAGCAGGTTTTTCTTTCACCACACTCTTCTTGTGGTGCGGGTTCTAATCCTAAGCAGGTTTTTCTTTCACCACACGCTTTGTTTACTTCTTTAGCACTCCTTTCCAACTTGGCTTTTCGTGGAGGTGGGAACACCAAAGCGGGGTCTGACTGAGGCAAGCCCCTATATAGCCACCCAACAACTTTTCTCTCATTATTTTGTGTGTAGGTCATGAAAAGGAGCTTGGAGTGAAGATTCGGACGTCTAGAAAAAGGTAAGATTTCTCTAAGCATCCATGTGTTCATTTTAGTTTCTGGTTTTTATATTAGTTATATAGTCCAATATAGCTCACCCCTAGACTTAGAAGTAGAGATTATTTTTGTTCGTTTAAGTTCTTGAGTTCTCTGTTGCTTAGGATGCTAGCGCGTCCTTTAGACGACAGTGCACCGTGCTCATGTCCTAGAACTGCACTGATGTCTTTTGGTCGAGGGCTCCCTCTTTTGAGATAGAAATCTCCTAGTTTTGGTCTCTTAGGATCTCTAGTAGTTTTTCCTGAAGCATAATTGAATCTTAGTTCTTTATTGTTCTACTAATCTATTATTTTGAGGTCTATAAGGGTAGTTCGTTCCCTGGTGATCTCTCGAGAAAGGAGAGACCCGTATGCAGCAAATCCCTCTTATATCATAGTATGTATCAATGCATGTATATTGTATGTATGCCTATATGCATGTAAGATTGTATCTACACATATACATGTATGCTTGTATGTATGTAGGATTGTATGTACATATGTATTATGCTTGTATGTATGTAAGTATATATGTATTTATGTATGTCTTTAGAGGGAGGGATAATTTTAAGAGAGAGAGTTGTCTAGGTAGGGTGGGAGGGGGAGAGAGAGAGAGAGTCTGGAGAGAGGGAGAGGGGGTGGAAGTGAAAGTTTAAGAGAGAGTGAGTGGGAGAGAAAGGGTTGGAGTGAGAGGGACTTAGCTAGGTTGGGTGGGAGGGAGAGAGAGAGAGAGAGAGAGAGAGAGAGAGAGAGAGAGAGAGAGAGAGAGAGAGAGAGAGAGAGAGAGAGAGAGAGAGAGAGAGAGAGAGAGAGAGAGAGAGAGAGAGAGAGAGAGAGAGAATTGAGAGAGAGAGGGGGGGGGAAGAGAGGGGGAAGAGAGAGACAGACAAAAAGAGATAGTTATGTAGGTAGCTAAGGTGCCAAAGGGAGAGACTTGAGAGTGAGAGGGGGTGAGAGGGAGAGACTTGAGAGATAGGTAGTGAGAGGGAGTGCGAGAGGGAAAGAGAGGGAGTGTGAGTGAGAGACTTGAGAGAGGGAGAGGGTGTGGGAGGGAGTGACTTGAGAGAGGGAGAGATAGAGGGGGTAGAATGAGAGGGACTTATCTAGGTAGGGTGGGAGGTATAGATAAAGAGGGGAGAGAGAGAGAGAGAGAGAGAGTTACCTAGGTAGGTTGCTAGAGAGACTTGAGAGAGAGAGGGGTGGGAGGGAGAGACCTGAGAGAGAGGGAGAGAGAGGGAGTGGGAGAGAGTGGGAGGGATATAGAGAGAGACATATAGAGGGAGTGAGAGAGGGTGGTAGGGATTAATTGAGTGAGAGGTATGTAGAAAGATGGAGAGGGTAGATAGAGACAATTAGAGGGTGGGAGAGACAGAGGGAGGGAGAGGTGAGATGTATATATAGAGAGAAAGCAATAAGGGTTGAGGGTATAAGGTTTAGGGATTAGGGTGGAGGACCAATAGGGTTGATGGTTTTAAGGGTTGAGGGTTTAAGGGTTGAGGGTTGAGGGATTAGGGTTGAGGGTAGAGGGTATTGGGTTGAGGGTATAGGGTAGAAGGTTAAGGGTTTAGGGTTAAAGGGTTTAGGTTTGAGGGTAGAGGGTTTAGGGTATAGATTTGAGGATATATGGTTTAAGGATTAGGTTGAGGGTTCAATTTAAAGGGTAGAGGGTATAGGGGTTGAGGGTTTAGGGTTTAAGGATTGAGGGTTGAGGGATTAAGGGTTGAGGGTTGAGGGTTTAATGTATAGGGTAGATGGTAGAGGGTTTAAGAGTTTAGGGTTTAAGGTTGAGGGTTGATTGTTGATAGTTGAGGGTTTAAGGTTGAGGGTAGAGGATTGAGGGTATAGGGTTGGTGGATTAGGGTTGAGGGTCCAATGTATAGGGTAGAGGGTATAGGGGTTGAGGGATTAGGGTTTAAAGGTTGAGGGTTGAGCAATTAAGGGTCAAGAGGGTTGAGGTATTAGGGTAGATATTTTACTAAGTGGGTTTAAGGATTTAAGGGTTGAGGGATTAGGGTTAAGGGTAGAGGGTAGAGGATTGAGGGTAGAGGGTAGATAGTTTAAGGGTTTAGGGTTTAAGGGTTGAGGGTTGAGGGTTTAAGGTTGAGTGTATACGGTTGGGGGATTAGTATTGAGGGTCCAATGTATAGGGTATAAGGGTTGATGGATTAGGGTTTAAGGGTTGAGGGATTAAGGGTCAAAAGGGTTGAGGGATTAGGGCAGAGAGTTTACTAAGTGGGTTTAAGGGTTTAAGGGTTGAGGGTAGAGGGTTTAATGGTTTAGGGTTTAAGGTTGAGGTTAGAGGATTGAGGGTATAGGGTTGGGGGATTAGGGTTTAAGGGTTGAGGGATTAAGGGTCAAGAGGGTTTAGGGATTAGGGTAGAGAGTTTACTAAGTTGGTTTAATGGTTTAAGGGTTGAGGTATTAGGGTTGAGGGTAGAGGGTATTGGGTTGAGGGTAGAGGGTAGATGGTTTAGGGGTTTAGTGTTTAAGGGTTTAGGGCTTAGGGTTTAGGGTTTAGGGTTGAGTGTTTAAGGGTTTAATGGTTGAGGGTTTAGGATTGAGGGTTGAGGGATTAGGGTTGAGGGTAGAGGATATTGGGTTGAGGGTATATGATAGAAGGTTTAAGGGTTTAGGGTTAAAGGGTTTAGGGTTGAGGGTTAAGGGTTGAGGGTAGAGGGTTTAGGGTATAGGTTTGAGGGTATATGGTTGAAGGATTAGGTTGAGGGTCCAATTTAAAGGGTAGAGGGTATAGGAGTTCAAGGTTTAGTGTTTAAGGGTTGAGGGTTGAGGGATTAAGGGTTGAGGGTTGAGAATTGAGGGTTGAGGATTTAATGTATAGGGTAGAGGGTAGAGGGTTTTGTTGGACTTAAGCAACACTGAGAGGGGGGTGAATCAGTGTTGTGCAATTTTTGACTTTATTAAATTGATCTCATAAGTGTACATAACATTCAATCAAAATAAAGATGCATGAACATGAAACAATAAGCCACAACACCATAACACAAGGATTTTTACATGGAAACCCTATTAGGGGAAAAACCACTATGGAGGTCAATCCATAATTTGAGTACTCAAATATACGTGTTTTACAAAATGGGAATGCACTTGCATTCAAGCACACTTCCTAGAGCTCACTTCTCAAAATTAGGAAGGCTCATTACCTTACAAAAGATTTGGATTACATCAAAAGGTTGAACTGAGTAAATAGCATCTACAAATGCCTAATTATAGTTTTGGTTAGGCTCGTAAATTAGATTCTGGACCTTTTGTCTGATTCTGCACTTTGCTCTGCTCTACCTTAATTCACTTCACAAAATCCTCTTCTACACAAGTAAAAATCACTCAACTACTCTTCCGATATTCGCACACACATCAACACATATCGAACACTCACACACATTTCAAAATGAATTAACCGATCTCTTATATATATCTGCCACCAAGGATTCAATCGCTATATGTCAAATTCAATAAAATAAGAAATATTTACCAACTTTCAGCTCAAATCATGAAAACATTTAATGTGTATCCACCAAAGTCATCCATAGCATAGTGAGGACCCAAAACAAAATCTTCAATATGAAAATACTCCAAATAATTTTGCCTTAAACATCTGCAACACCACACATTCACTTAGTCGACCTTCATATATTGATGAACAAAAAATTGAATGACTGGATCTCCTAACTCGTACTGATTGATGTGATAGCACAAAACTCAAGAATAATACATTTCATATACCCAAAGACCTTCCCTAAGATCCACAACCAAAACTGATAAACTGGTAAATGCAAATAGACTGACAGTTTCAACTCTAGTCGGATACCATGTTCTTTACTCTATCTTTCGGTATGGTCAGATATTGTAGTGCAGACCAAATCAATGACTTAGGTTGCCATCAATGACAACACTAGAAGCCATATTCCAACAATCTCCCCCTTTGGAATTGATGGCAACACTTAGTGAAAAATTACTAAGTGTCAGAACCGTTAAAACTTCAAAACGCCATAGCTGACAAAACTCAACAAAACTCCCCCAAAGTTTGATAAGGAATTTTTCACTGCTCTCTCCCCCTTTGACATCAATTACAAAAAGATAATAAAATATTTTCTTCCTCCCATTATGAAGTCATCTTGTACTTTTCTTTCGTCTCTGGAAGAAACTTCTTCCATGCTTCTACTGCAATCCCAATGATTATGATCATGCTGTTGTTTTTGGATTTCTAGTTGATAATCTCGATGAGGGATTCCGTAATGGTGAAGGCTTCTTCTAATACTTTTCATTTCCTCAGTATCTCAATCAATTGTTCTAGCCTGCATTTTTTTATTTCCTTCACTTTCCAAAAGGTGTCGACAATTTTGTTCCTAGTGTTTTGAACATTTGTATGCTCTATTTGCAATTCCTAAATCCTTTTCTTGATTGCACCACCATGATCCTAAGAAATGTTAAAATTTTGTCCAATATTGTTCAGCTCTATTTCAATTTGTTCCAGCTTTTCTTTGTACTTGTTGATTGCATGAGGCCATCGAAGACAATAGTTATAGATGTTTGTTGCGCTTATGCATTTCCTTAATATTTTCATGTGCCTTTTCAGTTTGGTAAGTGACAATTTGTATTGCTTCTTTAGGTGCAAGATGACTTCTTCTTCCTTGTTCTAAGACTCAAAGTCCATGATTTCCCTGATACATTCAATCATCTCTTCTTGCAACTTATTCTGCAAACTCTCTAATTTGATATGGTTTTCCACAAGATGAGCACATTCCCAATTTTCTGCATTCCATCTTCCTCATGAATAAGCTGCAATAGTTCTTCTTTGGTTAAATTACCTTATCCTTCACTTCCTTCTATCATTGTTTTTTCTTGTTCTGGTTCAGTTGTTTCCAGTTCATTTCCTTGGGTATCCTCAGTTTCCTTATCAGATTCATCATCTAGTATGTCCACAATCACTTGTTCTTTTCCTTTCCCTTCAATTCTTGGAGTCTTGCATGTTGGTGGAGTACAGACAGCAATTTATTTTGCTCTTTTCTTCTTTCTTTCCATCTCACTGGAGGAGGAACCAACTTCAAGTTGGAATGGGAATACCAATTGACCCAAACTTCCTTAGCAAACCCTTAAAGAAATTTTCATATACTTGATCACAGTTTCCCAAATTGTTAGAGTATATGTAAATTTGCTTGCAAACTGAAAGGGTAGTTTGTCTTCTTTGTCAATTACACGTTCTCCATCAGTTGACCTTTTAACAATCCACAAAGATAAAAATCTTGATCTTCCATTATCATCTTGTGAGAAATGTAAACAACACCTTCCGAAGTTGCACCTTCTATGTTTCTAAAAAAGACTTTGTAGGATATTCCATGCACAATGTACCTTGTCACTGAATCTTTAATTGTGGATATTATCAATACCCTTTGATCTCCAATTACTCCAGTTAGGGTTTTGACATCTTTATTTCAGATTGATTTCTATAAAGAAAATTAGATGCAGAATACAATTCTCCTAATGTCAATACCTCAAGGAAGAATGCAGATACACTTTAAAATTTACACTTACAGTCCAATTAAGATGCACTATGAAACAGATAACAGAAACAGAGTACTTGACAATCACACATGAACACCAGATATACGTGGGAAAACCCTTACAAGAGAAAAACCCACCACACCAAGAGAAATTACTTTGTATTACAGTAATGGAGATTACATACAAATGACAGACTTATCTTTCTAGTGTCTGTTTACAGCAGCATTCACCATGAACAATCTTGCACAGGAACCTTTACATTATAGTCTTTACATAATAGAAATTATTTACTGATCATACAACAATCTGTCGAATCAACCAACCAACCATCGAACCATCAAGCGTCTGCAACTACAAACTATATCCATGGCATTCCCTGATTGTCGAGCTTCTTCATAGAACCGTCACAATGAACCAACTGCTAACCATTCACATTCAGCTCCTCCTATTCATCCACGAGATGCCACATCAAAAAGTCTCACACGGTCAAATGGCTTCAAGAGAAATCACACTATGTTGGCATCTTGGTGAGACACTAACAGTGTCTCGCTGATGCTACATAGACTCCATTTTGATATCACCAAGAGCTTTCATAATCGCCAAGATGTTTTACCGAGCTTACAACATGTATCGGCTTCAGTTTTCCTTTCGGCAAGAGTATCGCTCTCGCCAAGAGATCATACCGAGTTCCATATGTTATACCGATACTAGTGTTCTTATCGGCCAGACAAACATCTTTCACTGAGACCATAAAGCAAGTCATCAAGTTACTCTGAAACCCCCAGGCATACCGAGCGCCAAGTAGAAGTTGGAAAGACTCAACACCTTCACCGAGAGGTTTCTCTGAGATCTCTATTGTCACCCCGAAGCCATCAATAGTCGCCAACACATACGCCCTTCGCTAAGACTTTTCTCTGAGATCTCAAGGTTACATCGAGACCACCATTCGCTAAGAGCTCCTTCGAAGACTTCAAATGTGTTTTCGTCGGTCAAACCTTCAACGTTCATTGAGACATCTCCCCGGGACCTTTGAGTTACCCCGATAGCCATATGCTATTGGCAAGACATTCTCCAATTGCTAAGACCTCTCTCTGAGATCCTTTGTGTTACACCGAACACCGAATGGTCAGCAAGACTTAACACTCTTGCCAAGACCTTTCCCTGATCGCTTTGAGTTACTCTGATGAACATCTGGATGTGTCCCTTTCGGCGTGACCTTCACTGTTCGCTAAGACTTCTCACTGAACAGACATTGGTTATCCCGAAGCCCGTGGTCGTCATAAGTCTCCCCAATTTATGATTGAATGGCCTATCAGCCAAAGAATCCCACACGATAAGAGGTCATAGTGAATACACTATGTCATAGCGAAAACTCCAAAGAATAAGTGTTCGGCAAGACAAAAGCTAGGTCATAGTGACCTGTTCAAAACATGATGATACAAACTGCTTGTTGGCTAGACATGAGAGCTGTCACACCGACTTGGCTCCTAAAGAGGTTTCGGCCTGTATTGATTGAGGCATACATTTCCAACAATCTCCCACTTGACGAAGATCATATAGGCACCTCCACAGCACAACATAAATTACTGAAAAATCATGGGCACTAAGGCCCATTGAATCGCACACCACCGAACTTAAGTTCTGTGTTCGTTGGTTACTAATGAATCAACATTCTCCGTAGTATCTAACCTTTCCAAACCGGGACCTTTCCATCTTAACCATATCTCATACAAAGTGATACTACACATCAATATGTTTTGTCCCGCATGGAAAGTAGGGTTCTTTGCCAAAACAAATTACACCGCAACGTCACGTAAAAATAGTTATTTCCATCAAAACCAATGTTAGAACACAAACGCCTTCAAACCATACAAACTTTACAAGCATGAGTAGCTACCATGCATAGCCTCTGTAGGGTGGACAAGTGACTACGTACTGCCACTTGCTCATCCAACTCACTGCATCACCATTCACCATGAAATGGGATCCACCCGTGGATCTCCTCACCACAATGTCCCTTGCCCAATCAATCCACATAACCTGAATACCGAGTCCTCTATGATTCAAACTGGGTTCCCATGGTAAACACACAAAGCAAAAATCAAGTGGCCTTCAACATTCTCAAAACTTTATGTGGAGATCCCAATGTGTTCTTCCTGATTAGCCATAAATTTACTCAAGAACTCCCACCGCTAGAAATGTCCTGGCCTTGTACGTAATTTCATTTAATAAGGAGACTGCCAACCCAAGACTAGCATAGGGTACATTCAGGTCATGTCCCTTCATCCTCAAAAGAGAGATTTTGGATGCAGCCCTCACGTCATAGCTCTATTCCTTGCATGACTGAACAACTAATTGTTTGCAATCATTCAGCAAAACTCTCAAGAAAAATCCTAACATACTTACTATGACTAAGCCAAAGTTTTCTATTCTCCCTGTCCCTGGTTATTTCCATTCCCAGAATATACCTCGTTGCACCAAAATCTTTCATTTCTAACTTTGCAGACAACTGAGACTTAAGATTAGAAATCATTAGCTTATTATTGCCTATGAACAGCATATCATCAACATAAAGAGCAATAATAAGCACTCGATCACTTTCAACTTTATAATATACATAGTGATCAGATTTTGATCTCACAAATCCCAAAGAAAATACAAAAGTATCAAATTTCTAGTACCACATTCTAGGTGACTGGTTTAACCCATACAAAGACTTCTTTAATTTGCATACCAGTTTTTCTTTACCTTTTTCAACAAAGTGCTCAGGCTGGGACATATAGATTTCTTCTTCAAGATCACCATGAAGAAATGTTGTCTTCACATCCATCTGTCCAACCTCTAAGTCATATGTTGCTACAAGTGACAAAAGAAATCTAATGGACGTCAACTTAGCTACAAGTGAAAATATTTTCCCATAGTCAATTCCCTCTACCTGGGAATAACCCTTTGCAACCAGTCTTGCCTTGTACTTTTCTACACTACCATCTAGACCAATCTTTTTCTTAAATACCCATTTGCAGCCCACAAGTTTTCTGCCTTCAGGCAAGGGCACCAGACTCTAGGTATCATTATTTTCTAATGATGCCATCTCTTCTTCCATGGCTTCCAACCAAGAATCTGAATCAAACATTTTAAGTGCCTCTTTTACAGTCCTAGGCTCATCAATGCTAGAAATTAAAGCATAGGCACAAGTAGAATCAATCAATGAGAACCCATACCTATCTGGTTGTTTCCTTTCTCAGGTTGACCTCCTCACTGGTTGAGGTTGAGGTTGTTCTTCTTCTTTTGAACTTTCAGAACTGCTTGAGCTCTCCTCAATTTCAGGTTCATTTTGAATTTGCAATTCCTCTTTCTCTGGAGTAGGAGGAATTATTGCTACATCCTTATCATTTTCAAACTTTGTCTCTGACTACAAATCCAAGGTGGAAGGTTTCAGCTCACGAAAGATTACACTTCTGCTATATACAACCTTTTATGTTTTAGGATTCCAAAGCTTGTATCCTTTTATGATAGCACTATAGCCAATAAAAATACACTTGACAGCCTTGTTCTCCAATTTAGATCTTTTTACATCTGGCACATATGCATATGCCTTAGAGCCAAAGACTCGAATATGTCTAAGAGAGGGCTTCTTACCATACCACACTTCCAAGGGTGTTTTCTCAACAAGAGAAGAATTTGGAGACCGATTAATTAAATAACATACAGTAGATACATCCTCAACCCATAACTTCTCCTCCAAGCCAGCACTACTTAGCATACTTCATGCTCTCTCCATCACTATTCTATTGAACCTTTCTACAACTCTATTCTACTATGGAGTATAAGGTGTAGTCTTATGTCTTTTGATCCCATGGTCTTTACAATATCTTTCAAATTCATCAGAACAGAATTCATTGCCATTATCAGTCCTTAAGCATTTTATTTTTCTACCAATCTAATTTTCAACAAGATTTTTCAATTCTTTAAACTAACTTAATACTTCTGATTTACTTTTCAAAAAATAAACAAATGCTCTTCTTGAATAATCATCAATGAACGACACATAGTATCTTGACTTAGACAAAGAAGGAACATCCACTGGACCAAACACATCCGAATGAATATAATCTAGCAAACCAGAAGATTTATGAGGACTGGAATAAAACAAAACATGGTGTTGCTTTCCATATATACAGTGTTCACAGAATTCAAATTCAAGATTACAATCTTCAAGCCCCTCAACCAGGTTTTTTTTCTTCAAAGTTTTTAAACCTTTCTCTCCTATGTGGCCTAACCTATGATGTCAGAGCATAGTCTTCTCTGCTGGAAGTTTTACTTCCATAGAGTTTACATAATTAGGGATAGTTCCCTCTTTACCTCCATGAGCAGCTTTCAGTGACTTTCTAGAGACATTATTACATTAAACAGCATGTGCATCCAGCTTGTACAGGGTACCAATTTGAGCACCTCTAGCTAGCACCATTGAACCTCTAGTCATCTTGCAACCATTCCCAGAGAACATGACTTGTACTCCAGTATCATTCAACTTACTGACAGATAGTAGATTTTGAGCCAGACCTGGTATGTGCATAACATCATTGATTCCCTTCACTCTGCCATCAGGGAATTGTATTCTGACTCTTCCATGGCCCACTATTTCCAAAGTAGAATCACTTGCCAAGTACACCTTTCCACCATTGTATTCTTCATACTTTGTGAACCATTCTTCATATTTGTCAATCAGCCAGACATCATCTGATGCCTATGTAGCCAAGGCTGCAATGAAGGCATCACCATCATTATGAGAAGATTCATTGTCGAAAGAATACTTCTTCTTCTTCTCCTCTTTACAATCCTTTCAGACATAACCAGGTTGCCCACAGTTCTAGCACTTCACCTTGGACTTCTTTCCAGGAGACTTTGATCTCCCCTCTAATTTCGATTTGGACTTCTTTTCCTTCTTCTTACCTTTCTCTTTCAATATTCCTCTAACAGCAAGAGCTTCCTTCACCATCTCAGAAGATTTCCTTCTCATCTCTTCTGACAGCAAAGATGCAACAACATCTTCCATCTTGAAATTTGATGTTGTACTCCCAATAGCCATCACTAGATGATCCCATGAGTCTGGCAAAGAACACAATAGAAGCATATAGTGATCCTCTTCTTCAGTCTTCACACCAACAGATGTCAATTGAGTGAGCGGCATATTAAATGCGTTCAAATGATCAGCTATAGACCCACCTTCCTGCATTCTCAAACTATACAGCTTCTTCCTCAAGAATAGTTTATTCACCAAGGACTTCCCTTGATAAATAGACGCCAATCACTTCCACAAGGTAGATGCAGTTTTCTCCTCATGCACATTCAAAAGCACTGAATCTACCAAATAAAGCCTTATCAGCCCCTTAAACTTCCTATCAGCAAGTTCCCTTTCTTCTTGATTCATGCCTGTAGGTTTTGCTCCAGTGACAGCAATCCAAAGATCACGATCCACCAAGAGATCCTCCATCTTGAGTTTCCACAACTCAAAGTTATTGCCATTGAATTTCTCTATTTCAATCTTCCCAGACATGCTAGCCATCTCAACCTGTAATCAGAAATAACAAACTCTACAAGACTCCCACTAAAAAGAATTGACACAAAAAACCCAATGTACCCAAAAGGATAACACAACTGGCTAGGCTCTGATACCACTTTTAAGGAAAATTAGATGCAGAAAACAATTCTCCTAATGTCAATACCTTAGGGAAGAATGTAGATACACTTTAAAATTTACACTTACAATCCAATTAAGATGCACTATGAAATAGATAACAAAAACAGAGTACTTGACAATCACACATGAACACCAGATATACATGGGAAAACCCTTACGGGAGAAAAACCCACCACACCAAGAGAAATCACTTTGTATTACAGTAATGGAGATTACATACAAATGACAAACTTATCTTTCTGGTGTCTGTTTACAGCAGCATTCACCATGAACAACCTTGCACAGGAACCTTTACGTTACAGTCTTTACAAAATAGAAATCATTTACTGATCATAAAACAATCTATCGAATCAACCAACCAACCATCGAACCATCAAGTGTCTGCAACTACAAACTATATCCATGGAGTTCCTTGACTGTTGAGCTTCTTCATAGAACCATCACAACGAACCAACTACTAACCATTCACATTCGGCTCCTCCTATTCATCCATGAGATGCCACATCAGAAAGTCTCACATGGTCAAACGGCTTCAAGAGAAATCACACTGTGTTGGCATCTCGGTGAGACACTAATAGTGTCTCACCGATGCCACATAGACTCCATTTCGATATCGCCAAGAGTTGTCATAATCGCCAAGATGTTTCACCGAGCTTACAACATGTATTGGCTTCAATTTTCCTTTTGACAAGAGTATCGCTCTCGCCAAGACATCATACTGAGTTCCATATGTTATACTAATAATAGTGTTCTTATCAGCTAGACAAACGTCTTTTGCGGAGACCATATAGCAAGTCATCAAGTTACTCTGAAACCCTGAGACATACTGAGCGCCAAGTAGAAGTCGACAAGACTCAACACCTTCATCGAGAGGTTTCTCTGAGATCTCTATTGTCACCCCGAAGCCATCAGTAGTCACCAAGACATACGCCCTTCGCTAAGACTTTTCTCTAAGATCTCAAAGTTACATCGAGACCACCATTCGCTAAGAGCTCCTCCGAAGACTTCAAATGTGTTTCCGTTAGTGAAACCTTCAACGTTCATTGAAACATCTCCTCGGGGCCTTTGAGTTACCTCGATAGCCATAGGCTATCGGCAAGACATTCTCCAATCACTAAGACCTCTCTCTGAGATCCTTTGTGTTACACCGAACACCAAACAGTTGGCAAGACTTAACACTCTCCCCAAGACCTTTCCTCGATCGCTTTGAGTTACTCCGATGAACGTTTGGATGTGTCCCTTTCAACGTGACCTTCATTGTTAGCTAAGACATCTCACCAAACAGACATAGGTTATCCCAAAGCCCGTGGTCGTCATATGTCTCCTTGATTTACGATTGAATGGCCTATCGGCCAAAGAACTCCATGTGATAATACACTATGTCACAGCAAAGCCTCCAAAGAATAAGCATTCGGCAAGACAAAAGCTAGGTCACAATGACCTGTTCAAAACATGATGTTACAAACTGCTTGTCGGCTAGACATGAGAGTTGTCACACCGACTTGGCTCCTAGAGAGGTTTCGGCCTGTATTGATTGAGCCATACATTTCCAACAATTTCTTCCTTGGCACATCACCAACCTTGCATAACCCAATTACAACTCCAATCAATTCTTTTGAGATATGATAGGGTTTATCCAGAGTTAGAATATCATCATTCAATTTGTCTAGAATAAACTCAAAAAAATTTGCGTTTGTGAAATAGAGAAATTCACTCCAAATATTCAAGATTTTGTGTTTTTCTTCTTTCAACCATTTCAATTCATCATGCGACATGTTTCTTTCAACTCTAATCTTCTCATTACTATACTCATCTAGTTTTATCATTTCTTTGATTTGTTCCATTTTACCTTCCGTACACATGTCTTGAAAATAAGTTCTTCAACCGCACACCAAATTAAACTCAAATTTCTCAATATAACAGAAGTACCTAATGGATTAGGGTTTCACCATCAAATTCGCTTCACGCTTTGAAAATTTTGGAATTTTGGTGTAGAGTTCTTGTTACCAATTTTTCGCCACAGCTCGATTGGTGGAGCTGGCTGAACGTTATTATATCATGAGGTGAAATTACAGTCTGAGTTTAAGCTCCATTTGCATCTTTTATCATTTTTCATTGAGTGACAGTTATGCATTTTAAAGAAATAGAGTTTTCAGAATGCTATTCAGATATTCCAGAATTAAAAGAGATACAGAATTGAGCAAATGAGCAAAATAGCATTTTAAATGCTTTCATTTTTTTCATCAAAAGACTCATATTTTACAAGGCTTCATTTGATTTCAAGAATCAGAATGATGTTACAACATTTGCATTTAAATGCATTTTCTTTTCAAATGAAAAGCATAAAAGATGAAATCAAATATCCACACAATCCGTGGATGTGACTGTCACAATGTATCAGTAATAGCACACTATACTATTGAAGATGCGAAAAAGAAATCACATAAGAAAGCAACATAATCATCATTTCCTGTTTTGGCTGATGGTTGACGATGAATGGTGCACCTTTGTCTTCTCGCATTTTGTCTACCTGTAAGACAAAAGAGGGGTGTTGGTGGCTTCGATTATGAAGTAACCTATAGGAGGCACCCACAATAGTACAACCTACTATTAATTATGCATTGAGACAATCAATCAAGTGTAGAGGAAGTGAGCTGAAGGAGAAGTAACAATATCATGATCATCATATTCTATTTTTATGCTAACATTGTTTGTTTCCTTGTGCAAGTATAGGTAAAATCACGAAGCTGATCATTATTTGAAGACCAAGCATGTGGAGAAAAATGGGCTCCCACAAGGGTAGAGCTTGGCATGTTGCCCCATTCATTAAATGGGTTGATTTAAAGATTACATCATCATGTTCATCAAAGGAAATGAAATACAATTGAAAGAGTAAATAGAGTTATCTATCGAGCTACTAAACCAACTGTGCATTCATAATGATCAGGTTAATTTTTCTGAAGGCTATAGGTGAATAGTGAATTTAGTTCACTCAATTGATTCAGCTGAGTACATTTGTATCAAACTTTGCTACATAGTTCGTGATCTATGTTATTTAAAGCTCAAGAGTACGAATGACTGACAGTGCATTTAAGTGACAAATGAATAAGCAATTCCAGTTGACCAATAAGCAAATACAGCTTTAAGAATTACAAGGTGAGAGATGTTTGTTCCAGAATGACAAAGAAATGATAACAGTTTCTTTCCAGGAGGTGCTCTGAGGTGTTAGTCATGCATAGGAACTGATGAGTAGAGGTAGTCCATAAGTGTTGCCATGTTTCAATCTAAAATCTCTATGAAGTTCAAGAGAAAAAGGTGAAGGTTGTTGTGTGTTAGAGTTAAGGAACCCAAAGGAACAGTGGTGTGTACATAGTTTTGACAAGAATTTAATCACATAAGGGTTATTTTCAAAATGGGCAGATTGTGCATGGAATAAGTAAGTAAATTCTATTTGGAAAAGGAAATAGCATGAACTCATATGGCTGTAGTTCAAACAAGGGTTACATTTCCAGAATTTTATAAGTTTGTGGTTCATTTTTTCCATAAAGAGACAAACACAGAATCATGCTGAAAGTAAGAAAGTCAAATGCTTTAGAAGCCTAGTTTTACATGATTAATTGAAAATGTAGAAATTGGAGAGAGGTCAAAATCAATTTTCATAACAAATGCAGAGTATGGGTTTTTGCAACTGAAAGTGCAAAAGAGACCATGGTGGTTGAGCTAAGTTGCATGAGAATGTTAAAGATAATAGATTTGTTTCCAGATCATCATTTGAGTCTTCTTTCAAAAATAGAATATCAAAGTAAGACATCACTTGCAATGGGTCGAGCCATGAACAAAATACAGCAAAAATATAGATTTTTTCACCATTTCCAATCATTCATGTGGGTATTATTATCTCAACAACAAAACAGTTTGTTCTATCAACCTAGTTGAGTACATTTGTGTGAATTAACAAGTACTGGTGGAATTTTATTCTTGGGTCAAGGTTCAGAATACATAAAGCCATGAAATTTTACATTTCCAATGATACCCATGTGAGGGTTTGTTAATTAGATGACAAGGATAAATGCAAAGAACTGGTGGTCGAACTCTACCACTGAAATCAAAATAGATGCATTTTCTTCAAGATAAATAAATACCCATGTCATTCTTTTGTTTCAGAAGTCTGAAAATAGATCATAGGTCATTTGGGTTGAACCCATATGAATAGAACAATGCAGAACGAATATGCAGTTGAATCCCGAGTACCCAATTTTGGGGTTTACATTTTAAATACAAGAGAATACAGTGCAGTGATAACCCATATGGGGATTTATTTAAAATAGCAAAGACTTGAAAAATGTGAATTTCCTATGGTGGGCCAAGCTTCAAAGCGAAGAAAATACAATTTTCCTTCTACCCATATGGAGATATGTTTTTAAATACAGAGGGAGAATTTCTTGTTTTGGGTCGAGCCCAAAAATTCTTTTAATGCCTTCTATAATATACGTCTGGTGCAGCCTGAACATGGCCAAAAAATTCATAAAATAAAAGAGTGATTCCTTAAGTTTTGATGAGTAAACAGGAGATGCGTGCTTAAGACAAAGAAATTTACCAATCCATATATGTGGGAGAGCACACTAGCCGCGGCCAAGAACTTCATAGAGTGTCCATAGGCCAAGAGTTCCAACTCTCAAAATAGTGGTCGAGCTCTTATAGTGGAAATAGAGCACAACAATGGTAAATGTGAACACATAAAGTGCAAAACAAAGGTATTAGAAGTGGTGGTAGTCACGGCCTCAAGCCATAGAGAACAAAAATGTGAAGCCATAGAAGCTATGAGTGAATAGCTTACCCTATGCGCAAAGGCAAAAGCAATAGCCCACGTGCTCTCTCATAGAGCTTTCAACTGAAGTTTGAGCTCATGTCGGCCAAAGCAAATCAAAGCACAGGAATGTGAAGCAAATCAAGAAGGTGCATGAATAGGCCACGGCCTTAAGATCCTTATGATTTCAGGAATAAGTGAAAGAACTTCAATAATATAAAAATGATCTTACCCACTGAAGAGTTCAACTTTCTGAAGGAGTAATGATGATTTACAATGGCACACAAGCTTAGAATCAAGGTCCATCATGGTGGTGCTTTCTTTCCAGACATAGTTCATTTTCCTCAAAGTGATGAGTGTGAAATGAATCATTATTAGGGTTTGACCTTGTTTTGTTTGAACCCTAATTCCAACCTTATCATCATCTAGAGTCTTCGGTCAAAGCATGTGGAGAACTTCAAATGGAGGCCAAGACTTATAACCTTTGCGGTATGATTTATCAAAACCTGAAGTTTGATATATGTGGGGCCGAAATTCTTATACTAGGTTAATATATTAAAGTCTTTAGGACTTGTCCTTTGCCTTAGTGAAATGTGAGGATTTGTGCCTTGTATTTTTGCTTTTAGACAGAGTTGAAAATAATAAGGGTGCATAGGGAATGCTTTATGATCTAGGATTGATTATTTTTATCACTTAGGGTTTGTTTTCTCATAGGAAATAAATTATCCATTTAGGGTTCCTTGTTTTTTAATTGATTTTAGAGAAATCAATTGAAGATTGAAGAGAAGATGATGATGTGTAATATTTTTATGATTTTTTGAGAAAATCAAATATTGTAATGGAGAGATAAGAAGCTTTTATTTTTTGCAAAAGATTTTTAATCTTTAGTTGCAAAAAATAGACAAATTGTGGAAATCTGTGATCCTATAAAGCAAAATCGTAAAGCAATCTTTTTTAAATTGTTTTATGATTTCTTGTTAGTTTTAGCAAATTTTTATTAACTTCTTCTCTTGGTCAGATTTGAGACTTATCTTGGAGAGATAAGGTGTTTTTTGGGCTTTTAAAGTAGATTCAGCCTATTTTTAGAGGCTTGACAAGTTCATCATAAAGGTAATATTTTTTTTTTGCTTTTATGCAGTTTTTGAGGCAATTTGAAGCCTTTTTCCTTGAGCCTTTTTTTTAGCTCGGATTAGGGTTTCTTGAGGGTTATGTCTTTGATAGACTTAGTTTTTTGGCTCTCCTGCTGAGTTCAGATTTCAGTTCCTACTCTTATGCATTTTTGAGCTTGTGAACCATTTGTACTCAGTTTTGGCAAATTGACACTCTTTTAGTTTCAGTAATACAACAAAGTTCTTTTCATTTTCTTGTCTCAAGACTGGTAATAGCAATTTGATGCTTTGTGTTTTCAGATTTGAAGCCTTAATGTCTTACTTTTATGAGTTTTTCTGCATAGGTTTTCATGTTTTCAGGTTGTATGATGTATTCGATGTCTTTGAATCTTCATATGAATTATTGATGAAATCATACACTGATGAGATTGTAGGAACTATTGTAATAAAGAAATTGTTGTGAGTGGCAAGATCTAATTTCTGTCAAAAGTAATAAGTTAAACATCAGTAGTCATAGGTTTTAGTTTTTAGACATCTTTTATCCCTTTCCTTAGAAATAATTAGAATAATATTCATCATTCAGAGAACCAGCTCACTCTAGAGATTCCTTCTTCATTCAGATCACCCACATCTAAAGAAGGTTTCCATGTTTCAGTAGGTTGCTGAATATTGCATTTCAATAGGGTGCAAATCTATTGACAACAATTTTTGGCATGCCCGGTGGGACGCTGAAAGCTACTTTCAGACCATTTTAATATATTTTCAGTTTGTTGTTTGGTGTATGCAGCAAATTTTCCAGCCTTCTGGAGGCTATTTCAATATACCTAGCGACTCTGATTTTTTATTTTTGCATGCTAGTGCAGCCCGCGCATGAGAAAGATACAAAAAAGATCAAGTTTTGCACCCTTCAAGTATCAAGAGTTGTCCCCATCACGAAGAAGAGGTAGGACAGTAAGAAGTCTTTTTGAAGCACCCACGAGGTCGAAATCAACACCTCCAATTTTTAGTTCCTTAGTGTTATCACTAGGAGTTCTAGTCCCAATTTCACAAGTACCACCAATGGCAGCACCGAGGCAGCATCTGTTCGTGCCTTCAATGGTGGTACCCCATTAAATATACTTCAGCATGATGATATTCCAGCAGCAGCCCTTAGAGGTCTGTCGTACTTCACCGGGGATGATTACACTACACCGGTCGAGCACATCTGTGGCATGGCCACGTTATGCTCAGTGCACAACATCATGCAGGAAAATGTTGCGCTAATGTTGTTAGCTACGTCACTTAAGGGTAAAGTGTTGCAGCGGTTCAGAGGTCTCGCAACCAATTCAATCACAACATGGGATGCATTAGGTAATGGCTTATACCAACATTTTGCTGATAAATCTGATAACCTATCTTTATTAGAATAGTTGAGCACCTAGCCGAATTTAACTACCAATTCTAGAGAACCTGGGATAGGATTCCGGCGACGGTAAAACCCTTACTAGCACATGCATTTATGTTTTATTTAAAAGCTTTGAACAGTAAGATTGTTGTTATGACGTAGTCTATGGGTGGTCTAACGCTTCCTAACACTTATAATATAGCCATTAACACTGAAAATTGCCTCATTCAAGCTGGAGACATAGCTCTTAGACCTCCTATGCCTTTGTTGCCAGAAATATAGCCTCCTACTCTTGCTGCTATACCACCTTTGGCTGTTGTCCTGCCTGTTCCAGCGATAGGTTATCATAATACAACCCAAGAAGTTGCTTCACCAGCCCCAAATCTAGAGATGCAAGAGCTTAAAAGCATATTAAAGACCTTCAGAAATGATCTTGTGACTATTAAAAAGCACGTTGGCCAAGAAAGTAAGCCTTATCAAGCCCCTTATCAGCAAAACTAGCAAAATAGACCCGCTTTTCAAAATGATTATCAAGCCCAAAGAAGGAATTTTAACCCTAGGTCATTCCAGCCATACAATCTGAACGCAGCTAGTTCGTCAAAGGAAATTGTGCTACAAAATAACGTTGCCCAAGATTGCAATTGGTGTTATCCATGCAATCAACCCCATAGCCAATCAGCATGTGCTAATGGAATGAGAAATCAAGCTTTAATGGTTCAAAATAGCTATTTTGTTTTAGAAAATGTTGCAAATCATAATCAAGAATAGCAAGATAACATGGAAGTCGCCTTGCCGAACTGGCAGAGTTCCAAATTATGTGGGGTGAATGGCCAAAGTCAGTAAAATTCTCCTATTTCAGCTAATACTAGATCTAAAAAGTGAGCTATGGATCCAGGACAGCAAGCTAGAAGTTCACAGCAGCAGCCTTCAATCGGTAAGCAGCCTATTTTATCAAAGGTTAACGCTACCACACTGCCTAAAATGCATATTTTGCAAAGAGGGCAAGAGATACCCAGCAAGGAACAGCTAAAAATGCATTCTCAGCCTTTGCAGAGGCAAAATGAAGTCATAAAAACCAGCAAAAGGTAAACTCTTCATCATTTAATATTATTAAGCATCTCAAGAAAACCACTTTCAACATGTCGATATTAGATGTGTTACAACTTCCAGGGCAGAAAAGTTTACTGCATAACGCTTTGGCTAAGTTATCTATTTCTGACAACGTCAATCAACGATTTAAGAAAGGTTGTGATGGCTAATGACCTGGAGGATAATAGTGGGCAGAAAGAAAAAGAGATAAAGCCCCCTCTGTTTTACCTAAGTCTGATCATTGGCAACAAAATTGTGCATAACTATATAGTTGATTCTGGTGTCAGTAGTTTAGTCATGCCTAAGAGTTTAGCTAATAAGTTAGGTCTTGTTTACGAGCCTAATCCTCAAAAGGGCGTAGTGCAATTAGATGGGTCTACTGTTAAGACTGCTGGTATTATCAAAAATTTAGCCCTTACCTTGCACGCATCCCCAAGTTTTGCTATTTATCAGGATATTCATGTCATAGACTTACCGCCGCACTTTTCCATTTGTCTCTCAAGGAATTTTATAGCCAAGTTGGGTGGGTTTTTGTCTTCTGGTTGGTCTTATTTATTTTTTAGAACAAGGTATGGTACGAAAGTGACCATAAAGTCCGAACCTCTCGCCAAAGACCATATCGAACCATACTCGCCAAATCCTATAAATGCTAACCTCTATGCCACCTCTGTAATGAAGGAGCAAACCATGACCTCAGAATGTAGCACCCAAGTAGACAATATCAGTCTAGATGAATGGGTAGCTGAAGATCATGAGCTTGATCCATTCTAGAACACAGACAAGATAGGATTAGGAGTCTATATGATTCCAGAGTCTGATTGCGACATGCCTAATCTTTGTAAAGAGGATGAACCATGTGCAGAAAAGGATAATGAGCTTTGGAATCTTTATTTTGATGGTTCGAGGAGCAGTGTTGGTGTCGGGGGTGGAGCTATGTTGATATCACCCGAAAGAGATAAGTATTTTTCAGCTTGCAAATTTGCTTTCAGCTATTCAAATAATACAGCTGAGTACGAAGCATTGGTGCATGGCCTCGAATGGGCCCATAAACAAGGTATTAAATGCTTGCAGGTTTTTGGTGATTCAGAATTGATTGTTAATTAGGTCAAAAATTTAAATCCTGCTAAGAATGATTTGCTTAAGAAATACAAGCATCATGTATGGGATTTAATGGAAGATTTTAATGCTTTTAACATCATGGCGATTCCTCGAAATCAAAATAAGCATGTTGACAGGCTCGCTGCCATAGGAGCCCATTTTGATATTCCCAAGGAGATCCATAAGGTAGAAGCACGTCAATACGTGAAAATAGTGGTCAGACCTTTTGTACCTAACAATAATGTGAGCTGGCAAGTTTTTGACAGCAATGAGCAAATCGTGAATTTTCTGATTGCTGAAGTTGAGTTCGCAGATGGAAATAAGCAAAAATGGAAGCAACAATATGAGGACCAGATTGTGCAATTAAAGACCAATAAGCTGCTAAAAGGTTTGGTGGCATTGGAATATGTGTTTAACTTAGATGATCAAGTATGGAAAGACAAATGCATTTTGATAGCTAAAGAGGAACATTATGCAGCCATTGAAATATGCAAAGGAAAGCTTCTCAAGCTGGGAAAGGTATGTAGTCAAGATGAACAGCAAGCCTTTATTCTGTTATGTCAGAAATTTAGTGATGTTTTTGCCTAGGAGTACAAGGATTTGAGAGGTTTTAACCCCGAACTAGCCCAGCATACATCGAGCTTGAACCCGATGCAAAACCAGTAAGGCAGAAGCAAAGACTGCTTAATCCCAAGTTAGAGCACCTTATGAAGGCTGAACTGAATAAGCTAGTTGAGAGTGGTATTATTTTTCCTAACAAACACACCTCTTGGGTGTCAAATTTAGTGCCAGTTAAGAAGAAGAGTGGGGAAATCAAACTATGCGTCAATTTCCAAGATTTGAATAAAGCATCATTGAAAGACCATTACCCACTTCCTTCCATGGAGCAAATTTTACAAGTGGTTTCTGGTTCTGACAGATTTTCCTTGCTAGATGGTTACTCAAGTTACAACCAGATTCTGGTTAAGCAAGAAGATCAGTTCAAAATAGTGTTTACAACCAAGTGGGGCACGATGGCCTACAAAAACATGCCTTTCGGCTTATCCAATGTTGTAGCAACTTTTCAGCGTGCTATGGATATGGCCTTTCACGGCCTCATGAATAAGTTTGTTTTGTTATATTTAGATGATATTACTATTTTTTCCAGAAATGCTAATGAACACCTGGATCATTTGGAGCATATTTTTCAGAGGTGCAGAGAGTTCAGTGTGTCTCTCAATCCAAAGAAGTGTATATTTTCAGTACACGAAGGCAAACTACTTGGACACATTGTCTCAAAGCAAGGTATTTCAATTGATCCTAAAAGAGTTTTTGCAATTCTTGAATTGCCATTACTAGCCCACAAGAAAGGCTTGCAAAGCTTTCTTGGGAGAATAAATTTTGTGAGGAGGTTCATACCAAATATCGCAACCTTGCTACAACCTCTCACTTCTATGCTGAAGAAGAATATGCCATTCAGTTGGACCAAGGAAGGAAAGAGGAGCTTCGAGCAAATCAAGGAAGCACTCGTAGCCGCTCCTACTCTCATTAATCCAAACTTTAACAAAGACTTTATTCTGTATGCCTTTGGAGGAGTAGATACTATTTCAGTTATGTTATGCCAGCAAAATGATGAAGGCTTGGAGCAGCCTATAGCATTCTTCAGTCAAGTATTACACGATTATGAGGTAAAATACTCTTTTGTTGAGAAACATGTCTTTGTTGTTGTAAGAAGTTTGAAGAAGTTTAGGCATATGCTGTCCAACAGCAAGATTCATCTATTGGTAGCTCATTCAACTGTTAAGTATTTTCTGCCTAACAAGGATATTAATGATAAGCATGCTGGTTGGATTACCAAAGTAATGGATGTCGATGTCGATATAAAAGTAACCAAGCTTGTTAGAGGCAAGGGTTTGTGTGAACAGATTGCTAGAAATGAGGATAGCAGCTCAAATGAGGTTGCGAATACAAAAATAGTATTAAATAATGATGTTCTAGGTGATGTTCCAGCACCTCCTGTTACTTGGTTGTAGCAGATGATGCATTATCTGCAAACTGGTGAGTGCCCTGAAGGCTTAGACAGAGCAAAAAGAAGGTACTACAGATTACAAGCCATCCCTTATGCAATCATTGATGTCATTCTTATAGGAGAGATTTCCAAGGTGTCTTATTACGTTGCATTTAGCCTGATCAAGTTGACAAGTTGTTGACAAAGTTTCATGATGGACCCTCAGGAGGTCACTTTGCTACAAGAACAACAGCTCTGAAAGTTATGCGAGCTAGTTACTATTGGCCAGATATTTTTAAAGACGATATTTCTTGGGTCAGGAAGTGTGAGAAGTGTGCTTTATTTGCTAGTAAACAGAGGCTTGCATCGCTACCCCTGCATCCAATTCAAGTAGAACAACCATTTGCTAAGTGGGGCTTAGACTTTATTGGTCCTATCAATCCACCTTCAAGTGCAGGTCATAAGTGGATTCTTACTACCACAGATTATTTTACAAAATGGACCAAAGCTGTTGCTTTAAAGGAAGCAAACGAGACTTTAGTGCTTAATTTCTATCAAGATCTCATATCAAGATTTGGTGTTCCAGATTCAATCATTTCAGATAATAGTTTGGTTTTTATTGGCTTGAGGATTTCTGACTGGTCAGTTAGAAATAACATTTATTTGAACACATCTTCTAATTATTATCCGCAAGGAAATGGACAGGCGGAATCTACAAATAAGAATCTGATTCGAATAATCAAGAAGACTGTCGAAGATAATCAAAGGACATGGCACGAAAAGTTGAAGCTAGCCCTTTGGGCTGATAAGATAACTCCCAAAAGGGCCACTGGTTGTTCACCTTTTGTTCTAACTTGTGGTAAAGAAGCTAAGTTACCTGTTTCAATTGAGTTACCAACTTTGAGTTATGTTAAGGAACTGGAGTTGCTAAATGAACAACCTCTTGAGGTGAGGCTTTCATAGCCGGTAGAGCTAGAAGAAACCAGAAAGGAAGCTCTCAGATAGCTAGAAATACATCAAGCTCAAATGACAAATTCTTTTGACAAAAGGGCAAGACCACGTGATTTCATTGTTGGAGATCTAGTTTTCAAGTGGAATGAGTTTAAAAGCAGACCTCGATGACATTCAAAGTTTGATGCTATGTGGGATGGGCCTTATGTGATCACGGAATGCAAGGAACACAATGTATTCCAACTTTCCAAGATGACTGGCGAGGTGCTATCTATCCCAGTTAATGGGATCCACCTCAAGCTCTACCTATGAGATAAGTTATCTCACAGTTAGGTAGAGTAATTTGCAAATAAGTGTGTTTCGCACATTTAATTTTAGAAATTTTGCTTTCTCTAAGTGTTGTTGCACATTGTTTTGTTGGCCATCAGGGCCTGTTAGTTCACTTTCAGTTCTGTTTTGTTTTCCTTGCTGTTGTTTGGAGTGTTGTTGTTCAAGTTCTAAGTTGTCAAGAAGGAGCAGAATTCACTCCGTGCCCAATGAATTGTTAAAGGCCATTGATCTATGCTTAGTAGGAAAGCATATAGTGAAAATTGCAAAAATGTTACCAATTTTTCGCCACGGCTCAATTGGTGGAGATGGTTGAACATTATTATATCATGAAGTGAAATTGTAGTCTGAGTTTAAGCTCTATTTGAATCTTTTATCATTTTTCATTGAGTGACAATTATGCATTTTAAAGAAGAAATAGAGTTTTCAGAATGCTATTCAGATATTCCAGAATTAAAAGAGATACAGAATTGAGCAAATGAGCAAAATAGCATTTTAAATGCTTTCATTTTTTTCATCAAAAGACTCATATTTTACAAGGCTTCATTTGATTTCAAGAATCAGAATTATGTTACAACATTTGCATTTAAATGCATTTTCTTTTCAAATGAAAAGCATAAAAGATGAAATCAAATATCCACACAATCTGTGGATGTGACTGTCACAATGTATTAGTAATAGCACACTATACTATTGAAGATGCGAAAAAGAAATCACATAAGAAAGCAACATAATCATCATTTCTTGTTTTGGCCAATGGTTGACGATGAATGGTGCACCTTTGTCTTCTCACATTTTGTCTACCTGTAAGAGAAAAGAGGGGTGTTGGTGGTTCCGATTATGAAGTAACCTATAGGAGGCACCCACAATAGTACAACCTACTATTAATTATGCATTGAGACAATCAATCAAGTGCAGAGGAAGTGAGCTGAAGGAGAAGTAACAATATCATGATCATCATATTCTATTTTTATGCTAACATTATTTGTTTCCTTGTACAGGTATAGGTAAAATCACGAAGCTGGTCATTATTTGAAGACCAAGCATGTTGAGAAAAACGAGCTCCCACAAGGGTAGAGCTTGGCATGCTGCCCCATTCATTAAATGGGTTGATTTAAAGATTACATCATCATGTTCATCAAAGGAAATGAAATACAATTGAAAGAGTAAATAGAGTTATCTATTGAGCTAATAAACCAACTGTGCATTCATAACGATCAGGTTAATTTCTCTGAAGGCTACGGGTGAACAGTGAATTTAGTTCACTCAATATATTCAACTGAGTACATTTGTATCAAACTTTGCTACATAGTTCATGATCTGTGTTATTTAAAGCTCAAGAGTACGAAAGACTGATAGTGCATTTAAGTAACAAATGAATAACCAGTTCCAGTTGACCGATAAGCAAATACAGCTTTAAGAATTACAAGGTGAGAGATGTTTGTCCTAGAATGACAAAGAAATGATAACAGTTTCTTTCCAGGAGGTGCTCTAAGGTGTTAGTCATGCATAGGAACTGATGAGTAGAGGTAGTCCATAAGTGTTGCCATGTTTCAATCTTAAATCTCTATGAAGTTCAAGAGAAAAAGGCAAAGGTTGTTATGTGTTAGAGTTAAGGAACCCAAAGGAACAGTGGTGTGTACACAGTTTTGATAAGAATTTAAACACATAAGGGTTATTTTCAGAATGGGCAGATTATGCATGGAATAAGTAAGTAAATTATGTCTGGAAAAGGAAAAAGCATGAACTCATATGGCTGTAGTTCAAACAAGGGTTACATTTCCAGAATTTTATAAGTCTATGGTTCATTTTTTCCATGAAGAGACAAACACAGAATCATGCTGAAAGTAAGAAAGTCAAATGCTTTAGAAGCCTAGTTTTACATGATTAATTGAAAATGCAGAAATTGGAGAGAGGTCAAAATCAGTTTTAATAACAAATGCCAAGTATGGGTTTTTGCAACTGAAAGTGCAAAAGAGGCCATGGTGGTTGAGCTACGTTGCATGAGAATGTTAAAGATAACAGATGTGTTTCCAAATCATCATTTGAGTCTTCTTTCAAAAATAGAATATCAAAGTAAGACATCACTTACAATGGGTCGAGCCATGAACTAAATATAGCAAAAAATACAGATTTTTTCACCATTTCCAATTATTCATGTGGGTATTATTATCTTAACAACAAAACATTTTGTTCTATCAACCTAGCTGAGTACATTTGTGTGAATTAACAGGTACTGGTGGAATTTTATTCTTGGGTCAAGGTTCAGAATACATAAAGCCATGAAATTTTACATTTCCAATGATACCCATGTGAGGGTTTGTTAATTAGACGACAAGGATAAATGCAAAGAACTGGTGGTCGAACTCTACCACATAAATCAAAATAGATGCATTTTCTTCAAGATATACAAATACCCATGTCGTTCTTTTGTTTCAGAAGTCTGAAAATAGATCATAGGTCATTTGGGTTGAACCCATATGAATAGAACAATGCAGAACGAATATGCAGTTGAATCCTGAGTACCCAGTTTCGGGGTTTACATTTTAAATACAAGAGAATATAGTGCAGTGATAACCCATATGGGGATTTATTTAAAATAGAAAAGACTTGAAAAATGTGAATTTCCTATGGTGGGCCGAGCTTCAAAGTGAAGAAAATACATTTTTCCTTCTACCCATATGCAGATATGTTTTTAAATATAAAGAGGGAGAATTTCTTGTTTTGGGTCGAGCCCAAAAATTCTTTTAATGCCTTGTATAATATACATCTGGTGCGGCCTGAACATGGCCAAAAAATTCATAAAATAAAAGAGGGATTCCTTAAGTTCTGAAGAGTAAATAGGAGATACGTGCTTAAGACAAAGAAATTTACCAGTCCATATATGTGGGAGAACACTCTAGCCATGGCCAAGAACTTCATAGAGTGTCCATAGGCCAAGAGTTCCAACTCTCAAAATATCGGTCGAGCTCTTATAGTGGAAATAGAGCACAACAATGGTAAATGTGAACACATAAAGTGCAAAACAAAGGTATTAGAAGTGGAGGTAGCCACGGCCTCAAGCCATAGAGAACAAAAATGTGAAGCCATAGAAGCTATGAGTGAATAGCTTACCCTATGCGCAAAGGCAAAACCAATAGCCCGCATTCTCTCTCATAGAGCTTTCAATTGAAGTTTGAGCTCATGTCGGCCAAAGCAAATCAAAGCACACGAATGTGAAGCAAATCAGGGAGGTGCATGAACAGACCGCGACCTTAAGATCCTTATGATTTTAGGAATAAGTGAAAGAAATTCAACAATATAAAAATGATCTTACCCACTGAAGAGTTCAACTTTTTGAAGGAGTAATGATGATTTCCAATGGCACACAAGCTCAGATTCAAGGTCCATCATGGTGGTGCTTTCTTTCCAAACATAGTTCATTTTCCTCAAAGTGATGAGTGTGAAATGAATCATTATTAGGGTTTGACCTTGTTTTGTTCGAACCCTAATTCCAACCTTATCATCATCTAGAGTCTTCAGTCGAAGCACGTGGAGAACTTCGAATGGAGGCCGAGACTTATAACCTTTGCAATATGATTTATCAAAACCTGAAGTTTGATATATGTGGGACCGAAATTCTTATACTAGGTTGATATATTAAAGTCTTTAGGACTTGTCCTTTGCCTTAGTGAAATGTGAGGATTTGTGCCTTGTTTTTTTGCTTTGAGATAGAATTAAAAATAATAAGGGTGCATAGGGAATGCTTTATGATCTAGGATTGATTATTTTTATCACTTAGGGTTTGCTTTCTCATAGGAAATCAATTATCCATTTAGGGTTCCTTGTTTTTTAATTGATTTTAGAGAAATCAATTGAAGATTGATGAGAAGATGATGATGTGTAATATTTTTATGATTTTTTGAGAAAATCAAATATTATAATGGAGAGATAAGAAGCTTTTATTTTTTGCAAAAGATTTTTAATCTTTAGTTGCAAAAAATAGACAAATTGTTCAAATCTGTGATCCTGTAAAGCATAATCGTAAAGCAATCTTTTATAAATTATTTTATGATTTCTTGCTATTTTTAGCAGATTTTTATTGACTTCTTCTCTTGGTCAAATTTGAGACTTATTTTGGAGAGATAAGGTGTTTTTTTGGATTTTAAAGAAGATTCAGCCTATTTTTAGAGGCTTGACAGGTTCATCATAAAAGAAATATGTTTTTTTTCTGCTTTTATGCAGTTTTTGAGGCAGTTTGAAGCCTTTTTCCTTTAGCTTTTTTCTGAGCTCAGATTAGGGTTTCTTGAGGGTTATGTCTTTGATAGACTTAGTTTTTTGGATCTCCTACTCAATTCAGATTTCAGTTCCTGCTCTTATGCATTTTTGAGCTTGTGAACCATTTGTACTTAGTTTTGGCAGATTGACACTCTTTCAGTTTCAGTAATAAAGCAGAGTTCTTCTTTCCATTTTCTTGTCTCAAGACTGGTAACAGCAGTTTGATTCTTTGTGTTTTCAGATTTGAAGCCTTAATGTCCTACTTTTATGAGTTTTTTTGTACATGTTTTCATGTTTTCAGGTTGTATGATGTATTTGATGTCTTTGAATCTTCATATGAATTATTGATGAAATCATGCACTGATGAGATTGTAGGAACTATTGTAATAAAGGAATTGTTGTGAGTGGGAAGATCTAATTTCTGTCAAAAGTAATAAGTTAAACATCAGTAGTCATAGGTTTTAGTTTTCAGACATCTTTTATCCCTTTCCTCAGAAATAATTAGAATAATATTCATCATTCGGAGAACTAGCTCACTCTAGAGATTCCTTCTTCATTCAGATCACCCACATCTTAAGAAGGTTTCCATGTTTCAGTAGGTTGCTGAATATTGCATTTCAGCAAGGTGCAAATCTATTGACAATAGTTCTCTCCTTCTTTTCTTCGATACAAAGTGGAAAATAAGGGTTTCAACTTGCTTTTTATAACTCACACACTTAACGTTTGTTGTAATAAATGCTTTTCCCCTAACTTAACCGGATACCTTGTTTTCTCAGTCATCAAACAAAGACTTTTGCGGACCTTCAACTCAGCATAATATCCTTTCCAACTATTCCAACAACATCTATAGATCATCAATGCAACCATTGCACTCATCCACATCCCAGTGTCAATTACCGGCAAGGGGTTTGAAATATTTTCTTGACAGCTCCCCCTAGGCCAAAGGCCTAAAACTAATTCCTAGAGGAATTACCAGAAGCAATTTTTTGTGCTAACTCATTTCTTGCAATAGAGGAACTCTTCTTCACCCATGTCTTCTTCATTTGATCTCTTATTTCATCCACAGTCACTTTCCCTTTTCCTTTATCATCTTTCTGCATATTTATTCCTTTGTATGTCAAACCTCTTCTATCAATATTTTTGTTTCTATAGAATCTTGCAATATAATCGTATTTGTTGCAATTGAAACATGCAGCATTCCCTTGTCCAGACCAGTCATTCCATTGATTTCTTCTCGATCTGCACTGGTTAGAAATATGCCCAAATCTTCCACAAGTATAACATTTTACATTCCTTCTATTGATAGAGTTATTTGACATATTTTTGCATTCAATTGACTTATGACCAAACTTATTGCAGTTGAAACACTGGCCAAAGAATGATGGATTACTTGATTTCATTTTACTTCTACATTGAGCAGCCATATGACCAAACTTATTGCAAGAAAAAAATTATCCATTAAACTTTTAAGCATTAGGTTGCCTTACTGGATGCCTTTTTTCTTTGTACATCAGATTTCCTTGCCTGAAATTCCTTTGTCTAGATCCAAAACTTTCTCCTTTCTCATATCCAAGACCTCACTTGTCATTTCCATTTTGTTGTCCTTGAGTTAGCTCATCAAGCTTAACTGAGCTAATCTTGAACTTCTCCTTGTATTCATTTACAGTAGCAAGTTCATCCTTGAGAATAACAATCTATTTTTCAAGCTCTTCTTCATTGTTTTTGGATTGTTGTAGTTCAATCTCTAATTGAATGAATTCTCCATTAACTTTGTTTCATTCATCAAATCTCTCTTTTAGGGACTAGACAAGATTTTCCCCATTCTTCTTTCTTTCTTCAATCTCCTTAGTCACCTTCATCGTCATAGATTCCATCTCATGCTTTAGGGTTGCATTGTCTCTAGCAAGCTTTTCACATTCTTCAGTTATTTCCTTCAAGGTTTGATTCAGGTGAACATCATCCATGCTTTTGCTTTCTTTTTGCTTAATCTAGTCACAGAGATCATTTCTCTTCTCCCTGGATTTAATAATTTGATCCTTCAATTTCTAAATGAATTTCTCAGCATCCTTAATATTTGCTTTCAATTCCCGGGCTTCTGCTTTGGACTAATCAAGATCATCAAGTGCCACCAAAAGTTGTTGCTGAAAACTACCAAAGTCCATTACATTCTAGGATCCACCTCAAGTTGTTAAACTTCTTCTGAGGAACTTAGCTCTAATACCAATTGTTGGACTCAAGCAACACTGAGAGGGGGGGTGAATCAGTGTTGTGCAATTTTTGACTTTATTAAACTAATCTCATAAGTGTACATAAAATTTAATCAAAAGAAAGATGCATGAACATGAAACAATAAGCCACAACAGCATAACAGAAGGATTTTTATGTGGAAACCCTATTAGGGGAAAAACCATGGTGGAGTTCAATCCACAATTTGAGTACTCAAATATAAGTGTTTTACAAAATGGGAATGCACTTGCATTTAGGCACACTGCCTAGAGCTCACTGCTCAAAATCAGGAAGGCTCATTGCCTTACAAAAGATTTGGATTACATCAAAAGGTTGAACTGATTAAATAGCATCTACAAATGTCTGATTACAGTTCTAGTTAGGCTCATAGATTAGATTTTGGACCTTTTGTCTGATTCTGCACTTTGCTCTGCTCTACCTTAATTCACTTCACAAAATATTCTTCTACACAAGTGAAAATTTCTCAACTGCTCTTATAATATTCGCACAAACATCAACACATATTGAACACTCACACACATATTTCAAAATGAATTAATTGATCTCTTATATATATATGCCACCAAGGATTCAATTGCTATATGTCGGCTTCAATAAAATAAGAAATATTTACCAACTGCCGGCTCAAATCATGAATAACATTTAATGTGCATCCACCAAAGTTGGTCATAGCATAGTGAGGACCCAAAATAAAATCTTCAATATGAAAATACTCCAAATAATTTCTCCTTAAACATCTGCAACACCCCACATTCACTTAGTTGAACTTCATATACTGATGAATAGAAAATCGAACGACCGGATCTCCTAACTTGTACATTGATTGATGCGATAGCACAAAACTTGAGAATAAGACATTTCATATACCCAAAGACCTTCCCTGAGATCCATAACCAAAACTGATAAACTGGAAAATGCAAATAGACAGACAGCTGGATACACTATTCTTTACTCTATCTTCCGATATGGTCAAATACTGCTATGTGGATTGGATCGATGACTTAGGTTTCCATCAATTACAACACCATAAGCCATATGCCAACAGGTTTAAGGGTTGAGGGTTGAGGGTTGAGGGTTGATGGTTGATGGTTTAAGGTTGAGGGTAGAGGATTGAGGGTATAAGGTTGAGGGTCCAATGTATAAGGTAGAGGGTATAGGGGTTGAGGGATTAGGGTTTAAGGGTTTAGGGTTGAGGGATTAATGGTTTAGGGTTTAGGGATTAGGGTAGATATTTTTCTTGGAATTAAGGGTTTAAGGGTTGAGGGATTAGGGTTGAGGGTAGAGGTTATTGGATTGAGGGTAGAGGGTAGAGGGTAGAGGGTTTAAGGGTTGAGGGTTTAGGTTTTAGGGTTTAGCATTGAGTGTTTAAGGGATTATAGGGTAGAGGGTAGAGGATAGAGGGTTTAAGGGTTGAGGGTTGAGGGTAGGGGATTGAGGGTATAGGGTTGGGGGATTATGGTTGAGGGTCCAATGTTTAGGGTAGAGGGCATAGGGGTTGAGGGATTAGGGTTTAAGGGTTGAGGGTTGAGGGGTTAAGGGTCAATAGGATTGAGGGATTAGGGTAGAGAGTTTACTAAGTTGGTTTAAGGGTTTAAGGGTTGAGGGTATAGGGTATAGGGTAGAAGGTTTAAGGGTTTAGCGTTAAAGGGTTTAGGGTTGAGGCTTAAGGGTTGAGGGTAAAGGGTTGAGGGTAGAGGGTTTAGGGTATAGGTTTGAGGGTATAGGGTTGAGGGATTAGGGTTGAGGGATTAGGGTTGAGGATTCAATGTATAGGGTAGAGGGTATAGGGGTTGAGGGATTAGGGTTTAAGGGTTGAGGGTAGAGGGTAGAGGGTAGAGGGTTGATGGATTAAGGGTTGAGGGTTTAGGGATTAGGGTAGATATTTTTCTTGAATTTAAGGGTTTAAGGGTTGAGGGATTAGGGTTTAGGGTAGAGGGTATTGAATAAAGGGTATAGGGTAGAGGGTAGAGGGTAGAGGGTTTAAGGGTAGAGGGATTAAGGGTTGTGGGTTGAGGGTAGAGGGTATAGGGTTTAATGGTTTAGGGTTGATGGTAGAGAGTTTAGGATTTAGGATTTAGGGTTTAAGGGTTAAAGGGTAGATAGTAGGGGATTTAAGTGTTAAGGGTAGAGGATAGAGGGTTAATGATAAAGGGGAGAGAGATAGGAGTGAGTGAGTGAGAGAGAGAGAGAGATAATTGAGGGTATAGGGTTGAGGACCTATAGGGTTGATGGTTTAGGGTATTGGGTTGAGGGTAGAGGGTAGAGGGTAGAGGGTTTAAGGGTTTAGGGTGTAAGTGTTTAGGGTTGATGGTTCAGGGTTGAGGGTAGAGGGTTTAGGGTTTAGGGTTTAAGGTTGAGTGTTTAAGGGTTTAGGGTTGAGAGTTTAGGGTTGAGGTATTAGGGTAGAGAGGGAGGAATTGATGGATAGAGAGATTGAGGGAGAACTAAGATAGAGAGAAGGGGAGAAGAGGAGGGAGGGACGGAGATATATGAGGGTTGTGGATCCAATGTATAGGGTAGAGGGTTAAGAATTGAGGGTATAGGGTTGACAACATGTAGGGTTGAGGGATTAGGATATTGGGTTGAGGGTATAGGGTTGAGGGATTAGGGTTGAGGGTACATATGGTTGAAGGATTGGGGTTGAGAGTCCAATGTATATGGTGAGTGTGTGTGCGTGTGAGAGAGAGAGAGAGAGAATTGAGGGTATAGGGTTGATGGTTTAGGGTATTGGGTTGAGGGTAGAGGGTTTAAGGGTGTAAGGGTTTAAGGGTTTAGGGTGTAATGGTTTAAGGTTGATGGTTTAGGGTTGAGGGTAGAGGGTTTAGGGTTTAGGGTAATGGTTTGAGGGTACATGGTTCAAGGATTAGGGTTGAGGGTCCAATGTATAAGGTAGAGGGTATAGGGGTTGAGGGTTGAGGGATTAAATGAGGGTTGAGAATGAGGTTGAGGGTTTAATTAGGGTAGAAGAGGGTTTAAGGGTTTAGGGGTTTAAGAGTTGAGGTTTAAGGGTTGAGGGTTGAGGGATTGAGGGTTGAGGGTTTAATGTAGGGTAGAGGTAGAGGGTAGAGGGTTTAAGGGTTTAGGGTTTAAGATTTGACGGTTGAGGTTTTAAGGGTTGATGGTTGAGGGTATAGGGTTGAGGGTGAAATTGGCAACCCAACTTGGCTTGTTTGAGAAAATGGGTCCAAGAATATCACCGAGAGACCCCATTTCTTGGACCCATTTTCTCAAATAGGCCAAGATAGGTTGCCAATTTCACCCACTAGCTTGCCAATTCAGTGATTTGAAGAAATGGGGTCTCCTGGTGATTTACATCACTAAGAGACCTCATTTTTTGGATCCATTTTTCAAATAGGCCAAGTTAGGTTGCCAATTTCACCCACTAGCTTGCCAATTCGGTGAAATTGGCAATGTAGTGGCATGTTTGAAAAAATGGGTCCAAGAAATGGGGTCTCCTGGTGATGTAATTGGGTCTCCTGGTGATGTCACCAGGAGACCCTATTTCTTGGACCCATTTTTTCAAACAAATTGCCTTTGATGGCAAGCTAGTGGGCCATAGCTTTTGCCAATTCTGAAATTGGCATCAAAACTTGAGAGGGGAAGGAAGGTGAGTGAGAGAGAGAGAGAGACTTGAGAGAGGAAGAGAGGAGGAGGGAGAGACTTGAGAGAGAGAGATGGAAGGAGTGGGAGAGATATAGAGGGTAGAGGATAGAGGGTATAAGGGTTAAGGGTTAAGGGTAGAGGGGAGAGAGATAGGAGTGAGTGAGTGAGAGAGAGAGAGTTGAGAGAGGGAGAGGGGGTAGGAGGGAAAGACTTGAGAGAGAGAGAGGGAGGGAGTGGGAGAGAGTTAGAGGGTAGAGGATAGAGGGTATAAGGGTTAAGGGTAGAGGGTGGAGGGGAGAGAGATAAAATTAGGTTATAAGGGTTAAGGGTATAGGGTCAAGGACCTATAGGGTTTAGGGTTTAGGGTTTAGGGTTTAGGACCTACATATGGTTGAATAATCAGGGTTGAGGGTACATATGGTTGAAGGATTAGGGTTGAGGGTCCAATGTATAGGGTAGAGGGTATTAGGGTTTGAGGATAGAGGGTAGAAGGTTTAAGGGTTAAGGGTAGAGGGTTTAGGGTTTGAGGGTATAGGTTTTATGGTTTAGGGTTGAGGGCTTAAGGGAAGAGGGATTAAGGGTAGAGGGTTGAGGGTAGAGGGTAGAGACAAAGAGAGAAAATAAATAAATAAAAAAATCAACTTTCTTATAACACAATCACATTTTGAAGCAGTAGAGATATGGTCTTTTTTTAGCAAGAAATAATGCACTCGAGTTATAACATGAGCACATTTTGTCTTGCTCTAAAAATGGTAAAAAACTCAATATACTTGTGATCTCAAGGCCCACATTCTACATATTCTCCTAGTTCTGTGCATGCAAAAGTAGCTTTTTGATGATGTTGTGAAGTGTGCATGCATGTTTTTTACATTCCACCACCTTTGTATGAAATAGTAGAGTTTTCACGTTGAAAGGCATATAATATCAATTCAATTCTGAATTCCATTCAAAAGTGATAGACAATTGAAGTTTTGAGGGGAACAAGCTTTTGAAAAAGTCAAATTTTTGAGGAGTTTGAAGAAAGAAGAAGCAAAGGCTACATAATTGGGTAGAACTCCTCCATTTGAAACTCTGGTTTTTTAGGTATGTGAAGTCTTTACACATTTTCTTTCATTCTATTATGTCTTGCTTTCATTTTTTTTATTTTTTATATTCCATTTTGGTCATTGTTTGTTTGTCATTATAACCTTAGCTTGTTAATGCACATTTACACAATTCTATACGCTTTCCAATTACATTTTTAAACCACATCTCTTTGAGGCATTTTGTTATTTAACAATTGACTTACCTTGTATATGCTTCCACATTCTGTATACACATATATATGACATAAGTTATAAGGAAGTGAAATAAAACATCATTTCTCAATCCTTTATTATGGATGTGCATACCACTCTCCAAAACTTTCATTTTGGTATAGGCACATGGGGGATGTTGGAGAATTAGTTTTACACCTACAATTTGCATATGCTTGAAATTTTCTAAAGAGTTTTCAATAAATCTATTTTTTGCATATCCTGTAATCATTATAGTCCACAAGGACATATCTCATTGAGGTATTTTGTCAAAAAATTATACCAAGCAGTTGATTTCCTTGTTTATGCTACCAAATTTTCCATACATGTCTCTAAAAAATTAGAATATACTCCTCCCACATTGATAGAGCTTTGAAACTATTTTGGTTTTCATCTCTATTTCTAAATTTACCTCATCACTAAACTTACCTCATCACTTATGTTGTGATATATTTTAAATTTTTCCTTGATTAGTCTACCTACAAGGGATTCTAACCCTTCTCTCCATTGTTTCAAGACTCTTTATTCAAGGCTAAGTTAGAAACATGGGGAAAGGTGCAACCTATCTTGCAATCATGGATCAAAATGGAAGCATGTACAAGGCATTTGAATAGTTTGAAAATAATATTTTCATATAAATGTATGCAAAATGTGGTAGCATTGACAAGCTAGTGAGCTTGGCAAGATAGTGAGCTCACTCACTTGCTTGCCAATGCGGTAGGGTTGAGAAGGTAGGGGCAGTATGCCTCATAGAAATGGGGTCTTGTGATATATCACCTTGAGACCCCACCCTAAGACCCCATTTCTATGAGGCATATGCTTCCCTATATCACCTTGAGACCCCATTTCTATGAGGCACACTACCCTTGGCAAGCTAGTGAGGAGCTAGCTACCAATTCTCACATACATCACCATGAGACCCCATTTCTATGAGGCATACATTGCCCCCTCTCAACCCTACTACATTGGCAAGCTAGTGAGTGAGCTAGCTTGCCAATGCTCCACTAGCTTTCCAAGGAATTTGAATTCACATGCCTTGTCCACGCATCCATTTTGAGCCTATCTTGCAATCATGGCATGCCACATTACCACATTTTTTTAAGGCATTCCATCAAAAAAATTCATGTGACCTTTGTATATACTAGAAATACTCTTCTATAGGATGATTGTAAGTATTTTTTTATGAAGCCTTGAATGACATATATTTCATTTATTTCAATGGATACAATTTTTAGGAACTAATATTCGTCTCAGTACCATGCTACAAGTAAAATTATCTGCCTTTTCGAGGGAACGAATAAGGAATAAACTAACAGATGAAAAGTATGAAACCAAAAAAGCAAAGGAGAGAGAACGGGTGGTGGCATATTGTGAAAAGAAAAAATTGGATACGATTGATGAAAACAAGCCAATTGACGAGGAACCTCAACCATCAAAAAGAGAACAGGCATTGGGGGCACAAAGGGCACGAATGCAAAAGCATCATGGTAAGACAAATTCAAATACCCTAGTTGGAGACACACCCTCTACCGCAAGTGAATACAAAGGGAAACCATTAAGCACAAGTGAATATGGAGGGACACCATCTATTGCAAGTGAATATGGAGGGACACCATCTACCGCAAGTGAATATGGTTGGACACCATCCACCGCATCTCAAGTTGAGAGTACACCATCACTCGGATTTGACAAAGAAGGTATGCCATCATCCCCATGTGAACCTCAAGGTATGTCTTCTAATCCACCCTCAATCGAAGGTACACAATCTAGCCCACCTCAATTAAATATTGATGAAATTCCTAATGTTGAGATGTATGTACCTAGGAGAACACCACCTAGAATTTTGCATATAAAGCCAAAGTATTTGATTAATATTGATGAGGATATTTTGTAGCACATGGAAGGTAATATTCCAGCATGCACTTGTAGAAGATATGCTGATAACATTTGGAAATTCTTCTTTGAAAGGCTAAATGAGACTGTAATATGTCAACTATTTGTTGAAATGATGCAGGGTATAAAGTATAGAAACATCATGACAAATCTTGGGTTGAGAACATCGAATGCTTCAAGTGAAAACACTATTGTGAAGAATATAATGGATGCTTATGAGAGTGTGGGTAAGACCTCATGTTTAAAGGATAGTAATATCACCCGACGTGTCATTGCATCGACTTTGGTAAGTAGTCAAACAAAGAGAGCTCGTCTCATTAGAAAGACGAGTGAACAAATGAGAATTGGTAGAAAAAAATTATCGAGAGTTGTTCAAAGGCGGCAAAGAATTGAGGGCACCGATTCAAATGAATTATGGGCATTCTCGGGGAGACTACCACAAAAAGATAAAAAATTTGTTGAAGCATTGAGAACACTAATTGAAGAGTATTGGAAGAATAACACAAGGCCATCTTTGAATCAAAGGGATGTGGTAAGAAGGAGAATTGGTAGTCAGAACCGTGAGCCACATCCAAAGCATTTTTTGGATACGACTCAAACCTAATTTTTTCATAAATTTCAAAAGGATTATCCCCAAATTATTATTTTTTTAAGATATTTTGAAATGCTTAAACCTTTTTATGTCAAGATAAATCACACATGCACTACTTGTTGTTGTAGACTACATATTGAATTCTCTAACCATTATGATGTTTATCGTTCTATATGTTTAGATTTGCATACTAACGATATTTTGTAGGATTGTGGCATAGAAGCCCCACCAACATCTTCAAGAGAGTTCTTATTAAAAAAATTATGTGAAATAGAGGATGGCCAAATATTCTATAGGACAACATGCTTGGATGGTTCATGCAAGTGTTGCAGTGGCTTGCAGCATATCCCAGTACGTCAACATATGGAAAGCACAGATGAGGTGGGACAGAAACTAGTAGAGTTTGGGAAGTATAAAATAGTGGCATACGTTACAAAGATGGTAATCAAGAAAAAAAATGTGATTTGGTTATTCAAAAGATTCCAGTGTATCAGTTTATGTCCATGTTTTGTGACAATATAGTGTATGAGTATGCAAGGAATATCCATAGAGCTCGATGGTTGGACAGGCAATTCAAGCTATGCAAGGACACCTTTCCAGTTGGAAACATAGTATCAGTGGTTGACTTTGCAGAGAACTACACTCTACAGCCATAGCATGAGGTGCATTCACAACATTACAACTCCACACAGGTTTCGATATATGTGCACATAGCATTAATTCATGCAACTGATAGTACAGAGGACCAAAGGAAGGTATTGAGGGAGTATCACTTTTATATTAGTGATGATCGCACACATTCTCCAGAGTTCGTGCAAGGTTGCTTCCAGATGTTCTACAGTGATTTGGCTCAGAGGGGCATAGCATATGATCGACATATAATATGGTCGGATAACTATGCAACACAGTTCAATAACTCGCGCATGTTCTACTAGTTGAGCGGGATGCATGTCATTACAGGTGTTCAGCATATGTGGAACTTTTTTGAGGTCGAGCATGGAAAGGGGGAGCATGATGGTGCAAGAAGATGTGTGAAAAGAGCATTAGCACGAGAAGAGTTAAAGTATAAAGACAATGCAAAGTTGACAAATGCAAAATCAATCGTCAAGTGGTGTAATGCTTTGATGGGTCTAGGTAATGAAGGTACGTATTCAATTCATAGATTTTTTTGGTTGATGGATGATACTAACATTGCACCATAGGAGGATTGTTGTACACTAACAGGATGGAGTGAGCTAAACTCTTTCCTTAGCTCAGATGTGAGTTCATGGAGTATCAATATATGGAATATGGCATGCTTTTGTTCTTCATGTACAATGCAAGCTCGGAATGATTGTGAGTCAGAGGAGTGGGTTGAGAAATGGTTGACAAGTTATCTTATCCCATTTCACATGTATCACCCTTTGGTGGCATTGGAACTAACACAAATGGAATCATCAGTCAACTTTGACCATGTATCAAATCTAGTTCAACCATGTAATATATCTACTTGCTTAGTTTTTTAAATTCCTATTGTTATCTTACTTTGTAGTGTATTCATAATGTTGACTAATTTCAAGAGATTTGTTGCACATATCAATGCAGGGCATGTTTATGCAGTTATTGTATATGAAGACAATGAAGAGGGAATGAACTATTACTTGTGTCCTTGTGTTAAGGCCAAAAAGAAATTGGACGCCCCAGTTATAGATGGAGAAAACATCGAATACCCTACAGGCTCAATTGTTGTTACTGGAACATGGCTTAGAAGGTACCCACATAAGAGTGTTAAATATTGGTTGTTTCAGGACTTTGACAGGCATCATAAGATTCTTCATTACTCAAACCTTTTCATGGCATCCAATGTTCATTTGACCAAATATGGGGGTAGACCTTTGAACAAGACCTTGTGGAAGGTCTATGAGTCTAACCATGAGGCAATACTTGACACAATAAAGAGTAGAGCAGACCCAGATGGTTTGTTGGATTAATTTGTAAGTATGCACATTGGTTCTTATTAATTTATACTTGTATGCACATTAATTTTTTTGATGCCAATGCTATCATCTTCTTTTACTTTTCTTATTTGTAAGTAACCTACTAAAAATTGATTGGTGTCCCCTTACAGAAAATGTTGATTTATCAGCCATCCAAGAGAATCTTAGCCAAAAAAGAAATGAAACATCCTTATTTTGATGATCTTAACAAATATCAATTATGATTTTAAGCCATTATAAAATTTCATGCGAAGCTTGGTGAGGAAATTTCAAGTTATTCATTTGAAGTTAACCTTATCATGAGCACCTATGATGTAGACATTATAAGAGCATCTCGAATTTCAATTTATTCTATTCATGAGAGGTGTTGTGTGAAATAGGTATCTTGGAACTCTCGATGAAGATGTATGACCAAGAGTGACTAAGTTGAGAAACTAGCATGCCTATCCTCAATGGAAGCATCAAGATTTATGTCATGGATTTGTTGTCTATAAATGTCTTCCATCTATTTTCATTTCATTTCCATTTTGGATGCTCTTTCTTTTTCTTCTTTTACTGTGCGTATTTGTAAGTAAACTACTAAAAATTGATTGGTCTCTCCTTGTAGAAAATGTTGATTTATGAGCCATCAAAGAGAATCTCAGCCAAAAAATCAATGTAACATCTTTATTTTGATGATCTTGACAAATCTCAATTTTGATTTGAAGTCATTATAAAAGAGCATGTGAAGCTTAGCAAGGGAATCTCAAGTTATTCATTTGAATTTACCTCATCATGATCACCTATGATGTATAAATTATAAGAGAATATTGAATGTATGAGTGACATTGTAAAAGATATGTGAGAACGGAGTACCTAAGGCATTGTGCCTATGGTGCAGGGCACCTAGGCCTTCATTTTCTAAAAGGGGTTTAGTATATAGTGTCTTTATGTTCAAGGTCATGTTTTTGTTTTGAAATAAGGTCTTTAAGACCATGTTTCAATGTTTTTGGTCGGTTTTGGTTAGGAGGAGTCATTTTGAGTCAATTTGGTAAACTTGCAAAAATTGTAAAAAAGTTACATAACAACTTTTAAATTTTTGATGTAAAAGGGAAGTTGAATAGTTAGGATGTTAAAAGTTAGTTGTAGTCAGTTGGATATGGTTGGAAAAGGTTAAATATGTTTTTAATAGTCTAAACAAGGGTTATATATACATTTGGAGGATTGAATAAAAAATATTCATTGTTTTCTATTTTTTTCTACATTGAATTTTGCTGCTACAGCAACCTGTACGTTTTGGTACGGCTTGGAAGTTCTCATTTGTGCATTGTAATTGATGGAGTGAACTAAATTTTATTTTCATCTTGTCTCATTTGATTTCATTAGGATTTGAGAGAGTTATAGTGTTTTTTTCTGAAAATGGGTTAGAAACCCTAGTTTTAAGGGTTTGTGAGAAAAAATAATGATTTGTGACCCATTCCACTGATGAAAAAGCTTAATAATTGGTGGAATAGGTTTAATTAGGTTGTATTTTATGTTTTTTAAGTTGGTAGGAGCAAGGATGAGGATTTGAAAAAATTTGGTTGATGCCTTAGTTGGTTTACTTCATGTTTTTAAGCAAAAGTGATGCATAAGAGTAGGGTTTTGTAGAATATTTGATTGGAGACCATTCTAGGGGATGGGTATTGCATGTGCAAACCTAATTTGACATTTCTGAGGTTTTGGAATGGATATTTGAGGTTTGGAGTGTGTAAAACCAATAAGTGCCTTGTTGAGGGAGCCTAATTAGGCCTATTTCAAGGCGTAGCAACAATTTTTTGGCCTGTGATGCTTAAAAACTTTTCATCTAAGCCTATAGGATCATGTTGGGCCCCTCTACAATAACCTCTCTCAGTTTTTGTTATCTCAAATTCATTTTCCTGTGATGTCTTGTTTTCACTTGATGGAAAAAGTATCAAATGCAAACAGTGTAAAGTTGCAATGTGGTGCAACTTTCATTCTACAACTTGTGTGACCAAATGAACTATTCCAACATCTGAACGAGTACATTTATGCTAGGAATGGTCTTCATTTTCATGTAAACATGTGGAATTTCTCCGAGCTACATTCAACCAACTCGATCCCTTAAAGGTCCAAAGTGCAAAAGGGCAGCAATCTTTGACGGGCTATTACTCAGAAAATGTGGTGCTTACAAAATTTTCATCTAATCCTACGGGGTCATGTTGGACCCCTCTACAATAACCTCTCTCAAATTTTTTTATCTCAGAGTGGTTTTCCCATGGTGTCTAGTTTTCATTTGATGGAAAAAGTGTCAAATGCAAGCAATGCAAAGTGGTGCAACTTTCATTCTACAACTCATGTGACAAAATGGACTATTACAATGCATCCAGATGGGTGCATTTACACTAGGCATGGTCCTCTTTCACACCCAAACATGCAGAATCACTCTGAGCTATATTCAACTGACAGAACCCCTTAAGAGTCCAAAGTACAAACTAGTTGCAATCTTCGATAGGTTGTTACTCAAACACCGTGATGCTTAGAAACTTCTCGTTTGAGTCTATGGGATCACGTTGGGGCCCTCTATAATAACCTCTCTCATTTTTTTATCTCAGAGGCATTTTCTTGTGGTAGAAAATTTTCACTTGGGGAAAAAGTTGTCAAATGCAAGTAGTTGAAAGTTGCAAAGTGGTGCAACTTTCATTCTGCAACTTGTGTGACTAAATGAATTGTTCCAATGCATCTAGGTGGGTAAATTTATGCTAGTAATAGTCATCTTTTGCACCCAAACATGTTGAATCGCTCTAAGCTACATTCAACCGATAGAATCCCTTAAGAGTTCAAAGTGCAAAATGGTTGCAAACTTCAGCATGTTGTTACTCGGATACCATATGCTTAGAAACTTCTTGTCTAAGCCTATGGGATCATGTTGGACCCCTCTACAATAACCTCTCTCACTTTTTGCTATCTCAAAGACATTTTCCCGTGGTGGCAAATTTTTAGTTGGGGAAAAAGTTGTCAAATGCAAGTAGTTGAAAGTTGCAAAGTGTGCAACTTTCATTATGTAACTCGTGTGACCAAACAAACTATTCCAACGTGTCCGAATAGGTATGTTTACACTAGATATGGCCAAACACGTGGAATCGCTCTGAGCTACATTCAACTGAATCGATCCCTTAAGAGTCTGAAGTACAAAATGGCTGCAAACTTTATCATGATGTTACTCAAATACCATGATACTTAGAAACTTCTCGTCTAAGCCTATGGTATTGCATTGGGCCCCTCTACAATAACCTCTCTCAGTTTTCTCTATCTCAAAGGAATTTTTCCATGGTGGTGAATTTTCACTTGGGGAGAAAGTTATCAAATGTAAGTAGTTGAAAGTTACAAAGTGGTGAAACTTTCATTTTGCAACTCATGTGACCAAACGAACTATTCCAATGCATTCAGTGGGTATTTTTACACTAGGCATGGTCCTCTTTCACACCCAAACATGCTGAATCGCTCTAAGCTACATTCAACCTGTAGAATCCCTTAAGAGTCCAAAGTGCAAAATGGTTGCAATCTTCAACAAGTTGTTACTTGGACACCGTGATGCTTAGAAACTTCTCGTCTAAGCCTATGGGATTGCGTTGGACCCCTCTACAATAACCTCTCTCAGTTTTTTCTATCTTGAAGGCATTTTCTCGTGGTGGCAAATTTTTACTTTGGAAAAAAGTTGTCAAATGCAAGTAGTTGAAAGTTGCAAAGTGGTGCAACTTTCATTCTACAACTCATGTGACCAAACGGATTGTTCTAGCATATCCGGATGGGTACATTTACACTAGGAATTGTCCTCTTTCTCACCCAAACACGTGGAATCACTATGAGCTACATTCAACTGGCTCGATCCCTTAAGGGTCCAAAGTGCAAAAGGGTAGCAATCTTTGACGAGTTATTACTCGAAAACCATGATGCTTACAGACTCTTCATTTGAGCCTACGGGATCATGTTGGGCCTCTCTACAATAGCCTCTCTCAATTTTTGTTATCTCGGATTTATTTTTCTATGGTGTCTAGTTTTCACTTGATGGAAGAAATGTCAAATGCAAGCAATGTAAATTTAAAAAGTGGTGCAACTTTCATTTTACAACTCGTATGAACAAAAAAACTATTTCAACACATCCCGATAGGTACGTTTATGCTAGGCATGGTGCTATTTCACACCCAAACATGCAGAATCGCTCCGAGCTATGTTCAATTGGCTTGATCCCTTATGATGGCATACAAAACAATTGAAAAGAGAAACATACACACAATAGTTGAGAAGTCTTAGTGTTCCACACAAAAAGCATATGATCATCCTCAAGTCTTGCAAGCACAAGATATTTTTTAATTATCTTCCTTGCCCTTACAACAATATACAACCAATTGTAATTACATACAATGGTGGAACTTGGAAACATTTTATTTTTCCTCAATTAACAACTTTGGTTGTGAAGCATTTTGTCATTTTCATTTGAAATTATTTGCTATGCTTGAAAATTGGAGTCTAAGAGAAACAAGTGATGCTCTCACATACATTTATTATTTTGTGTGATAAATAAAGTTTCCACCATTGAGTCCATTTCTTATTTGTATTATAAATTATAAATTGCTTTCTCCCGAGTCCATTTCCTATACAAGAAATAATATTGCAAAGACATATACATCTTTCAACGTGTTTATATGGTGATGGATCAAGAATATAACAATTCATTATGCACTATGAGGATTATGTTGTGAAATGTTTAAAGACTATTCAAGATAAATGTTTGTATGATAATGTGTCAAGAAGTTAACTACTCATCGTCTACTATGAATACTATGTTTTGCAAGAGTTGTGAAGATTATGTATTCTTTGCTTAATTGAGTTGTTCCAATCAAAAGATTAAATATATTGGAATCTTTTTTTGAAACATTTCATGGAATACCAATTGAAAACATGTTTTTTACTTTTAGATAAAGCATTTCATGGAACTCTATGGATTAAACTGAACTTAGATATGTAAGAACAAGGAGCATTAGGAAATGCATTGTTCAAAGATCTTACATAAGCCTTCTCTCCTGTTGCAATTTTGGGTGGATTATTCCTTTCAAAGTATTGGGAATGCTTTGCCTATTTTCTAGTTGGCAGTTGCTATTCTGGAAGGCTCATCTCTTGATATATTTTATCACTCATTCTTAATCAATTATCGAGTTAATAATCAGTGCATTTAATTACAGTTAATATTTTCTTTTCAATTTGTGCAATTTTAGAATTTGTAACTCTACTACTATTCCTAGAAATATTGAAGTTGTTTAGCATCGACTAATAAAGTTGTTTAGCATCAATCAATTAATATTCAAGATAAACCATGAAGGATAGCAATGATCAATGCTAGGGCTAACCAATTAATAAGTATACACGTGAATAATTCAAGCATGTACATGTGAATAGGGGAAGCATAAGTACTCAAAAACACATAAGCCTTGAATTTTACACACGAATACATAGTATATGCAAATTAATACAAAGTATATGCATATATACAAGGTATACACATGAAAACATGCAAGTCGCAAAGTATACATTGGAATACACGTAAGTCACAAAGTATACATGTAAGTTATAAACTATACACTTGAATACACATAACTCATATCATTGAACCATGAACTTAGTAATGCAAATATGGACACCATCGATAAAAAATATTTGTATTAACCAAATAGCCATGTAGGCACATATCAATATATGTCGATATAAGTATAAAATATAGGTACAAAATAGCCATATAGGCTTACAAGAATGCCATATAGGCATACAATGTCAAATATATCCAATACAAAATATGTACAAAAATGCCATATAGGCATACAACAAAGGGCTCTAGAATCAAAATTCATAAATTAGATATGAAGCATGATCCCATAGGAATAGATATGATGTTGTGGGTACCTTCAACTTAATGTTGTAACTGTTAACTGCTAAACCTGAACTCTGTAATTCACTAGAAATACTAGTTCTTCTAACTACTTAACTCACTTCAGAGGATGACTCAATGATACATTACAAAACATAAATCATGAGACAAGATATCATTCATGTGCATGTAATGAATAATCTATTTAAAATTAATGCAATAATGTAAACATCTAATTTAGCAACATAAATGAAGGTGGGTGAATAGTATACCTCAAGTAACCCTTGCTCAAGTTGTACCCATAGGAGAAACCAAATATGTGCTACTTGAATCAACTAAATCATAATAGTAAACTAGAACATCTTTATTGCATATGATTGAACTCTACAATTTAACAAGAATCTTCACAAATTTCTCATTCATGAGTGTATAACAAAAAACTAACAAAGAAGTATTGTCTATAAAACAAAACTATATCTATCAAAACATATATTCTAACTAGATTTTCTCCTTAGCCACCGATCTAACTATACAGGCTCAGGAGAAGATTTATTTTCATAAGGACTAAAAATAGAAATTAAATGCAAATGTTCACTCTCCTTAAAAATAGAGAGATAAAATCTTTGTAACTAAAACCATAATTGAAAAAGACAGAAGAAGACAAATAGGATTGAAACTTTTCCCTAATGGTATGACATAGACGTGATCTATCAGAATAGTCATGTTGGTTTCTTGATCACTACAAACTTCTTCTTCCTTTTGTCATCTTATTAGATGATTTGGTGACTCACAATTGACCTCTTCAATGATCACTTCCATTATTTTTGCAACTGTCACTTTTCTAGCATTCTGGAATCTTCTCTACAATCTACCTAGAATCCTTTGGATGTGGGTCGAGCTTTCCAATTGTTGTGGGTTACAATTCTTCTAGCTGCAAGAAGTTAGTTTTATCCAGAATATACACACCATTAACAACCATAAATTAAACACAGATTCATACTAAATTTCATACACATTCACACATTTATCCATCCAAACATCATCATATCATGATCATATTTCCACATATCAAAGTTTGGTTTAGGTTACATAAAAGATATAAAAAGATATATAAGTTTAGGAATGTCTATGAAATAAGCAGCTCGAAATGTTAAAAGATATGAACTAAACAAGAGAAAACTAGCTATTATTCAAGGCCATCATTAAAAGGGCCTTATATATCTTAACACCACACGCAAGGTTTGAATTTCACATGCTACTAATTGTTACCTTACACACCTTGAACTCCAATTGGTTGACAGATAAACACAGAGAGCCTTGTATCACTTCAATTTTATACATACTGAACATATCCTCTGGAAACTCAAGAAACTAATAGAACTAGTGTAGACATACTCTCCTCTAAAACCATAGAGTAAACTTGCATTTCTGAAATAAATGTTGACCATAATTATATTGCTAGAGAAATCTCTCTGCCTAAAAGATATCCTTGCACAGACTTTCAGAACACCACAGACATAGTTACTGAATAGGTGTATACAGTACAAGCCAACTTTCGAAAAGGTAGTCACTTCTCAATAAAACTTGATTTAGTGATATGATTGATGAGACAACTCACTAGTAGTATTTGGAAAATAAATGACTAATTTGGTCATTTATAAGTGACTAATTTGGTCACCGGGTAAAATCACAACTAAATGACTAAATAATTGACTAATATCAGACAAATAAAAATGACTAAATAAATGACTAATATCATATAAATAAAAATGACTAAATAAATAACTAAATAAATGTGCTCATTATTAAAATCTTGGCCATAATTTTCATTTTAATAAACATACTCTAAAACCTTCGTCAAGACCTTATTTTCAATCGTAGTCTGCCATAATTAATAATAAAATATTACAAATAAAATTACTAATAAATATTTTTATTGGAATAAAATGTTACTATTTGTGGATGTCATCATATGAACACAAAGTTTCTTCAGTGATGAGAAACCAAATTATAAAAATTAATGAAAGCCATAAAAGGAGCCTAAAAACTAAAGGCCAAAGGCGAAAGGAAAGGCAAAAAATAAGTAAAAGGAAGAGAAAAAACAAAAGATAAGAATAAGCAACCAAATAATCTAAGAGGAAAAAGGGCCAATTTTTTTTTATAAGCATAATTTTCATTTGAATAAACATACTTAAAACCTCCATGAAGACCTTATTTTCAATGTAGCCCACAAAAATTTAGTGAGTCGAAACCTTATTTTCAAGGTAGCCCGCCAAAATGGAGAAGTAAAGCACGACACCTGATTTTGGATTGCAACCTCTGCCCATTTTTCCGCATCGAACACGATTTGTGCAAAATCTTGTGGTAAGTCACTTTCCATGGTTTCAGTTAATTTTACTTTTCAAATATGTATGCAATCAGGCCATATGATCCATATGATCCATTCTTTTTAATAATTTTATTAGTTGCTTGTTGACTAACAGTGATTATGTTCTTTTTTAGGCTAATTATGGAAAAGCAAATCCATCTTGTGTTGCAGAAGTTAAGGATTTATATAGAGAACTTGGAATTGAGATTTGTTTATTCTTTTCTTTTTGAAGTTTCCACTATCAAATTGCATAGTTCACAGGAGAACTTACTTTTATCTATAAAAATGATATTAAGGGACATGTAGATTGTGTTGTCTATACAAATTTCAGAATTGGAACTCTTAAAATTAGCTTCCACTTTTTAAGGGGGCATACAAATCACTTTTGAAGTTGAGTGTAAAAAATAGAGTAGCACGTAAAGAAAAAGGATGAACAATAATAAAGTGAAAAGTGGATCTTCTATCAACCATGTAGAGTACAATGAAAGGAGTGCAAGGATGGTAGGGTTTTAACATTTACAGTGCAGTGGAACAGTAGTTCAGTTGTATAGTAGATGTCATCCTACTTTGTTTGAGAACTCTTGCTGAATTCCCAAAAATAGGAGTTCCCATATTATGCCAATAGATATTATAAATAGAAAACAAACAACAATATTTTCATATAAAAACAACAAGAGTTGATTCATAGGCCCTATGAAAATCTCTAACTTTTTGGCTCCCCTTTGATACTTTTATGCATACTTATAGATTACATCTCCATGATTAATATGGACTAGAAGGGTTGAAATGGCACATGTTAGTCTTTTCCATTTATTGGGAAATAAAGAGTTTGAAGTGACTGAAAGAATCAAATGTAGCTCTTTACTCTAGATGCTTTATTCTCATTCAATTATTAATATATCCAAATGTAAACCATGATGACTTAAGTAAGAACTAGAAGAAATCTCATGAAAACTACAAGAAGAGATTAGTGATTAGATGAATCATGGAAATGAAACCAACTCCATAAGCCACAACAAACAAAATATGCAATGCAAATGAGAATACAGGCCTTCAAAGGAGTTGTCATGGATAAAAAATCATCCCTTAGATCTCTTGTGAGAATGCCTAAAAGCTCTTCAGTTATCCACAATATCCACATGCTATGAGCTTTGATACAAAGATTGTGCATAGTTCTTCAAAGTTTATTCAATTTAGTGCTATTATTTTTATCCTGTGATTCAGGCTTCAAACCAACCCCTCTCATTAGTATTTGTCTTCCAGAATTGTCTAGAAGAGGGTAATCAAAATCAGTACTGGAATATTTGAAAGTTTAAGATCCTTTCCCTCAAACTAAAGCTTTGTTCTCAACAAACCAGAGCTAAGACAAGCCAAGAACTAGTGGAAGGGAAGTTGAATGAAAACTGAGAGCAACTAAAATCCTTCCTAAGAAAAGTTCCCTTTCCACTATAACTATACGTTCTAGTGTCTCCTTGTTCATTTTTTTTGGCATCTCCTCATTTTTCATTTCTTGATAGAGAGATTTTGAAAGATGTGTAAGATGTTCTTCAATCTCAACAATCAATGTTGAGATAAAATGGAAGCATTTCTCTTGCAAATAAGGTGCTAAATCATTTATCCTTGAAGGATATTTATGTGCATGAAGAGAACTTAGGAGGTCTTCCAGAATATTCTTGGACCCCTCATCTATGGTATCTTTTATTTGACTAACCTCAATTCCAAAATAAGCATTAAGGCGACCAAACCAGTCTTCATCATTAATTTTTCATCATAAATCTAAAACTCAACCCAGGTAAATTGACACTTTTTAGGTCCCCTCTCTTGACAAGCTAGCCCTCACTAGTAGTTAATTTGTGCAAATGGGTTTCAACATCTTTGTAACTTGCAAAAGATGTAACTATGGCTTCAAGGCATTTACCAACCTTAACTGTAGAGTTGACCTCCACCCTCATGCTCTTATTTCAATTCAGTTTCTTCCCAACCCTACAAATCACAGACTAATAAATGGTAAGCCTTGAAATCATGGAACAAAAAACTACAAGAGATGGAGCAATTATACAACATTAAAATTGTGACTTGCAGTAGTAAAAGAAAAGAAGCAATAGTCAATTTGATATACAATCAGAAAAGGGCATTTTATGAGGCTTCCTTAAGGAATCAAATAAAAAATTAAATAAAATAATGCTTTAAATTCCATTTAAATGTTCAATTGTACAGTAGATGTCATCCTAATTTGTTTGAGAACTCTTACTGAATTCCCAAAAATAGGAGTTCCCAAATGATGCCAATAGATATTATAAATAGAAAACAAACAACAATAATTTCATATAAAAACAACAAGAGTTGATTCATAGGCCCTATGAAAATCTCTAACTTTTTGGCTCCCTTTTGTTACTTTTCTGCATACTTACAAATCACATCTCCATGATTAATATGGACTGGAAGGGTTGAAAGGGAACATGTTAGTCTTTTCCATTTATTGGGCAATAAAGAGTTTGAAGTGACTGAAAGAATCAAATGTAGCTCTTTACTCTAGATGATTTATTCTCATTCAATTATTAATATATCCAAATGTAAACCATGATGACTTAAGTAAGAACTAGAAGAAATCTCATGAAAACTACAAGAAGAGATCAGTGATTAGATGAATCATGGAAATGAAAACAACTCCATAAGCCACAACAAACAAAATATGCAATGAAAATGAGAATACAGGCCTTCAACGGAGTTTTCATGGATAAAGAATCATCCTCCCTTAGATCTCTTGTGAGAATGCTTGAAATCTCTTCAATTATCCACAATATCCACATGCTATGAGCTCTAATACAAAGATTTTGCATAGTTCTTCTCAATTTATTCAATTTGGTGCTATTATTTGTATCTTGTGATTCAGGCTTCAAACCAACCCCTCTTGTTAGTATTTGTCTTCCAGAATTATCTAGAAGAGGGTAATCAAAATCAGTACTGGAATATCTAAAAGTCGAAGATCCTTTTCCTCAAACTGAAGCTTTGTTCTCGACAAACCAAAGCTGAGATGAGCCAAGAACTAGTGGAAGGGAAGTTGAATGAAAATTGAGAGCAACTAAAAGCCTTCCTAAGAAAAGTGCCCTTTCCACTATAACTATCGGTTCTAGTGTCTCCTTGTTCATTTTTTTTGGCATCTCCTCATTTTTCATTTCTTGATAGAGAGCTTCTAAAAGATGTGCAAGATGTTCTTCAATCTCAACAATCAATGTTGAGATAAAATGGAAGCATTGCTCTTGCAAATAAGGTGCTAAATCATTTATCCTTGAAGGAGATTTATGTGCATAAAGAAAACTTAGGAGGTCTTCCAAAATATTCTTGGACCCCTCCTCTATGGTATCTTTTATTTGACTAACCTCAATTCCAAAATAAGCATTAAGGCAACCAAACCAATCTTCATCATTTGTCATCATAAATCTAAAACTCAACCCAAGTAAATTGACACTTTTTAGGTACCCTCTCTTGACAAGCCAGCCCTCACTAGTAGTTAATTTGTGCAAATGGGTTTCAACATCTTTGTAACTTTCTAGAGATGTAACTATGGCTTCAAGGCATTTACCAACCTTAACTCTCTCACGCAGATCTATAAATCCATCAGCTATTATTTGTTTCATCCTACTAACAAACAAGCTTTCAAAAAGTTCATCCCACAGACTCTTTGAGTGCTCCAAAACAATCTCACACATGCATTGGCATGGAAACTCAACATTTGAACCAAAAACCATTTTTAGCCACTCCAAGCTCCCTTCAAATGCATCCAGACTATCCAATGTTTCTCTGATCAATGTCTCATTCTCTGCAAGTTCCTTGCCACTTTTCACAAGATCAAGCAAATACTTTCCCCTAAGCCTATCTATAGAGAGAATATCATTTGCACATGTCTTAAGCCACACTAAGCAAGACTCTGATATAAATTCACTCATCAAAATCATCATGGTAGCTTGTAGCTTCTCTCTATGATATTTCCACAACTGCACCTCATTGTCTGGGTTTGGAATGCCACGAAACAACTGTGATTCAGGTGGCACTACCAACACAATCTTATAAAAAAGAGGCAAATCATTTAGAACCTCCAAGAAGAGTTCCCCAACCTAACATAGTGTTACATGTATGACTCTTACCACATTACAAAAAATGGAACTGACTGCCCCCACCTTATCAATCTATCGGTCGGATGTGTCTTATGGTTTCAGCGATACGTCGACGGTTATGTTTTTTCATCGATGTGAGGATCTTCTATTGGCAGGATGAGGTCTCCTGTTCCCGCAATGGTCCAATGGGGATGTCAGTGGAAAGTTAGTTTCATTTCCATGATTCATCTAATCACTGATCTCTTCTTGCAGTTTTCATGAGATTTCTTCTAGTTCTGATTTAAGTCATCATGGTTTATATCTAGATATATTAATAACCGAATGAGAATAAAGCATCTAGAGTAAAGAGCTACATTTGATTCTTTCAGTCAAACTCTTTATTTCCCAATAACTAGAAAAGACTAACATGTGCCCCTTCAACCCTTCCAGTCCATATTAATCATGGAGATGTAATCTGTAAGTATGCAGAAAAGTATCAAAAGGGAGCCAAAAAGTTAGAGATTTTCATAGGGCCTATGAATCAACTCTTGTTGTTTTTATATGAAAATATTGTTGTTTGTTTTCTATTTATAAAATCTATTGATGCCATTTGGAAACTCCTATTTTTTGGAATTCAGTAAGAGTTCTCAAACAAAGTAGGATGACATCTATTGTATAACTAAAAATTTAAATGGAATTTGAAGCATGATTTTATTTAATTTTTAATTTGATTCCTTAAGGCAGCCTCATAAAATACCCTTTTTCTAACTGTATATCAAACTACCTACTGCTTCTTTTCTTTTATTGCTGCAAGTCACAATTTTAATGTTGAATGCTTGCTTCATCTTTTGTAGTTTTTTGTTCCATGATTTCAAGGCTTACCATTTATTAGTCTATGATTTGTAGGGTTGGGAAGAAACTGAATTGAAACAAGAGAATGAGGGTGGAGGTCAACTAGAATTAAGGTTGGTAAATGCCTTGAAGCCATAGTTACATCTCTGCCAAGTTACAAAGATGTTGAAAACCAGATCATGATGATTAGAAAAGAAATCCCAATCTTCTAAGTACACTTGTCTTCATGTTGGGTTGTTTTAAACAAGATTTTATTGAGTTTGAAACACCCATTCAGCTCTATTTGGTTCCAAGCAAAATTTTCCATATCATCTGAAACAAAACCCCTAAACTCCATCTGCTTCATTCTAACAGAAATGGCTAGAAGACTTCACACACCAAGGGTTTTATCAGTCGGACATGTCTTCTAGTTCCAACGATGCATCGATGGTTCTTCTTTTTCATCGGCGTGAGGATCTTCTATCAGCGGGACGAGGTCTCCTGTTCCATGAAAGGAAGTGAAATCTAAATTATTTTTTGTAGTGATACATAAAAATATCATAGCCCCAATGTGGTTTCCAAACATCCCCAAGACCCCTATGTTTATCTAACAATTTACTTGCTTGAAAACTTCTTCTGGGTCTTGGCCCTGACCCCAGACACTAATCTATCAAGTCTTGGTTTAAATTCCTCTTTTCAATTTTTTGTTTCTTTGCCTTAAGTTTTTCCACATTTTCTTCCATTGCAAACTCTGAAAAAATGGAACTTTCTAGCTAAGAGTGCAGTACTTATATGAATTTTTGCTTCTCCTAGCTTCACTGTGTGAGAGCTCTGAGTTTTGTCCTTTCTACTTCTTCCCTTAGTGTAGCCTTTCTAGTTTCTGCAAATTGTATGATTAATTCATGGTGCAATTCACCTATGTTTTAGCTCATTAATATACCACCTACTTCAATCTTGTCATCGAGGATAGCATTTATGTTAAATATCTTGAAAATGCTTTTGACATCACATCAGCTAGTAGTAATCATTCATCACTATATCATTGGGACCTTGGTTCGTTTTCCACCGATGGCCACCTTCTCCACCGATAAGTGTTTTTCTTTCGGTCTATCGGTAAGACATCAAACAATGTTACCCTGATGCATCCCAACTTCACCAATAAGTGTTAGATTTTGATACCCCGTTATTATATCGGGCTATCGAGGGAACTTCATCATTCATTCCACTGATGCACCAGAGCTGTGGCGATGGAAGGATATTACACTGATGTAAGGATATGAATTGCCCCTATCGGGCCATCGATGGGGTCGTGATGGGAGTTCCATCGATAGAGTATTGTTAGCCCGATGGTATCAAGGGACTTCAATGGATTTCATGAATGTGATTATTTGGGTATGTTGGTTACAAAAATGGATTTTTTACATGAACCTCAGTAATTTGTCTAGATCATGAAATTGAGTCTAGTGAGATTTTGTAAGGACTAGGAGATAAATGAATAGATGTTAATGCAAATATGTGGGATTTTTTTTTTTAATCCTAACACAGCTCTTTTGACATTTTTTTGTCTTATACTTATTATGTGATGCATGATCTTTATTTTTCTTTGTTATTTTGTGCATGCATGTGCCATGTGTAGGCTTAATAGTGGGTTATTGACCTCTCGCATGAGTTGATGGTGATCTAGGTTTTCTAAACAAAAGTCCCCCGATAAAGTAAATTACCCTCAATAGAATAAAATGTAATAATATTTAATTGAGGGAGTCTAATATTTCTTATAGGGATGTATTGTCTATGCATTTATGGATATTCATATCTTGTTTCAAAGCTCCCATTTTGGCACAAGCAGGGAAGATGTTGGCAATGGTTGTGGAATTTGGCTTTACACCTGCAAATTGTATTCGCTTGAAAGTTTTTAAGTCTTTCCACCAAATTCATTTTGTGCATATCTATTGTAGATGTACTTAAGCTATATGAAAAAGGTGTATATACAATTTGAGATCAATTGATAAGTTGAGACATGTAATGTTGATTTGATTTATATTTTACTTAAGATATAATTTCACTGTGTTGCTGAATTTCATAGTTCAATAATTGGGATTCTCAATGATCTTGTATACCCAAAGTGTATTTGATAGAAAGAAATTAGCTAGTCATGTCCATTAGTTTGACAATTTAAATGATCTTGATTTCATAAGTACATAGTGATAAGTTTTGACAAATAATATAATTTCTTGTTGCATTTATCACAGAAACAAAGGCCTCTTTTGATTGTAGCAGAGGATGTAGAGAGTGAAGCATTGGCTACTTTGATCTTTGAAATTGATATTTTTTTACTAAATTGATAATGTTTGAAGTTTCTTTTTCTTTCTTATATGTTGAGTCTAATTAATAAGTTTAATGTTGTGTTGCAACTTGCAAGTGAGTATGTTGATATGATAAAGGCTAGCATTGTCGATCCTCTAAAAGTTATCAGAATTGCATTAGTTGATGTAGAAAGGTAAAAATATTTATTTTTATTATAATTAGTGGAACTTGCAACTACAATATCTAATAAAAATATACTTCCAAATATGCTTTTGATGGATGTTATATCTAATTCTAGTACATTCACTATATCTAGCACCTAAGTTTAGGGTGCCATAGTTGGAAAAGGAAAAGAAAATGTTTGAATTTTATCTTCTATATTATTTGACTTTTCTGAGTTTTTGATGTGCAAATTTTGAAACCTTATTTTCAGGTTGCAGCTCCAAATTGGAGAAGTGAAAGGTGAATACCAACAAGGAAGATTTTGGAGGAGCCGAAACCAATAGCGGCGGGAAAACTATGGATTTGCAAGGGGATTAAATGGGTCAAGCCCCTATAGGAGGTTGTTGCCCTTCCAAAAGGACTGTAGTTAAGGAAGGGGAAAATAGTATAAGTATATGAAAATAGGAGTATTTTGTTTATATAGTGTATGTAAGTTGTACAATGTCATTGAGACATTGAATGTAACCAATGAGATTTTGATTTGCCAATGACGCTTAATGAAGTAAATTTTTAGAGTGGTTTTTTCTCCACTCATAAATACTATGTTGTGGCTCCTCTTGATTTGTAATTTGTTTGTGTTTGTGTATGATCAATCATATTTGTTCAAGCATTTTAGTCTTCATTTCATGGTGTTTTTTAACATTTGAATATCTATGATACTTGAAGTTTATATGCATAAATTTGTGAGGATTAATTAAGTTAGATTTGATTTGTAATGACTAAATTAATGACTAAATTAATGATTAAATATATGACTAAATAAATGACTACCATGACTAAATAAATGACCAGTTAACAACAATCAATGACCAAATTAATGACTAAATATATGACTAAACAAATCACTACCATGACTAAATAAATGACTAAATCAATGACCAAATCAATGACTAAATAAATGACTAAAATAATTTAGTCATAAATTTGGTGGTGTTATAAATGACTACAAATAAACCACTAAAATAGTCATATGACTAAAATTAATGACTAAATCAATGACCAAATCAATGACCAAATTAATGACTAAAATCAATGACTAAATAAATGACTAAAATTGTTTAGTCATAAATTTAGTGGTGTTATAAATGACTACAAATAAACCACTAATAGTCACGTGACTAAAGTTAGTCATTTATATGCAATTTTTAGTAGTTTATTTAATCATATATTGTTGTTTGTGTATTAGTGACTTCTTTATGATTAACACCTCTAGATACACAGCATGTTACCAGAGATATAACATATATTTTTGCAACTCTCTTGCAACACATGAAAATCCCAAGGGAATATAATGATAATTCAAGTACTCCTACAATATTTTTCATTCTTAACAACCTTTGACAATACTCTTCTTCAGCAATGCCACATCTTTGAAATTGAAATGACAACCTTTGTTCAACAAAGCATTGATCACCTCGAATTTTCTCTATTCAATTTATGAAAGGAAAATATTTTCTTCCATAAATCACATAGAAATAGAAGTGGTGGTAATGTTATTGGTTTGTCTCATTGGATCTCTAAATATGTCATTGATAAATGTGAGGACCCTTCACACAACCATGTTTGGGCAATCTCTTTTATCAATGAACAACCTATTGGTTCATGCTCTATTTATTTTCTCAATGATCCAAAACAAAGTTCTTTTCTTTGGGATTTGATGGCTAAAATATTCCTAATGATAATTGGATGTTGGGAGAGGATTTCAACATGGTAGAGCATAATGAAGATTGTAGTTGGTACAATTATTTCAAACTCAATAGTGAAGAATTTGAAAGATGGATTTATTGTTGCAATTTGGTTGGAGTGGTTGAATCCATCCATAGTAAATGTTTAAAGTTTAAACCATGCTAATAATTGTTTTACTCAGTCTAATTGTAGGTTTAGAAGTGATAGGAATATAAGTAGATTGGATAGATGTCATTTCCCTCATAATATCCAACTTGAGAATCATCCTTCAGGAACTTGTGTGCTAGTAAATTATTTTACTACTCTATTTAATCATTTCCCTATCATTTTCTCTCCTTTTTTCTCAAAATCTAGGACCTTCTTCTCAAATCCCCTATAAAATTAATATTTCCCATTTAAAAACCCTAAGTGTGTTGCTTATTCATCAAGAATTTATAATTCTATTCCTAAACCTCAAGAGGGGGTTCTTGGATTGAGTGGCAATGTTTTGATTTGAATCATTGTGTTAATTTCCTTCAATCATTTCATCATAGAATGGATTGGACATGGAAACATAGAGATAAATCCCTTCAAGGAAAACTTGAACATCCTAGGAAATAACTAAATGTGGATCCTAATAATGAGAAAAATTCAAACTTCTATTGATGTTATTGAAACTCAACTACGAAAATTGGACAATTACAAAGGGAAAGGTGCTAAATAAGAGCCATAATACATTTGATTAAGGAAGAAAGTAGAGGATCTAAATTTTTCCTTAATTATCTCAATTACAAACATAAAAAGAGAGAATTTGTGCTATACTAGATGAGCATGGATTACACACAAATCCTATTGAAATTACTACATTGTTCCATAATTTTTATGAAAATCTATTCAAAGAAGAGAAGAACTAGATGGATGTCAATGAACCTTGGAAGAAATTGTCAAAAATTATATCTGTAATAAAATTGATCTAAGTTACAATTTTTTTGGATTGTATTATTTCTCAGGAAGATATTGAATGTGCTCTTTTCTCTATGAAATTCAATAAAATCCTAGGTTTTGATTGTCTACCTAATGAATTTTATCAGATCTTGTGAAATAATATCAAAGATGACTTTTATATGCTCTATTTGGAAGCTCTTCAAAAAGGATCTTTAGGGCCAAACATTAACAAAGATACAAGCTTATCCCTAAAGGGAAAAATGAAAATACCATTGTTGTTTGGAGACCAATTATTTTATTAAATACTTCCTATAAAATTATTGCAAAAATGTTGGCTATTAGGATTAAACCTATGGTTGAAGAAATTATTAGAGCTAAGAAAATTGGGTTTATTAAAGGCATATATATTCTTGATAATCTAATGTTGGCTTGGGAAACTCTTGAATGGGCCCAACATTTAGGCCAAAATGATTCATTGTTTAAGTTAGATTTTGATAAATCCTATGAAAAAATTCATTGGGGTTTCATTCTTAAAATGTTACATTAGTTGGGTTTTGGGCCTAAATTATAAAATCATGTTTAAATAATGTTCCAAGATGTCAATTCTCACTTTGTTATCAATAATTCCTTGACAAAATAATTTGAGCTACAATAATCCATAAGCTAGGGATGTCCTTTATCCCCCTTCTTATATGTGCTTGCAATTGATAGTTTGGGATATATTATCTATAAAGCTAATCAGATGTATCTTATAGAAGTTATATCTATTTTACAAAATGAGGTTGTTATCAACTCACATTTTGTGAAAAAATGTTTTTTCACTAAATTATGATGAAGGATTAAGAAACACCTTAGACATCTTAAATTTGTATTGCTTGACTTATGGATCTTAATTAGCTCACAACAAGACTAATATTTTAATGTCTCGATATGGTCTTTTTCCCAAGTGGATTCCCAGTGAGTGGGGGAAAATTAAATGCAAGGAGATCACTAGATATCTTGGCATTACTTTTGGTGTGGAGGTCTCTCTTTTTGATGTGGGACTAGTTCCTAAATAGACTCAAGAATAATTTATTTAATTGGGGAAGCAAGTTCTTATCTTTGGCTAGTAAAATTTAAGTAGACAATAAAATTTTCATTGTGACCCATGTGTATTACTCATATTGTTGGATTCCACCTAAGAAAGGTTATGAATAATTGAACAAATCAATTCTAAAATTTCTCTGGTCTAAATAGGATAATAGTGTTGGATTCATTTCTTCTTCTTGGTCTCATTGCATTCAACCGAAATATAAGGGTGGTTTGAGAATCATAGACCCAAAAAATCAAGGGTTATGCCTTATTGGGAAGTGGATTATTAGAGATACTAAAGGGAATGTGTTATGCAATTTTCGCACACACGCCCCACCAGAGGCAGGGACCCTCTCTTTTCTTTTGCATCTTTGCCTCTTGGCTTGGTCAAATTTTGGTTTTGCTCTTCTTGGGAGGTTATTTTGGGATTAAGTCTAGATTAGGTTTGATGAGGACAATATTTTGAGGCTCTAGGGGAAATTCATCTGTCTTGGAATTTGAAAATGGGGATTTTGAAGTGAATTTTCAATGTTATATGTAAATATTTTTTGCACATGTGGATAGAGGATGAAAAATTAGGCTGGGTTGCTTTTTGAACTTTTTGAAAATTCCTTTTAGAAAAAAAGTTATGGAGTTTAGGGGATTTTGACCTTGCAGGGAATTGGGGGATTTCCATACCCCCGAAATTTCCACCAAGACCCCTCAAAATACCAAAATTTTCCAAAAATAGAAATTTTCTTTTTTGCACCCATGGATAGAGGACAAAAACTTAAGCAGAATTGCTTTTTGAATTTTTTGAAAATTCCTTCTAGAAAAAAATTTATGAGGTTTAGGGGATTTTGACCTTGTAGGGAATTTAGGTATTTCCTCCCTATGCGGAAATCCCTGATTTCCGTTAGCCTCTTGATTTTCCATAATTGTTGCATTTTAGAGATTTTAGCATCCTGCGGAATTCCCTCACCCTAGGAAATCTCCAAAATTTCCATCGCCCTGTCATTTTCCCGAGAATGCATATGAAATCATCGCTAATTTTCGTCCCTGATGGAAATCCCCAAATTTCCTCCATGGCTAATTTTCGCGAAGGGCTCAAAATCCGGAAATGGAAATTTCCAAAACCCCCTCAAAATCTTGAAATTTTCCAAAAATGGAATTTTTTGCCAAAATGATTTTTTCCGAAATGGAAATTTTTCCTAAATGCAATTTTTTCCAAAAATGGAAATTTTTTTCTTGAAATTTTAAATATTAAAAGGGGGACTTGCATATGGATTCGTGCCAAAAGGGAAATCTAGAAGAGTTTAATTCAAATATTAAAAGTGGGGCCTGCATAAGAATATGTGCCCAAACTGTCTACAGTTGGAAGGAGTTTTTGGAAGACATGTGAAGTTGATTTCATCATCCAATCAAAATCTTCATTAATGACAAGCTGGCATAATATTGTTTTCTCATTGTTCCATGATGTAACTGCTTTTGTGCAATTGGATGATGATGTACCATGAGCTCCCAAATTAAATGTAACAGCTTGATGCTTCTAGAAGTGCAATTGCAGCCATTGGATGAATTAAATCCTGGCCATTGGTTCAAAATGTAATTTTCTATATAAGGCCAGTGCCTTCTCATTTGTAAAAGGTTAGACTAGGTTAGAATAGCTGGTTTGAGGCTGTAAAAAGCCAGAATTGGCTAAGTTAGAGAAGTCAGTAGCAGTAGGAGAGGAGAGACTTGAAATTGTTATGTAATACTAGAGAAGTAATGCAACTGAGTTGTTGATTTGGAAAACTTTGTATTTATCTTTGACAGTTTATGGTTTCTTGTTCTCAATTCTCAATGTTAGATGTTAGATTTCAGTTCTTTTGCAATAATGGGAAAATGTTAATGATGTTGATCGATCTCTAGTCCATACTTTTAGTGATTTGTTGATTGTAAGTTGTTGTGTAAAGTTAGTCTGGGCCTTATTTTGTGCTAAGCTCAACTATGGATGCTTGTTTACATTGCGCCAGTTATTGGGTATGTGAATGAATGTTCAAAGTCTGAAAATCTTCAGTTCCCTTAGAAGATTGCACTATTTCTATGGAGTTGTAGGCTTGTCCTTGATCAAACAGAGATTGGTTTCATTGGGGATCTTTCCATCTGTAGCATTCATCATTGTTGCGATTGATCTTAGGTTTTAGTCTTAGAAATCTCTATGAAACCTTACCTCTTTTGTTGTTTATTTTGAATCTGGGTTAGTTTTAGGATTAAAAGTATCACCATATTGTTGCATCTAATGAAAGTACACTTCTAGTATTGTTCATTTGTAAGGCCCCTTGTCATTACCAGCATTTTCACATATTATCTGAGTTGTTTATGCATTGTCAAGACCTGACATTAGAGACCTTCGGGTTATCTCTTGAGGCTTGCTAATAGAGATTTACCTTTCAAGAGAGATAGGATTTCCATATTCTATTTGAGTTGTTGCTATGCAGAAAACACCATCAATAGAATGGACCATGAAAATCCTTGTTCGTAATCGAATTAGCCAAGTTAAAGCAAATAAAAAATGACAACTAATGAATTGGTTAGATAAACTCATCATGTCTCATTTTTGTAAAATTAAGGCCTCCTTTCCTTACAGTCCATTTGGAAAGCTTGGCAACAAGTTTGTCAATTTTTGAAGTGGAATGATTCCTCTCTGTAACATTGATTCAACTTTGTTGCATCAACAAATTGGTGGAATAAACTGATTACTAATCATAATTAGTTGGTAGCTATTTTCTTTCCTAGGCATGCATATTACTTATATAAGAAAGGTGTTAAAAAATTCAAAGATATTTGGGATTTTAATACCTTTGAATGGTATTCAATAAAAAACTAAAAGAACTTTATGGTTTGAACTTCAAGTATAAATAGTTTCTAATATTTGTGCAATAATTAGTCCCTCTTGAATTGTACTCCTAGGGAATGCAAATTTTTTTAAGGATTGGAGGTGGTGGTTGTCTTCTAGTCATTTCAATTATCCTACATTAAAGTAAGTCTATATTCAACCCCTTCCTCATTGGAATATCATCCCTCATTTTAATCATAAATGGAAATATAGAATTTAACTCCAAAATATATGGACCAAAATGAGTGCACAAATATGAAAATGAAAAGCTAATGTGAAAATGCAAGTGTTGGCTTGAAAATTTTTACATTACAAATGACCTGTTGGGGATAGATAAAAATGCATTATGATTCAAAAATTTAATTTATCTTTTTGTTTATGTGCTAAAAATATGAAACATATCTTTTGGGATTTGACAAATTTCCAGTTATTTTTCATTGTGAGTTGAGTTGGAAAGAAGCCCTTTTTGGTTTAAAAAAAAATCTCCAAGGTACCATACTCTTCAGCTATGAGAAGTTTAATGTACGTCATGGTATGCATGAGAACGAATATTGCACATGTCGTAGGAGTTGTTAGCAGGTATATGAGTAATCCCGGATTGGAGCATTGGAATGTGATAAAATGGATTCTTAGGTATTTTGAGAGGTACATCCAATAAACATTTATGTTTTGGAGCTCTAATACTAATTTAAAAGGCTATGTTGACTCAGATTTGGTAGGAGATATTGATACCAAGCAAATCACTACAAGTTATGTGTTTACTGTAGGTGGGACAATGGTGAGTTAGATCTCATTGCAAAAGGTGGTTGCTTTATCCACCATGGAGGTTGATCTATATAGGATCTAGGACTAATGCTTACAGAATGCGTAACGTAAAAGATCAATTATTACAACGCTTAACATAAATGATTACATAATTAAATGCTCAAATGAATAAATGAACATAACATAAAATAAAATGCCAAGATAATGAACTGAGAAAGAAAGAGAGAAGAAATAGAGAGACGAAACCACAATTGATAACGGAGTTCGTCCCTAAGGACTACGTCTCCGGGTCCCTCTCCAATGGAGGACCGATCCGATTAGCTCCAAAATCAGTTACAATGGCTTCAAGACTATCTCCTTCAAGCACAGCAGCATGACATTACTCTGATGTGCAGAAACGTCTTCAAATCTCTCGAGCATTCTCTCGCTATCTCACCACCGGACTTGGAAAACAAAGGCCTATACCCCTCCTTTTATACAAAAAGTTTGCCTAATTAGGCTTAACCACTCAATTAATTGCATATCTCCCTTATCAGCTCGTACACATTGGTTTGTATTTTTAAGACCCTTTTGTTGGAGGGTTAGAGGTAATTTTGTTTTGGCTTTATTAAGCCATTTGTTATATATTAAATTTTGAGATACTGTCGAAAGGCCAAGCCTCCAGCGAAGACCCGGACGATGTCCAAATGCCATTCCATATCTTGTGTATGCGCTGCGTGTGGCTATCAAAGCCATCCATTAATGCGACCTCTCATTCGGCAGTCTTGTAGAACGCCCGCGTGTCAGATGGTATTGTTGTCTGCATCCGTCTGGCTGGACCCGTGTCACATTGTGATGAGTCCATACCGATGAGCTCACATACGTGTCTCGGCGAATTTGTCCATGTGGATTTCATCTGATCTGGTGACACGTCGGTATGATGACATCATCCTCTCTGTACCCTCTAGTTGACTGAAGTTTGACTGCTTCTAACTCGAGCATACGATGTCAGATTTCGACGAAACGAACACCATCGGAATCATCTCGATGAGCTCTTTGCGATGACGCTGCTTCCATAAATTTTTGAGATGATTATTTTTTCACCTTCTAGTAGCCCACGAAGCCCGGTTTGGTGAAAGTTTGGTAGTAACTACACAAAGCGGAGTCCTTTTTGCCCCGTTCAAGTTGCGTTGGAATCAGGACGTCGTTTTCTTTCTGATGAAGCTGAAATCTGGAGTATTGGGAACACTTCAATTTTCACTAAAAATTGTCCCCCGGATCGAGCCTCCCCTTTGGAGAGCTTTAGGACCTCCGAAAGCTTGATTACTTGGAAAGTAAGTGAGGGTAAAGTTCCCTCACTTTACCAATCTCCATCCATCTTGCTTTGCTTGGATGCATCCCCTTCAGGCCCACTCTGAGGTACTCAACATCTCCTCTTCATGAAGTTCTGACATTCCTGTCGAGAATAACATCTTCTGGCAACTCTGACATGTACTCTGGAGAAAGGTCATCAACTAATGGAACTTGAATGTTTGAGACTTCATCTAGGATCATTGGAGGCTCATATAGTTTCAAATTCTCAACATTGACAACCGAGTAAATATGCATGTATGGAGGAAGATTGAGGCGGAAGGCATTGGTACCAATCTTCTCAAGGATCTCAAAAGGACCATACCTAATTGGCTTAAGCTTTTTACCTTCACCTTGCATCCTTTCCTTGCTGATGTGTAACCAAACTCTATCTCCAACCTGAAAATGATGATTAGTGTGATGCTTGTCATGGCGAACCTTGTATTTTGCTTGGCTCTATTTCAACCGTGCTTCCACTGCCTGATGAATTACTTGGACTTTTTGGATGAACTTCAAAGCATTCTCTACATCATGGCATCCATCTTCAACATCATCTTTCCCAAAAGCGAAATCCATCGGTGTCTTGGGCACATAAGCAAAGCATGTCTCAAAAGGAGACCTCTTAGTAGAAGAGTGTGCTGCATGGTTGTAGGCATGCTGAACATAATGAAGACTCTCATCCCACAACTTAGGATGCTTACTGCAGTAACCTCTGAGTAGATGCACAACTGTCCTGTTTACAACCTCTGTCTGCCCGTCGGTCTGCGGATGGAAGGCTATACTCTTCTTCAGTTTGGTGTCCATGAGTCCCCACAAAGTTGACCAAAATTCCCCCAAGAATCGAGAATCTCGATCTGATACAATAGAAGTAGGTAACCCAAAATGAACCCATACAAATTGAAAGTACAAATGAGCTGTCAGTTCAGCAGTGACTTGCTCTTTACATGGCATTAAGATACACATTTTGCTGAACCGATCAACTACTACATACAAATAATCATGTCCCTTCCTGAACATGGTAACCCCAACAAAGGTCCGGTGACAACTTTCCATGGGCGGATGCGGGTAAGTGTGTACAAACCCAACTTTACATTACTAGGCTTCTTAGTTGCACACATAACACAACCTCTAATATGCTTAGTTCACGGTTTCTTGCATCACGAGGCCAATAACAATATTTACTTGGTGATCAATGTTTCTGTTTACCCAAGTGTCTGCGATCAATGAGGTATGTTCTTCTCTAATCACATGCTTGTTCATCTTTTGGAATACATAATTTACCCAAGTGATATAACAGTTTATCCTGCACATAATAATATTTCTCTTCTACATGTTTACCTTTCATTAAAGCAGTATAGATATCCTTAAAGTTCTCATCATTAGCATATTGTTCCTGAAAACTTTCATGAACCAAAGAACTATTCTGAAGGATTATCAAAGCATTCATCATAGGAGGCCTAGAGAGCATGTCTGCTACTTTATTATGGGTACCTTTCTTATACTTAATAACCAAATGAAACTGTTGCAAAAAACCCATCCACCGAAAGTGCCTACTTTGTTGCAGTTTAGTTTGTGAGTGCAAATACTGAAGTGGCTGGTGATCAGTGTGGATTACAGGTTCTTTCCCCATTATGTAATGTTTCCAATTTTTAACACTCTGAACTAAAGCATAAAGTTCTTTATCATATGTGGGATAGTTACTTACTGCTCCTGAAAAGGTTTCAGAGTGGTAGCAAACTGGTTTACCTCCTTGCATGAGTACTGCTCCCATGGCAAATCCACTCGCATCTATCTCGATCTCAAATGGTTGATGTAGATCTGGTAAGGCCAAAACTGGTGCGGTGCTCAACTTTCCCTTCAAAGTGTCGAAAGCCTTCTGTTGTGGACCTCCCCACTGAAAAGTTGCTCTTGTACTGGTTAATGCATGTAATGGTGATGCTATAAAAGAGAAGTTTGCAATAAACTTTCTCCAGTACTGAACTGCACCTAGAAAACTTCTGACCTCTGTGACTGTACTTGGCTTAGGCCATTTTACAATAGCTTCGACCTTCGCAGGGTCTACTTTCAATTGACCATTCCCTACGACATAGCCTAAGTACACTAAGGATGTCTTAGCAAATTCACATTTAGACATCTTTACATAGAGTTTTTCTTTTCTCAATACATCAAAGACTTTCTTTACATGACTTACATGATCTTCCCAAGTTTGACTAAATACAAGGATATCATCTAGATAGACTATGACAAAATCATCAATAAAAGGATGAAAGACATCATTCATGACTCTCATAAAGGTAGCTGGTGCATTACAAAGCCCAAAAGGCATAACCAACCACTCGAACAGTCCCTGTTTTGTCTTAAATGCAGTCTTCCATATATCATCTTCTGCAATTCTTATCTGATGATAACCACTTCTCAAATCTAACTTAGTAAAGTAAACTGCATGTTTTAACTGATCAAGTAAATCATCTATTCTGGGAAGAGGATACCTGTTCTTTACCGTTATCTTGTTCAAGGCACGATAGTCGATGCACATCCTCCAAGTTCCATCTTTCTTTGGAACCAAGACAATTGGAGAACCACAAGGTGAAGTACTAGGACGAATCACTCCTTTTTCCACCAACTCTTGAACCTGCTTTTTAATTTCCTCATTCTGCATAACTGATAAACGGTACATGCCGATATTAGGAAGTGGCACATCCTGCTGTAACTGGATTTCATGTTGTATCTCTCTCTTGGGTGGCAACCCCTTCGGTTCCTGAAACATGTCATCATAAGCGGAAATAATCTTGACCATTTCAGTTTTATGTTTTGGGTCACACCCCTTGAATGCCTCAGATTTATCATCTTCTTTGGCTTTTACAAGCATTAGTACAAAGTTTTTACTTGAGTTGACCAACCTCTTCATTTGACTAGCATTAACTAGTGTAAGATTAGTCTTCACCTTATGTGCCCGTACAATATATTCTACCCCATCTTTAAAAAGATGATACTTATTCTCCCCCCTATAAAAGATTGCTTTTCTGTCATAAAGATAAGGACTCCCTAACACAAGCCCACAAATATCCAAAGGGACCACATCGACTTCTACCTCATCTACAAAGTTTGCAGTGATAGCAAATCTCAATTTACATTGTTTAGTTACTTGTAGTTGAGCATCATCGCAAACCCATCCGAGTGGATATGGTTTTGGATGAGGTGTTGTAGCCAAATTAAGTTTCTTTACAACTTCTTCAGATATTAAATTGACTTGTGAACCCGTATCAAACAGAGTATCAATCTTAGTATGTTTTGTTACAACACGAATGTTAAACAATTCATTTCTTTGCTTATCAACCTTAGGAGAAGATTCTTTACTTGTACTTGCACTGGCATTAGAAAAACTTGCATCAGGTGAGAGAGATATACCTTTCCCTTTACCTTGGATTCTGGTAGCAACAATCTTTGTCTCATCTCCAGAGTCAGAACCAAGATCCTATTGAATCACTGCAGTAGTCTTCTGCTTGCCTTTATTACCTCCATATCTTTTCGGCCTCAACTCAGGATGAAGCTTCCAACATCTTGAATCATCATGCCCCTCTTTCTTGCAATGGGAGCATGTAGGTTTCTCACCCTCTTTCTTAGCTGTAGCTGTTTTCTTCCCTTTGCCTTTATCTTTGTCTTTTTCTTTCCCTTTAGACTTACCCTCAAACTTAGATGGCTTCTTAGAAAAGTTATCACTAAATGTGTTCTTACCCCTTGACTCTATATGAGTAGCTTGAATAGACACCTCGTCTAGATTGTTGGGACTCAACATCAAAATAGTGTGCCTAAGGTAAGAATGTAAACCACCAATATACTTAAGTAATGTGTCTTGGGTATACAAGGGAACATTTAGAGCAATGGCCCGTTTCCTAAACTCATGAGTATACTCCTGGACAGACTGCCCCTTACCTTGCCTAAAGGTTTGCCAATTCATGGTTAACTGTTGCATGTAACCTAAAGGGTAGAATTGTTTCCTAAGGGCAGCAACAAACTCCATCCAAGACATGTTAACTTGACCATGGCGAGCAATTTCTTCACGATTTTTACTCTCCCACCAGGTGAGAGTTGTAGCTCCCAACCGGAGAGTTGCTAATTGAATCCTAGAAGCATCTTCTACTAGGCCTTGTATCCTACAGTATACTTCTACTTGTTGGACCCAATCGTCTAACTTCTCAACATTTAACTCCCCACAGTATTTAGGTAACTCAAATTTTACATCAAGCTTAATTGCAGGCTTAGACTTGCTCTTAAATGGATTTACATTAGAAGGAGAAGGAGAAGGAGGAGAAGGGGGAGGAGAAGAAGAGGGAGAAGATGGAGGAGGAGTTTATGGAGCTTTCTCCTCTGTGTCTTTTTGATCTTCCTGCTTCTTGTGCTTTGAAGAACCTCCCTTTTCGTGCTTCTTCTTTTCAGCATAAAGTTCATCCACCATCGCCTTCATGTCAAGGAATAGCTTCTGGAAATCCTTGTCACTGAGCTCTGAACTTTGTCCACCTTCTTTCGCTTCCATCTGTGACGGTTGATTAGCTCTTCGTCTTCTGATTTCTGGATTGTATTCTTCAAGTTCTCCTTCGCCTCGTTGCAATCTGGATCTCGTTAGCATTCAAATTGCAATACAAGCCACACACAAAGCTCTGATACCAACTTGATCTGTATAAGGATCTAGGACTTATTGCTTACAGAATGCTTAAACGTAAAAGATCGATTATTACAACGTTTAACTTAAGTGATTACAAATTAAATGCTCAAATGAAATAATGAACATAACATGATTAAATAAATGCCAAGATAAACTGAGAAAGAAAAGAGAGAAGAATAGAGAGACGAAACCAATTGATAACGGAGTTCGTCCCTAAGGACTACGTCTCCGGGTCCCTCTCCAATGGAGGACCGATCCGATTAGCTCCAAAATTAGTTACAATGGCTTCAAGACTATCTCCTTCAAGCACAGCAGCATGACATTATTCTGATGTGCAGAAACGTCTTCAAATCTCGAGCATTCTCTGGCTATCTCACCACACGGACTTGGAGAAACAAAGGCCTATACCTCCTTTTATACAAAAGTTTGCCTAGTGGAAACTAGCCATCAAATTAATTGCATATCTCCTCCTAACAGCTTGTACAACGTTGGTTTGTATTTTTAAGACCCTTTTTGTTGGAGGGTTAGAGGTAATTTTGTTTGTTTTGGCTTTATTAAGCCATTTGTTATATATTCGGGCTGAGATACCTGTCAAAAGGTGACCTCTGAGACCTTGGCCACATGTCCAAATGCCATTAATGCATTATATCTTGGAAATTTACATGTCGCTGCGTGTGTTTATCAAAGCCATCCGCGTGTCGACCTCTCATTAGCCCTTGGTCTTGTAGAAACGCATGCGTGTCAGATGTGGTGTTATCCGTCTGCGTCGCGGTACGGACCGTGTCACATTAATGTTAGTCCATACCGATAGCTCACACCTTGCGTGTCTCGGCGAGGTCATCCATGTGGATTCCGTCTGGTCACCGGACTAACCGCGTCGATATGATAGCGTCATCTCTTTATACCCTCTAGTTGGTGAAGTTTGGCTGCTTCTAACTTTCGAGGCATCACGATGTGGTTCCAGCAGAGAAACAAACACCCTGCGGAATAAATCTCGATGAGCTCTTATTGATAGCCAGCGCTTTGTCGATTTGAGATGATTATTTTTGCCTTTTGAGTAAGCCCACGAAGCGGTTGGTAGAAAGTTTGACTATGCATAACCTTTCAGAAACAGAGTCTTTTGCCCCATTCAAATTCGCGTTGGAATCAGGCATCATTCTCTTTACAGTGAAATTTGAAATCCTAGAGTGTTAAGAACGCTAATTTCACTAAAAATTGTCCCGGGATCGAGGTAGAGTATGTAGTTGCAACAAAGGCAAGCAAGGAGATGATATGGCTATAATTTTTCATGGAAGAATTGGGAAAACAACAAGCTAAAATTTATTTGTTTATGGACAACCAGAGTTCCATACATCTTACAAAAATATTTGCCTTGCACTCAAAAACCAAAAATATATAGCTGAGATGTCATTTCATTCAGTTTGTGTTACATGATGATGTTGATGAATGCAATGACAAGGGATAAGTTGAGTTACTCTTCAACTTCAGTTGGCCTTCAAGGTTAAAAATAAAATTAGAATAACAAAGTCTAGGGTGCTTATTTACAGTGAGAGATATAGAGGTAGTAGTGTTGGCAATGGTGATATGATTAGTCTCCAAGTGGGAGATGATATGGTGTGGATTCTAATTAGACTCCAAGTGGGAGATTATTGTATTATGGATCCTAATCAGACTTGTTGCTTAATTTTTTCTCCACTTTTGTCACCACATTTTCCCCCCAAATTAATTAATGGGGAAATCAAAAGGGGGCAAAGCCCCTCTTGTAATATCGTTAAAGAACGGTTGAAAAATAGTTAGAAATATACCCCAAAATATGAACAGTTTTTTGTTTGCACATAAAATTCTAATGGTCGTGATTTGGAATGCAATAAATAGTGTGTGAAAGGAAGTCAAACAGTCATGTGGACTTCAGGTTTGATGTTGTAGGGGTGTGTGAATGGTAATGGTGAAGTTGCAGGTCACAGATCATGACAAGATGTGAAAACATAGGTTAAGCAATGTGCACATGTAGCACAGTGCGTGGGTGAATAGCAGTTGATATTGTTGGTTAAACGATTTCTACAAGTTGTAGTTGTTGTTGTATGATAATTTTCATGTATATTTACTAGAAGTTAAATAATAAATTTGGACTTTGTTGGTGGACATACCCTGAGTTTGGGTGAACCGCATTAAAATTGCGTTGTCTTTTATTGCTATTTTTGTGAATTATTTAATTCCTTTGCTTTAGTATTTTGTTTTGCAATTTAATCTCTATAATCTGCATTTAGTTGATATCTTCTACCTACAATTCCTAATAGTAACAACTATTATTTGATGATGCAGGAGTATCCAGGCGGACCAACAATAAACATCATCCAAAAACATTTGAATTTTGTTTGCTCATTTTTGGTTTGGGTTTCTCTATTTCTAGTTGTATTTTAACTTGGTTTTGGTGGTCGATGGTAGATGAGATTGAATGATTTTTTTGTCATTGATTGACAAAACTTTATATTTAATTATGCATTTTGAAGCTCCATTTTCAATTATTTCACTAGAAATTCGAATTGCAATTGGAATTTTGAATATCAAGGAAGAAAAATTGAATTGTTCATTTTATCCATATTTGATAGCAGGGCATTGGAGGTAATTAAAAATGATTTTTTTTCCAGTATATGGATGCGGGTTGATTGGTTTTAGGGAGATAATGGACATGTCACACATCTTAGAGGGAATAAAATTAAATAGTGTAGAGGAGAATTATAAAAAGGGGAATATATGATGGGAAATGAAGAGGTAGAGAAGGGTGGATAGATGAATAGTAAGAAGCCAACACATAGGAAGAAGAGGGGGCGATGCAAATGAAAATTTAGATTAATAAAAGATAATATAATGTCATTATTTGCAAGAGAGAGGCCACACCACTTCATCTGGAAAAGAGATATTTAAAATTTTAAAAATGAACAAAAATGTGAAATGCAAATTTGGGGGTGACATGTGAGGAATTGGAGGCAACATAAGATAGAGGTCATACCTCATGAGGAAGAAGAGAATAGGCATAAATGAAGAAGACATTGATGCAAGTGCAACAAGAAGTTTCAATGGTGAAAAATCTTATTAAAGGAAAATAGAATGCAGGACAAGGAACTTATCAATTGCAAAGTTTAGATCTCTAAATCATGGCCAAGATAAAAACCAAGAAAAGTATTTTAGAGGCAGAGCCATATCATGAAGGAGGAATCACTACTAAAGGAGAATATAGAGTAAGGGTATGCGCGATAATGGAAGGAAAGAAAGCATAATTTATTTGAAAAGTGCAAAATGACGATAGCATAAATGATGGAAATGTAAAATATTTGCAAAGTGCAGATTAAAGGTAACAAAGATGATGGGAGAACAGAGAAGAAAATGGATTGAAGTTTTTATTGTATGTAACCCTAAATTTAAAAATAAATTTGATTGAAAAATGTAATTGTCAATGCAAATGATTGCTTGGTTGTGTAACTGTGGAAATTTATAATCTAACTATATAATAGTGAATTTGAATAAAGGAGTATTTGTTGTTGCAATCTTTGGGCAGATTGTTGCCTATTCTTTTATGAATTTGTGACTAAGAGTGTAGTTTTGTCTTAATCAAATGGTATCAAAGCGAGGGGTTTTAAGTGCATAAGCAAATTGTTGAACGTGAGGCAACCTATGCTAGGACCTATGGGTGGAGAGTGAAGTTAGAAGAGTTTTGGGTATATAGGCAGAGCATTGAATGTGAGATAGCCTATAGAGGAAGCACAATGAAAAAGTCATGAAGATGCAAAGAACGAGATACGAGATGGGGATGAGTGAGAGGAAGAAGATGAGATGGGTCATGAGGAGACCCATGAGAATTTTGTTCTGAGAATAATATTGGGAAGAAGTGAACAAAAAAATCGTGAAGAGATGGGAAAGATACTCTATGAAGAATTGGGAAAGTTCCAAGGTGAAGAAGAGGATGATATCTTATTAAAAGAAGAGGATGATCTCTTATTAAAAGAAGAGATGAGAATGATTGAAAACTTATTTGAAAATAAAATGTGGGATGGAAGTGATGAGAGGATGAAGGATTTAATAAAGAAGTGAGCAACGAAGAGAACATAGCAACAAGGGATGGAAAGGATGGAGATATAGTTGTGGTTACAATGATAGAGCTTAATGATGTTGTAGCAAAAAATGACACTGAAAACATTGCATCGAAGAAAGAGGAAGTAAATTTGTTTGTGGGATGATGCAAGAAGTTGGGTCCACAAAAAACTCAAAAAGTGGAAGTGTTTTTGTTGTTTTTTCAAAACTTGTCACACATGGACTGAAAATTTGAAGCACTTACACATTGAATCTTAAAAAAAGTCAGTAATATGAAATTTAGTATTTTGAATCTAGTTTCCAAATATGTAATTCATTCTTATACCTAGATATACAAATTAATTTT
>VDFB02058242.1:637730714-637753814 GCA_007258455.2 Sequoia sempervirens | reverse complement strand
TAAACATCTGCAACACCCCACATTCACTTAGTTGAACTTCATATACTGATGAACAAAAAATCGAACGACCGGATCTCCTAACTCGTACATTGATTGATGCGATAGCACAAAACTTGAGAATAAGACATTTCATATACCCAAAGAGACCTTCCCTGAGATCCATAACCAAAACTGATAAACTGGAAAATGCAAATAGACAGACAGCTGGATACACTATTCTTTACTCTATCTTCCGATATGGTCAAATACTGCTATGTGGATTGGATCGATGACTTAGGTTTCCATCAATTACAACACCATAAGCCATATGCCAACAGGTTTAAGGGTTGAGGGTTGAGGGTTGAGGGTTGATGGTTGATGGTTTAAGGTTGAGGGTAGAGGATTGAGGGTATAAGGTTGAGGGTCCAATGTATAAGGTAGAGGGTATAGGGGTTGAGGGATTAGGGTTTAAGGGTTTAGGGTTGAGGGATTAATGGTTTAGGGTTTAGGGATTAGGGTAGATATTTTTCTTGGAATTAAGGGTTTAAGGGTTGAGGGATTAGGGTTGAGGGTAGAGGTTATTGGATTGAGGGTAGAGGGTAGAGGGTAGAGGATTTAAGGGTTGAGGGTTTAGGTTTTAGGGTTTAGCATTAAGTGTTTAAGGGATTATAGGGTAGAGGGTAGAGGATAGAGGGTTTAAGGGTTGAGGGTTGAGGGTAGGGGATTGAGGGTATAGGGTTGGGGGATTATGGTTGAGGGTCCAATGTTTAGGGTAGAGGGCATAGGGGTTGAGGGATTAGGGTTTAAGGGTTGAGGGTTGAGGGGTTAAGGGTCAATAGGATTGAGGGATTAGCGTAGAGAGTTTACTAAGTTGGTTTAAGGGTTTAAGGGTTGAGGGTATAGGGTAGAAGGTTTAAGGGTTTAGCATTTAGGGTTTAAGGGTTTAGGGTTGATGTTTAATGATTGAGGGTAGAGTGTTTAGGGTATAGGTTTGAGGGTATATGGTTGAACAATTAGGGTTGAGGATTCAATGTATAGGGTAGAGGGTATAGGGGTTGAGGGATTAGGGTTTAAGGGTTGAGGGTAGAGGGTAGAGGGTAGAGGGTTGATGGATTAAGGGTTGAGGGTTTAGGGATTAGGGTAGATATTTTTCTTGAATTTAAGGGTTTACTAGGGTTGAGGGATTAGGGTTTAGGGTGAAATTTATTGAATAAAGGAATTAGGGTAGAGGGTAGAATTAGAGGTTTAAGGGTAAGAGTTAAGGGTTATTAGGTTGAGGGGTAGAGGGTATAAAGTTTAAATGAACTTTAGGGTTGATGGTAGAGGTTTAAGTTTAGGATTTAAGGGTTTAAGGGTTTAAAGGGTAGATAGTAGGGATTTAAGAAAAGTGTTAAGGTGAGATGAGGTTAATAGAAGGGAGAGATAGGAGTAGTGGTGAGAGATAATTAGGGTATAAAGTTCGATGGTTTAGAATTATTGGGTTGAGGGTTGAGGGTAGAGGGTAGAGGGTTTAAGGGTTTAGGGTGTAAGTGTTTAGGGTTGATGGTTCAGGGTTGAGGGTAGAGGGTTTAGGGTTTAGGGTTTAAGGTTGAGTGTTTAAGGGTTTAAGGGTTGAGAGTTTAGGGTTGAGGGATTAGGGTAGAGAGGGAGGAATTGATGGATAGAGAGATTGAGGGAGAACTAAGATAGAGAGAAGGGGAGAAGAGGAGGGAGGGACGGAGATATATGAGGGTTGTGGATCCAATGTATAGGGTAGAGGGTTAAGAATTGAGGGTATAGGGTTGACAACATGTAGGGTTGAGGGATTAGGATATTGGGTTGAGGGTATAGGGTTGAGGGATTAGGGTTGAGGGTACATATGGTTGAAGGATTGGGGTTGAGAGTCCAATGTATATGGTGAGTGTGTGTGCGTGTGAGAGAGAGAGAGAATTGAGGGTATAGGGTTGATGGTTTAGGGTATTGGGTTGAGGGTAGAGGGTTTAAGGGTTTAAGGGTTTAGGGTGTAATGGTTTAAGGTTGATGGTTTAGGGTTGAGGGTAGAGGGTTTAGGGTTTAGGGTAATGGTTTGAGGGTACATGGTTGAAGGATTAGGGTTGAGGGTCCAATGTATAAGGTAGAGGGTATAAGGATTGAGGGTTGAGGGTTGAGAATTGAGGGTTGAGGGTTTAATGTATAGGGTAGACAGTAGAGGGTTTAAGGGTTTAGGGTTTAAGAGTTGAGGGTTTAAGGGTTGAGGGTTGAGGGATTGAGGGTTGAGGGTTTAATGTATAGGGTAGAGGGTAGAGGGTAGAGGGTTTAAGGGTTTAGGGTTTAAGATTTGACGGTTGAGGTTTTAAGGGTTGATGGTTGAGGGTATAGGGTTGAGGGTGAAATTGGCAACCCAACTTGGCTTGTTTGAGAAAATGGGTCCAAGAATATCACCGAGAGACCCCATTTCTTGGACCCATTTTCTCAAATAGGCCAAGATAGGTTGCCAATTTCACCCACTAGCTTGCCAATTCAGTGATTTGAAGAAATGGGGTCTCCTGGTGATTTACATCACTAAGAGACCTCATTTTTTGGATCCATTTTTCAAATAGGCCAAGTTAGGTTGCCAATTTCACCCACTAGCTTGCCAATTCGGTGAAATTGGCAATGTAGTGGCATGTTTGAAAAAATGGGTCCAAGAAATGGGGTCTCCTGGTGATGTAAAAATTGGGTCTCTTGGTGATGTCACCAGGAGACCCTATTTCTTGGACCCATTTTTTCAAACAGGCCACTCCATTGCCAATTTCACTGAATTGGCAAGTTAGTGGGCCCACTAGCTTGCCAATTCGGTGAAATTGGCATCAAAACTTGAGAGGGATAGAAGGGGTGAGTGAGGAGAGAGACTTGAGAGGAAGAGGTGGGAGGGAGGACTTGAGAGAGAGAGATGGAAGGAGTGGGAGAGATATAGAGGAGTGAGGATAGAGGGTATAAGGTTAAGGGTTAGGGTAGGGGAGAGAGATAGGAGTGAGTGTGAGAGAGGAGAGAGAGAGAGAGAGTTGAGAGAGGGAGAGAGTAGGAGAGGGAAGGGCTTAGAAAGGAGAGAGAGAGAGAGGGGAGGGGAGTGGGGAGGAGAGAGTTAAGAGGTAGAGGATACAGAGGGAATAAGGGTTAAGGAGTAAGAGGGTGGAGGAGGCTGAGAGAGATAAATTAAGGTTATAAGGGTTGGGGTACTTAGGAGTCCCGAGACCTATAGGTTGATAGTTTAGGGTTTAGGGTTTTAGGACTTACCTTTAGTTTAGATAAATAAGGGTTGAGGGTACATATAGTTTGAAGTATTAGGGTTGAGGGTCCAATGTATAGGGTAGAGGGTATTAGGGTTTGAGGATAGAGGGTAGAAGGTTTAAGGGTTAAGGGTAGAGGGTTTAGGGTTTGAGGGTATAGGTTTTATGGTTTAGGGTTGAGGGCTTAAGGGAAGAGGGATTAAGGGTTTTGGGTTGAGGGTAGAGGGTAGAGACAAAGAGAGAAAATAAATATATAAAAAAATCAACTTTCTTATAACACAATCACATTTTGAAGCAGTAGAGATATGGTCTTTTTTTAGCAAGAAATAATGCACTCGAGTTATAACATGAGCACATTTTGTCTTGCTCTAAAAATGGTAAAAAAATCAATATACTTGTGATCTCAAGGCCCACATTCTACATATTCTCCTAGTTATGTGCATGCAAAAGTATCTTTTTGATGATGTTGTAAAGTGTGCATGCATGTTTTTTACATTCCACCACCTTTGTATGAAATAGTAGAGTTTTCACGTTGAAAGGCATATAATATCAATTCAATTCTGAATTCCATTCAAAAGTGATAGACAATTGAAGCTTTGAGGGGAACAAGCTTTTGAAAAAGTCAAATTTTTGAGGAGTTTGAAGAAAGAAGAAGCAAAGGCTACATAATTGGGTAGAACTCCTCCATTTGAAACTCTGGTTTTTTAGGTATGTGAAGTCTTTACACATTTTCTTTCATTCTATTATGTCTTGCTTTCATTTTTTTATTTTGTATATTCCATTTTGGTCATTGTTTGTTTGTCATTATAACCTTAGCTTGTTAATGCACATTTACACAATTCTATACGCTTTCCAATTACATTTTTAAACCACATCTCTTTGAGGCATTTTGTTATTTAACAATTGACTTACCTTGTGTATGCTTCCACATTCTGTATACACATATATATGACATAAGTTATAAGGAAGTGAAATAAAACATCATTTCTCAATCCTTTATTATGGATGTGCATACCACTCTCCAAAACTTTCATTTTGGTATAGGCACATGGGGGATGTTGGAAAATGTAGTTGAATTTGGTTTTACACCTACAATTTGCATATGCTTGAAATTTTCTAAAGAGTTTTCAATAAATCTATTTTTTGCATATCCTGTAATCATTATAGTCCACAAGGACATATCTCATTGAGGTATTTTGTCAAAAAATTATACCAAGCAGTTGATTTCCTTGTTTATGCTACCAAATTTTCCATACATGTCTCTAAAAAATTAGAATATACTCCTCCCACATTGATAGAGCTTTGAAACTATTTTGGTTTTCATCTCTATTTCTAAATTTACCTCATCACTAAACTTACCTCATCACTTATGTTGTGATATATTTTAAATTTTTCCTTGATTAGTCTACCTACAAGGGATTCTAACCCTTCTCTCCATTGTTTCAAGACTCTTTATTCAAGGCTAAGTTAGAAACATGGGGAAAGGTGCAACCTATCTTGCAATCATGGATCAAAATGGAAGCATGTACAAGGCATTTGAATAGTTTGAAAATAATATTTTCATATAAATGTATGCAAAATGTGGTAGCATTGACAAGCTAGTGAGCTTGGCAAGATAGATATCGCACTTGCCAATCACGGTAGGGTGCGAGGCAGGAAGCATATGCCTCTCATGAGAAATGGGAGTCTTAATGTGATGTATATCACCTTGAGACCCTATATCACCCTGAGACCCCATTTCTATGAGGCATACGTTGCCCCTACCTTCTCAACCCTACCGCATTGGCAAGCTAGTGAGTGAGCTAGCTTGCCAATGCTCCACTAGCTTGCCAATGCGATAGGGTTGAGAAAGTAGGGGCAATGTATGCCTCATAGAAATGGGGTCTCACATACATCACCATGAGACCCCATTTCTATGAGGCATACATTGCCCTACCTTCTCAACCCTACTACATTGGAAAGCTAGTGAGTGAGCTAGCTTGCCAATGCTCCACTAGCTTTCCAAGGAATTTGAATTCACATGCCTTGTCCACGCATCCATTTTGAGCCTATCTTGCAATCATGGCATGCCACATTACCACATTTTTTTAAGGCATTCCATCAAAAAAATTCATGTGACCTTTGTATATACTAGAAATACTCTTCTATAGGATGATTGTAAGTATTCTTTATGAAGCCTTGAATGACATATATTTCATTTATTTCAATGGATACAATTTTTAGGAACTAATATTCGTCTCAGTACCATGCTACAAGTAAAATTATCTGCCTTTTCGAGGGAACGAATAAGGAATAAACTAACAGATGAAAAGTATGAAACCAAAAAAGCAAAGGAGAGAGAACGGGTGGTGGCATATTGTGAAAAGAAAAAATTGGATACGATTGATGAAAACAAGCCAATTGACGAGGAACCTCAACCATCAAAAAGAGAACAGGCATTGGGGGCACAAAGGGCACGAATGCAAAAGCATCATGGTAAGACAAATTCAAATACCCTAGTTGGAGACACACCCTCTACCGCAAGTGAATACAAAGGGAAACCATTAAGCACAAGTGAATATGGAGGGACACCATCTATTGCAAGTGAATATGGAGGGACACCATCTACCGCAAGTGAATATGGTTGGACACCATCCACCGCATCTCAAGTTGAGAGTACACCATCACTCGGATTTGACAAAGAAGGTATGCCATCATCCCCATGTGAACCTCAAGGTATGTCTTCTAATCCACCCTCAATCGAAGGTACACAATCTAGCCCACCTCAATTAAATATTGATGAAATTCCTAATGTTGAGATGTATGTACCTAGGAGAACACCACCTAGAATTTTGCATATAAAGCCAAAGTATTTGATTAATATTGATGAGGATATTTTGTAGCACATGGAAGGTAATATTCCAGCATGCACTTGTAGAAGATATGCTGATAACATTTGGAAATTCTTCTTTGAAAGGCTAAATGAGACTGTAATATGTCAACTATTTGTTGAAATGATGCAGGGTATAAAGTATAGAAACATCATGACAAATCTTGGGTTGAGAACATCGAATGCTTCAAGTGAAAACACTATTGTGAAGAATATAATGGATGCTTATGAGAGTGTGGGTAAGACCTCATGCTTAAAGGATAGTAATATCACCCGATGTGTCATTGCATCGACTTTGGTAAGTAGTCAAACAAAGAGAGCTTGTCTCATTAGAAAGATGAGTGAACAAATGAGAATTGGTAGAAAAACTTTATCAATAGTTGTTCAAAGGCGGAAAAGAATTGAGGGCACCGATTCAAATGAATTATGGGCATTCTCGGAGAGACTACCACAAAAAGATAAAAATTTTGTTGAAGCATTGAGAACACTAATTGAAGAGTATTGGAAGAATAACACAAGGCCATCTTTGAATCAAAGGGATGTGGTAAGAAGGAGAATTGGTAGTAGGAACCATGAGCCACATCCAAAGCATTTTTTGGATACGACTCCAACCTAATTTTTTCATAAATTTCAAAAGGATTATCCCCAAATTATTATTTTTTTAAGATATTTTGAAATGCTTAAACCTTTTTATGTCAAGATAAATCACACATGCACTACTTGTTGTTGTAGACTACATATTGAATTCTCTAACCATTATGATGTTTATCGTTCTATATGTTTAGATTTGCATACTAATGATATTTTGTAGGATTGTGGCATAGAAGCCCCACCAACATCTTCAAGAGAGTTCTTATTAAAAAAAGTATGTGAAATAGAGGATGGCCAAATATTCTATAGGACAACATACTTGGATGGTTCATGCAAGCGTTGCAGTGGCTTGCAGCGTATCCCAGTACGTCAACATATGGAAAGCACAGATGAGGTGGGACAGAAACTAGTAGAGTTTGGGAAGTATAAAATAGTTGCATACGTTACAAAAGATGGTAATCAAGAAAAAAGGTGTGATTTGGTTATTCAAAAGATTCCAGTGTATCAGTTTATGTCCATGTTTTGTGACAATATAGTGTATGAGTATGCAAGGAATATCCATAGAGCCCGATGGTTGGACAGGCAATTCAAGCTATGCAAGGACACCTTTCCAGTTGGCAACATAGTATCAGTGGTTGACTTTGCAAATAACTACACTCTACAGCCATAGCATGAGGTGCATTCACAACATTACGACTCCACACAGGTTTTGATATATGTGCACATAGCATTAATTCATGCAACTGATAGTACAGAGGACCAAAGGAAGGTATTGAGGGAGTATCACTTTTATATCAGTGATGATCGCACACATTCTCTAGAGTTCGTGCAAGGTTGCTTCCAGATGTTCTACAGTGATTTGGCTCAGAGGGGCATAGCATATGATCGACATATAATATGGTCGGATAACTATGCAACACAGTTCAATAAATCGCGCATGTTCTACTAGTTGAGCAGGATGCATGTCATTACAGGTGTTCAGCATATGTGGAACTTTTTTGAGGTCGAGCATGGAAAGGGGGAGCATGATGGTGCAAGAGGATGTGTGAAAAGAGCATTAGCACGAGAAGAGTTAAAGTATAAAGATAATGCAAAGTTGACAAATGCAAAATCAATCGTCAAGTGGTGTAATGCTTTGATGGGTCTAGGTAATGAAGGTACGTATTCAATTCATAGATTTTTTTGGTTGATGGATGATACTAACATTGCACCAAAGGAGGATTGTTGTACACTAATAGGATGGAGTGAGCTAAACTCTTTCCTTAGCTCAGATGTGAGTTCATGGAGTATCAATATATGGAATATGGCATGCTTTTGTTCTTCATGTACAATGCAAGCCCAGAATGATTGTGAGTCAGAGGAGTGGGTTGAGAAATGGTTGACAAGTTATCTTATCCCATTTCACATGTATCGCCCTTTGGTGGCATTGGAACTAACACAAATGGAATCATCAGTCGACTTTGACCATGTATCAAATCTAGTTCAACTATGTAATATATCTACTTGCTTAGTTTTTTAAATTCCTATTGTTATCTTACTTTGTAGTGTATTCATAATGATGACTAATTTCAAGAGATTTGTTGCACATATCAATGCAGTGCATGTTTATGCAGTTATTGCATATGAAGACAATGAAGAGGGAATAAACTATTACTTGTGTCCTTGTGTTAAGGCCAAAAAAAAATTGGACGCCCTAGTTATAGATGGTGAAAACATCGAATACCCTACAGGCTCAATTGTTGTTACTGGAACATGGCTTAGAAGGTACCCACATAAGAGTGTTAAATATTGGTTGTTTCAAGACTTTGACACACATCATAAGATTCTTCATTACTCAAACCTTTTCATGGCATCCAATGTTCATTTGACCAAATATGGGGGTAGACCTTTGAACAAGACCTTGTGGAAGGTCTATGAGTCTAACCATGAGGCAATACTTGACACAATAAAGAGTAGAGCAGACCCAGATGGTTCGTTGGATTAATTTGTAAGTATGCACATTGGTTCTTATTAATTTATACTTGTATGCACATTAAATTTTTTTATGCCAATGCTATCATCTTCTATTACTTTTCTTATTTGTAAGTAACCTACTAAAAATTGATTGGTGTCCCCTTGCAGAAAATGTTGATTTATCAGCCATCCAAGAGAATCTTAGCCAAAAAATAAATGAAACATCCTTATTTTGATGATCTTAACAAATATCAATTATGATTTTAAGCCATTATAAAATTTCACGCGAAGCTTGATGAGGAAATTTCAAGTTATTCATTTGAAGTTAACCTTATCATGAGCACCTATGATGTAGACATTATAAGAGCATCTCGAATTTCAAGTTATTCTATTCATGAGAGGTGTTGTGTGAAATAGGTATCTTGGAACTCTCAATGAAGATGTATGACCAAGAGTGACTAAGTTGAGAAACTAGCATGCCTATCCTCAATGGAAGCATCAAGATTTATGTCATGGATTTGTTGTCTATAAGTGTCTTCCATCTATTTTCATTTCATTTCCATTTTGGATGCTCTTTCTTTTTCTTCTTTTACTGTGCGTATTTGTAAGTAAACTACTAAAAATTGATTGGTCTCTCCTTGCAAAAAATGTTGATTTATGAGCCATCAAAGAGAATCTTATCCAAAAAATCAATGTAACATCCTTATTTTGATGATCTTGACAAATCTCAATTTTGATTTGAAGTCATTATAAAAGAGCATGTGAAGCCAGCAAGGGAATTTCAAGTTATTCATTTGAATTTACCTCATCATGATCACCTATGATGTAGAAATTATAAGAGAATATTGAATGTATGAGTGACATTGTAAAAGATATGTGAGAACGGAGTACCTAAGGCATTGTGCCTATGGTGCAGGGCACCTAGGCCTTCATTTTCTAAAAGGGGTTTAGTATATAGTGTCTTTATGTTCAAGGTCATGTTTTTGTTTTGAAATAAGGTCTTTAAGACCATGTTTCAATTTTTTTGGTCGGTTTTGGTTAGGAGGAGTCATTTTGATTCAATTTGGTAAACTTGCAAAAATTGTAAAAAAGTTACATAACAACTTTTAAATTTTTGATGTAAAAGGGAAGTTGAATAGTTAGGATGTTAAAAGTTAGTTGTAGTTAGTTGGATATGGTTGGAAAAGGTTAAATTTGTTTTTAATAGTCTAAACAAGGGTTATATATACATTTGGAGGATTGAATAACAAATATTCATTGTTTTCTATGTTTTTCTACATTGAATTTTGCTGCTATAGCAACTTGTACGTTTTGGTACGGCTTGGAAGTTCTCATTTGTGCATTGTAATTGATGGAGGAGTGAACTAAATTTTATTTTCATCTTGTCTCATTTGATTTCATTAGGATTTGAGAGAGTTATAGTGTTTTTTTTCTGAAAATGGGTTAGAAACCCTAGTTTTAAGGGTTTGAGAGAAAAAATAATGATTTGTGACCCATTCCACTGATGAAAAAGCTTAATAATTGGTGGAATAGGTTTAATTAGGTTGTATTTTATGTTTTTTAAGTTGGTAGGAGCAAGGATGAGGATTTGGAAAAATTTGGTTGATGCCCTAGTTGGTTTACTTCATGTTTTTAAGCAAAAGTGATGCATAAGAGTAGGGTTTTGTAGAATATTTGATTGGAGACCATTCTATGGGATGGGTATTGCATGTTCAAACCTAATTTGACATTTCTGAGGTTTTGGAATGGATATTTGAGGTTTGGAGTGTGTAAAACCAATAAGTGCCTTGTTGAGGGAGCCTAATTAGGCCTATTTCAAGGCGTAGCAACAATTTTTTGGCCTGCGATGCTTAAAAACTTTTCATCTAAGCCTATAGGATCGTGTTGGGCCCCTCTACAATAACCTCTCTTAATTTTTGTTATCTCAAAGTCATTTTCCTGTGATGTCTTGTTTTCACTTGATGGAAAAAGTATCAAATGCAAGCAGTGTAAAGTTGCAATGTGGTGCAACTTTCATTCTACAACTCGTGTGACCAAACGAACTATTCCAACATCTGAATGGGTACATTTATGCTAGTAATGGTCTTCATTTTCATGTAAACATGTGGAATTGCTCCGAGCTACATTCAACCAACTCGATCCCTTAAAGGTCCAAAGTGCAAAAGGGCAGCAATCTTTGACGGGATATTACTCAAAAACTGTGGTGCTTACAAAATTTTCATCTAATCCTACGGGGTCATGTTGGACCCCTCTACAATAACCTCTCTCAATTTTTTTTATCTCAGAGTGGTTTTCCCATGGTGTCTAGTTTTCATTTGATGGAAAAAGTGTCAAATGCAAGCAATGCAAAGTGGTGCAACTTTCATTCTACAACTCATGTGACCAAATGGACTATTCCAATGCATCTAGATGGGTGCATTACACTAGGCATGGTCCTCTTTCACACCCAAACATGCAGAATCACTTTGAGCTATATTCAACTGACAGAATCCCTTAAGAGTCCAAAGTACAAACTAGCTGCAATCTTCGATAGGTTGTTACTCGAACACCGTGATGCTTAGAAACTTCTCATTTGAGTCTATGGGATTGCGTTGGGGCCCTCTACAATAACCTCTCTCATTTTTTTCTATCTCAGAGGCATTTTTTTGTGGTAGAAAATTTTCACTTGGGGAAAAAGTTGTCAAATGCAAGTAGTTGAAAGTTGCAAAGTGGTGCAACTTTCATTCTGCAACTTGTGTGACCAAATGAATTGTTCCAATGCATCCAGGTGGGTAAATTTATGCTAGTAATAGTCATCTTTTGCACCCAAACATGTTGAATCGCTCTGAGCTACATTCAACCGATAGAATCCCTTAAGAGTTCAAAGTGCAAAATGGTTGCAAACTTCAGCATGTTGTTACTCGGATACCATATGCTTAGAAACTTCTTGTCTAAGCCTATGGGATCATGTTGGACCCCTCTACAATAACCTCTCTCACTTTTTGCTATCTCAAAGACATTTTCCCGTGGTGGCAAATTTTTAGTTGGGGAAAAAGTTGTCAAATGCAAGTAGTTGAAAGTTGCAAAGTGTGCAACTTTCATTATGTAACTCGTGTGACCAAACAAACTATTCCAATGTGTCCGAATAGGTATGTTTACACTAGATATGGCCAAACACATGGAATCGCTCTGAGCTACATTCAACTGAATCGATCCCTTAAGAGTCTGAAGTGCAAAATGGCTGCAAACTTCATCATGATGTTACTCAAATACCATGATGCTTAGAAACTTCTCGTCTAAGCCTATGGTATTTCATTGGGCCCCTCTACAATAACCTCTCTCAGTTTTCTCTATCTCAAAGGAATTTTCCCATGGTGGTGAATTTTCACTTGGGGAGAAAGTTATCAAATGCAAGTAGTTGAAAGTTACAAAGTGATGAAACTTTCATTTTGCAACTCATGTGACCAAACGAACTATTCCAATGCATTCAGTGGGTATTTTTACACTAGGCATGGTCCTCTTTCACACCCAAACATGCTGAATCGCTCTAAGCTACATTCAACCTGTAGAATCCCTTAAGAGTCCAAAGTGCAAAATGGTTTCAATCTTCAACAAGTTGTTACTTGGATACCATGATGCTTAGAAACTTCTTGTCTAAGCCTATGGGATTGCGTTGGACCCCTCTACAATAACCTCTCTCAGTTTTTTCTATCTTGAAGGCATTTTCTCATGGTGGCAAATTTTTACTTTGGAAAAAAGTTGTCAAATGCAAGTAGTTGAAAGTTGCAAAGTGGTGCAACTTTCATTCTACAACTCATGTGACCAAACGGATTGTTCTAGCATATTCGGATGGGTACATTTACACTAGGCATTGTCCTCTTTCTCACCCAAACACATGGAATCACTCTGAGCTACATTCAACTGGCTCGATCCCTTAAGGGTCCAAAGTGCAAAAGGGCAGCAATCTTTGATGAGCTATTACTCAAAAACCATGATGCTTACAGACTCTTCGTTTGAGCCTACGGGATCATGTTGGGCCTCTCTACAATAGCCTCTCTTAGTTTTTGTTATCTCAGATTTATTTTTCCATAGTGTCTAATTTTCACTTGATGGAAGAAATGTCAAATGCAAGCAGTGTAAATTTAAAAAGTGCGTTTTACAACTCGTGTGAACAAAAAAACTATTCCAACACATCCCGATAGGTACGTTTATGCTAGGCATGGTGCTATTTCACACCCAAACATGCAGAATCACTCTGAACTATGTTCAATTGGCTTGATCCCTTATGATGGCATACAAAACAATTGAAAAGAGAAACATACACACAATAGTTGAGAAGTCTTAGTGTTCCACATAAAAAGCATATGATCATCCTCAAGTCTAGCAAGCACAAGATATTTTTTAATTATCCTCCTTGCCCTTACAACAATATACAACCAATTGTAATTACATACAATGGTGGAACTTGGAAACATTTTATTTGTCCTCAATTAACAACTTTGGTTGTGAAGCATTTTGTCATTTTCATTTGAAATTATTTGCTATGCTTGAAAATTGGAGTCTAAGAGAAACAAGTGATGCTCTCACATACATTTATTATTTTGTGTGATAAATAAAGTTTCCACCATTGAGTCCATTTCTTATTTGTATTATAAATTATAAATTGCTTTCTCCCGAGTCCATTTCCTATACAAGAAATAATATTGCAAAGACATATACATCTTTCAACGTGTTTATATGGTGATGGATCAAGAATATAACAATTCATTATGCACTATGAGGATTATGTTGTGAAATGTTTAAAGACTATTCAAGATAAATGTTTGTATGATAATGTGTCAAGAAGTTAACTACTCATCGTCTACTATGAATACTATGTTTTGCAAGAGTTGTGAAGATTATGTATTCTTTGCTTAATTGAGTTGTTCCAATCAAAAGATTAAATATATTGGAATCTTTTTTTGAAACATTTCATGGAATACCAATTGAAAACATGTTTTTTACTTTTAGATAAAGCATTTCATGGAACTCTATGGATTAAACTGAACTTAGATATGTAAGAACAAGGAGCATTAGGAAATGCATTGTTCAAAGATCTTACATAAGCCTTCTCTCCTGTTGCAATTTTGGGTGGATTATTCCTTTCAAAGTATTGGGAATGCTTTGCCTATTTTCTAGTTGGCAGTTGCTATTCTGGAAGGCTCATCTCTTGATATATTTTATCACTCATTCTTAATCAATTATCGAGTTAATAATCAGTGCATTTAATTACAGTTAATATTTTCTTTTCAATTTGTGCAATTTTAGAATTTGTAACTCTACTACTATTCCTAGAAATATTGAAGTTGTTTAGCATCGACTAATAAAGTTGTTTAGCATCAATCAATTAATATTCAAGATAAACCATGAAGGATAGCAATGATCAATGCTAGGGCTAACCAATTAATAAGTATACACGTGAATAATTCAAGCATGTACATGTGAATAGGGGAAGCATAAGTACTCAAAAACACGTAAGCCTTGAATTTTACACACGAATACATAGTATATGCAAATTAATACAAAGTATATGCATATATACAAGGTATACGCATGAAAACATGCAAGTCACAAAGTATACATTGGAATACACGTAAGTCACAAAGTATACATGTAAGTTATAAACTATACACTTGAATACACATAACTCATATCTATTGAACCATGAATTTATAATGCAAATATGGACACTGTCGATAAAAAATATTTGTATTAACCAAATAGCCATGTAGGCACATATCAATATATGTTGATATAAGTATAAAATATAGGTACAAAATAGCCATATAGGCTTACGAGAATGCCATATAGGCATACAATGTCAAATATATCCAATACAAAATATGTACAAAAATGCCATATAGGCATACAACAAAGGGCTCTAGAATCAAAAGTCATAAATTAGATATGAAGCATGATCCCATAGGAATAGATATGATGTTGTGGGTACCTTCAACTTAATGTTGTAACTGTTAACTGCTAAACCTGAACTCTGTAATTCACTAGAAATACTAGTTCTTCTAACTACTTAACTCACTTCAGAGGATGACTCAATGATACATTACAAAACATAAATCATGAGACAAGATAGCATTCATGTGCATGTAATGAATAATCTATTTAAAATGAATGCAATAATGTAAACATCTAATTTAGCAACATAAATGAAGGTGGATGAATAGTATACCTCAAGTAGCCCTTGCTCAAGTTGTACCCATAGGAGAAACCAAATATGTGCTACTTGAATCAACTAAATCATAATAGTATACTAGAACATCTTTATTGCATATGATTGAACTCTACAATTTAACAAGAATCTTCACAAATTTCTCATTCATGAGTGTATAACAAAAAACTAACAAAGAAGTATTGTCTATAAAACAAAACTATATCTATCAAAACATATATTCTAACTAGATTTTCTCCTCAGCCACCGATCTAACTATACAGGCTCAGGAGAAGATTTATTTTCATAAGGACTGAAAATAGAAATTAAATGCAAATGTTCACTCTCCTTAAAAATAGAGAGATAAAATCTTTGTAACTAAAACCATAATTGAAAAAGACAGAAGAAGACAAATAGGATTGAAACTTTTCCCTAATGGTATGACATAGACGTGATCTGTCAGAATAGTCATGTTGGTTTCTTGATCACTACAAACTTCTTCTTCCTTTTGTCATCTTATTAGATGATTTGGTGACTCACAATCGACCTCTTCAATGATCACTTCCATTATTTTTGCAACTGTCACTTTTCTAGCATTCTGGAATCTTCTCTACAATCTACCTAGAATCCTTTGGATGTGGGTCGAGCTTTCCAATTGTTGTGGGTTACAATTCTTCTAGCTGCAAGAAGTTAGTTTTATCCAAAATACACACCATTAACAACCATAAATTAAACACAGATGCATACTAAATTTCATACACATTCACACATTTATCCATCCAAACATCATCATATCATGATCATATTTCCACATATCAAAGTTTGGTTTAGGTTACATAAAAGATATAAAAAGATATATAAGTTCAGGAATGTCTATGAAATAAGCAGCTTGAAATGTTAAAAGATATGAACTAAACAGGAGAAAACTAGCTATTATTCAAGGCCATCATTAAAAGGGCCTTATATATCTTAACACCACATGCAAGGTTTGAATTTCACACGCTACTAGTCGTTACCTTACACACCTTGAACTCCAATTGGTTGACAGATAAACACAGAGAGCCTTGTATCACTTCAATTTTATACATACTGAACATATCCTCTGGAAACTCAAGAAACTAATAGAACTAGTGTAGACATACTCTCCTCTAAAACCATAGAGTAAACTTGCATTTCTGAAATAAATGTTGACCATAATTGTATTGCTAGAGAAATCTCTCTGCCTAAAAGATATCCTTGCACAGACTTTCAGAACACCACAGACATAGTTACTGAATAGGTGTATACAGTACAAGCCAACTTTCGAAAAGGTAGTCACTTCTCAATAAAACTTGATTTAGTGATATGATTGATGAGACAACTCACTAGTAGTATTTGGAAAATAAATGACTAATTTGGTCATTTATAAGTGACTAATTTGGTCACCGGGTAAAATCACAACTAAATGACTAAATAATTGACTAATATCAGACAAATAAAAATGACTAAATAAATGACTAATATCATATAAATAAAAATGACTAAATAAATAACTAAATAAATGTGCTCATTATTAAAATCTTGGCCATAATTTTCATTTTAATAAACATACTCTAAAACCTTCGTCAAGACCTTATTTTCAATCGTAGTCTGCCATAATTAATAATAAAATATTACAAATAAAATTACTAATAAATATTTTGTGGAATAAATATTTTATTTTGTGGTGTCATCATATGAACACCAAAGTTTCTTCTAAATTGATGAGAAACCACCAAATTATAAAAATTAATGAAAACCATAAGAGAACCTAAAAAACTAAAACCCAAAAACCTTGAAAAACAAAAAAATAAGTAAAAGGAAGAGAAAAAACAAAAGATAAGAATAAGCAACCAAATAATCTAAGAGGAAAAAGGGCCAATTTTTTTTTATAAGCATAATTTTCATTTGAATAAACATACTTAAAACCTCCATGAAGACCTTATTTTCAATGTAGCCCACAAAAATTTAGTGAGTCGAAACCTTATTTTCAAGGTAGCCCGCCAAAATGGAGAAGTAAAGCACGACACCTGATTTTGGATTGCAACCTCTGCCCATTTTTCCGCATCGAACACGATTTGTGCAAAATCTTGTGGTAAGTCACTTTCCATGGTTTCAGTTAATTTTACTTTTCAAATATGTATGCAATCAGGCCATATGATCCATATGATCCATTCTTTTTAATAATTTTATTAGTTGCTTGTTGACTAACAGTGATTATGTTCTTTTTTAGGCTAATTATGGAAAAGCAAATCCATCTTGTGTTGCAGAAGTTAAGGATTTATATAGAGAACTTGGAATTGAGATTTGTTTATTCTTTTCTTTTTGAAGTTTCCACTATCAAATTGCATAGTTCACAGGAGAACTTACTTTTATCTATAAAAATGATATTAAGGGACATGTAGATTGTGTTGTCTATACAAATTTCAGAATTGGAACTCTTAAAATTAGCTTCCACTTTTTAAGGGGGCATACAAATCACTTTTGAAGTTGAGTGTAAAAAATAGAGTAGCACGTAAAGAAAAAGGATGAACAATAATAAAGTGAAAAGTGGATCTTCTATCAACCATGTAGAGTACAATGAAAGGAGTGCAAGGATGGTAGGGTTTTAACATTTACAGTGCAGTGGAACAGTAGTTCAGTTGTATAGTAGATGTCATCCTACTTTGTTTGAGAACTCTTGCTGAATTCCCAAAAATAGGAGTTCCCATATTATGCCAATAGATATTATAAATAGAAAACAAACAACAATATTTTCATATAAAAACAACAAGAGTTGATTCATAGGCCCTATGAAAATCTCTAACTTTTTGGCTCCCCTTTGATACTTTTATGCATACTTATAGATTACATCTCCATGATTAATATGGACTAGAAGGGTTGAAATGGCACATGTTAGTCTTTTCCATTTATTGGGAAATAAAGAGTTTGAAGTGACTGAAAGAATCAAATGTAGCTCTTTACTCTAGATGCTTTATTCTCATTCAATTATTAATATATCCAAATGTAAACCATGATGACTTAAGTAAGAACTAGAAGAAATCTCATGAAAACTACAAGAAGAGATTAGTGATTAGATGAATCATGGAAATGAAACCAACTCCATAAGCCACAACAAACAAAATATGCAATGCAAATGAGAATACAGGCCTTCAAAGGAGTTGTCATGGATAAAAAATCATCCCTTAGATCTCTTGTGAGAATGCCTAAAAGCTCTTCAGTTATCCACAATATCCACATGCTATGAGCTTTGATACAAAGATTGTGCATAGTTCTTCAAAGTTTATTCAATTTAGTGCTATTATTTTTATCCTGTGATTCAGGCTTCAAACCAACCCCTCTCATTAGTATTTGTCTTCCAGAATTGTCTAGAAGAGGGTAATCAAAATCAGTACTGGAATATTTGAAAGTTTAAGATCCTTTCCCTCAAACTAAAGCTTTGTTCTCAACAAACCAGAGCTAAGACAAGCCAAGAACTAGTGGAAGGGAAGTTGAATGAAAACTGAGAGCAACTAAAATCCTTCCTAAGAAAAGTTCCCTTTCCACTATAACTATACGTTCTAGTGTCTCCTTGTTCATTTTTTTTGGCATCTCCTCATTTTTCATTTCTTGATAGAGAGATTTTGAAAGATGTGTAAGATGTTCTTCAATCTCAACAATCAATGTTGAGATAAAATGGAAGCATTTCTCTTGCAAATAAGGTGCTAAATCATTTATCCTTGAAGGATATTTATGTGCATGAAGAGAACTTAGGAGGTCTTCCAGAATATTCTTGGACCCCTCATCTATGGTATCTTTTATTTGACTAACCTCAATTCCAAAATAAGCATTAAGGCGACCAAACCAGTCTTCATCATTAATTTTTCATCATAAATCTAAAACTCAACCCAGGTAAATTGACACTTTTTAGGTCCCCTCTCTTGACAAGCTAGCCCTCACTAGTAGTTAATTTGTGCAAATGGGTTTCAACATCTTTGTAACTTGCAAAAGATGTAACTATGGCTTCAAGGCATTTACCAACCTTAACTGTAGAGTTGACCTCCACCCTCATGCTCTTATTTCAATTCAGTTTCTTCCCAACCCTACAAATCACAGACTAATAAATGGTAAGCCTTGAAATCATGGAACAAAAAACTACAAGAGATGGAGCAATTATACAACATTAAAATTGTGACTTGCAGTAGTAAAAGAAAAGAAGCAATAGTCAATTTGATATACAATCAGAAAAGGGCATTTTATGAGGCTTCCTTAAGGAATCAAATAAAAAATTAAATAAAATAATGCTTTAAATTCCATTTAAATGTTCAATTGTACAGTAGATGTCATCCTAATTTGTTTGAGAACTCTTACTGAATTCCCAAAAATAGGAGTTCCCAAATGATGCCAATAGATATTATAAATAGAAAACAAACAACAATAATTTCATATAAAAACAACAAGAGTTGATTCATAGGCCCTATGAAAATCTCTAACTTTTTGGCTCCCTTTTGTTACTTTTCTGCATACTTACAAATCACATCTCCATGATTAATATGGACTGGAAGGGTTGAAAGGGAACATGTTAGTCTTTTCCATTTATTGGGCAATAAAGAGTTTGAAGTGACTGAAAGAATCAAATGTAGCTCTTTACTCTAGATGATTTATTCTCATTCAATTATTAATATATCCAAATGTAAACCATGATGACTTAAGTAAGAACTAGAAGAAATCTCATGAAAACTACAAGAAGAGATCAGTGATTAGATGAATCATGGAAATGAAAACAACTCCATAAGCCACAACAAACAAAATATGCAATGAAAATGAGAATACAGGCCTTCAACGGAGTTTTCATGGATAAAGAATCATCCTCCCTTAGATCTCTTGTGAGAATGCTTGAAATCTCTTCAATTATCCACAATATCCACATGCTATGAGCTCTAATACAAAGATTTTGCATAGTTCTTCTCAATTTATTCAATTTGGTGCTATTATTTGTATCTTGTGATTCAGGCTTCAAACCAACCCCTCTTGTTAGTATTTGTCTTCCAGAATTATCTAGAAGAGGGTAATCAAAATCAGTACTGGAATATCTAAAAGTCGAAGATCCTTTTCCTCAAACTGAAGCTTTGTTCTCGACAAACCAAAGCTGAGATGAGCCAAGAACTAGTGGAAGGGAAGTTGAATGAAAATTGAGAGCAACTAAAAGCCTTCCTAAGAAAAGTGCCCTTTCCACTATAACTATCGGTTCTAGTGTCTCCTTGTTCATTTTTTTTGGCATCTCCTCATTTTTCATTTCTTGATAGAGAGCTTCTAAAAGATGTGCAAGATGTTCTTCAATCTCAACAATCAATGTTGAGATAAAATGGAAGCATTGCTCTTGCAAATAAGGTGCTAAATCATTTATCCTTGAAGGAGATTTATGTGCATAAAGAAAACTTAGGAGGTCTTCCAAAATATTCTTGGACCCCTCCTCTATGGTATCTTTTATTTGACTAACCTCAATTCCAAAATAAGCATTAAGGCAACCAAACCAATCTTCATCATTTGTCATCATAAATCTAAAACTCAACCCAAGTAAATTGACACTTTTTAGGTACCCTCTCTTGACAAGCCAGCCCTCACTAGTAGTTAATTTGTGCAAATGGGTTTCAACATCTTTGTAACTTTCTAGAGATGTAACTATGGCTTCAAGGCATTTACCAACCTTAACTCTCTCACGCAGATCTATAAATCCATCAGCTATTATTTGTTTCATCCTACTAACAAACAAGCTTTCAAAAAGTTCATCCCACAGACTCTTTGAGTGCTCCAAAACAATCTCACACATGCATTGGCATGGAAACTCAACATTTGAACCAAAAACCATTTTTAGCCACTCCAAGCTCCCTTCAAATGCATCCAGACTATCCAATGTTTCTCTGATCAATGTCTCATTCTCTGCAAGTTCCTTGCCACTTTTCACAAGATCAAGCAAATACTTTCCCCTAAGCCTATCTATAGAGAGAATATCATTTGCACATGTCTTAAGCCACACTAAGCAAGACTCTGATATAAATTCACTCATCAAAATCATCATGGTAGCTTGTAGCTTCTCTCTATGATATTTCCACAACTGCACCTCATTGTCTGGGTTTGGAATGCCACGAAACAACTGTGATTCAGGTGGCACTACCAACACAATCTTATAAAAAAGAGGCAAATCATTTAGAACCTCCAAGAAGAGTTCCCCAACCTAACATAGTGTTACATGTATGACTCTTACCACATTACAAAAAATGGAACTGACTGCCCCCACCTTATCAATCTATCGGTCGGATGTGTCTTATGGTTTCAGCGATACGTCGACGGTTATGTTTTTTCATCGATGTGAGGATCTTCTATTGGCAGGATGAGGTCTCCTGTTCCCGCAATGGTCCAATGGGGATGTCAGTGGAAAGTTAGTTTCATTTCCATGATTCATCTAATCACTGATCTCTTCTTGCAGTTTTCATGAGATTTCTTCTAGTTCTGATTTAAGTCATCATGGTTTATATCTAGATATATTAATAACCGAATGAGAATAAAGCATCTAGAGTAAAGAGCTACATTTGATTCTTTCAGTCAAACTCTTTATTTCCCAATAACTAGAAAAGACTAACATGTGCCCCTTCAACCCTTCCAGTCCATATTAATCATGGAGATGTAATCTGTAAGTATGCAGAAAAGTATCAAAAAGGAGCCAAAAAGTTAGAGATTTTCATAGGGCCTATGAATCAACTCTTGTTGTTTTTATATGAAAATATTGTTGTTTGTTTTCTATTTATAAAATCTATTGGTGCCATTTGGAAACTCCTATTTTTGGGAATTCAGTAAGAGTTCTCAAACAAAGTAGGATGACATCTATTGTACAACTGAAAATTTAAATGGAATTTGAAGCATGATTTTATTTAATTTTTAATTTGATTCCTTAAGGCAGCCTCATAAAATACCCTTTTTCTGACTGTATATCAAACTGCCTACTGCTTCTTTTCTTTTATTGCTGCAAGTCACAATTTTAATGTTGAATGCTTGCTTCATCTTTTGTAGTTTTTTGTTCCATGATTTCAAGGCTTACCATTTATTATTCTATGATTTGTAGGGTTGGGAAGAAACTGAATTGAAACAAGAGAATGAGGGTGGAGGTCAACTAGAATTAAGGTTGGTAAATGCCTTGAAGCCATAGTTACATCTCTACCAAGTTACAAAGATGTTGAAAACTAGATCATGATGATTAGAAAATAAATCCCAATCTTCTAAGTACACTTGTCTTCATGTTGGGTTGTTTTAAACAAGATTTTATTGAGTTTGAAACACCCATTCAGCTCTATTTGGTTCCAAGCAAAATTTTCCATATCATCTGAAACAAAACCCCTAAACTCCATCTGCTTCATTCTAACAGAAATGGCTAGAAGACTTCACACACCAAGGGTTTTATCGGTCGGACATGTCTTCTAGTTCCAGCGATGCATCGATGGTTCTTCTTTTTCATCGGCGTGAGGATCTTCTATCAGCGGGACGAGGTCTCCTGTTCCATGAAAGGAAGTGAAATCTAAATTATTTTTTGTAGTGATACATAAAAATATCATAGCCCCAATGTGGTTTCCAAACATCCCCAAGACCCCTATGTTTATCTAACAATTTACTTGCTTGAAAACTTCTTCTGGGTCTTGGCCCTGACCCCAGACACTAATCTATCAAGTCTTGGTTTAAATTCCTCTTTTCAATTTTTTGTTTCTTTGCCTTAAGTTTTTCCACATTTTCTTCCATTGCAAACTCTGAAAAAATGGAACTTTCTAGCTAAGAGTGCAGTACTTATATGAATTTTTGCTTCTCCTAGCTTCACTGTGTGAGAGCTCTGAGTTTTGTCCTTTCTACTTCTTCCCTTAGTGTAGCCTTTCTAGTTTCTGCAAATTGTATGATTAATTCATGGTGCAATTCACCTATGTTTTAGCTCATTAATATACCACCTACTTCAATCTTGTCATCGAGGATAGCATTTATGTTAAATATCTTGAAAATGCTTTTGACATCACATCAGCTAGTAGTAATCATTCATCACTATATCATTGGGACCTTGGTTCGTTTTCCACCGATGGCCACCTTCTCCACCGATAAGTGTTTTTCTTTCGGTCTATCGGTAAGACATCAAACAATGTTACCCTGATGCATCCCAACTTCACCAATAAGTGTTAGATTTTGATACCCCGTTATTATATCGGGCTATCGAGGGAACTTCATCATTCATTCCACTGATGCAC
>VDFB02058242.1:637691172-637730694 GCA_007258455.2 Sequoia sempervirens | reverse complement strand
TGGTGATGGAATTTGGGTATGTTGGTTACAAAAATGGATTTTTTACATGAACCTCAGTAATTTGTCTAGATCATGAAATTGAGTCTAGTGAGATTTTGTAAGGACTAGGAGATAAATGAATAGATGTTAATGCAAATATGTGGGATTTTTTTTTTTAATCCTAACACAGCTCTTTTGACATTTTTTTGTCTTATACTTATTATGTGATGCATGATCTTTATTTTTCTTTGTTATTTTGTGCATGCATGTGCCATGTGTAGGCTTAATAGTGGGTTATTGACCTCTCGCATGAGTTGATGGTGATCTAGGTTTTCTAAACAAAAGTCCCCCGATAAAGTAAATTGCCCTCAATAGAATAAAATGTAATAATATTTAATTGAGGGAGTCTAATATTTCTTATAGGGATGTATTGTCTATGCATTTATGGATATTCATATCTTGTTTCAAAGCTCCCATTTTGGCACAAGCAGGGAAGATGTTGGCAATGGTTGTGGAATTTGGCTTTACACCTGCAAATTGTATTCGCTTGAAAGTTTTTAAAGTCTTTCCACCAAATTCATTTTGTGCATATCTATTGTAGATGTACTTAAGCTATATGAAAAAGGTGTATATACAATTTGAGATCAATTGATAAGTTGAGACATGTAATGTTGATTTGATTTATATTTTACTTAAGATATAATTTCATTGTGTTGCTAAATTTCATAGTTCAATAATTGGGATTCTCAATGATCTTGTATACCCAAAGTGTATTTGATAGAAAGAAATTAGCTAGTCATGTCCATTAGTTTGACAATTTAAATGATCTTGAGTTCATAAGTACATAGTGATAAGTTTTGACAAATAATATAATTTCTTGTTGCATTTATCACAGAAACAAAGGCCTCTTTTGATTGTAGCAGAGGATGTAGAGAGTGAAGCATTGGCTACTTTGATCTTTGAAATTGATATTTTTTTACTAAATTGATAATGTTTGAAGTTTCTTTTTCTTTCTTATATGTTGAGTCTAATTAATAAGTTTAATGTTGTGTTGCAACTTGCAGGTGAGTATGTTGATATGATAAAGGCTAGCATTGTCGATCCTCTAAAAGTTATCAAAATTGCATTAGTTGATGTAGAAAGGTAAAAATATTTATTTTTATTATAATTAGTGGAACTTGCAACTACAATATCTAATAAAAATATACTTCCAAATATGCTTTTGATGGATGTTATATCTAATTCTAGTACATTCACTATATCTAGCACCTAAGTTTAGGGTGCCATATGTTGGAATTTTATCTTCTGTATTATTTGACTTTTCTGAGTTTTTGATGTGCAAATTTTGAAACCTTATTTTCAGGTTGCAGCTCCAAATTGGAGAAGTGAAAGGTGAATACCAACAAGGAAGATTTTGGAGGAGCCGAAACCAATAGCGGCTGGAAAACTATGGATTTGCAAGGGGATTAAATGGGTCAAGCCCCTATACGAGGTTGTTGCCCTTCCAAAAGGACTACAGTTAAGGAAGGGGAAAATAGTATAAGTATATGAAAATAGGAGTATTTTGTTTATATAGTGTATGTAAGTTGTACAATGTCATTGAGACATTGTATGTAACCAATGAGATTTTGATTTGCCAATGACGCTTAATGAAGTAAATTTTTAGAGTGGTTTTTTCTCCACTCATAAATACTATGTTGTGGCTCCTCTTGATTTGTAATTTGTTTGTGTTTGTGTATGATCAATCATATTTGTTCAAGCATTTTAGTCTTCATTTCATGGTGTTTTTTAACATTTGAATATCTATGATACTTGAAGTTTATATGCATAAATTTGTGAGGATTAATTAAGTTAGATTTGATTTGTAATGACTAAATTAATGACTAAATTAATGATTAAATATATGACTAAATAAATGACTACCATGACTAAATAAATGACTAGTTAACAACAATCAATGACCAAATTAATGACTAAATATATGACTAAACAAATCACTACCATGACTAAATAAATGACTAAATTAACGACTAAATCAATGACCAAATCAATGACTAAATAAATAACTAAAATAATTTAGTCATAAATTTGGTGGTGTTATAAATGACTACAAATAAACCACTAAAATAGTCATATGACTAAAATTAATGACTAAATCAATGACCAAATTAATGACTAAAATCAATGACTAAATAAATGACTAAAATTGTTTAGTCATAAATTTAGTGGTGTTATAAATTACTACAAATAAACCACTAATAGTCACGTGACTAAAGTTAGTCATTTATATGCAATTTTTAGTAGTTTATTTAATCATATATTGTTGTTTGTGTATTAGTGACTTCTTTATGATTAACACCTCTAGATACATAGCATGTTACCAGAGATATAACATATATTTTTGCAACTCTCTTGCAACACATGAAAATCCCAAGGGAATATAATGATAATTCAAGTACTCCTACAATATTTTTCATTCTTAACAACCTTTGACAATACTCTTCTTCAGCAATGCCACATCTTTGAAATTGAAATGACAACCTTTGTTCAACAAAGCATTGATCACCTCAAATTTTCTCTATTCAATTTATGAAAGGAAAATATTTTCTTCCATAAATCACATAGAAATAGAAGTGGTGGTAATGTTATTGGTTTGTCTCATTGGATCTCTAAATATATCATTGATAAATGTGAGGACCCTTCACACAATCGTGTTTGGGCAATCTCTTTTATCAATGAACAACCTATTGGTTCATGCTCTATTTATTTTCTCAATGATCCAAAACAAAGTTCTTTTCTTTGGGATTTGATGGCTAAAATATTCCTAATGATAATTGGATGTTGGGAGAGGATTTCAACATGGTTGAGCATAATGAAGATTGTAGTTGGTACAATTATTTCAAACTCAATAGTGAAGAATTTGAAAGATGGATTTATTATTGCAATTTGGTTGGAGTGGTTGAATCCATCCATAGTAAATGTTTAAAGTTTAAACCATGCTAATAATTGTTTTACTCGGTCTAATTGTAGGTTTAGAAGTGATAGGAATATGAGTAGATTGGATAGGTGTCATTTCCCTCATAATATCCAACTTGAGAATCATCCTTCAGGAACGTGTGTGCTATTAAATTATTTTACTACTCTATTTAATCATTTCCCTATCATTTTCTCTCCTTTTTTCTCAAAATCTAGGACCTTCTTCTCAAATCCCCTATAAAATTAATATTTCCCATTTAAAAACCCTAAGTGTGTTGCTTATTCATCAAGAATTTATAATTCTATTCCTAAACCTCAAGAGGGGGTTCTTGGATTGAGTGGCAATGTTTTGATTTGAATCATTGTGTTAATTTCCTTCAATCATTTCATCATAGAATGGATTGGACATGGAAACATAGAGATAAATCCCTTCAAGGAAAACTTGAACATCCTAGGAAATAACTAAATGTGGATCCTAATAATGAGAAAAATTCAAACTTCTATTGATGTTATTGAAACTCAACTACGAAAATTGGACAATTACAAAGGGAAAGGTGCTAAATAAGAGCCATAATACATTTGATTAAGGAAGAAAGTAGAGGATCTAAATTTTTCCTTAATTATCTCAATTACAAACATAAAAAGAGAGAATTTGTGCTATACTAGATGAGCATGGATTACACACAAATCCTATTGAAATTACTACATTGTTCCATAATTTTTATGAAAATCTATTCAAAGAAGAGAAGAACTAGATGGATGTCAATGAACCTTGGAAGAAATTGTCAAAAATTATATCTGTAATAAAATTGATCTAAGTTACAATTTTTTTGGATTGTATTATTTCTCAGGAAGATATTGAATGTGCTCTTTTCTCTATGAAATTCAATAAAATCCTAGGTTTTGATTGTCTACCTAATGAATTTTATCAGATCTTGTGAAATAATATCAAAGATGACTTTTATATGCTCTATTTGGAAGCTCTTCAAAAAGGATCTTTAGGGCCAAACATTAACAAAGATACAAGCTTATCCCTAAAGGGAAAAATGAAAATACCATTGCTGTTTTGAGACCAATTATTTTATTAAATACTTCCTATTAAATTATTGCAAAAATGTTGGCTATTAGGATTAAACCTATGGTTGAAGAAATTATTAGAGCTAAGAAAATTGGGTTTATTAAAGGCATATATATTCTTGATAATCTAATGTTGGCTTGGGAAACTCTAGAATGGGCCCAACATTTAGGCCAAAATGATTCATTGTTTAAGTTAGATTTTGATAAATCCTATGAAAAAATTCATTGGGGTTTCATTCTTAAAATGTTACATTAGTTGGGTTTTGGGCCTAAATTATAAAATCATGTTTAAATAATGTTCCAAGATGTCAATTCTCACTTTGTTATCAATAATTCCTTGACAAAATAATTTGAGCTACAATAATCCATAAGCTAGGGATGTCCTTTATCCCCCTTCTTATATGTGCTTGCAATTGATAGTTTGGGATATATTATCTATAAAGCTAATCAGATGTATCTTATAGAAGTTATATCTATTTTACAAAATGAGGTTGTTATCAACTCACATTTTGTGAAAAAATGTTTTTTCACTAAATTATGATGAAGGATTAAGAAACACCTTAGACATCTTAAATTTGTATTGCTTGACTTATGGATCTTAATTAGCTCACAACAAGACTAATATTTTAATGTCTCGATATGGTCTTTTTCCCAAGTGGATTCCCAGTGAGTGGGGGAAAATTAAATGCAAGGAAATCACTAGATATCTTGGCATTACTTTTGGTGTGGAGGTCTCTCTTTTTGATGTGGGACTAGTTCCTAAATAGACTCAAGAATAAGTTATTTAATTGGGGAAGCAAGTTCTTATCTTTGGCTAGTAAAATTTAAGTAGACAATAAAATTTTCATTGTGACCCATGTGTATTACTCATATTGTTGGATTCCACCTAAGAAAGGTTATGAATAATTGAACAAATCAATTCTAAAATTTCTCTGGTCTAAATAGGATAATAGTGTTGGATTCATTTCTTCTTCTTGGTTTCATTGCATTCAACCGAAATATAAGGGTGGTTTGAGAATCATAGACACAAAAAATCAAGGGTTATGCCTTATTGGGAAGTGGATTATTAGAGATACTAAAGGGAATGTGTTATGCAATTTTCGCACACACGCCCCACCAGAGGCAGGGACCCTCTCTTTTCTTTTGCATCTCTGCCTCTTGGCTTGGTCAAATTTTGGTTTTGCTCTTCTTGGGAGGTTATTTTGGGATTAAGTCTAGATTGGGTTTGATGAGGACAATATTTTGAGGCTCTAGGGGAAATTCGTCTGTCTTGGAATTTGAAAATGGGGATTTTGAAGTGAATTTTCAATGTTATATGTAAATATTTTTTGCACATGTGGATAGAGGATGAAAAATTAGGCTGGGTTGCTTTTTGAACTTTTTGAAAATTCCTTTTAGAAAAAAAGTTATGGAGTTTAGGGGATTTTGACCTTGCAGGGAATTGGGGGATTTCTATACCTGATGGAAATCCCCGAAATTTCCACCAAGACCCCTCAAAATACCAAAATTTTCCAAAAATAGAAATTTTCTTTTTTGCACCCATGGATAGAGGACAAAAAATTAAGCAGAATTGCTTTTTGAATTTTTTGAAAATTCCTTCTAGAAAAAATTTTATGAGGTTTAGGGGATTTTGACCTTGTAGGGAATTCAGGTATTTCCTCCCTAAGCGGAAATCCCTGATTTTCGTCAGCCTCTTGATTTTCCATAATTGTTGCATTTTAGAGATTTTAACATCCCGCGGAATTCCCTCACCCTAGGAAATCTCCAAAATTTCCATCGCCCTGTCATTTTCCCGAGAATGCATATGAAATCATCGCTAATTTTCGTCCCTGATGGAAATCCCCAAATTTCCTCCATGGCTGATTTTCGCGAAGGGCTCAAAATCCGGAAATGGAAATTTCCAAAACCCCCTCAAAATCCCGAAATTTTCCAAAAATGGAATTTTTTTCCCGAAATGGAAATTTTTCCTAAAATGCAATTTTTTCCAAAAATGGAAATTTTTTTCTTGAAATTTTAAATATTAAAAGGGGGACTTGCATATGGATTCGTGCCAAAAGGGAAATCTGGAAGAGTTTAATTCAAATATTAAAAGTGGGGCCTGCATAAGAATCTGTGCCCAAACTGTCTACAGCTGGAAGGAGTTTTTGGAAGACATGTGAAGTTGATTTCATCATCCAATAAAAATCTTCATTAATGACAAGCTGGCATAATATTGTTTTCTCATTGTTCCATGATGTAACTCTTTTTTTACAATTGGATGATGATGTACCATGAGCTCCCAAATTAAATGTAACAGCTTGATGCTTCTAGAAGTGCAATTGCAGCCATTGGATGAATTAAATCCTGGCCATTGGTTCAAAATGTAATTTTCTATATAAGGCCAGTGCCTTCTCATTTGTAAAAGGTTAGACTAGGTTAGAATAGCTGGTTTGAGGCTGTAAAAATCCAGAATTGGCTAAGTTAGAGAAGTCAGTAGCAGTAGGAGAGGAGAGACTTGAAATTGTTATGTAATACTAGAGAAGTAATGCAACTGAGTTGTTGATTTGGAAAACTTTGTATTTATCTTTGACAGTTTATGGTTTCTTGTTCTCAATTCTCAATGTTAGATGTTAGATTTCAGTTCTTTTGCAATAATGGGAAAATGTTAATGATGTTGATCGATCTCTAGTCCATACTTTTAGTGATTTGTTGATTGTAAGTTGTTGTGTAAAGTTAGTCTGGGCCTTATTTTGTGCTAAGCTCAACTATGGATGCTTGTTTACATTGCGCCAGTTATTGGGTATGTGAATGAATGTTCAAAGTCTGAAAATCTTCAGTTCCCTTAGAAGATTTCACTGTTTCTATGGAGTTGTAGGCTTGTCCTTGATCAAACAGAGATTGGTTTCATTGGGGATCTTTCCATCTGTAGCATTCATCATTGTTGTGATTGATCTTAGGTTTTAGTCTTAGAAATCTCTATGAAACCCTTACCTCTTTTGTTGTTTATTTTGAATCTGGGTTAGTTTTAGGATTAAAAGTATCACCATATTGTTGCATCTAATGAAAGTACACTTCTAGTATTGTTCATTTGTAAGGCCCCTTGTCATTACCAGCATTTTCACATATTATCTGAGTTGTTTATGCATTGTCAAGACCTGACATTAGAGACCTTCGGGTTATCTCTTGAGGCTTGCTAATAGAGATTTACCTTTCAAGAGAGATAGGATTTCCATATTCTATTTGAGTTGTTGTTGTGCAGAAAACACCATCAACAGAATGGACCATGAAAATCCTTGTTCATAATCGAATTAGCCAAGTTAAAGCAAATAAAAAATGACAACTAATGAATTGGTTAGATAAACTCATCATGTCTCATTTTTGTAAAATTAAGGCCTCCTTTCCTTACAGTCCATTTGGAAAGCTTGGCAACAAGTTGGTCAATTTTTGAAGTGGAATGATTCCTCTCTGTAACATTGATTCAACTTTGTTGCATCAACAAATTGGTGGAATAAACTTATTACTAATCATAATTAGTTGGTAGCTATTTTCTTTCCTAGGCATGCATATTACTTATATAAGAAAGGTGTTAAAAAATTCAAAGATATTTGGGATTTTAATACCTTTGAATGGTATTCAATAAAAAACTAAAAGAACTTTATGGTTTGAACTTCAAGTATAAATAGTTTCTAATATTTGTGCAATAACTAGTCCCTCTTGAATTGTACTCCTAGGGAATGCAAATTTTTTTAAGGATTGGAGGTGGTGGTTGTCTTCTAGTCATTTCAATTATCCTACATTAAAGTAAGTCTATATTCAACCCCTTCCTCATTGGAATATCATCCCTCATTTTAATCATAAATGGAAATATAGAATTTAACTCCAAAATATATGGACCAAAATGAGTGCACAAATATGAAAATGAAAAGCTAATGTGAAAATGCAAGTGTTGGCTTGAAAATTTTTACATTACAAATGACCTGTTGGGGATAGATAAAAATGCATTATGATTCAAAAATTTAATTTATCTTTTTGTTTATGTGCTAAAAATATGAAACATATCTTTTGGGATTTGACAAATTTCCAGTTATTTTTCATTGTGAGTTGAGTTGGAAAGAAGCCCTTTTTGGTTTAAAAAAAAATCTCCAAGGTACCATACTCTTCAGCTATGAGAAGTTTAATGTACGTCATGGTATGCATGAGAACGAATATTGCACATGTCGTAGGAGTTGTTAGCAGGTATATGAGTAATCCCGGATTGGAGCATTGGAATGTGATAAAATGGATTCTTAGGTATTTTGAGAGGTACATCCAATAAACATTTATGTTTTGGAGCTCTAATACTAATTTAAAAGGCTATGTTGACTCAGATTTGGTAGGAGATATTGATACCAAGCAAATCACTACAAGTTATGTGTTTACTGTAGGTGGGACAATGGTGAGTTAGATCTCATTGCAAAAGGTGGTTGCTTTATCCACCATGGAGGTAGAGTATGTAGTTGCAACAGAGGCAAGCAAGGAGATGATATGGCTATAATTTTTCATGGAAGAATTGGGAAAACAACAAGCTAAAATTTATTTGTTTATGGACAACCAGAGTTCCATACATCTTACAAAAATATTTGCCTTGCACTCAAAAACCAAAAATATATAGCTGAGATGTCATTTCATTCAGTTTGTGTTACATGATGATGTTGATGAATGCAATGACAAGGGAGAAGTTGAGTTACTCTTCAACTTTAGTTGGCCTTCAAGGTTAAAAATAAAATTAGAATAACAAAGTCTAGGGTGCTTATTTACAGTGAGAGATATAGAGGTAGTAGTGTTGGCAATGGTGATATGATTAGTCTCCAAGTGGGAGATGATATGGTGTGGATTCTAATTAGACTCCAAGTGGGAGATTATTGTATTATGGATCCTAATCAGACTTGTTGCTTAATTTTTTCTCCACTTTTGTCACCACATTTTCCCCCCAAATTAATTAATGGGGAAATCAAAAGGGGGCAAATCCCCTCTTGTAATATCGTTAAAGAACGGTTGAAAAATAGTTAGAAATATACCCCAAAATATGAACAGTTTTTTGTTTGCACATAAAATTCTAATGGTCGTGATTTGGAATGCAATAAATAGTGTGTGAAAGGAAGTCAAACAGTCATGTGGACTTCAGGTTTGATGTTGTAGGGGTGTGTGAATGGTAATGGTGAAGTTGCAGGTCACGGATCATGACAAGATGTGAAAATATAGGTTAAGCAATGTGCACATGTAGCACAGTGCGTGGGTGAATAGCAGTTGATATTGTTGGTTAAACGATTTCTACAAGTTGTAGTTGTTGTTGTATGATAATTGTCATGTATATTTACTAGAAGTTAAATAATAAATTTGGACTTTGTTGGTGGACATAGCCTGAGTTTGGGTGAACTGCATTAAAATTGTGTTGTCTTTTATTGCTATTTTTGTGAATTATTTAATTCCTTTGCTTTAGTATTTTGTTTTGCAATTTAATCTCTATAATCTGCATTTAGTTGATATCTTCTACCTACAATTCCTAATAGTAACAACTATTATTTGATGATGCAGGAGTATCCAGGCAGACCAACAATAAACATCATCCAAAAACATTTGAATTTTGTTTGCTCATTTTTGGTTTGGGTTTCTCTATTTCTAGTTGTATTTTAACTTGGTTTTGGTGGTCGATGGTAGATGAGATTGAATGATTTTTTTATCATTGATTGACAAAACTTTATATTTAATTATGCATTTTGAAGCTCCATTTTCAATTATTTCACTAGAAATTCGAATTGCAATTGGAATTTTGAATATCAAAGAAGAAAAATTGAATTGTTCATTTTATCCATATTTGATAGCAGGGCATTGGAGGTAATTAAAAATAATTTTTTTCTAGTATATGGATGGGGGTTGATTGGTTTTAGGGAGATAATGGACATGTCACACATCTTAGAGGGAATAAAATTAAATAGTGTAGAGGAGAATTATAAAAAGGGGAATATATGATGAGAAATGAAGAGGTAGAGAAGGGTGGATAGATGAATAGTAAGAAGCCAACACATAGGAAGAAGAGGGGGCGATGCAAATGAAAATGTAGATTAATAAAAGATAATATAATGTCATTATTTGCAAGAGAGAGGCCACACCACTTCATCTAGAAAAGAGATAATTAAAATTTTAAAAATGAACAAAAATGTGAAATGCAAATTTGGGAGTGACATGTGAGGAATTGGAGGCAACATAAGATAGAGGTCATACCTCATGAGGAAGAAGAGAATAGGCATAAATGAAGAAGACATTGATGCAAGTGCAACAAGAAGTTTCAATGGTGAAAAAATATTATTAAAGGAAAATAGAATGCAGGACAAGGAACTTATCAATTGCAAAGTTTAGATCTCTAAATCATGGCCAAGATAAAAACCAAGAAAAGTATTTTAGAGGCAAAGCCATATCAGAAAGGAGGAATCAATGCTAAAGGAGAATATAGAGTAAGGGTATGCGCGATAGTGGAAGGAAAGAAAGCATAATTTATTTGAAAAGTGCAAAATGACGATAGCATAAATGATGGAAATGTAAAATATTTGCAAAGTGCAGATTAAAGGTAACAAAGATGATGGGAGAACAGAGAAGAAAATGGATTGAAGTTTTTATTGTATGTAACCCTAAATTTAAAAATAAATTTGATTGAAAAATGTAATTGTCAATGCAAATGATTGCTTGGTTGTGTAACTATGGAAATTTATAATCTAACTATATAATAGTGAATTTGAATAAAGGAGTATTTGTTGTTGCAATCTTTGGGCAGATTGTTGCCTGTTCTTTTATGAATTTGTGACTAAGAGTGTAGTTTTGTCTTAATCAAATGGTATCAAAGCGAGGGGTTTTAAGTGCATAAGCAGATTGTTGAATGTGAGGCAACCTATGCTAGGACCTATAGGTGGAGAGTGAAGTTAGAAGAGTTTTGGGTATATAGGCAGAGCATTGAATGTGAGATAGCCTATAGAGGAAGCACAATGAAAAAGTCATGAAGATGCAAAGAACGAGATACGAGATGGGGATGAGTGAGAGGAAGAAGATGAGATGGGTCATGAGGAGACCCATGAGAATTTTGTTCTGAGAATAATATTGGGAAGAAGTGAACAAAAAAATCATGAAGAGATGGGAAAGATACTCTATGAAGAATTGGGAAAGTTCCAAGGTGAAGAAGAGGATGATATCTTATTAAAAGAAGAGGATGATCTCTTATTAAAAGAAGAGATGATAATGATTGAAAACTTATTTGAAAATAAAATGTGGGATGGAAGTGATGAGAGGATGAAGGATTTAATAAAGAAATGAGCAACGAAGAGAACATAGCAACAAGGGATGGAAAGGATGGAGATATAGTTGTGGTTACAATGATAGAGCTTAATGATGTTGTAGCAAAAAATGACACTGAAAACATTGCATCGAAGAAAGAGGAAGTAAATTTGTTTGTGGGCTGATGCAAGAAGTTGGGTCCACAAAAAACTCAAAAAGTGGAAGTGTTTTTGCTGTTTTTTCAAAACTTGTCACACATGGACTGAAAATTTCAAGCACTTACACATTGAATCTTAAAAAAAGTCAGTAATATGAAATTTAGTATTTTGAATCTAGTTTCCAAATATGTAATTCATTCTAATACCTAGATGATACAAATTAATTTTTAATAGGCATGTATAAAGCCACTTTTTAAAAGACTTTTTTTTATCATACCATGTACATGTACAAACACCACTTTTTGACCTAAATAAAATTATTTTTCTAATTCTTTTTTGGGGAAAGATATGTAACAACCTAAATATTGATGAGGATTTTTTTGTAACTTTTTTCTGAATATTTTTTATTGAATTTTTATTGGCCCTAATTGTTGTTTTTTAAAATCAACGTGTATGAACATAATTGAAACAAAAAAGACCAAGAGTGTGTTGCTCTCCTAGGATGTTATGAGGATAATATCTTGGAATGTCAGAGGCATTAATGCCCCTGACAAGTGGGTCCAAGTCAAGCAGTAGTTGGATGCTTGTGAGCTAACGTGGTACTTCTTCAAGAAACAAAAATATCAGATGAGTCTTTCGGTACTTTCAGTAAGAGTTGGTCCAAGTGGAACTCTTTTCATTCACCATCACAAGGTGCTTCAGGAGGTCTTATTTCATTATGGAATGCTAAATCAATAAGTATTAGTAATGTTACTTGTAAGAGTAATTAGCAATTAATGAAGGTATCTCACTTTGAGCTATCTTTTTGGCCAATAAATGTTTATGGCCCAACTAACGCAGTGGGGAAGAAATTTTTGTGGGACAAGTTGAAACAAACTATGGATTTATTGGGACAAAATAAAGTTATTCTCACAGGGGATTTCAATGCAATAACATAATTGTCAGAAAGAAAGAAAGAAAAAAGGTGGTATATGCCCCTCCAAGAAGGATATGGAAGATTTTTCTTCATTTATACAAGACAATGCACTTGTTGATATCATGCCACCAAATGGTAAGTTTACATGGAAAAATAGGAGGAAATTTTTTCTTTAAATAGTAGAGGTTACAAGTTTCTATTTTCTCCAAATTGGGTAGAAAGTGATTATGTTTATTAAGTCAATTTGGAAATCCTCTTTCAAATTTGAGGCGATGTGGTTTCAACATCCTCAGTTTATGGATATGTTAAGACAGTGGTGGATAAGTGCACCTTATAGCAACAGTTCTAGAATGTATCAATTAAATAAGAAGTTGGATCATATGAAGCAGCATATTAAAATTTGGAATCATCAAGTCTTTAAGAATATTTTTGTGCAAAAAGATTTGGTGTACAAAAGACTTTCTAAGGTTAATGAGCTCATCATTGCTAATGGTTTAGACAATGCAATATTTGAAGAAAAGAGGCAATTGCAAGAGGAATGGAAGGAGCTGCTTTTGAGAGAGGAAGTGTACTAGAGGCAGAAATCAAGAGAGTTGTGGTTAAAGGATGGGGGTAGGAACACAAAGTTATTTCATATATCAGCACAAGTAAGAGATCAAAAAATTATTTATTCTCAATCCATGATAGTGATACAGGAGTTTTGTTAACAAAGGAGGAAGAGATAAAAAATGAAGGTATCAAATTTTTTCATCTTTGTTGTCTTCTAATAAGGATGTGAATGCCTAGTTGTCAAGGGGGAGAGAGGAACTTCTTCAAGTGATTCCAAAATTGATATTTTTGGAAGATAATGAGAAGTTGTTGACACCTTCTCATTTCAAGAACTTAAGGAAGTCGTATTTTCATTTCCACCTAACAAAGCACTAGGGCCTAATGTATTTACAATAATTTTTTATCAAAATGTTGGGATTTTATTGGAATTGATATCTTAAATGCATTAGAGGATTCAAGAAAATTAGGTGGAATGCTAAATAAATTTAACTTAACTCATATAGCTATCATCCCAAAGATAAATTCTCCAAGGAATTTTTCAAATTTTAGGCCAATATCACTTTGTAATGTGATATATAAAATTTTCTCAAAGGTTATTTATCTCCGCTTACATCCTTTTGTATCTAAAATCATATTAGAAGAGCAGGGGGGTTTTGTGCCTGGAAGGGAGACATCAAAAGGTGCTATTGTTGCACATGAAGTCCTTCATTCTATTGTTGAAAATAAGTTATCTATGATTATAAAATTGGATATGCAAAAAGCATATGATAGGGTAGATTGGTCTTTTTTGAAACAGGTGTTACAAAGTTTTGGATTTTCTCAGAAATGGTGTAAATGGATCATGTCTTTGTTTGTTAGATGTCAAGTTTTCAGTGTTGCTAAATGGGTCTCTAGTAGGTTTTTTTGGGTCTACTCAAGGGGTACGTCAAAGGTGATCCGCTTTCACCTTTTCTATTCATTATCTTAGCAGAGGCTTTGAGCAGGTCAATTTGTAAGGTACATGAGTAGGACACCATTCAAGGAATCTGTATTCCAAATACATCCATAACAGCAACGCATTCTTTGTTTGTTGATGATACACTTCTTTTTGGCAAGGCTTTTGTTGCAGAAGCAGAACATATTAAATCACTATTGGACAGATATACCTTTGCTTCTAGGAAAAATATTAACGAGGGAAAGTCAAAAGTGTATGTGTTTAACACAAAAGCATCAGTTGAAAAGCAGATTGTGAAGTTGTCAAGTTTTCAACAAGCACAAATCCCTTGCAAATATCTTGGTATTCCCTTTTTTGCAGGTCAGAATAAGATTTCTTATTGGCGGAAATTTATACTTAGTATACAATCAAAAAATTTGTCATGGAAAGGGAGATGGTGGTCTTTTTCAGGCAGAATTTTGTTGGTGAAATATGTGCTTTCTATATACCAAATTACTATATGTCTGTCCTAAAAGCTCCCAAATCCATTGTAGTACAAATACAAAAGCTAATAAGAAATTTTCTATGGACTAGCAATATGGACAGCAAAAAAAACCTTTAATATCCCTAGAAACCATGTGTTTGGAGAAATTAAAAGGGGGTGCAGGCCTTCACAATATGGCAGAATGGAATTTGGCATTAGGAGCTAAAATGGTTTGGCGTATGTATACAAATCCTTATTTAAAATTGTGTCAACTCATGCAACATAAGTATTTGGATAATTTAAGTCCAAGAATTCTAACTGTGTCAAATCCACCTTCAGGTTCTACAATGTGGAATTTTCTTGTTTCTTGTAGAAAAATCATTGTTCTACATCTATCTTGGGAGGTAAATAATGGTAATGGGGCTTTTTTTCTGGAAAGACTCATGGAATGGCTATCCAATTCTAAATGCATTAAATAATTTTGAGAGTTCTGATAATTATTTATTTGAATGTTGGGGTTCAAGGGTCAAAGACTATGTTCAACAAGTAGACATATTGACAAGAGAAGTTAAATGGATGGACTTTTCAAATGTGCCAATTGATATTGTTCATAAAAGACTTCTTCAATTTATACTTCAGGAAAGGATTGTTTACATTTCAACAAGAGTTGATAGGTTAATATGGACAAAAGAAAAATCAAGTTGCTATATAGTAAAGGAGGGTTATAAATCAGTTTCACAAGCTGGTTCACAAGCAGTGGTACAAAGAGCTTATATTTTTTGTTGGAATTCAAAGGTATTACCTAAAGCAAACTACTTTTCATGGTTGGCTATTAGAAAAAAAATATTGAAAAGTGACAAGCTAGAAAAATGAGGGATAGTAGATCCATTTCAATGTGTTCTTTTTCAACAAGAGTTTGAGGATGTCAAACATTTATTTTTACTATGTCTAGTAGCTCAAGCATGTCAGTTGTTTGTAGTAGCTAAAATGGATTGGAAATCATCATTTCCAGATACTCTTTGGAAATTATTTTCAAGTTTGCCAGATATTTATAAAAGCTCCTTCTTTGCAAGCATTTGGTGTATTATATCGGCTTTAGTTGTGTGGGCTACTTGGTGGGCAAGAAATAGATGCATTTTCAGAAAAGAAAAACTCAACATGGATCAAGTATTACTCTTGTTGGAGTAGTCAATTTCAAAAACAGTAAATGGGTATGTGCAAAAAGTAAAATAAGTTGGCTCAATTTTTACTGACTGGGATTCAAAGATAATGATATCATGGCCTCTTCTTACTTTTCCTTTCAAAGGGAATCTTCATCAACCAGTCCAAAAATTAAACAGAGCTAACATAAGTTGGAAGCCTCCCTAGCTAGTATATTTAAATTGAATTTTGATGGAGCTGTTAGGGGAAATCTAGGATCTTCTAGAGTAGGGGTTACCATCAAATATTATAAAGGCATGGTGTTATGTGCTAAGTCTTTTAAATTGAAAATAGGGTCCAATAATGAAGCTGAGGCACAAGCTTTACTACAAGGCTTAAAGTTAGTAATTAGTCTCAAGCTCCCCAAGATTCAAATAGAAGGAGATTCCTTGATTCTCTTAAATGCATGTAGGGAACGTAAGATTGTCAACTGGAAGCTAGGGTATATAGTAAAACAAATTTGGTCTTTGCTTGATAAGATAGGGCACTATCAAATTCTCCATACCTACAAAGAAGGCAACATAATGGCAAATTTTCTAGATAATCTAGGGTGTGACCAAACAATTGATGAAATTACACATGTTGTTGTCCCGAGGAAGCTGCATCCTAAACTTGAAGAAATCATGCTAAGTGAGGGAAGTCTTCTAAGTTTATAAATTGTTTTTAATATTCAAATGCTTACTAAGGAAATGTAAATGTTAGTGTGGAAGGTTAAGTGTACTGCAAATGATAAATCATGGCTATGTGGCAAGTATTCATACAAGGCAGCGGGGTATGTAAGAAGATGTTTTGGAAATTCAAGTATGTAAAAGCATGCTTTCGTGGCAAGTTCCACTCAAGTTCTAAGGGTACGTAAAAACATGTGTTGGCATTGTAAGCATTGAGAGGAGGTTAATCGAGCACATTGATAATTTCAAGTGGTGAAGTTAGTTGTATGTGCGATTCATAGCAATTGTACTAGGCAGGACGATATCGAATAGATGGTAATGTCATTTACATCAAGTAGTGGAGGTGGCAAGCTTGAGAATATCACTTTTGTGGTCATTTAAAATTTTTAACAATGGTTTATTTGGTTGCAGGAACATAAAGAACAATAATTCCATTTCATGTTCTTGGTGAGGATGGTACAAAGAATGTGCATTAATTTAGCATGTTGTTTTAATTATTTTGTAATGTGTGCAAAGATCCAGTAGCATGTGTTTCAAGGAGTTTTCTAATGTTTTGGATAAGATTCATGCATCGGTGAATATCGAGGCATCATTAAAGGTTGTGCTATGTTGCAAAAAAAAATTCTATTTAACATAGCCAATGCTTGTGGTTGCAAGCAACTGTTGGCATTGTGGCATTTTCTGTAGGGTGATGCAGGCATATATGTGCTTTGTTGCAAGCAGTCTTTGAAAATAAAGTGAGTTGATTAGTATTTTGTGCATTTTAAGGGCTTGCTAAGAGGCGTTACCTATTGCTCTAGCTTGGTGGCAAGTTCAATTAAGGTCTGCAATTGTCTTTTTTTGAGTTCAAATTTAAAATATTTCCTCTCTGTCATCAAGTGTTCTGGTGTTTGGTCAATTATATATCTGGTGTGGTCTAGTGTTTGGCAGGTAGTTTGTCAAGGGTTTAGGGTTCCTAGTTTTCTTTGGGGAATTTGTGGTGTTTCTGGTTGGTTTCAAAATCTGCAGCAGTGATGGAATATCAACCAAGAAATTTTTGTGTTCAATTTCCTGTTCAGCGCTGGGAGCTGCCTTTTTCAGGATGCCTAGATGAAAATCACTTGCAATCATTTTTCAAGTTTCGTTGTCCAAGTCTCTACAAGTGCCTCAAATGTGTTATTGGCTTATAAATTCTCCACCCCAAGACAAGAAGGCTAATATTTCCATCAAATATTCTTTCTATCTTCATTTCCAATCTCATGGATATGCTACAAAGTTTGGAGTCTGTGAATTTAATAGCAAAAAATATTGTGAATGAGGTTTTCCTTCAAAATGATTCCATGTTGGTTTGTACCCAAAAATATGAGTTTGGTATGGGAAAAGGTTATGTTGGTGGAATCTTTCCACCACACTTCTTAACCTTAGGGATTTTTTCAATGTGTTTGATGCTTTAAAATTTTCCCTTCAACATAGTGATCCAAGTCATCTAAATAGGGCTTTGACAAGGTACATTCATCATCTGGTCAGGGAGATGTTTGAGTGTTTTAGGGAAAAGTACCACTATGTATCTTTCCTTCTTCAACATAATTGTTATCGAGTTGTTGCCCTTGTTATCCATCATCAACCAGTGAGAGCTCCTCCTTCACCTCAGTGGGTACTACATAATATACCACATAATACCTCTGTGCCTCTTGTTGGGGTAGGAAATTTCCCACAACCTTGTGCTATACCAAACATGAATGTCATGACCAATTCTCGTAATTTGGAAGTGGGGAATGAATTGCAAGGTGAGAACTCAGTGGAGATAATGCAGATGGAAGAATAATGCTATGGTCCTTAGAGTTTTTGGTTTTGGCGAATGAAGAAGTCAATATCCATCTATACAAAGCCTTCCATATTATGTGGTATCCATATTTTGGTAGCTATTAGTAGCATTATGTTCTTCAAGTACTCCCAACGGGTCAAAATAGTTGCAGCTCATGGTTCTTCAAAGTTTTTGGGAATTTTACAAAAATATATTTTCAGCATATGCTCCTGGGTATTTTGCAAAAATATATAATCAATGTAAATGTATATGATTATCATAGAAAGGGTAGTGGGGATAGAGTTTTTTGAAAAGTTAGTATAGAATAGCACCATGATTTGATCGTAGCTTGATCAATTTTGAATTGTAAAGACATCCTATATCTGCTACTTATATAAATAATATATATAGGCTATTAGCCTTTTGTTAAAAAAAAAACATAGTTGGACCTAAACTAAACATTTTTTTTTCATTGTGTAGAGAATTGTTTGAATATTGATATCATATAAAAAAATTTATAAAACAATTAACAGATAAAAAGTTACTAAAAAAATAGTCTGATATTTCAAGTTTATGGACCAGTTTTCTTAGAAATTAATTAAAAAATAGAAAATATAATCAAATATTATATATATATTTGAAAACTAGACATCATGATCTATAATGGGTTTTAATTTCATAGATTAATTTTGAAAAAAATTCCATCAGCTATATTACCAAAGTTGGATATTTCTCTTGAATCTACCTTAGTTTTTTAGTTATAGGTCAAAGGCTAAGGGTTGGGTTGCCAAACTTTTCCTGAGCCTAATACCTAAGCAAAAAGTGTTTTGAAATTTCAACTTTTTTTATAACGGGTACCCACTTTAAAATGGTACCCGTTCCATTTTCAAAATAGGTACTCATTTAGGAACGAGTTCTTGATCAAAGGCTCGGGTTCTCGTTCCTTCTAAAAGAAATCTGACTAAAAATTCCCCTCTTTGTGGACCCAAATTATTACACTTACCCTTGCATTTTGTGATAATATTGTTTTGCATTCAATTATAATGTTGAGGGTTAAGGAGTATGGAGAAGAACAGATGGAAATTATTGATTTTCATGAAGTTGTAGAAGCAAATTTGTGTGTGTATGTTGTAGGTGTTGATGTGTATGATGAGGGAATTTGGTGGAGGTGGTCAGATTTTGGTGGGTCAAAACCCACGAAAGAGGAGAATAATAGTGAGATTGTGTTGGTGGAGGTGTTCGGTTGATGATGGTGGGTTGGATCCCACAAAGGAGGATATGAATGGAGAGAATCATTGGAGGAGGAGGATGGCACATGGTTGATGTAATTCCATGAGAAGAGAGAAACATGGAGTGCAGATTTGGAGGAGAGTGAAGCTTGTTCTGATGAGATGTTAGAAGAAGAGGAAGAAGAACAAACTATGTGCATAAGATTCAACGATGGAGTTCGCTACAAGTTGCATTAAACCTAAAAGAGTAGTCCCACTACTCATCTCCATGTTTGTGAGTGTATGCTCACAAACTTACTACCCGACGTGTCTAATGCAAAAGCATTTGAGTGGACTAGCAATCAACATCATCCAAAAACATTTGAATTTTGTTTGCTCATTTTTGGTTTGGTTTTCTCTATTTCCAGTTGCATTTTAACTTGTTTTTGGTGGTCAGTGGTAAAGGATATTGAATGATGTTTTTGTCATTGATTAAAAAATGTCATATTTAGTTATGCATTTCGAAGCTCCATTTTCAAGCATTTCACTATAAATTCGAATACTAACTGGAATTTTGAATATCAAGGTGTCATCATGCAATCTAGCAACGCTCGATTCACAGATAACCCCCTACGAAACCTTGTCTATTTCCTAGGTTCGTGAAGTTCAAGCATGCAAAACGAGGTGATTTTCAATCCACCTCGAAGTGCATTACAAAGCCTCAAATAGTCAGTTTGAGCATCCCCCTATGTTCGCCTCGCGAAGACCTTCGAAACGAGTTCCTTCGCGAAGTCTCACTTATCATACTTAGTTAAATTGTGAAAGATGCAGTTGTGCCAAAAAAGTGCACTCTAACTCATCCAAATTTTTGGCTAAGTGTTGAAAGTGCAGGGGCGCCAAAAATCAGCGACACTGCATAAAAAGTGATTTTCCAAAAATGTGTAGAAGTGCTAAAAAAGTGCGCTCTTACACATTGTTGCCAGACTTAGCCAATTTTTTACCATGGCATTGTTTTTAGCACCTTTGCACTTTTTCCAAACTTAGTCATTTTTTGTGCAATGGTGTTGAATTTTAGCACCTTTACACTTTTGGCAATTTTTATCTTAGTCTCTTCAAACTTGCTCTATTTCCATTCCAAACCCCATTTCTTCTCTCCTGCATCATTTTTCGTGCCTAGTTGCTCGTTTCACACTTGCTCAACATCATTTCTCACTTTACGCTTCCCAATGCTACTTTTTCTACTAATGTCTATTGATTCACCATCCTTGCAGTTTCTCTCCAGATTTCATCAAGTGATCCTAAAGGTGACATCTTCTGATCCAGTGAACTATCCTAGATCTACAAAGAAGCCGTTATGCAGCAAGTTGAGGATGACAATTTTTCCCAAAGCCTCAATACATATCATTTGCGATATACGGCTAACACTTGTTAATATCAAGATGCATATTCGTAGGTGCAAGAAAATCCATTCATTTTCCAGAAGGTCGATCACAAGAGCTCACACCCTTGTAGATTACACAGTCGTCCCAGATGATGTGTTCATACAGGAGACCAAGAAGAAGTATGAAGACTACGCGCCCAAAGCAAGGAACCATGAAGATTCTTGATCTCCGATGTTGAACATTTTGATGCTTTCCTCTATGCATCTTGTAAATAGTTTTTGACATCTTAAATGTCATTTTTCTAAATGTAATTACACTAATATCCGAGATGTAGTTTCATGAAAAAAAATTACATTGACTTTAATCAAAATTTAGGTGAGATTTTCCTAAATTAGCTCACCTACCTTTCCTAGATTTACTCTTCCCTCTCTTTTATAAATATGAGGGATTTCTATTGTAAATTTTATCCTTTAGTATTTTGCAATGAAGTGCTACCCTTTTTGAAGCAGAATTGTGTAACTTTGTGTTCATACTTTGTGAATGAAATCTGATGAATAAAGAAGAAGATTGCAAACCAGACTTTGTGTTGGATTCGATAATCCTATGAATTGATCTCATTTGGTGGTGATTAGCTTATGGAATCTGAAGGACTCTAAGTAATTCATGTAAACTTTGTGTTACATCCTTTATTTAGATTTACATTCGTGTTTTGTTTATCTTTGGTTGAATGATCTATAAGACTTTGTGCTTGTAATTATTCATGCTCTATGGATACTTTGGTTGGATAATCTACAAGACTTTGCACTTGTAATTGTTCATAATTTTTGAGGAATTGTTGCGTCTAAGAAGACTTTGTGCTTCTAACATAACAAACGACACACTTATCACAAATCCACCATTGATAAAGCTACGAAACGACTTTCTTCCTTCGTGAGCTTTCCCTTTTATTTTACTAGTTGATTGTTAATCACTTATGGTACCTCTACGCTTTGCTTTGACAAGATAGAGGTATTGGAATTACTACTCATTGTTAGTTTAGAGTTATTGTGAATTCAGAACTTCCAACAGTGAAGCATTGTAAACATCTTCTCTGAAAAAGGAGAGAAGGATGAATGTAACACACCTCCCCCACTTCGTAAGTATTGTGTAAATTTTGTAATTACTTTGTTTGTTTTACTATCGCTTCTATCAGCAGTAAGAAGGGCGCCTCCCCTTTCTAAGAGGAGAGATTTACATCTCACATAGTTGTGGCTAAAGTCCTAGTTGTGTAATCTATCGAAAAGTTGATTACATAATTTTCACCCAACAATTTTTTGGTGACTCCATTGGGGAACGACATACGCAATCTAAGCCTCACACTTTTGATTGAAGTAGATAAGTTTCCTCTTTCTTGCTATTCTTTTGTATATTTTCACTTTATAATATCCATCTTATTCAGATCTACATTCTGGCAAACCAGATATATACACGAGGATTGAGGGCTCAAGGAGTAGCAGATCCACTTTTTGAAGAGTTGTTGCAACGTAATTTTCCATTTACTCCTCCACGAGTAAGGTCACCACTGCAACGTGTTGTAAGCTACCTTCCGCATAGCCAAAGATCTCCTCTCCCAAGTGTTTGGTCTGTTTACCACAGATGTCCCGTTCAGGTACCTGTTGTGCAACCAGTTATGGCCGCACCACCTACAGGACCATGGGGAAATGCTTTGGGTCCCCTCTGTTTGGCCACACCTTTGCATGAGCTACCACGCGTATCCATGAAGCATCTCCTGAAGTTTCAAGGTGATGGTAAACAACATCCCGATGAGCACATAACTGCATTCTACATCATTTTTGGCATTCTCGGCATTGAGCATGAAGATGTTTCTGTAAGATTGTTCATTGAATCCCTTCAAGGGGTTGCAGCCAAATGGTTCTTTACTCTTCCTAACACCTCTATCACCGATTGGGCCTCTCTTCGCACTAAGTTTGAAGAAATATTTAATCCTGCTAAAGATTCACATGCTTTATTGGTGCAACTCACCACCATGCGTAAAGAAGCTCACGAGCCTATGCACGAGTTCGTGGAAAAATTTAATAAATTGGTGACACGGATCCCAAATGATGTAAGACCAACAGATCATAACCTGAAGTGCTTCCTCATCAACACACAACTACCCAAGGTGAGTTTCTCCTTATGTAGGGAAAATCTTGTTAATGTTGAAGCAGCTCGGCAATTGGCTACCAGTCTGGAGGATGACATATCCTTGCTGGAGAAATCAGGATGGGGACTAACAGAAATAAAAGGATGCAAGCCTTAGGGTCTTCAACATCTAATGTCAGTGCTCCCAGTGCCAGCTCAAATTTCATAGATCCCATGGTCCAAAGGCTGGCAAATGAAGTCTTGTCTTTAAAAAAGCAAGTTTCAAACAATAACAATAGTATCAATTACAAGGACGTCCCTAGGAGGACTTTCCTTAATTATGTTGGCAACAAAAATCAAAATCATCTCCCAACACCCCCAAGAAGGCTTGCTCTGGAAGCCCCGCCCGCTAACAATGCTGCGGGATAGTACGAGGCTAAACAAGATGATTATGCATAGCAAGAATACCCTGAAAAAAGAGAGAAGGATGAATATAACACACCCCCCCACTTCGTAAGTATTGTGTACATTTTGTAATTACTTTGTTTGTTTTACTATCACTTCTGTCAACAGTAAGAAGGGCACCTCCCCTTTCTTAGAGGAGAGATTTACATCTCACATAGTTGTGGTTGAAGTCCTAGTTGTGTAATCTATCGAAAAGCTAATTACATAATTTTCACCCAACACAAGGAAGAAAAAAAATTATCCATATTCGATAGCAAGGCATAGGATGCAATTAAACATGAGTTTTATTTTTGTCAGCATAATGATAGGAATCGATTGTTTTAGGGAGATAATGAGGGGAGATGTCACACATCTTAGAGAGAAGAAAATTAGAGTGTAGAGGAAAATGAAAAGGGGAATATACGATGGAAATGAAGAGGCAGAGTGGGGTGGATAGATGAATAGTAAGTAGCTAATAGTGAAAGAAGCCAATCTACAAGAAGAAGAGGGGGTGATGCAAATGAAAAGGTAGATTAATAAAATAAAATACAATGTCATTATTTGCAGGAGAGAGAGGTCATGCCACTTCATCTGGAAAAGAGACATTTAAATTTTTTTAAATGAAAAAAAATGTGAAACGAAGATTTGGGGGCGACTTGTGAGGAAGTGGAGGAAACATGAGATAAAGGTCACACCTCATTAGGAAGAAGAGAATAGGCGCATAGGAAGAAGACATCGATGCAAGTGCAACAAAAAATTTGAATGGTCAGAAAGTCTTACTAAAGGAAAATTGAATGCAGGACAAAGAAGTTATCAATTATGAAGTTTAGATTTCCAAGTTGTAGTCAAGATAAAAACCAAGAAAAGGATTTCAGAGGCAGTGCCATAGCAGGAGGGAAGAATCGTTGCTAAGGAAGAATATAGCTCGTAAGGGTCTGCACGATAGTGAAAGGAAAGGAAGCATAATTTATTTGCAAAGTGTGAAATGGTGATAGCATAAATGATGGAAATGTAAAATATTTGCAAAGTGCAGATAGAAGGCCGCATAGATGATAGGAGAACAAAGAAGAATATGAATTGAAGTTTTTATTGTATGTAACTGTTACTCATTTTTCATTTATAGCTCAAATCAAGTTGAGCTTATAAATTTAAAACTGAGAAAATGAGGTATTTATTTTATTATCCCTCCTACATTACATTCAAATGTATAAATGGAAAATCCAAGAAATATTATAACTACAGATCATTACATTTATACGCATGCATATAACATAAGAAATATTTTTTACAAATCTTTTCTAAAAAAAGTTATTTTATTGAATGGAAATATTCATTTAACTCGCAAAAGTCGTGAGTTTAATTATTGCTTGCTTATTCAATGCAAATCAAAATCAACATATACATGAATAAGTAAATGAAGAAAATGAATATTCGTGTAGGGAGGGTAACTAGTCATTTCCTGAGAATGATTGGTTCTATCGAGTCTTCTTGTCTGGCTGCTACCTGAGTTGTCCTAGCTTTCCTAGCTCCTTGATACTCCTATTTCCTGCATTAAGTCAAAGCAATGTGTTAGAGCAATGCTCTAAGCAATGAAAGGTTACATACCATACATGATCATCTACCCATACATGTATAAATTGGTCTTAATCTACATTAAACAAATCTTGTGTGCATTACAAGCGTGCCAGAAAACCATTGAAGTCATCATGCATACCTGAACCATGCATCTATTTTTTTTAATATGTTTGTTCCATGTGCAGCAATAGGTTTTATCGTTTTGTACCAATTTCAGCATGTGGGGATAAATATGGCTCCCACAAGGGTTGAGCCCAGCATGCTTTGTTGTGTTTTAAAAAGGGCATAGAAAGGTAGTTCATTTCCTTATGATTTCATCAAACAACCATGGTTATCTATGATAGTGAGTTTTCAGTCACTGTCACGAGGTGACACATACTTGTTCAAAGTAATCACAAAGAATACAGACATGTCATGCATTAAAACATATTAAGTAAATGCATTTATATATTATTTTATGAAGATGCATCAGAAGTGAAGTTATGAAATGGAAGGAAATATACTCATCAGTAATATGAGTCACATATGCATTGACTATCACTTTTATGATTAACTAATGGTTTGAGATTTAGAAAATTCACATAGCACATATAGGAGCAGTCATCTTTCCTATCAGTGTGACATACATGAGCACAAACAAACACAAGGATAGGTGACAGTGGCAAGTAATGATATCACAGTATGAACACTATCAGGAGATATCATAATAGATAAAACACTCATCCAAGTTGTTTCTCAGAAACAACTCAAGTGGAAAAGCACAGGAAGTATTCACAGGTGGACAACATTTTCCTCATATATTTAACGGAGACCTTTGATCAAGTTATGACAGTAGGTTGATAAGAGGGGAATAGTAAAATTTAGGTCAAGCATCAAAATGATGAGAGGATTATGCAGAATGACAGAGATTTCTAAGATCACTACTGAATTTAAAGGAGGGTTTGCCAAGCTGCTCTCAGAAATCTAATGCTAGTAATTTACAGAGATTTGTTAATGGCTCACTTTTCTATGCAAGGTTAAGTCATGAAACAAAGAAATACACAAGTGACTACTACAAGAAATCATAAGAGGCTAAGCCAAAGAACGCCTGGAAGGGAAAACCCTCATGGATTTTGTGCAAAGAAAGAAGCCCTCATATTCTCTCAAAAGCTATAGAAAAGCCAAGATTACAAGCATAAACTAGAATCTTTATCTTCAAAGAGCTCGAGGGAGTAGTCTTTGTGTTAAGAAGAAGAAGGTCTAAGTTGGGAACCCTTGAAGGGTTTGAACAAAAAAACATAGAGAAAGGATTTTATATTATAAAGAAGCAAACAAAAATCAACATGAAAGATACAGGATGTCAAGGCCATGGAGGGCCTATGTGTGCAAGAAATTAGTGTTTCTTTACCAAATGCATAAAAGTCACATAGATTTTGCATTTATTATAGAAAATCTTCAAAGAGATGATGATATTTAGTCATTTTCTTCACAAATAAACTCAAATTTTCATAGGAAAAGGCACAAAAAGTGTAGAAATCCTGATCAAATACTCACCTCAAGCATGAAAGTTGAATGCTTTACTATGTAGGCTAAAAAAATTGGAGGAAGCCTCTGTAACTCCTACTTTCACCATGAAAACAAGGTGAAAACCTTACGGTGTCGGCGGATGCTTCATCCAGAAGCTTCAAAAAAGTGAAAATGAGAATAACAAAGCATTTGATGCTTTTAGGTTAGGGTTGAAAACCCTATTTTTCCATCGATATAAGTGAAGTGATTTTTATCACTTTATTTATCAAAATAATCTGCCAAGTATTGATGCCCGTGGCTTTTGAAGAAAGTATAATGTAACCTTTGCATGTTATATGCCTTGGTAAATTTTGTGATGTTATGTGCCATATCAATATACCACATGTGGTCGAATTCCAACGTGGATTTCACATCACAAGTGGCTTTGACTCTTTTTTCTTTCATGGTCATTTTCTATAGGGTGGAGCTTTTACTTTGCATTTATAATCATTGTATAACAAATGGGTTAAGAGGTGTTATTATAAACCTTTAATTCATCTTGTTAATCTTTAAATGCAAAATGAGTGACTTGGTCGATTAGTTGAGGTAGTTATTAGCTATCTTATCATCTTGGGAGCATATTGATCTTGTTATGAGTTGGTTACCAATGTAAGGTGATGTTATAGTGTGTTGTCATCACTTTGTGGAGAGCATCTAGGGGTTTTTTGGAGACATATGGAGCAAATTTAGGCTTTTGACTTAGTATGGAGCATTTTTAGAGGTGGTTATGGTTTGATTAAGTCTTGCATGACTTTTCCAACCATTATGAGCTCTTTTGAAGATGGATTTTATTGCTAAATTTTAGGGTTTTGAGGACATATGAGTTAATGGAAGTTCTAGTTCCTATTTTGGTGGAGCTACTTGGACTTGATCATATATTATCATTTGTAACTCATTATGGAGTAGATATCATTATGTTTTTTAGGAGTTAGTGACTTTTATAGTCCTTTCTTAGATTGGCAGACTTTTGTAACTCTTTGGACATGAAATACAGTAAATGCCTTGTTTATTTTTGGTAATGAAATTCTTGCCTACTATTCTTGCAGATTTATGTGTGTTAGGTGATTGATCAGGTTATTAATGAGATTTTCTTGTTTTTTCCTTTTAACCTTGTCTCATAAGTTACACCTTTTATGCAAATTATAAGCTAATGCAGGTTGCTAATTGCGTCAAGAATGTGTGAATACCTTATAGTTGTGAAGATGGTTTTCCTTTTGTTAGTTATTCCATTCATACCCTTTAGTGAAATAATTATGCAAAAGCTTACAGTAACAGGTTGTGCAAATCTAAATTTCTGCTAGATTGAACAAAGTGTAAAGTTCTGATTTCCATTGTCCCCTTTTAAGTTGGGTGTATAACTTCATAGTTTGCTTTCAATCTTAGGTTTTACATTTCTAAGTTATCTTTCTTCCCCTTTTTCTTTCAAAAACCAGTAGAATAGGTACTGCCAGGAGGAAGCCAACCTTCTCTAGAGGTTGACCTCTGCTTACAAGCAACCCACAACTTTAGAGGTCTTCCCATGTTTTCTCTGAAAAGCTAACTCATGCAGCTTATTATGTTAAATCTTGCAGCTTAGCTAGGGTGCAATTTTTGTAGTTAACAATTTTGGCATGCCCAGTGGGAACCGTCCCTCAATGCTTTTCACTGGTTTGGTGTGAAATTAGTGCTTTTCTGACCTTTTAGAGGTTATTACAGCACATTTGGTGACTTCGTTGAGCTAAAAGAGCAATAAAATCAGTGTTGTTAGATCACATGAGAAGAATACAAACTAGGAGTTCTAAACATTTTGAGTATCTGCAGTTGTCTCCACCTAGAAGACAAGGCAGGACAGCAAAAAGAACTCCTCCATGAAAGAGAGTTCAATTAACACCACCTAGAGTTAGGAAGGAGTTTTTCTTCTCACTACCAAGGAGAAGAGGTAGACCATCAAAGAAAGATAATAATACTTGTTCTGCATCACCAAGCTTTAGAGTAGCAAGGTCATCTTCCAGCAGCCCAAAACATATTACATTTGCTGCTTTTTCAAGTGTTATTCCTGTATTCTCAAGTTCTATTACCTCATTTTTAGCTGTTAATACTCAAATAAATCCATCACAACCACCTTTAATGGCTACTAGAAACCAACCCTTTGTGCCATTTAATGGAGGCAGTCCATTAAATCTGGCACAACACAACGACATACCAGTTGCAGCTTTAAAGAGCTTGCCAATCTTCACTGGGGAAGATCAAACAACTCCCATTGAGCATATAAGGGATGTTGCTTCTTTGTGTGGTGTACATCACATTACTCAAGAAGATGTAGTCGTAAGATTACTTGTTGCATCCTTCAAAGGAAGAGCTTTTCAGTGGTTTAGAAGTTTAGGAGTTGGCACTATTGCAACATTGGATGAGTTAGGAGATAAATTGCACAAATAATTTCAGGACAGATCTGACAACTTATCCTTATTGGAGCAGCTAACTACTATAAAAAGAGCTCCTCAAAAGCAAATGAATGATTTCAATTTCAGATTCCAAAGGACTTGGGATAGAATCCCTGCAACAGTGAGGCCACCTCTTGAATAAGCATTTTTATACTTTTTGAAGGCTCTTAACAGCGATATAGTTGTTATGACATAGTCTATGAGAGGAGTGTCCTTAGAAGATGCTTATGAGACAACAATTAGAGTAGAAAATTGTTTGATTCAAGCAGGGAAGATTGCTCCTAGGCCACCAATGCCTATTTTTCTAGAAATACAGCCAAATATGCCACTCCAAATACCACCTTTTGCACCATTTCCTATTGTATGAGCATTACCAGCTGTTGGTAAACAAGAATCTGCAGTTCCAGTTCAATCTCAGGAGTTGCAAGAAATAAAGGAGAGTCAACAAAAGATTGAGAATATTTTGCAGACTTTTGGGAACAAACTGGTGAATTTAGAGAAGCAGTAGTCATATAACAAACCTACAAATCAGCCTTTTCAAGGTCAACAACAATAATATCAAGGCAATAGGCAGTAGTACCAAGGTCAAAGACAAAATATTGCTACAAGCCTTTTCAGGCATATAATCCAGCACCTGTTAGTGCAGCAAGGGACCTTGTTCCTGTTTAGAATAACCTTGTTGTTGATTATGAGTGGTGTTATCCATGCAACCAGCCACATAATCAGGCCACATGCTCTAATGGAGTGATAAGCCAAGCGTGAATGGTGCAAAGTGTTGCAAGCTCACAGTAAAATCTACCTAATGATGCAACTCCACAACAACAAGAGTAGCTTACAAGTGACACTACTCTATTGAACTAGCAAGGAGAAGAATTTTGTGGAGTCAATACAGATGATTCTCCAATTGCAACAAATACCAGAGCAAATAAAAGAGCCTTTGAACTTCAATAAGCAGTTGATAAAGGCAAAACAACAGCTGCAGAACCATCTACATCGCAAGTACCTCACATTTTGTAGAGGAATTCACAAGGAGGTGCCAGGGAGTAGCCACACATGCAAGCTGATCATGCTGGTGTAAAGGTACAACAGAAGGTAAATCCAATTGCGTCATATAATATTATTGAGAACATGAAAAATATGAGTGTGTTTATGTCTATGTGGGATTCCTTGGCTATCCCAGGTCAAAAGGATATATTGCAATCCGCTTTGTCTAATTTGAAGGTGTTTGAAGAACCATCAGTAGGTCAAGATGGGGTTATGTTTACTAATACCCCCTAGGATAGCCAACAACCAAGCAAGGAAATGGGTAAAGACATCAAACCATCTCTATTTTATGTGTCTGTAATTATTGGTGACAAATTAGTGCACAATTGTATGGTGGATAGTGGGGCTAGCAGTTCTATAATGCCTAAGCAAGTAGTAGATAAACTTGGACTAAAGTATCAGCCTTTAGAAAAAGGAGTTATTTAGTTAGATGGAACCTCAGTCAATACTTTAGGTGTTATAAAGGGATTAATCCTTACACTTCATGCTTGTCCAAAATTTTTAGTTCCCCAAGACATATGTGTCATAGATCTCCCACCTTTCTTTGCTTTGTGTCTTTCAAGAGACTTTACTGCCATAATAGGAGGATATGTTTCAGCTAATTGGTCACATATGTTGTTTAGAACAAGATATGGAACTAAGGTTACCATTAAGTCTTAAAATTTGGCCAAGGATCACATCGAGCCATACAACCCAAGTGTTATCAATGTTGTTCCTACTGCTGCAGACACAAATTGTGTCATTTTTACTGACAGTGAACTTGTTGCTCAAGAGTTGCAAGCAGAAAGTGTTCTTCATGTATTGTTACATGAATGGGCGGTAGAAAATGTGTTGGACAGTCCTGAAGACCTCATTCAAGATGTTGGTATGGGCAATTACATACTTCATGAACTTGATGTAGAGGTTCCAAACCTTGAAAAAAGTGCAGATCGGCTATTAGAACAGCAAAATGATCTTTGGGAAATGCTTTTTGATGGCTCCAGAAGTAAAAATGGAGCTGGTGGAGGTGCAATGCTTGTTTCTCCACAAGGTGACAAGTATTTTTCAGCCTTTCATTTTGCTTTTGCATGCTCTAATAACATTGTTGAGTATGAGAGTCTTATTGTGGGTCTTGAATGGGCAAGAAAAAGAGGAATAAACTGTCTAAAGGTCTATGGAGATAGTGAACTAATCGTCAATCAGGTTAGAGGCTTGAATGTTGCTAAGAATGATGCACTAAAGTCCTACATAAATAGAGTATGGAATATAATAGAGGAATTTGAGGCCTTCAACCTGATTTCTATTCCAAGAAATTAGAATAAACATGCTGACAGACTTTTGGCAATTGGAGCACAGTTTGATATCCCAAATGATATCAAAAAAGAGAAAATATAGTAGTATGTCAAAGATGTAGTCAGGCCATCAATTCCTGATAACAACATCAACTAGCAGGTATTTGATAGTGATGAACAAATTTTATCCTTTTTGCTCCAACAAGATCAGTTTTATGTAGTAAATCAAGAGAAACTTAAACAATAGTATGAGGATCAAGTCATATAGCTGAGAACAAACAAGTTACCCAAGGGTTTGGTTACCTTGGAGTCTATTTTCAATACTGATGACCAACTTAAGAAGGGTAAAGTCAACATTCAAGTGAAAGAAGACCATTATGAAGAAGTTGAAATCTTTAAAGGTAAGCTTCTTAAATTAGGCAAAATTTGTTCAGTTGAAGATAAAAAAGCTTTTATTGCTTTATGCCAAGAGTTTCATGATGTTTTTGCTTGGAAATATTCTGATTTAAAAGGTTTTGACCCTCATATTGCACAACACACAATTGATTTAGAACCTAATGCCAAGCTTGTTAGGCAAAAGCAGAGACCTTTGAACCCCAAGCTAGAACCTTTAATGATCAAAGAGTTGACCAAGTTAGTTGAGGGGGGTATTGTATTTCCAATTAAACACACATCCTGGGTTTCTAACCTTGTTTCGGTTAGGAAGAAGAATGGGGAAATAAGATTATGTGTAGATTTTAGAGATCTTAACAGAGCATCTTTAAAAGACCATTACCCATTACCCTCCATGGAACAAATTCTTCAAGCTATTGCTGGTTCTGAGAGATTTTCACTTCTGGATGGGTATTCTGGTTATAACCAGATTTTAGTCAAGGAAGAGGACCAATATAAAATAACGTTTACAACAAAGTGGGGCACTATGGCCTACAAGAGAATGTCCTTTTGGCTTATCTAACGCTAGTGCCACATTTCAACGAGCCATGGATATGGTGTTTTAGAGTTTAATTCAGAAATTTATGCTTGTTTATCTAGATGATGTAACTATATATTCCAAAAATGCAGATGAAAACTTGTCACATCTCAAGCAAGTTTTTGAAAAATGCAGAGTATGGTATATCTCTTAATTTGAAAAAGAGTATCTTTGCAGTTCATGAGGGTAAACTATTAGGACACATAGTGTCAAAGGAAGGAATTACTATTGACCTTGAGAGAGTCAAAGCCATACTTGAGTTGCCATTACCCAATCACAAGAAAGGATTGCAGAGCTTTTTAGGTAGAATCAACTTTTTAAGAAGGTTCATTCCTGATGTTGCAAATCTATTGCATCATTTGACTGCCCTGCTTAAGAAAAATGTAGTTTTCACTTGGACTAGAGAAGCTAAAAACAATTTTGAAGCAATCAAAGAAGCTTTAGCATCATCCCCAACACTGGTAAATCTAGATTTCTCCAAAGACTTCATTCTATATGCTTTTGGTAGCATTAGTTCTATTTTTGCTATGCTAGTTCAAAAAAATAATGATAATTTAAAGCAGCCAATAGCCTTTTTCAGTCAAGGTCTTGTTGATTATGAGCAGAAATATACATTTGTTGAGAAACATGTTCTCATTGTGATCAGAAGCTTGAAGAAATTTAAGCCTCTAATCTCCAACAACAAGATTCATCTTTTGGTTGCACACCCTAGTGTGAAAGAATTTTTGTTAAGTAAAGATCTGAGTGACAAAAGAGCAGGGTGGATTACAAGAGTTATGGAGTTTGATGTTGACATCAAAATCACAAAACTTGTCAGAGGAAGAGGACTTTGTGAGTAGCTTGCATCAACCCTTGAAGATACACAAAATACAAAATCAGAGACTGTTTTGGTCAATGATAATGAGCTTCAGAATGTTGCATCTGCACTAGCAGCAAGTTGGGTTCAAGATATGACCCATTTTCTATAGACTGGTGAGTGTCCACCAGGTCTAGACAAAGCAAAAAGAAGGTACTTCAGGTTATAGTCAATTCCATATGTGTTAATTGATAACATTCTTTTCAGAAAAGACCTGAATGGTATTTTATTAAGGTGTATTGACACTGATCAAATATAAAAGGTACTTCATGAGTTTCATGATGGAGCTTCAGGAGGTCACTTTGCTCCAAAAACAATAGCTTGGAAAATTATGAGAGCCGACTATTACTAGCCTAGCTTATTTAAGGATGCATATGCATGGTCAAAGAAATATGTTAAATGTGCTTTATTTGCAGGAAAGGAGAAGCCGCTAGCTATGCCTTTGCAACCAATTCAGGTAGAGTAGCCTTTCATGAGATGGGGAATTGACTTTATTGGGCCAATAAACCCACCTTCTAGTGTTGGTCACAAGTGGGTACTTATAGCCATAGACTATTTTACACGATGGACAAAAGCAGTAGCTTTGAAAGAAGCTAATGAGTCTTCAGTTTTAAATTTCTATGAAGACATAGTAACCAAGTTTGGAGTTCTTGACTCTATTATTTCAGATAATGCTCTTGCATTTGTGGGATTAAGAGTTACAAATTGGGAAGTAAGATATGGAATTCATCTAAATACTTCTTCAAATTATAACCCACAGGGTAATGGTTTGGTTGAAAGTACGAATAAAAACTTGATCAGGATTACTAAAAGAACCATGGAGGAGAATCAAAGAGTTTGGCACTCTAAATTGAAATCTGCACTTTGGGCAGATAGAATAACCTCTAAGAGGTCATTTGGTAATTCACCATATGTTCTAGTTTACGAAAATGAGGCAAGATTACCTCTATCTGTAGAACTGCCAGCTCTTGACATTGTTCACTAGTTGGAAATGTTTGAAGAACATGACCCAATTCCAGTTAAAGGGATTCACCTCAAACGTTGTTTTGAGGTATGACTTATCATTGAACATATTAGGTTAGGTTTATGCTTTCAATAAAGTGTTGTTGCACTATAGTTTAGCTGCAAATTCATTTCCCTAAGTGTTGTTCTTGCACAGTAACTAGTTTCATTTCAGCTTTTTCCCTGTTTTCAATAAGAACCCTGATATTCTGACTAGTATCAAATGAGTTACAACTATGTGCAAATTTGTTTTAGGTCTGCCTTAGAGTTTATCAAGTGACTCCATGCCCAATGGACAAATCTAGGCTACTGGTTTACATTTTTAGCAGGCAAACATCCAGCAAATGTCGCCAGAAATGTTACTCATTTTTCATTTACAACTCAAATCAAGTTGAGCTTATAGATTTAAAACTGAGAAAATGAGGTATTTATTTTATTATCCCTCCTACATTACATTCAGATGTATAAATGGAAAATCCAAGAAAAATTATAACTACAGATCATTACATTTAGACACATGCATATAACATAAGAACTATTTTTTACAAATCTTTTATGAAAAAAGTTATTTTATTGAATGGAAATATTCATTTAACTCACACAAGCTGTGAGTTTAACCGTTGCTTGCTTATTCAATGAAAATAAAAATCAACATACACATGAATAAGTAAATGAAGAAAATGAATATTCATGTAGGGAGGGCAAACAGTCATTGGCTGAGAATGACTGGTTCTGTTGAGTCTTCTTGTCTAGTTGTTGCCTGAGTTGTCCTAGCTTTCCTAGCTCCTTGATACTCTTGTTTCTTGCATTAAGTCAAAGCAATGTGTTAGAGCAATGCTCTAAGCAATGAAAGGTTACATACCATACATGATCATCTACCCATACATGTATAAATTGGTCCTGATCTACATTAAACAAGTCTTGTGTGCATTACAAGTGTGCCAGAAAACCATTGAAGTCATCATGCATACCGGAACCATGCATTTGTTTTTTTTAACATGTTTGTTCCATGTGCAGCAACAAGTGTTATCATTTTGTACCAATTTCAGCATGTGGGGATAAATGTGGCTCCCACCAGGGTTGAGCCCAGCGTGCTTTGTTGTGTTTTAAAAAGGGCATAGAAAGGTAGTTCATTTCTTTATGATTTCATCAAACAACCACGGTTATCTATGATAATGAGTTTTTAGTCACTGTCACGAGGTGACACATACTTGTTCAAAGTAATCACAAAGAATACAAACATGTCATGCATTAAAACAGATTAAGTAAATGCATTTATATATTCTTTTATGAAGATGCATCAGAAGTGAAGTTATGAAATGGAAGGCAATATACTCATCAGTAATATGAGTCACATATGCATTGACTATCACTTTTATGATTAAATAATGGTTTGAGATTCAGAAAATTCACATAGCACATATAGGAGCAGTCATCTTTCCTATCAATGTGACAGTCATGAACACAATCAAACACAAGGACAGGTGACAGTGGCAAGTAATGATATCACAGTATGAATGTTGTCATGAGATATCATTACAGATAAAACACTCATCCAAATTGTTTCTCAAAAACAACTCAAGTGCAAAGGCACAAGAAGTATTCACAGGTGGACAGCATTTTCCTCATTTATTTAATGGATACCTCTGATCAAGTTATGACAGTAGGTTGATAAGAGGGGAATAGTGCAATTTAGGTCAAGCATCAAAATGATGAGAGGATTATGCAGAATGATAGAGATTTCTAAGATCACTACTAAATTTAAACGAGGGTTTGCCAAGCTGCTCTAAAAAATCTAATGCTAGTAATTTACAGAGATTTGTTAATGGCTCACTTTTATGTGCAAGGTTAAGTCATGAAACAGAGAAATACACAAGTGACTGCTATAGGAAATCATAAAAGGCTGAGCCAAAGAATGCCTAGAAGGGAAAACCCTCATGGATTTTGTGTGAAGGAAGAAGCCCTCATATTCTCTCAAAAGCTATAGATAAGCCAAGATTACAAGCATAAACCAAAATCTTTATCTTCAAAGAGCTCAAGGGAGTAGTCTTTGTGTTAAGAAGAAGAAGGTCTAAGTTGGGAACCCTTGAAGGGTTTGAACAAAAAAACATAGAGAAAGGATTTTATATTATAAAGAAGCAAACAAAAATCAACATGAAAGATACAGGATGCTGCGACCATGGAGGGCCTATGTGTGCAAGAAATTAGTGTTTCTTTACCAAATGCATAAAAGTCACATAGATTTCGGGTTTATTATAGAAAATTTTCAAAGAGACGACAATATTCAATCATTTTCTTCACAAATAAACTCAAATTTTCATAGGAAAAGGCATAGAAAGTGTAGAATCAAATACTTACCTCAAGCATGAAAGTCGAATGCTTTACTATGTAGGCTGAAAAACTAAAGGAGGAAGCCTCTATAACTCCTACTTTCGCCATGAAAACAAGGTGAAAACCTTACGGTGTCAATGGATGCTTCGTCCAGAAGCTTCAAAAATGTGAAAATGAGAATAACAAAGCATTTGATGCTTTTAGGTCAGGGTTGAAAACCCTATTTTGTCATCGATATAAGTGAAGTGATTTTTATCACTTTATTTATCAAAATAATCTACCAAGTATTGATGCCCGTAGCTTTTGAAGTAAGTATAATGTAACATTTGCATGTTATATGCCTTGGTAAATTTTGTGATGCTATGTGCCATATCAATATACCACATGTGCTAGAATGCCAATGTGGATGCCACATCACAAGTGGCTTTGACTCTTTTTGCTTTCATGTTCGTTTTCTGCAGGGTGGAGCTTTTACTTTGCATTTATAATCATTGTAAAACAAATGGGTTAAGAGGTGTTATTATAAACCTTTAATTCATCTTGTTAATCTTTAAATGCAAAATGAGTGACTTGATCAATTAGTTGAGGTAGTTATTAGTTATCTTATCATCTTGGGAGCATATTGATCTTGTTATGAGTTGGTTACCAATGTAAGGAGATGTTATAGTGTGTTGTCATCACTTTGTGGAGAGCATCTAGGGGTTTTTTGGAGACATATGGAGAAAATTTAGGCTTTTGACTTAGTATGGAGCATTTTTAGAGGTGGTTATGGTTTGATTAAGTCTTGCATGACTTTTCCAACCATTATGAGCTCTTTTGAAGATGGATTTTGTTGCTAAATTTTAGGGTTTTGAGGACATACGAGTTCATGGAAGTTCTAGTTCCTATTTTGGTGGAGCTACTTGGAATTGATCATATATTATCATTTGTAACTCATTATGGAGTAGTTCTCATTATGTTTTTCAAGAGTTAGTGACTTTTACAGTCCTCTCTTAGACTGGCAGACTTTTGTAACTCTTTGGACATGAAATACAGTAAATTCCTTGTTTATTTTTGGTAATGAAATTTTTGCCTACTTATTCTTGCAGATTTTTGTGTGTTAGGTGATTGATCAGGTTATTAATGAGATTTTCTTGTTTTTTTCCTTTTAACCTTGTCTCATAAGTTACACCTTTTATGCAAATTGTAAGCTAATACAAGTTGCTAATTGTGTCAAGAATGTGTGAATACCTTACAGTTGTGAAGATGGTTTTCCTTTTGTTAGTTATTCCATTTAGACCCTTTAGTGAAATAATTATGTAAAAGCTTACAGTAACAGGTTGTGCAAATCTAAATTTCTACCAGATTGAACTAAGTGTAAAGTTCTAATTTCCATTGTCCCCTTGTAAGTTGGGTGTATCACTTCATAGTTTGCTTTCAGTCTTAGGTTTTACATTTCTAAGTTATCTTTCTTCCCCTTTTTCTTTCAAGAACTAGTAGAATAGGTAATACCAAGAGGAAGTCGGCCTTCTCTGGAGGTTGACTTTTGCTTACAAGCAACCCATAGCTTTAGAGGTCTTCCCATGTTTTCTCTGAAAAGCTAAGTCATGCAACTTATTTTGTTAAATCTTGCAGCTTAGCTAGGGTGCAATTTTGGTAGTTAATAGTAACCTTGAATTTAAAAATGAATTTTATTAACAATTGTAATTGTTAATGCAAATGATTTCTTGGTTGTGTAATTATGAAAATTTATAATTTGAAGTTATAGAACAGTGAAGTCAAATAAAGGAGTATTTGTTTTCGCAATATTTGGATAAATTGTTGCCTACTCTTTTATGAATTTTTGGATAAGAGTGTGTGATCAACGAGAGTGCAGTTTTGTCTTCATCATTTGAACTTGAACAAACTTTGAAGATTTCTAGAGCATGTAATCTCTTTTCTATGGTGCTAGAGAACTTGTAGTTTAGTATTATCCAAATAATTCTTTCTCTTGATATGTTGCTTGGTGACCTCTCCAAATGAAAATAAAGAGAGATAATTTGAAACAATATATCAAAGTAAAACCTTAGAATTTGTCTCCCGATGAACTAATTGATTTGAAAACATTAATAAACACTTAATTCACCATATATGAAGTAAAATAAAATATCTAACATAATCAACCACAATATTATTATAAAGACCAACACCCAAAATAATGTTTTTCTAACTCAATGAGTAATAAAAAATAATGGGAAAATTCTTGAAGATAACATTCCATTTTTTCTATTGAACAGTCCCATACTAAATGTTTTAAGCTCTCATTATGCTAACAAAAGGGGCATTTGATAGATTGGACCACATATTTCAATATATCCCCAACCAAAAATTTGAAATGCAAGACTTTCCAAGCTAAAATATGAGCATTAGCTTCTTCTTTAGACTTCCATGTTTGCTAGCTCAATTTTTTTAAAGAAAATCAAGATAAATGATATTTATACAACCAAAGTCAATCTTTAGTAAAATTATATTGTGAGTGGCTACAAAGTTTCATAACAAGGTCCACTAGCACTAATGATTTCACAAAAATAAGAATTCCTTTAGACATATTGTTTAATTTAAAATTATACTTAACATTTTGCTAGGGATTCCACTCAAAGGAGCTAAAATCCAAAAAATCACCAAATTGTTGAACCCCTTTCTTAGAACAATAATAAGCATGCTTAGGGAAAGAAACTGCAAGAGGTCGATCATGATATTACACTTGCCTATTCCACCAAATAGAAGAATTTCTAAAGTTGAACCCATGCTATAAGGAGGCACCTTTTTGGTTTAAGAATTTACTAATAGGTTGCTAGGCCTTCCAAATAGATTGAAGAGGAAATTAGACATTTAAATGAAAGAAGGGAGTAAGAAGAATTATATATATCCACCCAACAACCTACCATTTCCCTTTACCAATAGCAAGAATAATGCGGTGATGAACCATTTTTTTCCATGGCTCTTGTACTGAAACAACTCTAACTATACATTTGGTAGTTAGCCCAATCCCTTGTGTCTTGGGGTCCAAGAGGCCTAGACCACCTTAGCTTTTAGTTGAATACAATGTAGCCAAGAAGTAGATTTATAACGATTTTTACCCTCCTAATTTGACCATAAATATTGGTGAATAATTTTGTTTAAATCCTTATAACCCTTCTTAGAAGACATGCAACAATAAGAGTAATAAACATGAGAAGCAAGGAATATATAATTAACTGCTTGAATCTTTCCATAAAGAGATAGAAATTTGTTCCCCCAAGTCAAAAGTCTATTTTTTAGCTTAGAAATGAACCAATTCCACATATCTAAAAGAGTGACTCCCAACCAAAAGGAATGCTCGGGTGATAAGTGGTCTTCCCGTGTTTAATA
>VDFB02058242.1:637628808-637687327 GCA_007258455.2 Sequoia sempervirens | reverse complement strand
TATATATATTAATATATATATGTGTGTGTGTGTAAGTCGATATAGTAACATATATATAATCATATATATATATAATACTATTCTTTATATTTATAAATAATATAAAAATGTTTGTTAATAAAATGTATTCAATAAACTTATGGAATTAATATATATATTAATATACATATTGATATATATATATATACATATACGTATATATACTTCAATATATATATATAAGCTATTGATATAATTCCCAAGTGCATAACTAAGAGTTGATTATTATTGTTAACATTATAAAGCAAAGCACATATGGTAACATATGGCGCATAAAGCATATATCACATAAAGTATATGGCACAACATTTAGAGAAAATAATCTAGCGCATAAAATCTTTAAAGACCAAGTCAAGGCATGAAACAAAACACAGAAGAGATAAATTGTTGTGTAAACATTTTTGAAGAGTTAATGTTGTTTAAGAAACCTGTAGAATATGTCAATCCCACACCTATGAAGGTGGTGCCAAGTATTAAGAGGTGGCACCATATTTTCTTGAGGTTGGAATGTAAAAGAAGTCTTTGAATTCGTATAAGCCTGCAAATAAGTGTTTAGACTCAGTCAAGTGCAAACTTGGCAACATTTTGTAATGGAATTCAAATTAGGAAACCTGTTTTGAGCTTGCTATCCCAAATATCAGGTCAACTTAGCCATTTGCATGGTGAGGACTATCAAACCTGTGAGTGAGTCATTGCATGAGGATGAAAGGTGGCATAAATACTTGCTTGTTTATAGCCTTTGGTTGCTTACAAATTAGTATAAATAGAGGCACTCATTCTTCCAAATGAATCACTTATCAATCTGATTTCTTAAGAGTTATTCAACTACAAATTTAGTGCAAAGTGAGTTGAGAGATTGTGATATTGAGAGTTGTATTGTTACTTTATATTTGATTTGTTGATTTAGAGTAAAGCTAGTAGAGGTGTTTGAGTAGTTTATAGTAGAAGTTGCAAGCGAACTTAAGGAGAGGATTATTCAATTGGAAGCTTTTTATTAGGCATACTGATTTCTACCTCTTTATTCTTATATCAGAAAGATTGTTTATTTTATTTTCATGTTGGAAGATTGTCTTTTACTTGAATGAGATGTTTGGATATGCTTGCATATCATTTGGTTGTTTCTTATTTTGTGAACCCTACTTTTGGTATTTACTCATATAGATATGTATACAATGATTATAATATTATATGTTTATAAATACTATTTGTACTATACATAGATTGTTAGTACTTTACGAAGTATAGTGATACCTAGGTGCATAGCATAAGATAGAGTTGTTTTGAAATATTAGATTGTCATGTTAGATAATGTGAGACAAAGGGAAGGTTATTCCTAGGATTAGGATAATCCATGGGAAAGGGAATAACCTAGAATATAATACAATACTAATGGTCAAAATACAAATCGAGCAATTGTAGTGCTGAATATAGATGACCCCCACTCAAAGTATTGGGTGTTGAATCTTTGGCCAAAGTAGTGTAGGTAGCCACTGTCTACACTATCAATTCACTGTGATCCAAATATATACTAGGCTGATAATATCATAGAATTAGAGGTTGACTTCATGGTAAGCTCTAGACATGTAGGACACATCACTATCTCAGAAAAGGCTATTTGAAATATGAGGTTACCAAACCAATCTCTTCGTCGAAGGGTAGGGCCATCTACCAATTTGGTAGATGTGTGGGGGATCACAATAGTCCATGGTTGGCAAAAAAAAACTTGAGTGATGCTTCTCCTCATGTAATTGGCAACCAAGATTTGGGAGGACATTTTGAACCATTTGTATATCTAGTCCATGTGAGCTTGTTTAAAGCTATGTATGTATCATGTGTCCATCTTTATGGAAATTGTAATGTGAAATGTTATCTTGAATATATTTATGTAAATTTAATTCATACTTATATTATTGGAATGATTCTTTGACTATACAATGGAAAAGTTTGGATAAAGTTATATTTTAAATGATGCATTTATTATTGAATAGAAAAGAATTTTGTTTATTGCTCTACATTGGATGCATAAATATTTACATGTGGGTAAAACTTAGTAGATTTACTAGGGAGAACAATGGGCATGTTACACATATTTCCCACCAAACACCTTGTTCTCTCTCCTAAATGCATAATGTGTTGGAGTATGGACATACATTGAGAGGGGGGTGAATCAGTGTCTGATAGACAGACCTAAAAATTAAACCTTTTAAACTTTGACAAAGACTTTTAGTTCAGATATCCTTTTTATTGATAACAAAGTAGAATAATATTACTTTGAGAGCATTCATAAAAAGAGGTAAACAAAGATGTGACAACATTAACTCAGTTCATTTAGACAACTTATGCCAATATAACTTGTGTGAGATATCTTGCACTTGCCAAAGATGTGACTGACATTGTTTAACAATCATAGCATGATGAAAAAACATGTGCAACTCATAAGACTATGTACATGAAGACCAACATCTTTGAATCACTTTAATACCATCATATTTCATTGTGGCTTTATGAGACACTGTAACAACTATGCAATTGAATGAAATGTGATAAGCATTGAGACAACAAAGAGCTTTAGTACATTATGACAAATTGAAACATAACAATCTTGAACTATGAATCAATGAATGAACATGTGATGTGATAGACTAATTACTTTTCATCACAACATGCAAAACATATTTGGTTTAACAAAGATTTTAAACCAGTTTGCAACATATGACTGTGAAAGTACTTGTAACAACAAATCACATTAACATTGTAGAAATAAGAAATAATAATAGGCATTAATGCATCTGATAACTTATGAAAATCAGATAGACATGAAAAACAATCACACCAAGAATCATCACATAACACATTATATGTCTTGAGTGGAAAATCCTCTTGGGGAATAAAAATCACTCGAAAAAATCTCTCTTTATTCACTTAGAGCACCAACTCTACAAAGTTCAAGAGCACCAACTCCACAAAGTTCAGGAGCACCAACTCCACAAAATTCAGGAGCACCAACTCCACAAAATTCGGAAGCACCAACTCCTTTACAATGCATAACCGTTATAGCATTCTATTAATACCCTAGAAGTGCAATTTGTAGTCCTAGAATCTCAATAGAAGACTATATATATATATATATATTCAATAAACACATTGAAGAATGTTGTATAAAATGACATCTTCTAGAATGATAATCAGTTTTTCAATATGAAACAACCTCTACACAAAGTCTTTAAATAATAGTCATGAAATCTCTTTTCATTCTTCTCGAGAGTAACCCAACAGAAAAACTGATAGTTATCTTTTACAACCACTACCTTCAAATGTAGTTTTTAAAACTGTAAAAACCAAAATCAACTGGATTAGGGTTGTAGAAACCCTAAATGAATTAAATGAACAGTCTGTTACTAATCCTCACAAGAAATATCCAGAAATCCTAAAAGGGTTTATATCATAACCAACACAAGTTAAGCCCATAAAGATCCTTAACAACACCATTTGGAACACAAAGAATTTGTTTATAAAACTAGTTGCAATAATCCTACTATAACTGAAAGAAATATATACAAAACAACTCTTTCATGCCTCTTTTTTTAAAACTAATCCTTTCCTTAACAAAATGTGGCCTATAATAAAAAAGTTTTGTGAATACCTAATTCGGTGAAAAAACCAACTGAAAGAATACCTCAAAAACCTATCAAATGGTTTCATAACCGTCCAGCTAGTAGATGCCAACCAATCTTTTCCAGTGTATTCAAGCTTTGTCACTTCAAGCTGCTAACACCATCATCATTCCAAACTATCAACAACATTCAACCTGATTTTATCAAACATCATAGCAAACCTTGGTGTTTTCCATGTGAACCTCTGACTCTCGTGCCCTAATGAGGGCTTTTAAAAAATGAAACATCAAATTCCTTTTACCAAGCTTTGAAAATAATCTTTTAATCCTTTAATATACTCAACGGCTTAGGATAACTTCAACACATATTTAGTATGCCCGATACTCATTAGGAGTATAAAGTAAACAAATTCCTTTTACAAGAGATGTTGACCATGTAATACATGGTATAAATACCTTCCCAAAATTCATATGCCAATGATAGTCAACAATAAACCAAGATTCTTATAATCATATCAAATGCCAATTATTGACAATACCACAAAGAAATGTGTGTATCAACTTCCTTAAACAATATCATTACATTTGAATATAACAAGGATGCTTAAGAATCCTTAGCAACACTGTATATACTTGAATCACTTTATTTGATCAACCTAATTACTTCAAGTGAAAATACCACTATGATATCAATGATTCCAATGCAACCAAACTGAGCCAAAGTCATCTCAAGAAGCTAGATGTAAACACCATCATACAAATCAAGTATAAATACCATGAATTCCTTAAAACAATATAGTAGTGCAATAATATGAGATTAATAATGCACTAATATATCATTCAAAGACAAACTAATAATAATCAACTAAATATACCTATGACTTGTAACCTTGAAGGATCAAATTGAAAAACATCTTGTCAAAATGATAGACACTGTCAGCATCATCATATATAAATCCAAAATCCTATAACTGCATATCATAACACCAACCAATGTAACTGCATATCAAATATCAACTAATGTGAATAAACCAATCTGCATATCATCACATATATTCTCATATCAATGAACCACTTTTGACATCAAGGACAAACCAAAAACAATTGAGAGCCAACATAATGACCTGCATGTAGGTACTCTTTTTCTTTCTTCTTCACACATTTTTCCTTTATTACCTACCCTAATGCCCCACCCGCTTAAACACCATGATATATAATACATCACATGTCTTGTCAATTCAAAGCCTTGTTACAAATGGTGTGTATCCAAGATAAAGCAAGGATTTGTAATTTATAGCAATTTAATTTGAGCACCACTTCATAAATAAATTCATAGCTAATCTCCATAATAGTAGTGGTAATAATAACAAGGTGAGAGCAAGTCTCGTGGCAAGAGACAACAAAAATTATATGGTGCCTGCCTCCATAATGCCCATTTCATCGACATAAGTGTTTCAACTCCAATCGAGCATCAATGATATAAAGTTTTAATTATTAAAATAGTGGAGAATAGAATTATTATTATTGGATATGGTTCTTTAAATTTTTGCATAAAACTAAACATTTGAAAGCATACAAAGTTCACATTGATAATTAGGTTTTCTTTTTCAAAATTCTTACCCAAAACAAATTGGATTGCAGACATCATTTTCATAACTTGGCTTCAATGATATTATGGACCATGAATTATAGCTTCACCATTATAGCCCACTATGCCTAACATAGATTAAACTCACTTGAAAAGTATAGATTCTCCACATTTATTGAAGCTTAAGTCATCTCCTCTATTATGACTCCTAGATGTACCTCCATTGAAACTATGGGAAAGCTTGATAGGTTCCAATCAATATTACCATTTATATTGGTAAAATTAGTATGTACCAAATATTATTTTCTCCATAGCAGGCATTAAAAAATTGAATAACACATGACATCTTTAGTCACCTAATTTCATCTAGGCTAGAAGATAATATTATCAATCAGGCTATTATAGAGTTGTTACCCAATTTTTACATATGGGCTCGATTAGGCAAGACAAATTATGTTTCAGATGTTCATAGGGGCCAAATGAGACATTTCCATTGAGGGTTAGTTCATGCATCTGATGACATTTCACAAAGGAGTTCAGTTGAAAGGTCGGCCTCAGTCAAGTTTGACATATTTTTTCTTTAAGGAGAAAGTCGGCAAGAAATTTTAGATGTCTTGCCGACTAGCAAGGGTTCCATCAAGTCTGAATGCTTCACCTACAGGTTCCATTCGGCAAGACAAAATCATTGTCCCAGTGAATAAGAGTTTCCCCATTGGCATAAGGATCTCCTTCGGAGAAAAGTCTCGGTGAGATCTTTATGTCTCACCGACCAGTGACAGAAGGGAATACATATCGGTGTGACTACAGAGAGGTCTCCTCAAAATGAATCGGCATCGCCAAAGCAAGCTTTCATCGCCACAAAGTCTCGGCAATAGAAAGGGGACCCCACCAAAAGAAATGGAGTTCGACATAAGGTCTTGCTGAAAGGTTGCGCTCGGCAAAAGAAAGTAGATTCACCATAAGGTCTCAGTGAACAAAGTTGGTCTCCCCGAAATGTTTTGTACTCGTTGAAAGATAAGGAGCCCGACGAGAGGTCTGGCCAATAGGCCAATGTTTCGCCGACAACAAAGGGGGGGCTCGCCAAGAGTTGAAGCCATCACCAGAAGGTCCTAGCGACTAACTGAAGTCTTGCCGAAGGGGAACCAGCTCGGGGAGAAAGATCCAACATCGCTAGGAGGTCTCGCCGACCAATAGAGGGTCTCCCTGACATAAAAGACATTGGTGTAGCTTCTAACCATCGCAGGAATGTCTTGCCGACATGATGCAGTCTCAGCGACTGAAGCGGGTGTCGGTATGACTAGTGGGCCTCGCTATGAAGTCTTCCCAACTTGCCAAGGTCTTGCCGAAAGAAATGAAGAGCTTGGTAGAATAAAATGCATTCAGGGTGACCTCAATCAACTCCTACCGAAGATGAGGGGTCTTAGTGTAATGTTATGCCTGCGGTAAAATGTCTCACCGACACTCGGGTGTCTTGTCGAATGAAGAGGAGCTCGGGGAGATGGCGAAATGAACTCAGAAAAGGAGACAAGAGGAAGCTCGGTGAGAGGTCTCACCGACCAAAGGAGGTTTTCCCGATATGAAATGAGCTCGCCATAAGGTCTCACTAACCCGAAAGGGTCTGACCGATACAGAATGAGCCCGGGGAGAAGGATCTGACATCACTATGAGATCCTGCCGACTTGGTAGTGTCTTGCCGATATAGATGTGCTCGCCGAGAGAGGAGGGGCTCGATATAGGGTCTTCCCAAATACATAATCTCTGGCTGACAACGATGGATTTTCCAATGAAGTGGCAATATTGGAATGACTTTTGGGCTCGCCATGAGCTCTCATCGATAGTGTCATGTTATGTCGATAGCTACAGAGGGGCATAATCGCATCGGTGAGACACTTCCAGTGTCTCATCGAGATGCGATTCTGACACAAGGAGCTTTTGATCACCCGAAGAATCTACGTGGAGTAGGCTCAACCAATTAGAGAAAGCCAAAAGCAAGCCGTTGCAATTTCACTAGCATGAAGGTGATTAACAGAAGGAAAAGCAACATCGGCTCTGAGGCATTCAATGCAGCCCTTCGGTAGAGGATTCAAAGATGGACACGAGGCTCATAAATGAATGCGGTGGTTGTAGAAGGATCTGAAGGCTTCTCTGGGGATGTTTCTTCACCGACATAGGCAACAAGGACACGCAGGAATGCAACATTAACTACATGAAAAGATCTAAAGGTTGATATTTTCTGAGCAGATATTTTTGTAAGCCTAGAGGGGCCGACACACTTTTGTATATAAGGAATTTTTGCCTCTTTGTGGAGGAGCTCTCTTGGATGCTTTTCTAAAGTCTATGACTTCTACAGTCCTCTCTCGGATTAGCAGAATTTTGTAACTTGTTTTGGAGCATGTTATAAAAAGCTTACCTTGATCACTGTTGATGTTCAGATTTCCATCTTGTTCTTGCAAAGTGTTGTGCATTTCAAGTTCATGATTAAGTTATTTTTGTGAATTTCTTTCATTCCTTCATAACTTTATCTTGTGTTTCATGCCTTCCTTTGCAAAATTATCATTATACAAATCACAAATTGTGTTCACTTAGTTACACAGGGATTCTAGTCTGTGAAAATCTTTCTTTCCTCTCCAGAAGAAGTGTGTGAATCGAACCTGTTTGTGAAATGTTAGTGTAAGGCTTACAAAATTTGATGTGTAATCTTATGTCCATCATTAGTATTCAAGTGTAAATTGAGTATCTCATTGTTCCTGTCATTTCGGTGCATCACCTTAGTTTAGTTTCAATTTATGTACTCCTTCTCCCTTTCCCTTCAAAAAATTAGTAGTTTAGGTGACACCAAAGGAAGCTGGCCTTCTCCGGAGGTTCACTCCAATCTCAGGTGACCCATAGCCTCAGAGTGATCCAATGTTTCACTAGAAAGCTCAGTTTTACAACTTTGCATAGGGTGCATTTCTAGGTGACAACAGTTTCTGGCACGCCCGATGGGACTGTGAACTGCTTCTCAGTTCATATTTATGCATTTTATTATTGCTGTTTGGTGTGTGCAGCAGTAGTTTCAACCTTTTGGAGGCACTTTCTTTACATACCTGGCGACTCCAAGCTCAAATCTTTTGGTTTCACAGGCACAAGTGTTGGTATGTCTCAAAAGAATCTTAGTTCTGAGTTTTGAGCTCTTTGACTGAAAAGATGTCAAGTATTTATGAAGATGCTTGCTATTACCCTCCATATCATGAGTATGTTTCTCCTACACATCCATACCATAACATATTGGACTTGCTCCAACAAATTGACCATATGTTGTGGGATCTAAGTCAAGATCTTCATAGTATGGAGATTAATGATATTAGTACGGTGCTTGTATGCTTATCTAGGATGCTGATTGATGTCAAGGTGCATAAAGGTATCCTTATGCAACATCAAAAAGTGGTTGAACAAGTCTACTTTTATGATCAAGAAAGAGTGACAGAAAGAATCTAGTTCGAGGAAGGCCTTGAACAGGAAATAGATGCTAAGGAACAACAAATGAAGCTACTCTCCGTTTAGGTGCAGAATACTCAAGCTTACTCAGATTATCAACATCAATTAATGGAGGAGTTTCAAAAGAGGCAAATTGAGAGGAGTTCCAAAGAAAAGAGAGCCGTTGTAGAAGAGGAGCAACCCAGTGATCAAGTCAGTTCATTCACCATGAAGGAGACTAGAATTCCAAATCTGCTACATCTAGCCATGGAGGAATATAGAAAGCAACAACAACAAATGATTGAACAACAGGAAGACATTGGAGAGTTGTCAAGTGATGAGAGTCAGCAAAACAATGGAGTACTAGACTTGGAAGAAAAGCCTAAAAATGAACTGGATACTTTTCTTCAAGAGAGCATGCAGGTTCCTAATTTACCAGTTGATTTGTTACAGCTAGAGAATATTGCTGACTTGTTCGATGAACTTCCTCAATTTTTTGATGAAGATGAAGATCTCACATGCATGATAGCATCAATGCCTGGTATGGAACAACTAAATGATAAAACTCATCTAGACTCAATGCAAAATTATGAGTTAGATGATATCATAAAGGATTTTTGTTCTAACATAGATGATGAGCTAGTATCATATGGAGGGGAAGCATGTGATCAACCCATTCAAGCCAGTGAGACTATTGGAAAGGTTGTAGAAGATAATGCCTTGTGGCCTATGAACTCATTTAATGAGCTACCCCACTTTGTTGAGGAGGTGTATTCTATCATGAGCGAAGAGCATAAGGAGCAACAGTTTGATGATTTGTTTTCAGTTATCCAATAGGGATATTAGCTCCTTAGACAAGAAGATCCAATCATCAGAAACATTAGTGGTTTCTTTTCAGAGGCTATTATACATGATGCAAGGAAGCAGGACTTCTTTTCCATTGTAGAGCTGAAAGAAAGAACAGTTGATTCCCCTATAGACCATAAGGGTTGAATCTTTTAAGAAGATCAAACTGTAGTAGCCAATGAACAACCTACATATTACCTCCAATCAACATCTTCTCAAGGAAAAGATGAAGTCTTTAGAGATCAACTGGAGGCTAGCAAGGAAGGTTCAAGCTTTTCCCTTACCAGAGGTTGTCCAATCAGATACCTAGCTCAGACGGAGTCCAATACAACACCAAGGACCAATCCTATACCTACACGTGGAGGTACAACAAAAGAAGTTATCCAAGATGCACTGATAGCCAAACAAGAGTATGTTCAGCTCACTTCTCCTCCTTTGGTTGACAATACGTGTGGTCTATCTAGTGAGGTAAGTGAACTCATTCACCTCTTTCGAGAGGAAGTGCATCGCCTTGGTAAACATTTTTATATTTTTTACTTTTACTCAGCTATCCTTAAACATGCCAATCACTGCATATTAAGAAGAAAGGGCAGTTATTTCAATCATCATGTAAATGGTTTCATTTGATTAGCTTCTTTGCTGGTTAGGGTAGGGTAGGTTAGTTTCATTTCAAATGCATCTTTGTTTTCCCTTAGTGTTGTTTCAACACAGTCAGGTAGTTTTCCCTTATGTACTTTCATGTGTTCAATAAATGTTTGAGTGATCTGCTCTATGAATCTCAAATGTGTTATAGCCGTGTGCAAAGCTGCTCTCAATTCTGTTCCTGAGTTTTCCCAATGACTCCATGCCCAATGGATTGGATAGGCTACTAGTTTTCATGTTTAGCAGGCAAACATCTAGCAAAGGTCGCCAAAAATGTTACTCAATTTTTACCTATGGGCTCGATCAGGCAAGACAGATTATGTTTCAGATGTTCATAGGGGCCAAATGAGACATTTCCATTGAGGGTTAGTTCATGCATCTGATGACATTTCACAAAGGAGTTCAGTTGAAAGGTCGGCCTCAGTCAAGTTTGACATATTTTTTCTTTAAGGAGAAAGTCGGCAAGACATTTCAGATGTCTTGCCGACTAGCAAGGGTTCCATCAAATCCGAATGCTTCACCTATAGGTTCCATTCAGCAAGACAAAATCATTGCGCTGACGACTAAGAGTTTCCCCATTGGCATGAGGATCTCCTTCAAAGAAAGGTCTCAGCGAGATCTTTATGTCTCACCGACCGGTGACAGAAGGGAATACATATCGGCGTGACTACAAAGAGGTCTCCCCAAAATGAATCAGCATCACCAAAGCAAGCTTTCATCAGCACAAAGTCTCGGCAATTAGGAGATGTCTCGCCGATAGAAAGGGGACCCCACCAAAAGAAATGGAGTTTGACATAAGGTCTTGTCAAAAGGTTGCGCTCGGCAAAAGAAAGTAGATTCGCCATAAGGTCTCGGCGAATGAAGCTGGTCTCCATGAAATGTTTCGTACTCGCTGAAAGATAAGGAGCCCGGTGAGAGGTTTGGCCGATAGGCCAATGTTTTGCCGACAACAAAGGGGGGGCTCGCCAAGAGTTGAAGCCATCGCCAAAAGGTCCTGGCGACTAACTGAAGTCTTGCTGAAGGGGAACTAGCTCGGGGAGAAAGATCCAACATCGCCAAGAGGTCTCGCCCACCAACAGAGGGTCTCCCCGACATAAAAGACATCGGTGTAGCTTCCAACCATCACAAGAATGTCTTGCCAACATGGTGCGGTCTCAGTGACTGAAGCGGGTGTCGGTATGACTAGTGGGCCTCGCTATGAAGTCTTCCCGACTTGCCAGGGTCTTGCCAAAAGAAATGAAGAGCTTGGTAGAATAAAATGTGTTTGGGGTGACCTCAATCAACTCTTGCCGAAGATGAGGGGTCTCGGTGTAATGTTCTGCCTATAGTAAAACGTCTCACCGACACTCAGGTGTCTTGCTGAATGAAGAGGAGCTTGGGGAGATGGCGAAATGAACTTGGAAAAGGAGATAAGAGGAAGCTCGACGAGAGGTCTTGCCAACCAAAGGAGGTTTCCCTAATATGAAATGAGCTTGCCATAAGGTCTCATTGACCCGAAAGGGTCTGACCGATACAAAATGAGCCCGGGGAGAAGGATCTGACAACACTATGAGATCCTGTCGACTCGGTAGTGTCTTTCTGACATAGATGTGCTCACCGAGAGAGGAGGGGATCGATATAGGGTCTTTCTGAATACATAATCTCTGGCCGACAATGATGGATTTTCCAATGAAGTGGCGATATCAAAATGACTTTTGGACTCACTATGAGCTCTCATCGATAGTGTCATGTTATGTCGATAGCTGCAGAGGGGAATAATCGCATCGGTGAGACACTTCCAGTGTCTTGCCAAGATGCGATTCTGACACAAGGAGCTTTTGACCGCCTGAAGAATCTACATGGAGTAGGCTCAACCAATCAGAGAAAGCCAAAAGCAAGCCGTGGCAGTTTTACCAGCATGAAGGTGATTAACAGAAGGAAAAGCAACATCGGCTCTGAGGCATTCAATGTAGCCCTTCAGTAGAGGAATCAAAGATGGACACGAGGCTCAGAAATGAATGCGGTGGTTGAAGAAGGATCTGAAGGCTTCTCTAGGGATGTTTCTTCACTGACATAGGCAACAAGGACACGCAGGAACGCAACATTAACTACATGAAAAGATCTAAAGGCTGATCTTTTCTGAGCAAATATTTTTGTAAGCCTAGAGGGGCCGACACACTTTTGTATATAAGGCATTTTTGCCTCTTTGTGGAGGAGCTCTTCTGGATGCTTTTATGAAGTATGTGACTTCTATTGTCCTCTCTCGGATTAGCAGAATTCTGTAACTCTTTTTGGAGCATGTTATAAAAAGCTTACCTTGATCACTATTGATGTTCAGATTTCCATCTTGTTCTTGCAAAGTGTTGTGCATTTCAGGTTCATGATTAAGTTATTTTTGTGAATTTCTTTCATTCCTTCATAACTTTATCTTGTGTTTCATGCCTTCCTTTGTAAAAGTATCATTATACAAATCACAAATTGTGTTCACTTAGTTACACAGGGATTCTAGTATGTGAAAATCTTTCTTTCCTCTCTGGAAGAAGTGTGTGAATCGAACCTATTTGTGAAACGTTAGTGTAAGGCATACAGAATTTGATATGTAATCTTATGTCCATTGTCAGTATTCAAGTGTAAATTGAGTATCTCATTGTTCCTGTCATTTCGGTGCATCACCTTAGTTTAGTTTCAATTTTTGTACTCCTCCCTTTCCCTTCAAAGAATCAGTAGTTTAGGTGACACCAAAGGAAGCCGACCTTCTCCGGAGGTTCACTCCAATCTCAGGTGACCCATAGCCTCAGAGTGATCCAATGTTTCACTAGAAAGCTTAGTTTTACAACTTTGCATAGGGTGCATTTCTAGGTGACAACAAGAGCCTAAAATTGCTCAAATTGCTTGATGCTTATTGTTCCAAGGTTTGTCTTTTGGAACTCATCTTATACATCCTGGTGTGTCTATTACAAGATGTCCCTTTGTAATGACGTAAAATTTCACCTTAGGGGCAATTTCACATTTGTGCATTTTGCCCTGCATTTATTATGCCTAATCACATTTATGACAAGAACCTTAAGGGTCAGAATTTCACGATTTTGATGCCACAAGGACCAATGATGAAGCAAAAATATTTCACCACCTCATTTCCTAGAAAATGTTGAGTTGGATGCTTACATGGTGCACAGACGTCTGCACGAAACACTAGCATCCATGTAGTTTCTCAAAGTTTGAAATGGGAATCTCATAATCTTGACTCGTGACATGTGTCCCTGCAATCAAAATTATGAGTGTAGGCTCCTCTTGCCTCATGCAACAACAAAACTCTCTCTTTTCTCTCATTTTGGGGTTCTCTCTCATTCTAACACTTCAATCTTTCAATCTCACTCTATTATCTACTTCTCATCTCAATTTTGCTTCCACAACGAAGCCCTGTTGGGTTGAGGTCCCTCCAACAACCAAAGATCTCTTTGCAAGCATTCAACGGTGTGTCCATGTAGTCAAGAGGGGGCCACAAACTATTGGTAACACTCCCTTGATTCTTTTCTATTTGCGAATAGATTTTTTTTTTCATTTTACTATCTTGTGATACGAGTTCTCCTCCTTGAGTAGGGATTGCTTTTATCACTTTGTATTTGTTTGCTTCATCCACTTTTTCTATCTATCTAGCTATCTGTGGAGGTGGGAACACCAAAATAGGGTTTTGACTAGGACAAGCCCCGAAACAGCCCCAACATTTTTTCTCGTTCATCTTATGTGAAAGTTGTCCAATTGAAGATTGGAGGAAGACCTTGAGTGCAAGACCTTTTGTAAGTTGCTCTTTCACTCTCCTTAGTGTTTTCTAACATTTTCTAATTTCTGTTAATCTGTTCAATTAAACAAACCTCAGATTTAAATATGTTAGTTGGATTATTTCATTTCAATCGAAGGGTTTAGCTCTTTGTCTATATAGGACGCCAACACCCTTCTAGGACTATAGCGCATTGCGCTAGCGTCTTGATCACGCACTATTGTCCTTTGCTCGAGAGATACCCCTTCTATGACTGAGATCTCCTAATTCTACTCTTTTGATTTCCAAAGAATTTTTTCAGAAAGTCATTCCTGATATTCTATTCTTTGTAATTTCTTCATTTAGCCTTTTAGTTTGATTAAGCTAAGTTTGAGGTAGTTTAGGGCAGTTTGTTCCCTGGGATTCTCTTAGAAAGCAAGATACTTGTGAGTAGTGGATCCCCCTTCTCTACATTTTGGTGAACCCGACATGAAACATGTCAGATATTTTTCTACAATCTTTTGATGTTTATGATAATGATTTCTCTAAGGAGGATTTCAATATGTTGGATGATGCTCTAAATGATTTCTTAGAAGCATCTTCCTCTATCTGCATATCTTCTGAACAAACTTCTTCTTCACAAACATCAAATTCCTCTTCACAAGTTGAGAAGTTGGTGAATGTTGTTGTAGTCTTTGTGGCTTCCTTGAGGCCTAAGAGACTTGTTGTTTACCTAAATCCGACTAGACCTTCTCATAAGAAGATTCATTCTATCTGTGGGGTCACGTATTATAATGACTTGACATATTTATATACAAGGTTTGTAAAGGCTACAAACTCTACTACTTACAATGTCGTAGGGCACACATACAACACTAGAAGGAATAAAAAAAACTTGAATCAATAATCTTATGTTCTTATACCTCAATCTACTCAAGTTCCTACTTCCTTACCACCTTCTCAACCAAGTCTTCCTTTAGCTCCTAAACCCACAACTAAAGCACCTGGAGATTATGATCTTGTCGAGCAACTTCGTGTTACTCTGACTAAGATCTCACTTTGGTATTTGCTTCAGACCACTCTGGTTTACCAAGGTATGCTTTAGGAAGCCTTGCAAAATATCCTCTTGCTTGCCTCCACTAGGCTAGTAGATGTTAATGCTTTGATGGCTCATATTCATGCGGATTCACCAAATATTATGTTCTATCTGCAAGAACTCTTGCCCTCGAATGTGCAAAAGCAAGCAAACCCTCTAATGATTATAGTTAGTGTTAATAGTATTGGTATTAGACGTACCCTCGTTGACACTGGTTCAACTCTCAACATTTGTGGTATGGATCTAATACCTAAGATTAATATTGTTTCTTCTTCTTTAGCTACTTCTTCTTTATACATTCGTGGATTTGATAATGTTGGTCAACAAGCCCTAAGCACAATAATCTCGCCTTTGCGATTAGGACCCGTTACCTTACCCACTCTCGTGTATGTGATTATTGACCCCTTACCTTACAACCTTCTACTCTACATTATTCTTTAAAGTTTGTAACTAATAATCAAGTGGTTATGATTATAGTTGACCCCGAAGCTGTCCACCTTTATGAGTTGGCAGATGTTGGTCGAGCTTCGGTTCTTTCCACTCTTAAGAATTGTATTATGTCCCTAACCTCTAATGCATTGACATGTTCTTCGGCGGTGTCATCCATAGAGACCATCCCTCAAGCAAGTGTCCCTAAAGAGGAACAACCTAAAACGAAGAGTCCTAAGTCTTCCTCGTCTAATTCTTCTTCTGAATCAAATGCATTTCTGGGTGATGATTGGGGATCCTTGGAATTCTTTGAATTCTTCATTGGAGAATACAAAGTGAATCCCATCCACCTAGATCTTCCAACAACTTTGAACACCTCCGCTAAGAAGGTTGATCAACCTCTCGTTGAGAAGGAAAGTTGTGATCCTATACAAGAACCCAACTATTCCCCTATCGAGGAGGATAATTAGGCTTCTTCTAAAGAGTTTAATGTTTGTAATCTTGATGAGAAGGATGGTTGTGGTCTTGTAGATGTGTTTGAAACTCATTGGTGGAATGTCGCTCTCTATGTAGCACCACCTCCTTCTGAGGCTTTGCAAACACGACATGGCTTTGCAAACACGACATGGCCCTCGATACAAGCTTGTTTCTAAGTATAGTTATTGGCATAAAGGTCTTGGGAATATTGATCAAGGAATTCAAGTCCCTATCCAAGCTAGGCCTCACAAGCGTAAGTTGGGACTAGGGTGCATTGTTGAACAATCTAGACAAAAACCATGGTGGAGTGTTAATATGATCTTGGCTGAACCTCTCAACCTAGTTCATCTTGAACTAACAGAGGAAAAAATAGAACTTGATGAAGTTCCTCTAGATGTCTTCTCTTTAGAGGAAGCACTAGAAAAATTCTTAGGTGCATATTCCCATTTTCCTTCTTTTCACCATAAGTGACGATTCTCATATTGCTTGAATAGCCAAGCATACTTTGGAGAATCTATTTTGAATATGGACGAGGAGGCTCCTTTATCTAACATTGATGATGGTGTTCTGATACCTCATCCTAAAGACCGTAGTCCTCTCCTTAAGGGAGATATTGCCAAAGTTTTCATGGATCCTAAATCCTTTGAAAAGGTGATTAAGATCATAAAATGTCTTTCTTCAAGAGAAGCTAACAAGCATGCTAATTTGTTACATTCCTATCATGATATCTTCTCTTGGTCATATGAGGACATGCCCAGTATTGATGAGTCTATAGTGGTTCACAATATCATCCTATGCCTCGATGTCAGGGTTGTTAAGCAAAAGATCTAAAAGATGAATCCTAAGGTTGCATTGTTGGTTAAGACTGAGATAGAGAAGCTATTAAAGGCAGGCTTTATCTGTCCCATCGACTATTTTCCATGGATCTCAAATATCATTGTTGTTAGCAAACTCGATGGTTGTATTCATGTGTGCATTGACTCTCGTGATCTTAATAAGGCTTCCCTTAAAGATGATTTTTCATTGCCTAATATTGATATGATTGTAGACTCGACTATAGGCCATGCCTTGTTTTCCTTCATGGATGGCTTCTCGGGCTATCGTATTAACCTGGAAGATCAATAAGATAGCCTTCACTACCCCTTGGGGTGCCTTTTGTTATGTGGTCATGCCATTTGGGTTAAAGAATGCAAGCGCAACTTACCAATGGGCGATGATCCTAATCTTTCATGATTTCATTCACAAAATATTAGAAGACTGCATTGATGATATCTTGGTGAAATCTATAACTCATCAAGATCACGTAGAAAATATTTGTCTCATCTTTGAAAGACTTCAACTCTATAAGATGAGGCTAGAATTTCACGATTTCGATGCCACAAGGATCAATAATGAAGCAACAACATTCTACCACCTCATTTCTCAGAAAACACTTAGTTGGACGCTTGCGCAATGCACAAACATCCATGCAATTTCTTAAAGTTTAAAATGGGAATCTTAGAATCTTGACTTGTGACATGTGTCCTTGTAGTCAGAATTTTGAGTGTAATGGCTTGTCCTGTCTCATGTAGCAACAAAACTCTCTCTTTGCTATCATTTTAGGGGTTCTCTCTCATTCTAACACTTCAATCATTCAATCTCACTCTATTCTCTACTTCTTCTCATCTCGATTTTGCTTCCATAGTGAAGCCCTACTGGACTAAGGTCCCTCCAACAACCAAAAATCTCTTTTGAAGCATTCAACGTTGTGTCCGTGCAGTCAAGAGGGGGTGGCAGACTATTGGTAACGCTCTCTTGATTCTTGTTTATTTGTGAATAGATATTTTTTTCATTTTGCTATCTTGTGATACAAGTTCTCTTCCTTGAGCGGGGATTGCTTTTATCACTTTGTACTTGTTTACTTTGTCCACTTTTTCTATCTATCTAGTTGTTCATGGAGGTGGGAACACCAAAACGGGGGTTTGACTGCGGTAAGCCCTGAAACAACCCCAATTTTTTCCTTGTTCATATTGTGTGCAAGTTGTCCAAGTGAAGCTTGGAGGAAGGCCTCGAGCGCATGACCTTTTATAAGTCACTCTTTCACTAGATCCTTAGTGTTTTCTAGCATTAACTACTTTATGTTAATATGTTCAGTTAGATAGACCTCAAATTTGAATACGTTAGTAGGATTGTTGCATTTCTATCCAAGGGTTTATCTCTCTACCTGTACAAGATGCTAGTGCCCTTCTAGGACTATAGCATGTCGTGCTGGCATCCTGATCACACATTGTCATCCTTTTCCCTAGAGCTACCCCTTCTATGACTGAGATCTCCTAATTTTTCTCTTTCAATTTCTGAAGCAGTTTGTCTGAAAGTCATTCCTGATATTTTATTCTTTGCAATTTCTTCATTCATCCTTTCAGTTCGATTAAGCTAAGTTTGAGGTAGTTTAGGGCAGCCTGTTCCCTGGGATTCTCTTGGAAAGCAAGAGACTCGTGAGCAACAAATCCCCCTTCTCTATACCCTTCTATGTAAAACCAAAAACTCTTCTCCATATTTCTTGTTATTATGCTCATGCCTAAGATGTCTAGAAATGAACACATGATTTTTTTGTCCTTTAACCTATAATTATTTACTTGGCATAATGTCATCCTAAGAGATGGGGCCAAATTTTTAGTTGGGTTCTTTTATTTATGACATTCTTTTAGATCAAAGGTTCTCTTATATTGTATATGGAAAGATATGAACTATGTTACTTTTGTTAATACTTTTATGTATATTAATTTTGCTACTCACTCCAAGGTGACATTTACCTCCAATGTGCTCTTGTAGATTTAGGTTCAAGCTACCAATGTTGAATTAGAGCTTCAACATCTCCAAACCATTATTGACCATTGGGGGGATGCTCCCTACAGTGTGGCAAGATTTCCACCCTCCTTACCTAGGACAAGATCCCCTTGTTAACCTAGGAGAAGTAACCATTTAGAATCCACTCATTGTTGCTAGAGGGCCATCATCCCACCATTGGCACAACCTACAAGACAATAGTATGGCTGGACCCTTCCCCACCTAGTTGCCACAGAGGATGGTCTTCAACATCAAATCACTCCTCCAAATCCTCTTAATGACATGGATGGCCCCCCTCTTGATCAAAATTCCCTTGTCTCCAACTAACAATTTCTTTGACCAATAATGATTAGAATCTTATGCATGGAGTAGAAGAGGCTAATAAAGGTTGGAAGCTTATGGATGGTTGTCATGATCTTCCAAGTGACACGAATAAATATGAGGATTAGGATCCCCCCTTCTACTTCTAAAATTGCTCTAGTAGCTTAATGCTTTTTATAATTGTTTAATTTTATAATGATGTTTCTTTTTAGGACCTTGCTTACCCATGTTTATGTTTTGTAATTCTTAACTTTTTTGCTTTAACTTGGAAGTGTGATACAATTGTTTTTTTTTATTTGAAATTTTTACAATACTTCACACACTTGTTTTATTATTATTAGTACTTGCCATTGGCATAGTACTATTGTAATAAGTTTGGCTTTTTTTAGTTGACTAGTTATTAATAATTTAGTTTTCAACCAATCAAAAACAATATTTAAAAATAAATAAAATAAAATTCAATTTTGTAAAGTCAACTTGCAAAATATTTAACTATACAAATTATAAAAAATTATTTCTTGTGCATATGATTGGTTAGAAAGTTATGTGTGTTATTGACCCATTTGCAGGGAAAGCAAGGTAGAAAAGCAAGGTAAACATTTTTTTAAAGAATGATTTTTCATTTTTTGCTTTATAATTTCATTAAATCTTTCTAAAATAAATAAATGTTACTTATTTTGACTTTTTTAAGAATGTGATTATTATTTTTTTATTAAACAAAATCTCACAAAAATCAATTAACTATTTTATAGAGATTTGGATTCACATTATTAAAATGATAAAATAAAATAAAAATTGTATTAATCTTTCCATTAGGCTAATATCTTTGTTATCTATGTTTTTAATATTTTATGATATAATTTAATTATTATATGCTCTCCTTCTTCTTTTCATTAATAAATTATTTTCATCATGTATATTTTTATATATATTATTTCTATTTATATCTTATGTTATTGAAGGTAATATTTTGTAGGTAAATAAGTTAATCTACATTGTGTAGATAATATTTTAATTTATATTATACATTTATATTAATATATATGATATGTTATTTTATTTTGTAGGTTCTCCTTTAATTTATATATATATATATATAATCAGTAATAATAGTTTTATTTTATTTATATCATAAAGATTCATTACAACTTCAAAAAGGGTCTCCAACAACCAATCCCTAAACACCCAGCCTGAACTTACAAATCCCATTATATCCATCCAACCAAAATTAAAACATCATGATTAACATCCTACCACCTAACATCAATGAAATCACATATGGGCCATTTATAGACTTCATACATGCGATATTGATAACTCAAAAGTTCTACATCTACAAATTTTATATAGAGGCTTTCATTTACAAAATTCACAAAATGCACATGTTCCCTCCTTAGTTTCGAAACAGCTTCGTCAATTCTTCCCATATCTGTAGACATCGAAAATATACTGATTGACATCGTGCATTTGATCCTGACTTACTAACATCATTTCTTCCTAAATCATCCCTCGGTCTAACCGTTTAATCAAATTCTCTTATCTGATTAAATTCATCAATATTCATCTCTTAATTAAATAAACCATTTTGTCTAATTAAATCACTTTCCTTGTTAATTAAATCAATCCATCTGATCTAATTATCCCTATTTAATTAAATAATCAATTTATTTGATTAAATCTCTAAAGTCTATCTATTAAATTAAATAAATTAAAACCTTATTTGATTTAATCTAACATCATCCCTTTAATTAAATAAATCAAAATCTTTATTTAATTAGCCTATTATCATATTCCTCTCTTATCTGATTTAAATAAATCCATAAATCTAAGTCAAATAAGTCACATCATCTAATCTCCTGTTAAATTAATCAATCCTTGATTAATTTAATCTAATCTCATGTCACATCCTCTAGATAATGCAAGTTGCACATGAAAATAGATTTAATTCATTTATTAAATCCCTATTTTCCCTCACATGGCATCTTTTGGAATATTCCCCTAATTTGAATTCAAAATCCAAGTGGGAATAAGTCCTTCCAACAAGGCATTTAAGACCTCTTACATGTCCTTTGCCTTGAGCCAAGTGGCATTTATTGCATTTTCCCCTTCCCTCTTACATGTCATTTCAACAAATTTGAATTTCAAATATTGGCATTTATTGGCACAAACCCCAAATCTTGCACAACCATCATCCATTCATAGCTTGACAAGTGGCACCATATCATTGGATGAAAGTTAGTCCCACATTGCTCAAATTTGGACTTTCATCCATCTTGAAATCCTATAAATGAAGAGCTCCTCTCCTCATTTCATCATCCACAATTTGAGTAAAGTTACCATGCTCAAATATCTATCAAGATTCATATCATTGAGTGCTTAGCTAGGTTCTTTTGCAAATTTTGCTTGGAATCTTCATCATTCATCACCAAAAGTGGATCACATTTCTTCATCAACTCTACATTCGAAATTTGCAATCATAGGAATTGGGAAAGGGCCAAATTTCACATCAAATTGGCACCAATTCCCCCATGGGAACAAGAGTTTGCTATTTAAATTATGATTTCATCTTTGGTTTATCATTTTATTGTGTTTTTGCATATTTTCATTCCTAGTTTGAATTGTAAATGGATTCCATGGGGAATCCTTGTTTATGCTTGCAATATCTAACTTAGGGTGTTTATTCTCTTTGTTTTGCAGGTACATAGATTTGGGGTTCACATTTTGGTGCTAGAAGGAGGGCTAGACATCATAAATTCCAACATTTCCTCAAAATTTTTGTGTTTTCTTGACACACAGGAAATTCTGACGCGGGCTCCTCAGCGTCACTGTTTTTAGCACTGCGGGCTCGCTAGCGTCGCTATATAGCACCGCGCACACCTAAACTCCGCCGCTGGACTCATAAATAGACCTATTCAGAGAGAAACCACTCTGCTCATCTAAGATCACTGAATGCAACACCCTTTTCAACCTATTTGCAATCACTTTAGAAATAACCTTATATACCGTGTTGCATAAAGAAATTGGCCTATAATCCTCAAAGGAATTTACAACCAACCTTTTAGGGATTAAGGCAATGAAAGTGTTGTTCAAATCCTTAAGAATAAAACCACCTTTCTTGGATTCTTCCACCACTTCCCACAAATCTTGGGCAAAAATGTCCCAATTTTTTGGAAGAAACACGTAGGGAAGCCATCCAGTCTTGGAGCCTTGTCCCCCCTAGACTAAAAACAACCTTTTTAACTTCTTTTAAAGAAACATTCTCCATTAGCATGACATTTTGAGCCTTCGAGACTGAACAAGGAATAATATCTAAGATGTTCATCTCTAAATCTACAACAACAAAATTCTCCTTAAACATATCAGAAAAAAACCTTATTGCTTCCTTGTTTATCTGCTCCACTTCAGTCAGAACATTTCCTTCCAAATCCTTGATCGAAAAGATCTTGTTGTTCGATCTACGCACCTTCACAAAATTGTGATTTTTTTGTGTTCCTATCACCCTCCTTTAACCAACATTCACGCGATTTATGCTTCCAAAACACTTCCTCCTGCGCTAAAGTTTCAGAATATTCTTTGTTTAGGAGCTTTTCCAATTCAAAATCCTCTTCCAGCATTCCCCTCTCAATATTTTTTGAATGGAGAGCCTTCAAATCACCCTCCAATCTTAGTTTTTCTACAAAAACATTCTTGAAAGATTCCCTATTCCATCTCTCGATCTATTCTTTAAGGAATTGTAAATTCTTAAAGAAGATGAAGGCTTTATTTTCGTTCCTTTCAGGGGAATTTCTCCACCAATCATCCACTAAATCCTTAAACCCTTCAGCCTAAAACCACATTGCTTCAAATTTGAAAGGACACCGATTTGGAGTGGCCTCTTCTTGAATTCTCAAGCCTACCGGATAATGATCAGACCTCGTGATAGGGATAATCTCTGCTTCACAAATCCAATGGTGAGAAGCCTAGTCACCAGCCAAAAAGAAATGATCCAACTTCTCAGCAATATTTAGAAAACCTCCCCTCCTATTCATCTAGGTGAATTCCCCATTTTTAAAAGGTAGTTCAATCAAACCATTGTTAACAAAAAAATTATTGAAATCCTGTTGGCTTAGACTGGCCCAACATACACCCCCAAATTTATCAGAAGGCTTAAAGATGGCATTGAAATCACTACCCAAAAGAAACATCCTGCCTTCCTCCCTATCTAGGAAAGATGAAAGATCTTGCCAAAGCACTTTTTTCTAAGCTGAGCTAGTGGGGCCATAAATATTGAGAACAAAAAAGCTTGTCTTAAGTTGTTTTGATTCAACACACAACCATTGCCAAAAATTATCTTTCCTTACTACCCATACAACAACAAGAGACTCATCCCAAAGGACACCAAGTCCCCCTAAGGCACCAACTGCGCTAGAGAGGGAACATTTCCACCTGCTAAAATACTTGAAGAAGAACTCAAAATCTTGTTCCTTGATTTTTGTTTCCTGAAGAAAAACCAAAGCCGACCTTGTTTGATCAAAACATCTTTTGATCAAATGGATTTTGTCAGGGGCATTGCAGCCCCTGCCATTCCATGATAAGATTTTCATGGCTGTCAGGAAAAGGCATAGCCTTTTCTCAATCTCAATTTTCTTTGACCAACTACATTTCCAACCATTTCAAGGTGCATCCTATTAGTTTTAGGACCACACTTTTTCTTTTCCCCAATATTTTCCTTATTAATTAGAGCAGAGGATTGTTCGATAGTTCTCTTTTCCACAATTCCTAAGTTATCCTACAAACCCAACATATCTTCACCACCATGCTCCTCATCCAAATGCCATATCAGATTTTGAATCTTCCATAGCCCCACCACTGTCTCTAACTCCATCGAAGGAACTCTCAAGGTTTCGAATGGGTGAGATGGGGATGTCCTTGAAGACAATATCTTCATTATCTCCAGGGATATTATCCTCAAAAATCTTTGTTTCATCTTCAAGACCCAGTCTATTGGCTCCTGAAGAATTATGGACCAATTCTTCTTTGAGTTTTTCTTCACGACCATTCAAAAGATTATTTGGAATTTCTTTTTTTTTTGGAGAGTGTGAGTGTCCTTGCTTTGGTTCCTCCAAATTGAGCCCGCCTTCCCCTGATTGATCATTTTGTCCCCTAGTTAACTCCTCCAAAAAAAGGGAAGAATCAAAACGTTCATTCAAAACAACACTTCCACCACTAATACGAGCCAAAGTCCCCAAACATCCTTTTGGGTTCTCCACTCGCATTGCTTGCTCTACACTCTTGCTAAAGCCAGACTCACCTCGATTATTTAGACCACCAAGCTTTGTCTCTTGAGGCCTTTTCACATATTCATTTTCATGAATAAAGTCTATTTCCTCTTTCTTATTAGCACCCTTGATTAAATTTCCATCAGCTTGCAGACAAAAGGGATCATTCTCCAAACTCTCACGACATCCCCATTATTTTGAAATCCATAGATCTTCCCAAGCTGCAACTTCCGTTAAGGCGACCAATTCCTCAGTTAGAAGATTTTGTGCTAAGCCTTTTCCTTTTGCCACAGATGGACAGTGACCCTCAAGATGTTCTTTCCCTAAACATTTTTCACAAGAGACCATTGCATCCTCCACCTCCACCTTTTGATGCCATAAACCCTTCCTTGTTTTTAGCTCTATCATTTCAGGTAGAGGGTGTATTATTTGTCTCAAGATACAAATCCTAGGGAACATGCTACAATCAGACTTTTCCACAACTACCTCTAACTTCACAAAGACACCAAGTTTGTTGCCAATGTTTTTCAGGGTTTCCTGGTCCCAATATTCCTGAGGGAGATTCTTCAACCTAATCCAAACATGCACTTCCTCAGTCTTTTCCTTATTGGGATCAAAGTTTGGGGTCCATTCAAGAATGAAGAAACCCCTACCTTCCATCATAAATGGACCACTATTAATTATCCATTCTTTATCATGGGTTGTTTGGAAAACTACCAAATAAAAGCCATTCTCTAGGGTTTTTACCCTGCAATCCTTACCCTAGTTTTTATCACACCAGGCCCTGACCTTAGTAAAAGCTGACCATTGCCCACCCCACCTCATGAAAAAAGCACGAGCCTTAAGAAAACTTACTGAATCATTCCATTCTCTATTTGCTACCAGAAAAGTGACCATAGTGGTATGGAGAAAGTTTGGCGTTACCTTACTTGACTCCCCTTTCTCAAATTGACTCTTTAGACGCCAAAACTTCCCTTCCAACTGCTTGAAATCCACTCTCCCATTTGAGTAGATTGAATAGAACCTTCTAGTATTTTCCAATGTCTGACCAGCTTTGCAACCATCCACTCCATTATGCCCGTTTCTAATAGCCTGGTTAGCCGGATCCTGCCATGCCTGGAGGTTTTCATTCGGTTTACTATTTTGAAAGTTTCTCCCTCTCCTCCTGTTGAAGGGCCACCGAGGTTGTTGCCTTTCGCCATATTGGAAACCATGGTGTCTGTGAAAGTTCTGCCTGGGTCGACGCTCCGCCATAGCCTTTTTTTTTTCGTTTTTTATATTTATATATATTAATATATTATATAAATTATTATGATTTTATCTATTTATATTAATATATATTATAAGTTATATATATTATAATCTATTATATTTTAACCATCTATTTTTTGATTTTAATTGAATCATTTATTTAATTTTCCAATTTATATTTTATATATAATCTCATCTTTTTTCTTTTTTCTTTGGTTAAGTTATTATTGTTTAAGTTTTAGTATATTTTCCCTAATATATTCCTTCATTTCTTTTAATAATTTTGGTAATTGTTCTTCAATAATTTTGTTATATAATTCATCTTTATAATTCTCTTAGACTTATTTATTTACTATTTGAGACATTTAAACTTTAACCTTTTTTGATCCATGTATTTGTGTTATATCATATTATTATATTATTCAATCTTTTGTTATTTCTTCATCATTTTTTGCCTATTTTCACTTTTACTTCATTTTTTAATCTCCTTCCTCCCTACCCTCTCACACCACTTAACTCTTCTTTAGGTCATTTCTACAATCATATTCTTCATTATCCTCTTCTAATGATGAATCATTGAGTAAGGTTTAGGGTATGGTTATTAGAGTTATTTATTCATTGTTTGAGACCTTTAACTTTAACCTTTTTTTATCTATTTATTCGTGTTATATTATATTACTATATTATTCATTCGTCTATTATGTCATCATTTTTTTGACTATTTTCACTTTTACTTCATTTGACAATCTCCTCTCTCTCTACCCTCTCCCACCACTTAACTCTTCTTAAGGTCATTTCTACAATCATATTCTTCATTATCCTCTTCCTATGATAAATCATTTTAGTGTGGTTTGAAACGTCAATTCAAAATAGCATACATAGTTTAATTTAGAAGTGTTTACTCTATCATTCATGGACTTTGAAAAAATCATACCATCTATAATCATCGATTCATTAATATTTAACAATTATCGATTTGAATGAAGAGATATAGTTGCACTTGTATCTACTACGAATCAAATATAATAATTTAATATAATACATTTTATTTTTTAATATATATATATTAAATATATCTATATATATTAAATATATATATATCTATATATATATCTATATATATATTAAATAAAAAGTAAACAACTTGTAATAAATAACTATTTTAATATATAATAATTTATATAAATAATAAAAGAAGAAACATTGCCAACATGTAATATCTAACTTTTAATGATTTTTAGTATATATTATATTTGTTTTATTTATAAAATTTATTTAATATAAATAATTCCTAATATAACTTTTATTTCACCCACATTCTTGTGGATATTGACGCCTCAAAAGATTTACTTGGGGAGGTTATTTTGATGGTGAGGGATAGACCATGGTCTCAGATTCTTGATTATGAGGGTCTTCGTTTCCATTGTAGGAGATGCTTTTCTACAGGTCATTTGGCTGCAAACTATCAGAAATCTTGCTGTGGTTATGCTACTTGGTGGAAAGATGCTCTTCATGAGCATCTTACTGTGGGTGAATCTTGTGATCTAGATGATGATTTTGGGGATGATGTTTTGGCCTCTAAAGTTGTGGCTCCTGCTGCTATTGGTTCTCAGTTGCCACTCGTTGTTGTTGTTGCTACTCTTAAGGGTCTTTTGTAGTTGTTGTTGCTATTGGTTCTATTGTTGGTGTAGTTGGTTCTTCTATAGCTGTAGGTTCATTTGATTCTAAAATGGTTAGTTTGTCCACAAGTGCTGTTGCGACTGGTGATGCTGCTGCTGGTGATTTTGCTGCTATTATTATGACTGCTAGTTTGTCTGCAACTCCTATTACTGTTGTTGGTTGTGGGAGTGATACTCTTGTTTCTCTTCCCTTTTTTCCATTGTTGGCTTGTCCTTTGACATCCCCTTGCTCTAATCCTTCAGAGGATGATCTTTCTTGGATGGTTGTGTAAATAACGAAGAGAGGTCTTCCTAAGCATAATCACTCCTCTCAGTCCCTTGTAAATTTTGTTCGTGGTGGTCAGAAGGCTGCAAGGGTGGTTTAGCTTTGCTTTTCCCATTCTTGCTTGATGATGTTTGGCTGTTGTTCTTCTTTGTTTATCTTTGAAGCAACTGTTTGTATCTTTTGTGTTGTTGCGTTTTATGCTGCTGGTGTTGTTTGTCTAATGTTGTATTGTTTGAGCAACATTTTGTACCGAAAGTTGTAAAGGGTTTTAGGTCCCTTCAAAACCTAATTTTCCCTTATAATCAAAACATTTATTAAATATTTAGCTTCAAGACTTGATGTAAAAATATGCACACAGTTTATCTAGAAGTCTTGAAGCTAACTATTATGGACTGTGGAAACAAAATGCGATTAATTTATTAAATATGTTATTTATTTAAAAGATGGTGATAAAAATTAAGTTTATAGTTATGGATAGTGTTACGATCATAGTTAGGGTTAGAGATAGGTCTAGGATTAATATAATGGTTTAAAATTTATTGTAGGGTTAGAGTTAGGTGTAGGGTTAGGTTTAGGGTTAGGGACATAATTAGAGTTAGGGTTAAGATTAGGTCATTAAAATAACTAATTAACAATACTAAAAAAATATAATTAATAAAACATACATTTAATTTTTATCAAATCTAAAAAACAATAATTACAATACTATTGAGGCAAGTACTAACCACTACATGACACTTGTTATTATTATTATTATTATTATATAATCTTTTCGTTAAAAAAATCTCTTGTACTAAACCAAAAATAAATGAAGAAATAAAATACAAAACGTATGACAAAAACTCATAAATACAATGGATTCGGGAAGTCTTAAGTAATACCATTATAGACAATTTGCAAACAAAAGCAAAACATTCTAAACTGAGCAAATAAGAATTCAACAAATTTCACAACCGAAATGATTTTAAAAACCCCACTTTCAACAAACGAAGAGATAAGATAGAGACATTAAAAAATATGCTCAGAGAATATCGGTACAGGAAACCTGCAGCACGATAAATATATATAGAAAAACCTAATAAATAAATCTTGATAATTGCTTGTTAAGCTTTATGGTACCTATTTATGCGCATATATCTCTTTGAAATTCCCCATAGTTTCGACGAAGGATCTGTCAAAAAGGTGTGGAAAATTCTCTGTTAAAAGTATTTTTTTAATAAAATTTGTCTGAATGCTGAAAGCTGTGAAAAAGCAGTGAAAATTTATGTAAAATGGACTCCAAATACTATGATATTGCAAAAGAAGAAAGCTCTGAAATGGATCCGATGGTTTAAGTTAATAATTTTGCCAAAAGATCGCTCTGAAATTAAAATTATTTTTGCGAAGACAATCACTTTGAAATGGATCGAATGACTTAGATATTTTAGTATTTCTTTAATTCAAAAGAAAAAAAAGCTCTTAAACGGTTAAAGTGCTTTAGGTTGATTTTTTTTGCAAATAAATCTTTCTAAAATGAGCCGAATGCTCTGGTTTGATGTTTTGGCAAAGAAAGGTGTTTGAAATGGATCGAATAGTTTAGTTTATTGTCAATGGTAAAATAGCTCTGAAAGTGATCAAATACTTTAGGTCGATTTTTTTGTTTTGCTAAAATTCTTTCTGGAACGGATGAAAAATTTGAGGTAATTTTTTTGGAAAAAAATTGTTCTGAAACGGACTGAATGATATAGTTAAATGTTCTTGCAAAAAAAAAGCTTTGAAATGGATCAGATAGTTTACGTTAATAATTTGGCTAAAAATAGCTCCGAAACGGATAACATAGATTAGGTTGTTTTCTTTAAGAAATTTAGCGTCCCAAGGAATCAAATAGCTTAAATTGATCAGTTTTCGGAAATGTAGCTTGCAAACGGATCAAAATGTTAGGTTAATTGTTTTTCAGAAATTTAGCTCAAACGGATCGGATAGTTTAGGTTTTTCTTTTTTCCTTCCCAGAAATTTAGCTTTGAATCTGATCACCTGGTTTAGGTACTCGTTTTCCAGAAATGTAGATCTGGAAGTGATCGAATAGTTTAGGTTATTTTGTTTTCAGAAATTTAGCCCCAAAACAGATCAAATATTTTAGCTTAACGATTTTTATTGCTAAAAATTAGCTTTGAAATGGTTCGAATTGTTAGGTTATTTTTAACCCAAAAAGTGAGGTCTGAAACGGATCAAAAACCTTAGTTTTTCTGTCCTATGTTGTCAAAAATAATGCAGAAGACGGTGAAATCTATTTTTCAAACTTCGATACTATAATTTTTTTCACACACAGGTATGAATGGCTTTTTACTGAAACTTTTGGACGTTAAGGTGAAATGTTGAATATATGAGAGTTCATCAAGCAGGACAGCAGAAGATTGCATGATGATTGGTATCTTTTTCAGATTTCTTGAAGGTAAGCGTGTCGATGAAGCGGGAGAGAAACAGTTGCACTGTAATTAACGAGTTTAAAAATTGTTGTATGTAGCAAGTTTATAGAGTGGCACACCAGAACTTTAGATATTGATCAGCAGTTTTATACGTTTCCTGAATTTAAGAGGGTTCATAGAGGAGGGCAGCAAAATTTGCATGTTGACCAACATTTTTAATGAATTTCTTGATTTTAAGCGAGTTTATAGAGCAGAAGAGCAAAAATTTGCATGTTAATGAATACATTTTACATATTTCTTGAATTTAAGAAGTTTATAGAGGAAGACATGAGCAATTTGTGTTTTGATTGGCAGTTGTTATAGAAGTTTCTTGAATATAAGTGAGTTTGTAGAGCAGGAATTTGTTTTAGCGTTTTCTGAGTTTTGAATTTAGGATATTTTGTTGTTAAGATGTGAGGAGTGTTTTTTAAGCCTAAAACTTTAAGTGGATCAGGGTTTGAGTTCGGTTTGTCGGATGGAAAATGAGCTTCCACGGATGTCTACAACTGAAATCGTGGATATTCTCAAGAAAAAGCCCTTAGAGTTCCAATCCCTTTCACTAGCAAGTTTGCTATCAGAACTTATAAGGAGATCGCTTCTTGCCTTGCAGGTAAATAAAACATCATGTCTCTGGAAGTTATTTTTGTAAAGGATGAATTAATGACAGTAGTCATGAATAATTATTTTCATTCCGATGATGGATGAGAATTGAGATTTGTCAGCGGAAGTTTATTATCCAAAAAAAATTATTAACTGTTGAGGCTTCAATTTTATTTTAAATACTATTTTAGCTTAAATTTTATTTTGCATGAAAAATATTTGGTGAATCATTTAATTTATTGTAAGATTGCTTGAAACTATCACAGAATCCTTTAATTTTTCAGAGCCTCCTCGTCATAGATTGCTAAAGTACTTGGTCTGTAAATTTATAGTCGCATAAATTATCATATTTTTTGTGAAACTATGAAAAGCAAGTATTACTTTGGTTTGAAATGTTCTTTTAAATTATTATATTTTGATATTAGACAACCCTCTCTTTTTTCCTCGGGGGCTATGATCCTGCTTTTACATCATGTTTCGAACTCCTTCCACTTCCTCTGCTGGCTCACACAAACCTGGGACCTCACTTTTATCGGGGCAGCATTTTACTGCTGCACCGGGTCTGGCCTTGAAATGTTTTCTTAAATTAAATTGTTGCATGAATCTTTTATATTTGTATATATATGGTGGAAATATTATAGAATCCTTCAGTTTCTAGTAATCTCCACTCACATAGACGTGTAAAATACACAATCTTTCATTAGTCTTAAACAAAGGGTTAAGATTATTTAAAATTTTAAATGATAAAATTATAGTAGTTCTGTAAGGTGTTGCTGGTTTTTGTTGAATGAAGAAAAAATGTATTACTCTAGCTGTAATAAATGCTACTTGTAAAATACTATTTTTATATCAGTGGCAAAAATTTCACAGAAGCCTTTAACATCCAACTTCAGTATAAAATAGTCTACTTTTCATTGAAAATTTGAATCCTAAAGTTCTGATTTTTTTTTTCTTAAATGCCATATTCTCATTATTATATTTGCTTGAATTATCTTTCTAGTTGTCATTTTTGGAACAACGGTATATCAGAGAAGCCTCAATTTTTTGTAACATTCAATCTTGTCCACCACTAAAATGTCCAGTCTTTTAATTTACTGTTGTCTTCTGAGTTATGATAAGCTTTTCTTCTGAGTTATGATAAGCTTTCGTTAATGATGGAAGTAAGTATTACTTGAGATTGAAATCTGTTTGTAAATTAATATTATTGCTTCTCACCTTGAAATTTTCTGTAGTGCACTGAAATTATCATGCTATCCTTCAGATGTTCTAATCCCAAATCTCATGGACAAGTGACATGCTTAGTTTTTTATTAGATTTTTGAGGCATGTGAGTGTTATTTCTTTTTAAGTGACCAAAACTAATCATTACTTTAGCTTGAAATGTTTTAGATTTTTAAATTAATATTTTGCACCATTGTTTTTTTTTGATACGTAAGAGGTAAAATTATATTAATCTGTCAAAAAAGGTAACATATTCCTACCCGTTGGGTCGATCCAAGAGACCCACATGCCAGAGTAATCTTCAAATTTCAGACCAGACCCCTACCACCTAACTACTACATTTTTAAGACAAAATGGCTGCTCTAGACCTATAAGAGATACATATGTATTCTGACTGCTTATATCGTGGCCACCAGACACAGAAAATATACTCAAACCCTAGCCTAGACTTATGTGGAACTTATAGAGCTGACAAAAAAAAACCATCGATTCATTACCAGTTACTCCTTGCCATTTTCCTGCACGAATTCGATGAAATCTCCCACCCAATCAAAGTCATGCACAGGGACTAAATGGAGCATTCTCTTCAAAATATTTACACCCACAACAGCCCTTTCATGGTGCCCTAGCAGAGCGGCACCCTTCAAAGTCCAGTAGGAAAGGGTAACACCCTTCAAGTCTAGTAGGAAAGGGTAACACCCTTCAAGTCCAGTAGGAAAGGGTAATGCTTAACAACCTGTCCCGGCATAGCAAGGAGATTCTGCTCACGGGGCCTAGGAATGTCTAACCCCAACGAAGCAGCTTCAAGCACCTTCGCCAGGCCACCCAACAACATAGGTTTAAACATCCTTCATATTAGCATTTCCACCTCTGCTTTTTTGGTAACTGTAAATCCAAGAGCACAATAGCATACCTTGAAGCAATCTCGGTATTGACTCGATACCATTCCCCTTCTGCTAGAAAATCCTTTCCCAAAATCAATTTCATAGCGCCAATTGACAAGAAATCTGTCTCTAGCAGGATGCGTTTGAGCCTCAACTTGGATATAGTGCCTAGGAAGGCCATTTGCCTTTTGTCACACACCAAACGGATCGGGGTGTCCATGCCTCCGCAAACTATGCACTCTGTAGACATGCACACGATGAAATTGGACCTCTTCACCATACACAAGCTAGAACATACCAAAAGTTATGGAAGAGAAAATGAGTTGTTACTACCCATAGGGAGTATTTATAAACTCATTCCAGTCATTTTAATGCAATCCTTCAAGTGCTGAGATAGGCATTCGGCCTTCACACATGTGAATAGGCAATTCAAATTAAACATCTTTTCCTTGAAATTATTTAGCCACTGACACGAATGATATTACAATGGGGAGGACGTGCCAACTTGTGCGCAATGTCTGAAGTCATAGCTGTATGAAGAGGGTGATCATGGTGATAGCCGAGTCTAGTTTTCAAGATGCAAATTGTGTACCGAAATGTCAAATCATAATCTACCAATGCTTATGATATATCGACCCTATTAGTCGATGTCGTGGCTTTCCACACCATCGATGTGGAAAGCTTTAGTGTCCACCTTTCATCTGGCGTCTAGCTAGGTCATCCATAATCCAAATTAAATCCTCTTAATACCTTTATGAAATTAGATTGTCACCGCTCCCTCAAACAAGATATTGGCTATATGCCTTCATGTAAATATTTCTATGTGAAGTTCTTTCTTATGAGGTAATCCTTTCGAAAAGATGTTGGATGTATAGATAACAGACTACCATGTCTAGTCAAGCTCGATTCATGTTTGTCGAATCAAAGAAGAGAGTGACTAGCTGTCAATGATAATTTTGAAAAACTTGTCGGCTGCTCCCCTGTTAACCACTTTATCAACCATTGAGTTGCCCTCACAATAGACATGTTGGAAACTATATTCATTGAAAGTTCAGATTATTGTCATAGCCTTGTCTAGCAAGATGTTGAGCTTTCAATTTGCTAACTTCCCAGATCTTTGAGCATTAATGACAAGGGTTGAACCACCTTCTATCTCCATGTTTCGAATTTTCAGTTGTTGGCAAACTTGGAGACTAGAAACCAGGGCTTGAAATTTTGCCAGATTGTTAGTGCCCTCCGGAAGTGGCAATGCCTGCTCACCAATTATCCGTCCCTTCCAGTCTCTTAAAACACAACTAGCCCTAGATGGGTTGGGGTTACCTCCGACAACCCCATCAAAGTTTAGTTTGAACCAATTCTGTTGGGGGGGGCTTCCATTGAATTTGAGTTCTTTGATTTTGCTCTTTTTAGTTTTTTATATTACCAAAAGCTGGGATGCGAAGTCCGAACCAAGATTTTCGCATCAAGCCATCCCAATCTATGAAAGTTGTCTTCTGAAGGTTTAAACTTGCCACTTTGATGTTGACCACCTCCACAATGGCCACTTCCAGTTTGCAAATGAAAGCAGGCTAGCACATCTTTGAGTCCCGAAAAAGCCTTCTATTCCGTTCCTTCCATACTTCCCATATTTGCAACGATAGACTTGATACCCAGAGGGATGAGAACATGGAATTTTGCCTCAAGATTGGCCAAGATTTGAAAAGCATCATTATATCATTTGGTAGAGCACTGTGCCACTCCATTTTGGCGCAAAGCTATTTCTAGCATGCCTGTGTGAAAGGGCATTCAAATAATAGATAATTTACGCTCTCCTCCACGCACTTGCATAACACACATCTTGAAGGACCCCTATAACTCATCTTTGCAAATTTATCTCTTGTTAGAATCCTTTTCTGAAGAGCAGCCCACGCGAATACTCCAGCCTTAGGGAGACATTTCCCACTCGAGCATAAATTCCAAGGAATTGTGGTTTCTTCCTCTTGCTTGCCCATAATTCTGAAGCCGTCTTCAACATTATATTGCCCTGTGTTTGAACCCAACCATACTATATTATCCTTCCCTTCATTGATGTTGATGATTCTGCATTTCAAGGCTTTATCCAATTGCTCAACTTCATTGTTGGGTAAAGTTAGACACCTATAATCTTTCTAATGCCAGCCTAGGATGTCGTCAACCATCCTTTCCTCTAGGTAGTCTCTCACCTTTGTGCCCCATAGCTAGGGAAAAATTCTTTTTGAATGTTCCACATTTATTGAATTTGATAAACTTGGAAGGCCTCCTAGGAGTCTTCCCAAAACAAGGCAGTGTGGCCATCCCTGATGTCCCAGGAGATGAAGTCAATGATCAGTGATCTGCACTCCCTCATAAATTTCCAAATGCAAGAACCTCTTGGTAGATTTTCTGCAATTAGAATACTTCTATCATCTTCATTGGAGAGATATTTAGTTTGGAAAATTCTTGCCCATTTTGATGAACTGTCCCTATACATTCTCCAGATCAATTTAGCACCTAGAGTGTAATGTCCCAAGTCTGATTTGAGTTCTTAGGCCGACTTGTTTTGGAAAAAAAGTGTTTTTAAACACTATTGATAAAAAAAAATTAATAATTAGGAGCTTTGTGGGCTGACCTCTCTTGAGGGGCCAAATCAAAATTTGAATTTAATAATTCTTCTGGCCGACATACTTTCTTGTTGGTGGTTTGTTTAATTTAAATTGGTGACCAACTCCTTAGTCAATCATCACGAATTCTAGACTCTTGTCTTGCCAAGTTGACAGAGGGTGTAACTACTTTGACTTGGGCACTTAGGTATCAAGCGTAGCTTCAATACCTGAGAGTATTCGTGTTCTTGCTTCCGCCATTTCTCATGACTCATAGGACTCTCTTGATCGGGCTGTAGGTGCGACTAGTTTTGAAGGTTGGAGGAAGGAACAGAGATAGCGACTGGTGAGATTGGGAACCAGCGAATTAAGAGACGGCATATTGAGTGGAGGCGGCATTATCCGATCTGGTTGAGCCTCACGGTTCTGGCCGAAGCTCGTTCGACAGAGGGCTCGTTTGACAGTCCTCTGTCGAGTAAGGCATAGTAGTGCTCTCTTCCCATATCGTAGGCATCGCAAGCATTATTAGGTGTTAGTGCCACTACAATTCATCGGGTGTCCATTCTGAGGGTGCGCACGCCAATTGTGGATTCCATATCGCACAACACTGTTTCTCCGTGTATGCAAATTGATTCCAATATATATTATATCTGATTTTGAATCTTCATGGTGTCATTCGTATGATCGGGCATTTATTTATGTCTGAGTAAAGTTTGTATTGGGTGCACGATGAACTTTGGGAAGTTGTTGTGTTAAGTGTTATTTCTTGCTGTAGAATTTTACAATCGGATATAATAAACTCTGTGGTTGCATGTTCTAGTATATCGAATGATATAAAGCTGATATTCGGTGGTTCTCTGGTGCTTTGTTTTTTTTTTTTTTTATGAATCTTGCTTCTATTGATTCCGTCTTGCTGAGAGTTCTATCTGTGCGTGAATTTTCAGTCGAGTACACAAAATTGTATTTCTATTTGTTGCTATTTGGCTAGGTATTTTTACAGTGGTATTAGAGCCGTAGACCCTACTAGCCTGAGGGTATTTTATGTAGTTGAGTCAAAGAGATCAGCACGCCATTGAGAGGGAAAGAACAAAAGCAGCGACAGAGTCTTCCGGAATAGGAAATAGAGGTAAGAAGATGGGAGACAAAGATGATCAATTTGAGAATTTCTTGAAAAAGATGGCCCATGTGCAGGAGCAAATGGCCAAGCAGGAAGAGCAAACGAACCATATGTTACAATTAATGATGCAGTCCATGAATGACAAGAACAACTGTTGCAAATCAGCTTCAAACAATGGCCCGAAAGGCAGTCATTCCAACAATTCTGGATCTGAAAATCAAAGCAATAAGATTATGTGCCCCACACAACCCACTTTTCTACCCAAGCATGGACCAAATCATGGAGGTGAAGAACAGAGTCTAGCAGAAGGCGATATCAACGCAAGTATGGAAGCTTATATGCAGATTGATCTTGAGATAAGGCACTAGCTTCCATTCATTCAATTTCACAATATAAAGAATGGATCGAAGGGAAGCCAAGTAACTTACCACCCCAATAGGAATTTGCAGCACATGGTGAGTAAGCTGACACTTCCAACATTTGATGGCTTAGGGAAGGTGACTGCACAAGCATGGATACAGAAGTTGGATACATAATTTTCTCTCAGCCCCATGATCAAAGAAGAAGCTATCAAGTTTGCCATTCTACATTTGGAGGGTTTAGCTCATGAGTGGTGGCACCATGGCATTGTGACTTAGGGATTTGGACAAGTATCTACATATGCAAATTTCACACATAAGCTGATAGAAAGATTTGATAGGAAAGATCCTGAAGCATACTTCCAGGAGTTGACAAGACTCAAGCAAACAAGCACCATGGATGATTATGTTTTAGAATTTCAAAGACTCGCGTTGATGGTATCTGATGTTTCAGACAAGAGGCTCATGTTCTTTTTCATTGAAGGTCTATCAGAGTCTTTTCGTGGCTTGGTGAGAGCTTTAGAGCCAACAACATTAGAGGAAGCTATCCGAAGGGCTTTGAGTCTTGAAGATTCCACCCAGAAAGGGAAGTCTATTGGCAAAAGTGCACCAGTAGGGCAGACAAAGAAGCCTTTCATTAAGGCTAATCCACCACCTAAGGGCCCTCCTCCAGGACCACATGAAATGTCAAGGAATGAACTCCGTAAGAAGGGCTTGTGCTACTATTGTAAAGAAAGTGGAATGAACGTCACAGATGTCAAGGGAGGGGTCGGGTCTACTACATTGAAGTGGTTTCCGATGATGAGGCAGAAATCGAAGAAGGGGGCAATGAGGAGGTCACTAATGAGGGAGAACAAGAAGTTGTGATAGAAGGAGGCCCCACGGGAGGTACTCTTGCAACACTTTTAGGTGCACCACGATACCATTCTCTTCGAGTTCAAGGAGTCCTTCAAGGTCAGAGAGTGAGAGTGTTGATAGATAGTGGAGCTACTCATAATTTCATTGACACTTAGAATTGATAGATGAGCTACATGGAGCAATGTATTTTTCCAAGATTGATCTACGTTCAGGATATCATCAGATTAGAGTCAGAGATGGGGATGTGCATAAGACAACTTTCAGATGTCATTATGGGCATTATGAGTTCTTGGTGACGCTATTTGGGTTAACCAATGCCCTCGCTACTTTCCAATCCTGCATGAATCAGGTATTCATTCTTCAGTTGAGAAAATTTGTGTTGGTTTTCTTTGACGACATCTTGATCTATAGTAAGAAATGGGAAGAACATTTGAAGCATATAGAGGAGGTACTTGACATTCTTGAGAAGAATTCATTTTATGCTAAGATGTCAAAATGTGAATTTGGGATGACTGAGATTCTATATTTGGGTCACAAGATCAGCGCACAAGGGGTTAGTGTTGATGAGGAAAATATCAAGGCTATTCAGGAGTGGGCTAGGCCCAAGAACTTGACACAATTGAGAGGGTCTGTGGGTCTTTGCAGCTACTACAGAAGATTCGTGAAGGGTTTCTCCCAGCTTGCGGCACCATTGACAAATCTGACTAAGGAGCTTTCACTTGGAGTCCCATGGCACAATAGGCATTTGATAAACTCAAGGAGTTAATGAGTTCATGTCCTGTTTTGGCTATTCCAGATTTCTCATCCCCTTTTGTACTTGAGTGTGATGCTTCAGGGGAAGGTATTGGAGTAGTGTTAGTGCAAAACAAGCACCCCATAGCATATGAGAGCAGGAAACTCACAAATGCAGAGAAGGCTTTCTCCATCTATGATAAGGAGATGTTGTCGATCATGCATGCCCTTGCTAAGTTTAGGCAGTACCTGGTCTGTGGGAAATTTGTGGTGAAGACGGATCATAACAGCTTGAAGTACTTCCTCAATTAGCGAGACTTGAATGATAGACAGCAGAAATGGGTAAGCAAACTCCAAGCTTATGATTTTGATATTGAATATGTGAAAGGCAAGAACAATGTGGTAGCCGATGCTCTCTCTAGGAAGCCTTACATTTGTGCCATGACTGATGTATCTACTGATTGGAAGATGGCATTATAGCTGAGTATGCTAAAGATTCCTTTGCTAACGACATCTTGGAGGGGAAGATAAATGATGACAGGTACAAGGTGATGGAGGAGCTCATTCTCTACAAAGATCGGGTCTATCTTGTGCCTCAATCCAAGATCAAGAATAGGATTATAAAAGCTTGCCATGACACTCCTCTTGTTGGACATCCAGGATTCTACAAGACGTACAAGCAAGTAAGAGGACGTTTTGCATGGAAGGGGCTGAAGAACGATATATTGCAGCACGTGAGAGAATGTTTGGTGTGCCAACAAAATAAAACAGAACGTGTTACCAGCTAGTTTGTTGCAACCCTTGCCCATCCCAAATCAAAAGTGGGAAAGCATATCGATGGTTTCCATCATGGGACTTCCTAAGGTGCAAGGTAAAGATTGTATTTATGTTGTGGTGGATAGGCTCACTAAATATGCTCATTTCTATGCCATTACTTCGGAATTTAAGGCTCCTCAAGTTGCAGATCCGTTTTTTAGAGAAATTTTTAGACTTCGTGGGTTGCCAAGAAACATTGTGAGTGACAGGGACAACAGATTTATAAGTTTGTTTTGGCAAGAACTCTTTCGTTTGGCTCACACAGAATTAACTCTTAGTACTAGCTATCATCCCCAAACGGATGGACAAATGGAAATCGTGAATAAGCGGATTGAAGGATATTTGAGAAACTATGTGACGGGGCAGCAACCAGCTTGGGTGAAATGGCTACATTTTGGAGAGTTTTGCTACAACACCACACATCACATGTCCATTGGGATGTCCCCTTTCAAAGCATTCTATGGTTACAAGGCTACCTCCTTCATGAATCTGATCCTTGCAGATTGTAGAGTTCCAAGTGCTAGAGACATGGTACAACAAAATGTGGACATCATGAACTCATTGAAATAAAATTTGCAGTGTGCCCAAAATCAGCAAAAGTTATATGCAAATCAGTGAAGGACTGAGAGGGTTTTTGAAGTTAATGACATGGTGTATTTGAGATTGCAGCTATACAGACAGTCATCTCTCAAGGGGAACGAAGCGGAAAAGATGAAACCAAGATTCTATGGGCCATTCAGGATCACAGGGAAGATTGGAGAAGTTGCATATGAGCTCGAGTTGCCTCCAGGGAGCAAAATTCATTCATAATATTTTTCATGTATCATGCTTGAAGAAGGCGTTGGGACAACAAATCACACCATCAATGGAGTTGCCACCCCTAGATGATGAAGGCAAGCTAATTCTTGAGCCCGAGAAGGTGTTGGATGTAAGAGAGAAGCGGCTGAGGAACAAGGTCATTCCAGAATATTTGGTGAAATGGAAGAATCTGCCTGCTAAAGATGCAACATGGGAGGGCGTGGAGATTTTTGAACATCCCAATCTGAGGTTGCTGGAGGACCAACAAAAGTATGAGGGAGGGGACTGTAATGTCCCAAGTCCGATTTGAGTTCTCAGGCCGACTTGTTTTGGAAAAAAAGTGTTTTTAAACACTATTGATAATAAAATAATTAATAATTAGGAGCTTTGTGGGCCGATCTCTCTTGAGGCACCAAATCAAAATTTGAATTTAATAATTGTTCTGGCCGACATACTTTCTTGTTGGTGGTTTGTTTAGTTTAAATTGGTGACTAACTTCTTAGTCAATCATCACGAATTCTGGACTCTTGTCTTGCCGAGTTGACAAAGGGCGTAGCTGTTCTGGCTTGGGCACTCAGGTATCGAGCGTAGCTTCAATACTTGAGAGTATTTGTGTTCTTGCTTCCGCCATTTCTCATAACTCACAGGACTCTCTTGATCGGACTGTAGGTGCGACTAGTTTTGAAGGTTGGAGGAAGGAACAGAGGTAGCGACTGGTGAGATTGGGAACCAACGAATTAAGAGATGGCGTATTGAGTGGAGGCGGCATTATCCGATCTGGCCGAGCCTCACGGCTCTGGCCGAAGCTCGTCAAACAGTCCTCTGTTGAGTAAGGCATAGCAGCGCTCTTCCCATATCGTAGGCATCGCAAGCATTATTAGGTGTCGGCGCCACTACAATTCATCTGGCGTCCATTCTGAGGGTGCGCATGCCACTTGTGGATTCCAGATCGCATAACACTATTTCTTCGTGTATGTGAATTGATTCCAATATATATTATATCTGATTTTGAATCTTCATGGTGTCATTCGTATGATTGGGAATTTATTTCTGTCTGAGTGAAGTTTGTATCAAGTGCATGATGAACTCTGGGAAGTCGTTGTGTTAAGTGTTATTTCTTGTCGTAGAATTTTACAATCGGATATAATAAACTCTGTGGTCGCATGTTTTGGTATATCGAATGATATAAAACCAATATTTGGTGGTTCTCTGGTGCTTTGTTTTTTTTTATAGAATCTTGCTTCTATTGATTTTGTCTGGTTGAGAGTTCTATTTGTGTGTGAATTTTCAGTTGAGTACACAAAATTGTATTTCTGTTTGTTGCTATTTGCCTAAGTATTTTTACATAAAGCTCTATTAACTTTTGGCAGATCTTTGAGTCCAGTCCCCCCCTTTTCTTTGGCTTTGCACACCTTATCCCAAGCTATTAATAATATTTTGTTTTCTTTCGAGGTTCCTTGCCAAAAATACTCTCAATTTCCAATTCAACGATTGATATGATTTAGTTGGGAGACATAGACAAGAAAGAAGGTAAATTGGTATCATAGGAATAATTTCCTTCAACATTGTAATTCTGCTTGCCCAAGAGACCCACCTTCCTTTTCATGATTCCATCTTCTGTTTAATTTTGCTTTCCAAAGGTTCTAACAATTTACTGTTTCTTAGCCCTTTGGCCAAAGGTAGACCAAGATAGGTGCTAGGTAGATTTCCTTTCCCGAACTTCAAAATCTTGCCAATCTCTTATTCTTTCCTTGCTTGCGTATTGAAGAAGAATTTTTTTGATTTTGTTTCACTAACCTCTTGCCCTGAGGCCTAAGAGTACTGGTCAAGAATCTGTTTGAAGAACAAGGCTTCCCTTCTTTTGGCAGCCCCGAACAACATCATGTCATCTGCAAATTGCCGACGAGTTACAATTGGTAGATTGCTTGTTACTTGAATGCCTTCCAATTTGTCGCCTGCAACAGCCTTTAAAATTGACTTGCCCAATGCTTCCGCCATGATAATGAATAAAAATGGGGATAAGCGGTCCCCTTGAAGGATACCTCTGGAGCTCTCAAAGAACCCCTCCGGAGTGCCATTTAGAAGGATAGAGAAATGCAGGGAAGAGATGCATTCGAATATTCAATTGATCCATTGCGTATCAAAACCAAAAGCCCTCAAGGTCTTGCACAAAAATCTCCAATCCTCCCTATCATAGGCCTTCTTGATGTCAAGTTTTATCAACATACATTGCCTATTATTCTTCTAAATGGAATGTATTGCCTCTTGAGCAATGACCACTCCATCTAGTATGGATCTGCCTAGCACAAACCCAGTTTGTTCTTCCAAGATTAGTTCATGAAGGATCAATTTTAGGTTGTTTGCAATGGCTTTTGTTAAAGTTTTGTAGATTGTGTTGCATAGGGCAGTGGGTTGAAATTCATCCAAAGATATCTTCTTTTCCTTCTTGGGGATCAATGCTATGAATGTATTGTTCATTTCTCTCAGAAGTTTACCTGAAGCCCTAGAATCTTTAATTGCAGCAGTTAGGTCTCTCCCAACAATGTCCCAACAGTGTTGGAAAAAGCTAGTTGGAAAGCCATCCGGACCTGGGGCTTTGTCCAAGTGGAGTTGAAAGATTGCTATCTTGATCTCTTCTTTTGTAAAGGCAGCCATTAACATTTTATTTTGTGCTTTCGTTATCAACTGGGGGATGCCTTGTAACAAATTATTTTGAGATTCCAAATCTAAGCCCTCTATGTTGTTTAATAAACTGCAGAAGTAGGAGGCTGCCTCTTGTGAGATAGATTCAAGATCCTCCAGCATCCTCCCATCCGCCTTCCTGATTCTGATGATGTGATTTGCCTCCCTTTGCATCTTAGTCACATTATGGAAGTATTTTGTATTTCTGTCTCCTTTGATCCATGTCTCTCTTGATTTTTGCCGCCAAAATATCTCTTCCTTGGATTGCACTTCTTCATATTCTTTTAGAAGCTCCTATTCTTTCAAAAAAAATTTATAGTTCATTCCACTCTCGAAGACCTTTTCATTCAAATTTTTTAGATCTTCCTCCACCCTTCTTTTTGTCTCAAATATGTCCTTGAAGCACAACTTGTTCCATTCTTTAAGTTTTTGTTTAACCAGTTTCATTTTGGTGACAACTTTGAACATCTTTGATCCTTCCGTATTGGTTTCTTCCCACCATTGTGTGATTAGATCGTGGAAATTCTGCGCTTTCAGCCACATGTGCTCAAACTTGGAAGGACATCTAAATGGCCTTCCCCCCCCATGATCTCTAACTTGATAAGAAAGTGATCTGAGCATGAATGTGGAACAATACTCCGTTCAAGTGTGAATGGGAATGCACCAAGATCACCTTTAAACAAGTATCTGTCTAGCTTCTCAGCTATATTGCTGAAACCCAAGTGTCGATTGGTCCAAGTGAAATTTCTGTTTACCATTTGAATTTCCATCAAACTATTATCTTCTACAAATTGCTCAAAGTCAGCCTGAGATTGGTATCTCCTCTCCACTCCCCCTTGTTTGTTGCGATTGTGCGATATGGCATTGAAATCTTTGCCCAAGATGTAAAACTCCCTTGGTTGAGAGCTACGAAGTTGCCGATTTCGCCCCAAATTTTTCTTTTTATTTTTGATGCAGCAGGTGGGCCCACAAACGTTGATTAGGATGAAGGCTAGTTTGGACGACACACTTTTGACTCTGCAAGCCAACCAATGTTTTTGCACTGTTGTCCTCTCTACATACACATACTGAGGTCTCCACAAAGTGATCGGATCCCCTGAAGCACCTTCTGAGTCCACTGATTCCATACACCACAGTCGGCAGTTCCTCTTAAACATTTCAGCATCCTCTTTCTTGATTTTGGATTCTTGAATCAAGAAAATATCAGCTGTTGATATCTCCATGAAGCGTCTTACTAGGCGCTTTTTGTTAGGGGCGTTTAAGCCCCTAACATTCCACGAAAGGACCTTCATTGTTCCCCAGGAAGGGTAATGCCCTTCCCGGATCTTAGCATCATTGTAGTGATCTTAACTTGACCTTCAGTCTCACCATCCTCAACCCTCTTTTTCCAGTTTGGTTTCCTGCCTTAACTTTTTGCTTTTTCTGCAATCTGGAGATTTCTTGCTCACATCCCTCTGCTTGATTCCTAACTTCCCTGAGTTTGGAGTGTAGGCTTCTTTGGATTGCATTTTTGGCTCTTCAGACTCTAAGCCACTGTCAACCTCCATTTGATTGTCTCCTAGCTCCTTTTCCTCTTCCAAGTTTATTTGAAGCTCCCCATCTTCGAGTAGTTCTTTGCCTTTCGGATCCATTTCAGTGTTCTTTATTGCCCATACCTCATCCCCTTCCAAGGGCCTGTGATGCCCAACAATTTGCAGCCCACCTTCAGAATGTCTTCCACTTCATCCATCACTTGTCTTGTCTCTTCAACATCTTCTAGGTTAGGCATTTCATTGGTCTCAACTTCAATTATGGGCTCAGTTGCCTTGTCAAACATGGGCATCAGTCCACAATCAATTTGTTCTTCTTGATAGCCTTGAGATGTGCTTTCCCCTAGATGATTCCTTGATGCTTTGTTGGCTGTTATTGGAACAATCGCTTTGGGCGTGTCCCCAACCCCCAAGTTGTTTTCCCCTAGAGGTGCCCCCCGTAAGTTTCCCAGGCCCTTTCGCTTTTTTGGGTTATTGATCCGCATGTTGGCATGGAATTCCTTTCAATTTTTTGTACCCAAACCCCATCCTCCGTTATTATTTCTATCTCATCCAATTTGGTGCTGTTTGGGTTTATTTCAATGCAAATTCTTCCAACTATGTTGATGCCAGTCAGCAATGCCTCTTCATCAAACATATGAAAGATCCCAGTTCCCCACCTAGGCTGGCTAAAATCTCTCTATCCCAAAATTCACATGGCAAGTTGTTCAATGTCACCCACCACATTACTTTTTCCATTTCATGCTTGAAGGGGTTGAAATTGGGCTTCCAATTTTTAATGTAGAATCCCACTCCATCCATCTAGAGGTATTTTTCATTCATGATGTCTATTTTTAATACTTCCGAAGAGCAAAGGATTAACAAAAAATCATTAGGCAGGAATCTTACACTTACCTCTTTCCCCTAGTGATCAAAACACCAATCCAAATTCTGCTTTTGGTGCAACCCTTGCTATACCACTTTGTGAAGAATGCCCTCTTTCTCAGATGCTTTTTTGACAGTAGAAGGGCCTTGTTTGGGACTACCACCACCTTATTGTTTAATGCCTTGCTTTTGTTTTGGATGATTTGGTTCCTTATCTTTGAAGTTCTACTGTCCTTCCTTCTGCTGGTTCCTACTCCTTGCACTCTAATGATTGCCGTTTGTTTTCCTCGATGGGAGATTGCGCCCCTGCTGATTCAGATGAATCACATTCCCGCCTATGGCAAACAGAGGCATTCTTTCTCCTAGATCCTCCGGTTCAATTGATCCACTACCATTCTCCAACTTTGATTGATGATTTTGCCCAAATCGACCATACCTTCCTTTTTGACCCCTTCAATTCTGATTTCCCTCCATCGTTGATTTCATCCATCCCGTCTGATTGCTCCTCCAAGCCGATTGCCCTTGTCTCAGCTCTGGGCTTCCCTGATGTCCTCCAATTGGCTTCCCTCCTTCCAGGCACTGTTGATTGCCACCGATCTTACCTTGGAGCCATTTGACGCCCAGGGTTTTTGGCTTCCCCTATACCGTGCTTCCAGTGATTCATGACCTTGCGATTCCTAGTGTTCCTCCAGCATGAAGGTTCTTAACCATGCAATGAACCGGACCAATTTTTTCAAATTTTACAATGAACAATCCAGTACAACAAGAACCCGTTAAAGGTCAGCTCAACTCATAACCAGCAATTAAAGAAAGACTCAACGCCAAGAATGTGCTTTCCGACCCGACTAGGGTAAGTAGCTACCATATGACGGAGTAACAGAAAGTAAATACAATGCTGAAAGACTCAACACCACGGATGTGCTTTCAAACCCCAGTAGGGCAAGTAGCGACCATCTGGCGGAGTAACAAAAGTAAATACAATGCTGAAAGAAAGCTCTACCACTTATTCAGCGGGAGCGAATACAATGTAAGAAGTGCAAAGCTTTAATTCCCTTCTTGGCGGAATACCATCCAAGAACTTAAGTGTGTAGTTCATTCACCCATCTCTGGCGGTAAACCGTCCAAAGATTATTAGGTTTGCTGCTCTAAAACTAAGTAATTGCAGAATATAAAAATGACTGAAATAGTACTACTATTAACAGCCTTACAATGCACAATCTGCAGATTACAAAGTGTTACAAACTGTTAAACCAAAGCAACAACTGATAGAATGTTGTTCCGACTTATTTGACTTCACAATATAGATAAAACAATGCTTGAACTGAACTTCTGGAAGTCTGATATAAAATCAGCAATTCTGGAAACACCAACCAGCAACACAGTAACCCACTAAAAAGCTCATAACTCACTCAAAACCCAACCAAATCACTTCAAACTTGATGTATAATGACCCTAAGATGATGGCGACCAAGATAGAGTTATGAAACTACCCCAAACTATTGTTATTTATTTTTGCACAAATTCCAAGACAACCCAGCAATGAAAAAACCCTCAAAAGGGCGATTTTGACAAGATAAAATCTAAGACTTGCTAATAAAATCTGAAACTCACCAAAGAGGGGCGCCCTAGGGTGAGAATGGCATAGGTAAAGTACCCAGAACCAAACAAAAATCGTACAATGATTTATAAGCTAAAACTACCTTCAGCCATGCCAAAATCAGCAACTGTAAAACTGTCCAATCTTTGAAAACCTTCAACCTTGATGCTCTGTCTGCAAATCTGGATGAGAAGCAGTCTCTGAAGCCTTAGCTAGGTGCTATCTTTCAAGCACGAAACCAAGAGAAATGGCTAGGAGGTATGCATCCCTCGAAGTAACTCTGAAAGTATTTCAGCAGCATAACAGTATGATAGAAAATAAGATGCCAAATGAAGAATAGAAGCCTCCTTTTATAGACTTGAGAAGAATCTTCCAAAAGCATCTAGAAGGGTGCCCAAACCAAGGTCAAAGCATTTCAAATTTGAAGTTGACTCCTTATCCCTCCAAAGTGGCGTCCCTTTTTGAAGGCAAAATAAAACATTTAAATAAAATATTTCTCTCCTTAAGTTGGCGTCCAATTTCCTCAAGAGCAATTTGACTTTAGAAATATAAAAATATTTCTTCATGAGAAAATACCCCTCAAGGTCCCCTTCTTTAAAACAACTTAAAGTCATATTACTAGGACAAGGGGTTATTTTATAAAATAAAACATTATTGTCTTTAAAATACTTATTTCTCCAAAATGAACCCCTTAAGCCAAAAATCAGAATTACCCAATGAATTGCCAGAAGAGGAAAGTTGACGGAGCTGGTGCTGACTGGACCACTGCTAAAAATAGAATTTACTAAAAATAGTAAATTCATGAAGTTGCCCGAAATGCAAAACTGACCATACCACCGCGAAGCTCTCAGAAAACCCAGAAGGAATCCAGAATCAAAACACACCCAAACTCCAACAAGCAAAACCCTGAATCTTCAAGAGAACCCATCAAGCAGCGAAACCCTAATTCTTGGTGGCAGGAATAGGCTATCAATCACTAAAAGTGAAGTGCTAAAAGCGGGGACATTACACGCTGCGAAGAGGAGAGTGAAGGGGAAAATCCTTCTTTGCATCATCAGCCCATGACCCCACCCTTCGATCCATGCGAAAAATTGCAGAGCTTAATTAATTTTTACCTATGTTCCACGACATTTATGGGACAGGGATGGCAGGGGACGCATTTCCGGGACGTTTCTTAGGGGGCCATTTTTAGGGGACGATGACATACAATATATATATATATATATATATGATTTTTTCAAAATTTATTAATATATTATAGAGAGAGAGAGAGGGAAAGAGAGAGATATGTCAAATTAATAATTGATAACAACAATATCAATATGTAAATAAATCGCGAGAGCAGTGCATAACAGCATAATAAATGTCATTAAACTTATTATTGTAGCCAATGATCCGGGTATGTTTGTATTTCATTGGGAATCAATATAAATTAGATTTTGAAGGAAATGTCTGCTGCTGTAATCAAATCAGACTTATATCAGACTTGTAATGCAATGTATCAGACTTGATATAGTGCAAATAAAATCAGATTTGAGGTTGAATGTTTCATATTTGTTGATGTTATGATAGCGGTTATCATTTCTATGTTTTATGCAAATGATTTGGCATTAAAATTCAATCAAACACAAGCATAAACATTCAGAAATCAGAACTGTCACTTTGCATGCCAAGTGTTTGACAAAATGTCAAATAGCCTAAACACAAAAATCACCTTAGAAAGGAGGATGAAATATTTAAAAAATCAAAATTTTAAATGCTTTTTTAACCCAAGAAGCTCCCTGTCCATAGCCGTCCCCGGTATGACGAGGAACGTTTCCAATGTCCCCCATCCGCACTGGGGACAGGGAAACGTCCCCAAAGGGCAGGGGACATATCCTCCCGTTTCGTGCTAGTTGGGCTGTTTCGGGGACGGCTGGGGGATGTCCCTTTTGTGTCCCTCCGTCATGGGGACGGCAGGGGACGGGGACAGTGGGTTTTGGGGTAGGGGATGCGTCCCCGTGTAACTTTGATTTTTACCAATATTTTGCACCATTGTAAAAAATACTAAACCTTTAATTTTTTGCTAACCTCAAACTCAGTTATTTGTTAATTTTTTTTTTATAAACTATGGACTATTTTTGTTGAACAGCAACAGTGCAACTGTATTTTATTCATATTTATTTATCTGTGAATGATCAAGTTGTCAGGATTACCTTCAGGCTGACTGAACACTGAAAAGTTAATTGTAGCATATAGCTTTTGACTTATTGGGAAGATTTAGTATTACTCTTTCTTCCATAATCTCTATTTTTATAAAATAATCTCAAAAAAGTATTTGAGATGAAAGATCTACTACTTTGAAAATACATGTTAAGAGTTGGCTGATCTTCTGTTTTCTTACATTTTATTTGGGAAACAAAATTTTAACAGGACAAGTCAGGGGCTTGTAACAGTGAAAATGAGCTTTCAGCACTTTATGATGAATGGATTTGCACATGGCTTCTTCATATCTTGACATCAAAAGAAGTCAGTAGTCGAGCTTTGGCTGGAGCTTCATATTTCCTTGCTCTTTCTACTGCAGGGGGATCAAAACATGCTGAAGAATTTAGAGATAAGGTATGCACAATAATTCTCAATTCAGATAATTTTTCCCAACAAAAGAATCTCTAACATTGCTCTAACACTGGTGGTGTTTCTATTGAATAAAGACACATTTACGTAAGATGGAATATTTGTGTTGCAGCTCATAGATGTTCGGGGAATTCACAAATTAGTTGCCCTTCTTTCTCATGAAAGTGCTTCTGTACGTTTTAATGCATTGTTGGCTTTGGGAAATTTACTTCGCCATTGTCCAACTACACATTCTGAAGCATTACGACTTGGGGCTCTGAGAAAGTTGACATTAATCTTCCACGAAGCAGTCAGTAAATTCAATGTTATTCATTATTCATATGAAAAGAGATCATTGTGTTTTATAACTTCTAATTTTGAGTGTTATGGTCTTTCAGCGAGAAGAACCTCAGCAGAATCTGTGCATTGACACTTTTCTTTGTCTTTGTGATTCTGATTTACCTGGTGAGCATTTTTTAAAGTGTCCCTTATTTTCTGCATTAATTTTCATTGCATTTATTTGGATGGGCTTTGAATTTTATTTCCACTTGCATGGTGCAGGAATATTTCATGAATTACATCACAATGGATTAATTAATCAAGCGCTTGTCTGGGTACATTGTACAACCAGCAAGAGGATCTGCAAAAAGGCAAGCTTTGAAAATATTGAATATTGGTGCAGTTAAGTAGGCCTTTCCTTTAGCTTAATAAATCAGGTGACTTTATCTAATAACTTACCCTTTTTTCTATTTTATAAAATTTCAGGAAATACTGAGCTCGATTTCTGTTTTTCCTGTTCATAATCTTTTGGTGATACTTGCTAAGATGTTCTTCAAAATAAAACCAAGCTAGTTAGAACTTCTATATTTTTCATATAGTCACATATTTGGTACAAATATTACTTTTGATGAGACAAGTCCTCTACAGCTCTAAATTGTTCTTTTCTACAGGTTATCGAGTCCATTAATGTTTTACTAGATAAGACTCCAGAATCTCGTAATAGATTGCTTCAACTTCATGTTGTTCAACCTCTACTTTCTGTTATAAGAACCAGTCCATGCAACAAACTTCGTCTGGTGATAGATCTTCCTATGGGTTCTCCCTGTTTTATGTACTCAATATTTTTCTGTATTGTTGAAGCATTTGACAACCTTATCTGTATCTGAGACATTTTTACCTGTCTACCAGGTTGCACTTATGGCTCTGGAAAGTGCTTGCTGCAAGGAAGATGGTGGAATGCAAAGAAATGATTTTATATGTGATGGAGGAGTGAAGACACTGATGCAAATTATAGAGTCCAAGAATGTTGTTTTGCTTGTTCAGGTGGATGCATTCTATGCGCTTTAAACAATTGTAGCTTTCTTAATCCTTTGTCTAAGTGACTGGAAATGATGATTTCATGTTCTACATTTCTAACTGTATTTTTTATCCAAGTACTGCATTTTAATAATAACATGATAAGTATTTGGTGTGAAACAACGATCCTTATTCCTGCAGAGATTGATAATGCCTTCATAGTCTATGATTCTCTCCATAGATTAAGCGTCTTATGTTAGTTGTTATAAACTATGAACTAAAGTGATGGTAGGGTCTGATAGATAATGATACTATTAAATGAATTTAAGTAGGGTAAATATAGTGATAAAACCAAACTGTCATACATCCAAAATATGGGAAATCTTATGATCATATGACTTCTATGGGCATCTGGAATAGTTCAGCCACTTAGAAGTACCTTGTCGTGTAAGGACCAAACATCTTATGGTCATAAAGCCCTTTTTGCTGTTTCATTTAGCCTTTACAATGCTGACACTAAGTATTAAGGTTGATTATATGTGATGGTTAGTCCAAAGACTTCTTAGCATTGTTTTGTCAAGTAAGCAGTACAAAGGCTGTTAGTTTCAGTGATTTGCAATCAAACAAAATTTACCCTACTTCTTTTATCTATAAATGGTGTCAGTTGCTTTATGTAGAAACTTTTATTTATTATTTTACTTCAAATATTAGAGGAAGGGAAAAAATCTCTTTGGGGAATTGGAGACTCTTTTCAAGGACTTCATATGCACAAGCTTTATGGGTCTACCACATGCTCTACTAGATTTCATTATATGTAGCACTCAAGTAGAAAGATTATTCTTACATGAGTTAGTACTTGCCATACAGGCCCTGTAGATCACCTGGTTTCTGACATGGCCTATAATTAGTCCCCTTTCAAGTTCTCATACAAAGGTAGAGACTTGAAAATTATTTTGGGTTCATATGCCAGTTCTGGCAAAGGAGAGTTGCCAAGGTTAAGCCAATCAGCTAAATCTTAGGAATATGACCCCAACGTAAAATTGATAAAACACGAGGGTCATATCCTAGTCTACTCTAATGAGGCTAATGATGAATAAGAGATGATGAGGAATCATAAAAATAATGAAAAAGTTAACGAGGCAAGAAAATGCTTCCTGATGATTGAAGTCCAAACTGCTAAGTTTCCTGGTAATTGCAGTCCAGAATGCTAAGCTTCCTGAAAACGTGAATTATGTGAGAAAAGGCTTGCAGTCCTAGGAGGAAGGGATTACCAAGTTGCAACAATTGTGATCGTAAATGCAACAGAAGAATATGGAAGTATAGACCAGGACATAGCAGATGCCAAATGCTTAACGCCATTATTTATATTTCCTCTGATTACTAACAAGGAGATCTTAAAATTTAAAATTTATTTTTAATATAATGGCCTTCAGAGCAGCATGCCCTTAAGATTAACATTGCAGATAATATTCAAATCTCATATTCTTCAGATGATATTATCTACAATCTATTTGCAAGAATGTTGCTTTGCAGACTATATAAGATTCAAACTTTATCCGCACCATGCTATAGCTCTTAGGCTTCTACAATGTTACCTTTCCAAGGCATCTTAATCCATGTATATTGGGAGTCACTGAAAATCACACATTTTCTTCAAAGTGTCATTATCAGTAGCTATATCACTTCCCTCACAGGAGAATGATATATGTAGATGCCTTTCTTCTCTCTTTGGTGAGACTAGTGGCAGTTGAGTGGGCAACTTCTATTGACCAAGACCTTGTCAAGGAGGAGGAATTGGTAATGACATAGTTTCAATTTTAAATTAACAACATTATTGTTTGCATTAGGTTACTGTAAATACACAATATGTTATGAACAAAAATTAAGAGCTGGGGTTTGTGTCATTTTTTGTTGTTGTTCTGAGAATCCTTTGTCTTTAAAGCCCTCCATCTTCAATCTTGTTAAATATTTGAAGCTTAAGAACCCTACCATCAAATAAAATGAGACATTCAAGCAGTATTGATAGGGGAATTCAAATGGGTGGGAGAGGGGTAGTAGCATGCCGAGTCCAATTAGAATAAAACCACAAATTTTGCCATGTCAAGCCTCAGCATGATAGGGCCACAAACTAGAGGTTGAGGCGAGAATTCCTATGAACTAGGGAAATTTCCTAACAAAGGGGATACAGTTTCAGAGTGAGGATGAAATGGGACTTCTGATATTATGTTGTCTTCGTTAGATGACAAACTATGCCATTCAGAAGAGGTTCTGCACAACATGAAATCTGAAATGAAAGGAGAAATAGGTAGCACCAATGTGCTATGGTCGTCTCTTGTAGATTTCCTTAATAAGCTTTGAATCTCACAACCAACTTTGCAGCCCCATATATCACTTATCAGCAAAACTTGAGTCTTTTATGGTGGATTGTTAGGACCATGGAAGCATAAATTGGGAAAATCATGTAATTCCCGATCTTTTCCTTGTAAAAAACATGATATTTATGAAAACACTTTGATTGCCGATTTTGACCGGTTTCTCTTGATTCCCATTGATTTTTCCAAGTATAATCCTGATTTTTTGGAGTTCAAAATGCCTGATTTCACCTTGTTGAAGTTGTAAAAACCAACCTCACAGAACCCAGTGATCACCTGCAAGCAAAATAATTTGTCACGTAGAAGAGATTCGAACAACACAAAGATATTGCTCTCAAAACCAAGAGAGTAAAATTGCATAAACAAGAATGAATAATTACAAAGAGATCAATCCTTAAGAAAGGAGATCAAAGCCCTAAAGTGAACCCTATGATTTAATAAAGTAATTATTAAAGTGCCCAAGTTTAGCTTAAGTAAAAAATAAATGAAAAGGTGACTTATTTAATTAATCAATATGATTAAATTAATTAAGTAATTAACCTATTACTCTAACACCCCCCTTAAGATGAACTTAGGGAGAAGCTAAAAAACTAAGGACAAAATGCATGAAAGCAAAGATGGGTCCCAGCAACAAGGCCTGATGATGTACCCAAATACAACCAAAATCTCTGTAAAGAGGAGAAAACGAGAAAACCTCATGGGAAAAACTCCACTCCAAAAAGAGATGAAAGCAAGTGAAGGACTAAAGAAGCCTCCAAACAAGATAATGTCCTTGAAAATAGGAACATGTAGAACATCCAGAAGCACGAAGCTGTAGACTGTTGTCGAAGATGACTGATATGGTGCTGAAATGAAGAACCTCCAGAAATAGGAATGCAAGAGTGTCCATATGGTAAATGATCCGTCTCACCGAAATACAAGTAACCAGCCACTGATGTACTTTGTATCTGAAAGTACATAGGAACAAATATTGAATACATAGCTCACTCCAACGAAACCAAGGAAGCAATATCACCAACAATAGAAACCCCCCCATAATGCTGACAAGGGAGAGTCGTGACAGGTACACTGAAACTGAATGCCAAAAAAAAGTGCATGAAGAAGAACCAAGAACATTTGAATGTGAAAACATGAAAGTACCAGCAAAGTATAAAGGGTGTGCAAACAAAGGCACACATGCATGAGTCAAGAATCAATGTAATTCACTGTTGTTGTGGAAGGAACACTCACTAGACAAAGGTATGATGGCAAACAAAGACAAACATCAACCCCCCTTGGCACTTTATAGAATAGTGCAAGTACAATAATGGCACAATATGATGTGCAAGAATCCCAATACTACACATACAAAGTTGAGGCACTTTATTTCAGTGCGTTTACAGATGATAAATACATGCAATGTGAGCCCATAAGGTCCAAAAAGGACCACATTTGAGAAGAAGGAATTTCGGAAAAAACCAAAAATCAAATTTGGAAACCACTTGCATCATTGCAAAGAGCTCAGAATTAGCTTTCTGACAATATCTTGTTTGCCCATTTTCAACATCGTATGCAAAAGTTATGCCGAAAACACTGAAGGCAACTCCAGAAAAGAAGATCTGACTTTGACTATAAATAACAAGGACCTGAGAAAAAATCTCCAAAAAATACTTGCACCACTAAAAAGTGCTCTGAGTCCTCTTTTCGACGTATCTCGTTTAGCTTCAGTGAAAAATAAAGTAAAAGGTGACTTAATTAATTAATTAATCAATATGACTAAATTAATTAAGTAATTAACCTATTACTCTAACACACCTAATCGTGTAATAGGGTTATTGGTAGGGTTTTTATCCACGATTTTTGTGCTATTTGACGGTGCAAAATTTTATTGACTTTGTAGGGTGTAGTCATGGCATGATTTTATTTTCAGTCTATGCCTTAGGCTTTGTTGCAACTTGTTAGCTTGAATATTAGATTTTTTTCCCAATCTATGCTTTTAGCTTTTCTATTGATGGTATTTTCTTTGTTTGTTGCTACAACTTGTTGGTCTTTATACATTTTTTAATTCAATATGTCTTTAAACTATTTAAACATTTTCTAACATTCAATCAAATTAAAAAATAAATTTGAAAATGTCTTTATTTTATACTCTTTAAACATAGGCACAACGAATGAACACATATGTAAGGTTTAAGCATTACATTCTAAGTTTCATAGAAAATATAAATATAATCAATCAAGCTCATAGGCATTAGAAATCTATTACAATTTTTTTAAAAAACATTTTTATAAACAAAAAAATGCCAAATACCTAATTTTGTCCTTAAGTGATAAAATTGTGAAAATAACATCCACCATGAAGGTTTGTGTGGTTTTGAAGGCCTTAATTTGGGTTTGGTGGTGCCAGGGGTGTCACCCCTCAACCTTGCTAGGGGCATTGCCTCCAGATCCCCATGAGAGGCACTACCCCTCAACCCCATTGGGGTCGCCACTCCCAAATCCCAACTAGTTATTGGGATCTATTGTCATATAAGATACTTGATTACAATGACGGGGTGATGAGGAATTGGGATCTAACTCTTGACTGTGTTGACTTAGACGTTATTGTTGTACAACTTACCAAAAATCTCTTTAAATGAGGCAACTTTCACATATGACATGGCTAGTGGGAGTGGCATTGTAACTCATTGTGGTTCAAATGAAATTGAACCAAATGTTGACTTTGATGCTCTTGATGAAGGGCAATATTGGATAATTATAATTTTCATTATATATTGACATTTGACGAGTAATTGAACTATGAATTTATGAGTATTCTAGTGGAAGTGGCATTGTAACTCATTGTGGTTCAAATGAAATTGAACCAAATGTTGACTTTGATGCTCTTGATGAAGGGCAATATTGAATAATTATAATTTTCATTATATATTGACATTTGACGAGTAATTGAATTATGAATTTATGAGTATCAATGTTTTTATAATATTAATATATATAAAATTATATATATACATACATGAACTTGTATCCATACCTAGAGAAAAATAATGTCGTATCAACGTAGCCAAACCTCGAACCCATAGCTATCCCCATACTAGGACCAACAACTTAGAATAAAAATATATTTAATGAAGCTCACTAGAATAATTCATTAGAAATATCTCTTAACAGCAATGCAGAGTCCAATGTTGAAATGTACGTTTAGGGAGGCTCATAACCAATATACATAAACAGAAATTGAGAAGCAACAAATGCCTTAGTATCATAACAATACCACATATAACATGCATGTCTAGATAACCTTAAAAACCAAGTTTCATAACTTTTCCTTTGAAAAGATGGATCATACCTCGAGTGTAGATGGAGTGGCAAGACTTGATATGAACACAAAGGCCAAAATTTATAGATTCCACAATTCATGGGCTAAGCTCTCAATTTAATTGCTCTTTGTATCTCTATGCTATGGAAATGCCTTTATATTTCAAAAACATGTTTTTGTCCCTTTTTCTACATTTCTTAACCTTCTTTTTTTTTTAAATCCAAATTTTCCTTTTTAAATCCCAATTAAAAAAAAATATCTTATACTTTTGGTTTGCTGATTTTTTCCCTAAAAGATTTTTGTTTCTTCAATAAGCTTTCAATCTCACAACTAACTTTGCAGCTCCATACATCACCTACCACCAATACCTCATTCTATTGGGGTGGATCATCAAGACAATTCGTCCTGATCCAAATGTTGTATAACCTCAACACATGGCTAGCACTTAGTTTGGACCTCGAAACCTGTTATTGAGTGGACATGTAGAAGTTAAATAGAAAGGATCTATTGACTTAACTATTGACTTGTGTTAACCAAAATGGAGATTTTTTTGAAATCCTTGGTATTCCATGTGGATACAAGGTTACAATGGCAATCTTATATTTGGAAGTTTTTATTTGGTATAGATGGTTATCAAAGTCACTTGGTTAGTTTTTGTAGAGGAAATTGTAGATGCATTGTAGCAATAGTGTATTGGAGAATAACTTTATCCAGTTAACCAAATTGCAACAAATAGGATTGATCAAGGACTATATTAAGCAATTCTTGAACCTATCTTTGTGAGTAGAGATGATTCTAGGTGAGAACTTGTTTCTTTGTGGTCTTAAAGATAACATACAACATGAGGTGCACATGTTTAATTTGCTTGGGTAGAGGTACATAGCATAAGAGAGAGTTGTTGATGTGAATAGGGTATATTATCTAGGTAGCTTCACTTTAGAACCTATTCACACCTAGTTACTTAAGCTTGCTTAGGTCATTTACTTTTTGTATCACATATCATAGGATTAAGACAATTGTCATGATCATAGTTTGTCCTAAGGTTTCACCTAGTGTTTTATCCTTGCCCATATAGCAATGTCATCTAATTGTATTGTTGTCATATTGTATTCATTGTTTTCTAATATAGCAATTCTTTCTATTGTGTCTCTCTTGTGGAAAGTTTTTGGTCTTGTTGGTTAGATATTGTACTTATGAGTTCTTCCATAACTCTAACATGGTATTAGAGCTTTAAATCAACAAGCCCTTTGTTTTTTTTGAGAGTTTTTGCTAAGAAATTTTTCAGGGTGCCTTCTAAAGCAAAACAAACCTCACAATTGTGCTCATAAGGCCCAAAAACCTATAATTCCATATAAGGCACAATAGAGTTTGGTTTTAGAAAAGTTGAGTTATTTTTGTGTTCTTTATTGGCAGTCATAGATTTTTGCACCATATGTATGGATCCATACGATCGCCATATTGTCTTGTTGCCTATGCGTTGTCTCAATTTGTGTGTTGATGTAGGCCACACATCAACTTTGGTATAGGTTAGTATTTTATTTTATTTTTGTTTTTTGAAAAATTGCAGGTATAGGTACAGTCCCTATGCAAGGCATGGAGTGGGTGGTCATGGGGGACTTAGACCTTGGACACACCTAGCCCCTTGGAGGCTTAAATTTAGTAGCTTGTTGTTGGTAGCGGTGCCAATCTTCATTTTCGCTTGGAAAAACTCATGCCGGCCTTGTTGCCTAGCCCATACGCTACCATAGTTGTCATTGGACTCCCCAATGTTGTTGAATCTTTGCCTAGATAGGTGGTGCCATCCCCCAGCCACCTCAATAGTGTTAGGGTATTCCATCATCATGAGACCACATTTCTTTGAGGCATTTTTTTAAACAGTTCACTGCCTTGTCTATGCTATTGCTTAGTATTATGCTTTGATAGATTTTTTCCAAGCATCCATGGCTTGTTCAAATGCACCTGTTTCAGGCTTTTAGTCATAGCAGCAAGGCAATGAACTATTTGATAAAATGCTTTGGTAGACATTTATGAAAATTGTGGTAGCATAGACAAGGCAGTGAACTGTTTGAAAAAATGCATCTAATTATTAGTTATGCAATGTGAAGTAATGCTTTGAGTTTGAAAGATGTGCAGTGTAATGTAATCAGTGACACAATATAAACTACAAAAATCTATTTTCTACAATTCATTAGTTAAACTCTTTATTTTATTTTCTCTCTATATCTCTATGCTATGGAAATGCTTTTCAATTTCAAAAAAGAATAGTTTTTATCTCTTGTTCTACAATTTTTTACGTTTTTTTTAAATCCGTTCTTTTCCTGATTTTTTTCTTGATTTAAAAA
>VDFB02058242.1:637420046-637628708 GCA_007258455.2 Sequoia sempervirens | reverse complement strand
CATGAGAGATGGGTTCTTGTTGAACCACTACTCATGAAACATGGGTCAATGAGTTTGACTCGAAACTACACGGTTGAATCCTGATAGCAATATCATAATTTGACACGCTGTGGAAAAATACCTCCTACTTATCAAGGAGGAAATTGATAGAATTAAAATACTCTTAGGCTATGAACTGATAGTAAAATATGGAATTCTTATTATAACAAATTGAAATAACGACCAAGTTAAAAAGAGAATAATTTAATAGAACACAAGGTTCTGAAAATTAACACTAGCAATATCAAGAAAAATACAAAGACCAAATTGCCCCACGAGAGAAAAGCTAAAATGAAATTAGATTATGTAAAGACTTAAAATCTTAAAAAGACGAGGTGCCTCAGAATTAAAGACAAAACAATACTAACAAAGAAAAGGGAACACATATAAAAGGATTAAAAATAACAACACAAACATAAGAAACAAGGTCAAGAAGGGCCCTAGAGAATAAGAAACCAAAACTACCAAACCAAACCTTCTAAGCAAAACAAAACAAACAATGAAGGATAGGGGAACATGCACACAAATGAGAATCGAGAGACATGAAGAAAAGGAAAGACTAAAGATGTGGTGAGTAAAGTGGAGAATGGAGAGCTGAACATAACCAAGAGACTAGAAAGAAAGAGAAAAGAAGCGAGAGACATTAAGAAGAGGACTTTGTTATAATAAAATTTAACATTGGCTGCCATGCCAAACAAGCTCCATCCCTCATCATGGTTAAGGTTTGACAAGTAGTTATTGATTTCAATTGCTTCATTCAACTCTCTTAAAGAAATTATCTTCTTTCACTAGGACTTGAGTAGTCTCCAAGCTAATGTGGTGTTTAGAGTTGGAGTGTTTTGCAAGAGCAGATTTTGTGACCCATTTGTGCCTAATGATAGCATTGTGCTCCTTAATCCTAGATTAAATCAAACAGCTGATCTCACCAATATAGGGCATCCCACTAGAGCACTCAAATCTTATAAACCCCAAAATTTAGGTCTATAGGATCTTTGGTAGAAGGATTGAGGTTTCTAATAGTAGAGAAGGATTTGAGGCACATTTGACGTCCTTTCTACAAAGGAATTTGGCAATCTTATTGGAGACTCCTCCAATGCACGGAAGGGTGGCAATAGGGACACCACTAGACTCGCCAATCCTTTGGTTTAGAGAAGCACCATGTTTTGGCTCTTCTAAACACTCTAGAGATGTGTTTTTTGCAATAACTATTCAATTTGAAGATATTGATCAAGTGGGCAAGCTCTTGATCGATGTGATATGCATCAAAAAGGAAAAATGCCCTAGCGGCCAAAGTCTTTGGAACACCAACTTTCTAGGTGGGGTGGACGTGGGAAGATGCATGGAGATAAAGATCGGTATGGGTGACTTTTCTAGACACTCAACAAGGTAGGGAAATATCAAATTTTCTAAAGAGAAGGATATCTAAGAAGGGGAGTTTGTAGTTGGTTTCAAGCTCCTTTAGTGAACTTGATGCACTCAACAATGTTGTTAAGATGAGAGTGGAATTCTTCTAATTTGATAAGGCCATAGGGGCACACATATGTTGGTATCGTCAACATGACATTTCCACCATTTAGGCTTATGACGAAAGGGATGATGGTCAAGTTTTTGTCATCTCTCTTTTGTATTTCAATCTATTTCATAATCTAATATCATATTATAATATAATATAGTCCTATCTTGTTTTCTAATATTTGCAGCTTCTAATAGTTTAAAGGATTTCCTATATCAAATGTTCATTTGTTTTTTTAATAGCTCTCAATCCTTTATATTAATCTCAACCTATCATTAATTTTATAATTGATACATCTCCTTTTCAATAATGTCAGTCATAGAGTTCTTGCTTTGATTTAATTATTTTTTGACTTCCCTCTTTTGTTCTTGGCGTAAATTGTTAATATGTCCTAGGTTCTCTGTTTTCTTTTGTTACTAATGTTTTGAATTTAGCTTCTTTTGTGGTTCAACCATGTTGTGGCATTTTTTATTTTTTCTATTTCTTTCTTGTTTTCCACTCCATCTCACTTACCTGTTCATCTTTATATGGAACAAGTGCGGCAATCTGCCCACCCTCATTTTGATGATGGATCACAGAGTGTGATCCAAAAGGTTGATTGTAAAAAAGATTACATAGTTATATCTAGAAGCACTCACTAACATGAAGGGAATTATTTAAAATGAAAAAAAAAAAAAGTTTTTGAAAAATAAAGCTTATTTTTATTGTTTATGCATTTCAATTTTAATTTAAACTTTCAACTAAACACTACAACCAAACAATATAGAATACAGAAATTGAGAACAATACAGAGCTGCCATCCTAAACATGGCCACTAAACACACAGGCATTTGTTTTATTCCTAAAAGCAAGTGTGCATCACAATAAAAGCATATAGTCGGTGCAGAAAAATGAATTCTATCGGTACCCAAGCAAGGATGTACACCTTCAGAACAGTGAGTGAGATATAAACAATTTTAATAAGCTCAAAAAAATACTTCCATATCACATTAACAACCAAACAGCTTCAAAAGACATAAAATGAATTCTACCAAATCTACTAGCTTGTAAAATTGTCTGGTGGAGTCCTCACTTCTCCCATGGTAACGGTTTTAAAAATTAGAGGTGCAAACCATAGCAGCAAAAATCTTTTGGGGAAAAAATCGGCAAACCAAAAGTATAAGATTTTTTTTAAAATCAAGAAAAAAATCAGGAAAAGAACGGATTTAAAAAAAACGTAAAAAATTGTAGAACAAGAGATAAAAACTATTCTTTTTTGAAATTGAAAAGCATTTCCATAGCATAGAGATATAGAGAGAAAATAAAATAAAGAGTTTAACTAATGAATTGTAGAAAATAGATTTTTGTAGTTTATATTGTGTCACTGATTACATTACACTGCACATCTTTCAAACTCAAAGCATTACTTCACATTGCATAACTAATAATTAGATGCATTTTTTCAAACAGTTCACTGCCTTGTCTATGCTACCACAATTTTCATAAATGTCTACCAAAGCATTTTATCAAATAGTTCATTGCCTTGCTGCTATGACTAAAAGCCTGAAACAGGTGCATTTGAACAAGCCATGGATGCTTGGAAAAAATCTATCAAAGCATAATACTAAGCAATAGCATAGACAAGGCAGTGAACTGTTTAAAAAAATGCCTCAAAGAAATGTGGTCTCATGATGATGGAATACCCTAACACTATTGAGGTGGCTGGGGGATGGCACCACCTATCTAGGCAAAGATTCAACAACATTGGGGAGTCCAATGACAACTATGGTAGCGTATGGGCTAGGCAACAAGGCCGGCATGAGTTTTTCCAAGCGAAAATGAAGATTGGCACCGCTACCAACAACAAGCTACTAAATTTAAGCCTCCAAGGGGCTAGGTGTGTCCAAGGTCTAAGTCCCCCATGACCACCCACTCCATGCCTTGCATAGGGACTGTACCTATACCTGCAATTTTTCAAAAAACAAAAATAAAATAAAATACTAACCTATACCAAAGTTGATGTGTGGCCTACATCAACACACAAATTGAGACAACGCATAGGCAACAAGACAATATGGCGATCGTATGGATCCATACATATGGTGCAAAAATCTATGACTGCCAATAAAGAACACAAAAATAACTCAACTTTTCTAAAACCAAACTCTATTGTGCCTTATATGGAATTATAGGTTTTTGGGCCTTATGAGCACAATTGTGAGGTTTGTTTTGCTTTAGAAGGCACCCTGAAAAATTTCTTAGCAAAAACTCTCAAAAAAAACAAAGGGCTTGTTGATTTAAAGCTCTAATACCATGTTAGAGTTATGGAAGAACTCATAAGTACAATATCTAACCAACAAGACCAAAAACTTTCCACAAGAGAGACACAATAGAAAGAATTGCTATATTAGAAAACAATGAATACAATATGACAACAATACAATTAGATGACATTGCTATATGGGCAAGGATAAAACACTAGGTGAAACCTTAGGACAAACTATGATCATGACAATTGTCTTAATCCTATGATATGTGATACAAAAAGTAAATGACCTAAGCAAGCTTAAGTAACTAGGTGTGAATAGGTTCTAAAGTGAAGCTACCTAGATAATATACACTATTCACGTCAACAACTCTCTCTTATGCTATGTACCTCTACCCAAGCAAATTAAACATGTGCACCTCATGTTGTATGTTATCTTTAAGACCACAAAGAAACAAGTTCTCACCTAGAATCATCTCTACTCACAAAGATAGGTTCAAGAATTGCTTAATATAGTCCTTGATCAAATCCTATTTGTTGCAATTTGGTTAACTGGATAAAGTTATTCTCCAATACACTATTGCTACAATGCATCTACAATTTCCTCTACAAAAACTAACCAAGTGACTTTGATAACCATCTATACCAAATAAAAACTTCCAAATATAAGATTGCCATTGTAACCTTGTATCCACATGGAATACCAAGGATTTCAAAAAAATCTCCATTTTGGTTAACACAAGTCAATAGTTAAGTCAATAGATCCTTTCTATTTAACTTCTACATGTCCACTCAATAACAGGTTTCGAGGTCCAAACTAAGTGCTAGCCATGTGTTGAGGTTATACAACATTTGGATCAGGACGAATTGTCTTGATGATCCACCCCAATAGAATGAGGTATTGGTGGTAGGTGATGTATGGAGCTGCAAAGTTAGTTGTGAGATTGAAAGCTTATTGAAGAAACAAAAATCTTTTAGGGAAAAAATCAGCAAACCAAAAGTATAAGATATTTTTTTTTAATTGGGATTTAAAAAGGAAAATTTGGATTTAAAAAAAAAAGAAGGTTAAGAAATGTAGAAAAAGGGACAAAAACATGTTTTTGAAATATAAAGGCATTTCCATAGCATAGAGATACAGAGAGCAATTAAATTGAGAGCTTAGCCCATGAATTGTGGAATCTATAAATTTTGGTGTTTGTGTTCATATCAAGTCTTGCCACTCCATCTACACTCGAGGTATGATCCATCTTTTCAAAGGAAAAGTTATGAAACTTGGTTTTTAAGGTTATCTAGACATGCATGTTATATGTGGTATTGTTGTGATACTAAGGCATTTGTTGCTTCTCAATTTCTGTTTATGTATATTCGTTATGAGCCTCCCTAAACGTACATTTCAACATTGGACTCTGCATTGCTGTTAAGAGATATTTCTAATGAATTATTCTAGTGAGCTTCATTAAATATATTTTTATTCTAAGTTGTTGATCCTAGTATGGGGACAGCTATGGGTTCGAGGTTTGGCTACGTTGATACTGTTGAAAACTAATGATCAGATTTAATGCACAGAGAATTAATTCAAATCAGACAATAACACAGTAGATACCCTGGGAAAACCCTCCACTTGAGGGAGAAAAACCCAGCAACAAAGATCCTCTTGTATATATAAAAGTGGTAAAAATTCTCTTTACAATGAGGCCAATCACAAGGCCAAGATCCAGCATCAACTCTAGATGTGATAACAGATGATAATCTGTTCTTCCTTGTGAACTAAATCTGTACTTAGAGAGATTCGCAATCTGCTCTTGAAGGATTTCGCACAAGAATGAAGGAATAATTCGGGCTTGCTTGATCATGTATCAATGAGAGAAGTAGTCTCTAATAAATACAAGGCCATAATAGACCTCACAAGGTCGGCCTCAAACATAAGTTACAATTTGAATAATTCGGCCAAGATACAAGACAGTTACAACTCATAAATGATGTCGGCCCCAAGAAGAATATAATTTACAAAGAAAGGTCGGCCCAAAAATAATAAGTACATTATTTACAAGGAGATGCGCTCATGCTCATTTATTCTCATATATAAATAAATAGCCAATAGGCTACATTTATTTATGACTTTACTCGATGCTGGAAGGATCAACCGAAGCTGCTATAACATTAACACTCCCTCTCAGCTAGGGAGAGAACTTCCAGCTGAAGACAAATCATATGCCACCATTGCCTGCAATCAAATATAAAGAGAGATATATATCACCTCAATGTGATATCAACCATCACATGGTTAAGTACTAGTGTTCATCACTTGAGTGATGGTGTCACCTCAATGTGACTTTCACCATGGCTCTCCCAGAGGGTGAAACACAAGTACAGAAAGATCATCACGGACTCTCTCACGTGATATTGTCATGGAGTCACACACATGACATCCACCATGACTCAGCTCAGAGGGTGGAAACGAGGGCTTTCACCTCAAGTTCTTCCGTCACAGAAGAAAGTGCAATAGTAGTACAAGTGTTCATCTCGTGATGTTGTCACCTCAACGTGACTTTCACCATGGCTCTCCCAGAGGGTGAAACACAGGTAGCGTGTGTCATGGAGTACACGACATCCACCATGACTCACCGAGGGTGGCAACGGGGCTTTCACCTCAAATTCTTCCGTCACAGAAGAAAGTGCATTAACAAGGGATTTCACCTCGAACTTCTCTCACAGAGAAGAACTCATTAAGCAAGGCTCACTGATACTGAGACTCATACTCGGTCAAGGCTGAATTCTCACCATACCAAGCTTGTCTCGAAAGTACACCAACTTTACCCGGCGAGGATTGGTGAGAATATCTGCCGTTGCTCATCGATGCTAATGTTCCTCATACGGTACCGTTGTACCATATCTCGATATAGTGGTACTTGATCTCAACATGCTTGGTTCTGTCATGAAACACAGGATTGACAGGAGGCTTCACACAACTCTGATTATCACAATGAATAATGGTAGGCTCCATTGATTGTCCAAACAATTCTACAAGGAGCTTACGAAGCCACACTGCTTCTCGAGTTGCCATGCAGGCTACAATGTAATCAGCCTCTACTGTACTCAATGCTACAGAAGACTGCTCCCTGCTGCACCAGGAATTCATGGCAGAACCCAAACTGAAGCAACAGACAGAGGTGCTTTTCCGATCTGTGACACGACCTGCCCAATCAGAATCGGTGAAACCAAGTAACTCCAAGTCTGCATCTGAAGTATACTTCAACCCATATCCAACTGTGCCATGCAAGTGTCTCAAGATATGTTTAGTTGCATCTTCTTCAGGTTCAGCAGACTCCCTCTGAATCTTTAAGCACATGCATCAATCTTTCGACCTCTTCATCCAAGATTGCCTGCAGCACTTCAACGCACACCTCTTGGTATTGTAGGGAGTTTAGGATGGTCCTCCTTGACCTCTCCTATTCTGAATAGGATTGCGGAGCTACCAAATGACAAATCCAGAAGACAATCTTGAGCAAATCTGATCTCAGCAACTGAAGGGATCCTCTAAGGGTTTAGCACAACAAGCTTCACTTCTTCTTAGTGAGTTACAAGGCTCCCTCTTGATCCTTGCTTCAGAGATTGCAAAGAATACTTCTGGAGGTGAACTCCCTCTGGCCACCAGCTCAGTCCCATGGCTGCTTGATCATTTCTTTGGTTGGCATGACTTTCTCACAAGATGCCTCAATCTTTCCATCGCTAAGCAATCTCTCATCACTTTTCTGCTTCTAGCTCTTTACTGATTTTGATATCTCTTCCTTCTGACTTTACTGCTCTTGGAAGTGCTACTCTCAGCAGCACAAGAGACAATCTGCTCAACACAAAATTCTTAGCTATATTATGCAACCAGAGTGTAGAACCAGACCTCTTAAGAAATCAAGGCTCTACCACAGTCCATGCATATAGGGAGTGATAATGATGTGGTCAACCAATCACAATCATCTTGTAGTTCTCTTTTTATTTCTGAGTCACACTCAGAAATCTAGCATGAAACCACTCACAAAGAATGGTGTCTCCAAAGGGTCTTATCCCACTTGCTAAACAACCAGCATCATACAAAAAACGAGACATGACAAATACTCCATTCAGATCTGCCTCTGAATTCTTCAAAGGATCTTTATGCTAGAGAACACAATTCAAGAGAAATTACAATCTCTAATCACACAAGATCCAAATAAATGAAATAACTCAGCAAACAAAAAGAATACTTATCTCTAAGAATTCTGATGGATGCAATTAATGATCGTGCAATAAGATACACTGCTCTTGTGCTCGGATTTGTACACAACCTTCATGGTTTGAACACAGGCCCCTGGCAGGGTTAATTTGATCAAGGCCTATGACTGTTTACGGTGCACTTCGTTTCCAGCTGCAATCCATCAGATTATGCAACATGCTTACTAGCATCACCCAAGGTATTAGAGATAAATAAGGGATGACCTTATAACCTTTATCAGATCTACACAGGCTTAGTAGACTGAGTTTCACAAGAAAAAATAAAATTATAAACAACAAGAAGGAAACAAATACTTATCTCTTTCTAGATTTGAATTTCTTGCAGTCCATAAAATCATTACTGATCTTGTACTTAAGGTCAGAGATAGACTTCATAAGCTCTTCATTCTAGAAGTCTCAAGGTTGAGATCTAGTATGACCACACCAACTTCTCAGGATTACATCAACCTTCCAATGACACACAGATCAACTAATCATCGCCCTTAGCAGTGGCGTCGCCTCTGACTAATTTCAATAAAGGTTGATACCATGAGATGCTTCAAGTCTCATATGCAGCTCCGATCATGAACCTTCTTGGACTGCCGCAACACCTTGAAGGGGGACCCACCACAATAGTTGAATACTAAATCATACAAACCACGATAGCTATAATCATAGTTGCAAGACTCGGCGAGTTTTTTTGGCTGGCGAGTTTTCCAGGCAATTGTACGCCGAAAAAACTCGTCGTACTTTCTAGAAAAACTCGCCGTACTTTTGGCGAGTTTTTCCAAAAAGTACGGAGAGTTTTTGAAAAAAACTCGCGCGATCTGGAAGATGCCCAGGTAGCCAGCTAAAAAGGCATTTTGAGTTATTTTTTTCATTCATTTGCGTGCTCTGCTTCAGAGAAACACTAAAATGGTGTGTTCCATGAAGGTTTGTGTGGCTTTGATGGTCTTAATTTGTGTTTTATTGTTAATGCAAAATGATGTACACCATAAAGGTTTGTGTGGTTTTGGAGGTCTTAATTTGCTTATGGCGGAACTCGGCTGCGACTCCATACTTATAAAGCTGCTGAGGGCCGGGGCCTACGCCCGAGACAGCAGCCTCAGGGTAGTAGCTTGAACTCTGAGACGTTCTGCCCCCTTCGCAGGGGCACCGCAGCACCTCTTGAGCCCCCACCGCTTGCCCAGCCCCGGGGCACTGCCCCTTGACCCCACTAAGGGCGCTGTCCCTCAAACCCATTGGGGGCATTTCCCACAAACTCCCATTGAATTCATTTGATTTTCTAGGTACTCTCCACTAGTTACCTTCAATTTTACAAAAACAATTTGCTATTTTCATTTTGTTTCAGACTATCAGTATCAGTGTATTGAGCATTCCCAAACCCATTAGGGGCATTGCCCACAAACTCCCATTGAATTCATTTGATTTTCTATGTACTCTCCACTAGTTACCTTCAATTTTACAAAAACAATTTGCTATTTTCATTTTGTTTCAGACTATCAGTATCAGTGTATTGAGCATTCCACATGAGGATGCGATTTTGTATCTAATTTTCTTTCAAATCAATCAAATATAACTAGACTCAGCTTGTTTCTTCTATGTACTCATTTTATTGACTCATTGGATGCATCTTATCATTGAATTTTGCAAAAAAAATGTGTTTATAATGAAGTTTAAGCAATTTTTTAAGTTGCCGAGTTTTTTGCCGAGTTTTTTCCGAGTTTTTGCCGAGTTTTTTCCGTACCGTATTTTTTCGGCTTGGCGAGTTTTTGCAATTGGCGAGTTTTTCAACTAGGGCTATAATCATGATTTCATAATACGGAGTAGTCTGCAGCTCCAATAATCAAGGCCATCGAAGTATTGAAGTTATTCTTGACTCCCTTCTTATTTTCTGAAAAATTTGACCGACATACACCACGTGTGACCCAAAGTAGTATCGAGTGCCACGAACTTCACAAGACATATGGTGGCAACAACTGCAACAGGAGAATCAAGGTATATAGACACGTTATCACTCAGCGACAGGAGTTCCGAGAGATAACATTCCCGTGAGATGGTGTATTCTTTAGGACATGGTCCGCTTTATAAACCTGAGAAGAAGAGCAACATTTTATGTGCCCAGGCGATAACCAGAATTTTGAAGTGGATGCCTCATGAGACTGCTCCGTCGCTGCTGGCAATAGGTTGACTTCATAAAGAGATCTTCCCGAGATAATTCCTCACGAAGTCGGGATTGCACAAGTGAGAAGGATCGAAAAGAAATGAAAAACGATTAACATCAAGGTGATAGCCCAGTACAGGAGATCTCCGAAAAATCACATACAGGATCCTAATTTCACGGATTTGATAAAGATCTCGACAGGAGAGAATGCAACTGCAAGGTCGATTGACCATGCTTCACAAAAGTCGACTTCACTATATAGACCCGATGCATGGTAAAAGTTCTTCTGAGAGACTTTTATATCGCCACACTACAGACTCCGATGATCTGATTCAATAACAAACCACACGGCACTGATATATGAAGACTGATGACATTTGAATAATCCGCAACAGTGAGAGATAATAATGACATTTTATTCCTAGCAACATAATACTTATATGCCACTTTTCGCATCTGTTCCAGAACTCGAAACTTGATGAGAGCGCCCATAGCAGAGCATTGATCAGCGACATAGCTACAAAAATTTGAGCCTCTCAATACTATCGGTAGGATGGTCTCGAGGAGGTAACTCTCAATGCCGAGGCTCGACATCTTTATCAAGTAAATCGATATTACCACAGCTTATCGAACTGAGAGAATGACTCCATTGTCAGAAGGAAGAAGAGATATCCTCTTAGGCCTTCAGACGCACTAGAATGAAGTACCACAACCTCTGAAGGTGACAACGCTTAATGTCCAAATTGATGACATCCTTCTCAGGTCTAACCTCGGCTATTCGTCATTTAAGATGACCAAAGATTCACTGCCATTCTTTCATAAATCTGATCAGAACCTCAACCTGCTCTGATACCATGTTGAAAACTAATGATCAGATTTAATGCACAGAGAATTAATTCAAATCAGACAATAACACAGTAGATACCCTGGGAAAACCCTCCACTTGAGGGAGAAAAACCCAGCAACAAAGATCCTCTTGTATATATAAAAGTGGTAAAAATTCTCTTTACAATGAGGCCAATCACAAGGCCAAGATCCAGCATCAACTCTAAATGTGATAACAGATGATAATCTGTTCTTCCTTGTGAACTAAATTTGTACTTAGAGAGATTCGCAATCTGCTCTTGAAGGATTTCGCACAAGAATGAAGGAATAATTCGGGCTTGCTTGATCATGTATCAATGAGAGAAGTAGTCTCTAATAAATACAAGGCCATAATAGACCTCACAAGGTCGGCCTCAAACATAAGTTACAATTTGAATAATTCGGCCAAGATACAAGACAGTTACAACTCATAAATGATGTCGGCCCCAAGAAGAATATAATTTACAAAGAAAGGTCGGCCCAAAAATAATAAGTACATTATTTACAAGGAGATGCGCTCATGCTCATTTATTCTCATATATAAATAAATAGCCAATAGGCTACATTTATTTATGACTTTACTCGATGCTGGAAGGATCAACCGAAGCTGCTATAACATTAACAGATACGACATTATTTTTCTCTAGGTATGGATACAAGTTCATGTATGTATATATATAATTTTATATATATTAATATTATAAAAACATTGATACTCATAATTGCCAATAAACAAAATATTTAAATACTTCATAATTTGCAAAATAGAATACTCATAAATTCATAATTCAATTACTCGTAAAATGTCAATATATAATGAAAATTATAATTATTCAATATTGCCCTTCATCAAGAGCATCAAAGTCAACATTTGGTTCAATTTCATTTGAACCACAATGAGTTACAATGCCACTTCCACTAGAATACTCATAAATTCATAATTCAATTACTCGTCAAATGTCAATATACAATGAAAATTATAATTATTCAATATTGCCCTTCGTCAAGAGCATCAAAGTCAACATTTGGTTCAATTTCATTTGAACCACAATGAGTTACAATGCCACTTCCACTAGCCATGTCATATGTGAAAGTTGCCTCATTTAAAGAGATTTTTGTTAAGTTGTACAACAATAACGTCTAAGTCAACACACTCAAGAGTTAGATCCCAATTCCTCATCACCCCGTCATTGTAATCAAGTATTTTATATGACAATAGATCCCAATAACTAGTTGGGGTTTGGGAGTGGCGACCCCAATGGGGTTGAGGGGTAGTGCCTCTCATGGGGATCTGGAGGCAATGCCCCTAGCAAGGTTGAGGGGCGACTCCCCTGGCACCACCAAACCCAAATTAAGGCCTTCAAAACCACACAAACCTTCATGGTGGATGTTATTTTCACAATTTTATCACTTAAGGACAAAATTAGGTATTTGGCATTTTTTTGTTTATAAAAATGTTTTTTAAAAAAATTGTAATAGATTTCTAATGCCTATGAGCTTGATTGATTATATTTTTATTTTCTATGAAACTTAGAATGTAATGCTTAAACCTTACATATATGTTCATTCGTTGTGCCTATGTTTAAAGAGTATAAAATAAAGACATTTTCAAATTTATTTTTTAATTTGATTGAATGTTAGAAAATGTTTAAATAGTTTAAAGACATATTGAATTAAAAAATGTATAAAGACCAACAAGTTGTAGCAACAAACAAAGAAAATGCCATCAAGAGAAAAGCTAAAAGCATAGATTGGGAAAAAAATCTAATATTCAAGCTAACAAGTTGCAACAAAGCCTAAGGCATAGACTGAAAATAAAATCATGCCATGACTACACCCTACAAAGTCAATAAAAAAATTGCACCGTCAAACAACACAAAAAAAGTGGGTAAAAACCCTACCAAAAATGCTATTACACGATTAGGTGTGTTAGAGTAATAGGTTAATTACTTAATTAATTTAGTCATATTGATTAATTAATTAAGTCACCTTTTACTTCATTTTTCACTTAAGCTAAACGAGATACGTCGGAAAGAGGACTCAGAGCACTTTTCAGTGGTGCAAGTATTTTTTGGAGATTTTTTCTCAGGTCCTTGTTATTTATAGTCAAAGTCAGATCTTTTCTGGAGTTGCCTTAAGTGTTTTCAGCATAACTTTTGCATACAATGTTGAAAATGGGCAAACAAGATATCGTCGGAAAGCTGATTTTGAGCTCTTTGCAATGATGCAGGTGGTTTCCAAATTTGATTTTTGGTTTTTTCCAAAATTCCTTCTTCTCAAATGTGGTCCTTTTTGGACCTTATGGGCTCACATTGCATGTATTTATCATCTATAAACGCACTGAAATAAAACGCCTCAACTTTGTATGTGTAGTATTGGGATTCTTGCACATCATATTGTGCCATTATTGTACTTGCACTGTTCTATAAAGTGCTAAGGGGGGTTGATGTTTGTCTTTGTTTGCCATCATACCTTTGTCTAGTGAGTGTTCCTTCCACAACAACAATGAATCACATTGATTCTTGACTCATGCATGTGTGCCTTTGTTTGCACACCCTTTATACTTTGTTGGTACTTTCATGTTTTCACATTCAAATGTTTTTGGCTCTTCTTTATGCACTTTTTTTTGGCATTTAGTTTCAGTGTACCTATCACGACTCTCCCTTGTCAGCATTATGGGGCGGTTTCTATTGTTGGTGATATTGCTTCCTTGGTTTCGTTGGAGTGAGCTATGTATTCAGTATTTGTTCCTATGTACTTTCGGATACAAAGTACATCAGTGGCTTGTTAATTGTATTTCGGTGAGATGGATCATTTACCATATGGACACTCTTGCATTCCTATTTCTGGAGGTTCTTCATTTCAGCACCATATCAGTCATCTTCGACAGCAGTCTACAGCTTCATGCTTCTGGATGTTCTACATGTTCCTATTTTCAAGGACATTATCTTGTTTGGAGGCTTCTTCAGTCCTTCACTTGGCTTTCATCTCTTTTTGGAGTGGAGTTTTTCCCATGAGGTTTTCTCTTTTTCTCCTCTTTACAGAGATTTTGGTTGTATTTGGGTACATCATCAGGCCTTGTTGCTGGGACCCATCTTTGCTTTCATGCATTTTGTCCTTAGTTTTTTAGCTTCTCCCTAAGTTCATCTTAAGGGGGGTGTTAGAGTAATAGATTAATTACTTAATTAATTTAGTCATATTGATTAATTAAATAAGTCACCTTTTAATTTATTTTTTTAATTAAACTAAACTTAGGCACTTTAATAATTACTTTATTAAATCATAGGGTTCACTTTAGGGCTTTGATCTCCTTTCTTAAGGATTGATCTCTTTGTAATTATTCATTCTTGTTTATGCAATTTTACTCTCTTGGTTTTGAGAGCAATATCTTTCTGTTGTTCGAATCTCTTCTACGTGACAAGTTATTTTGCTTGTAAGTGATCACTGGGTTCTGTGAGGTTGGCTTTTACAACTTCAACAAGGTGAAATCAGGCATTTTGAACTCCAAAAAATCAGGATTATACTTGGAAAAATCAATGGGAATCAAGAGAAACCGGTCAAAATCGGCAATCAAAGTGTTTTCATAAAAATCATGTTTTTTACAAGGAAAAGATCGGGAATTACATGATTTTCCCAATTTATGCTTCCATGGTCCTAACAATCCACCATAAAAGACTGAAGTTTTGGTGATAAGTGATATATGGGGCTGCAAAGTTGGTTGTGAGATTCAAACCTTATTAAGGAAATCTACAAGAGACAATCATAGCACATTGGTGCTACCTATTTCTCCTTTCATTTCAGATTTCATGTTGTGCAGAACCTCTTCTGAATGGCATAGTTTGTCATCTAACGAAGACAACATAATATCAGAAGTCCCATTTCATCCTCACTCTGAAACTGTATCCCCCTTGTTAGGAAATTTCCCTAGTTCATAGGAATTCTCGCCTCAACCTCTAGTTTGTGGCCCTATCATGCTGAGGCTTGACATGGCAAAATTTGTGGTTTTATTCTAATTGGACTCGGCATGCTGCTACCCCTCTCCCACCCATTTGAATTCCCCTATCAATACTGCTTGAATGTCTCATTTTATTTGATGGTAGGGTTCTTAAGCTTCAAATATTTAACAAGATTGAAGATGGAGGGCTTTAAAGTTTAAAGACAAAGGATTCTCAGAACTACAACAAAAAATGACACAAACCCCAGCTCTTAATTTTTGTTCATAACATATTGTGTATTTACAGTAACCTAATCGAAACAATAATGTTGTTAATTTAAAATTGAAACTATGTCATTACCAATTCCTCCTCCTTGACAAGGTCTTGGTCAATAGAAGTTGCCCACTCAACTGCCACTAGTCTCACCAAAGAGAGAAGAAAGGCATCTACGTATATCATTCTCCTGTGAGGGAAGTGATATAGCTACTGATAATGACACTTTGAAGAAAATGTGTGATTTTCAGTGACTCCCAATATACATGGATTAAGATGCCTTGGAAAGGTAACATTGTAGAAGCCTAAGAGCTATAGCATGGTGCGGATAAAGTTAAGTTATATAGTCTGCAAAGCAACATTCTTGCAAATAGATTGTAGATAATATCATCTGAAGAATATGAGATTTGAATATTATCTGCAATGTTAATCTTAAGGGCATGCTGCTCTGAAGGCCATAATATTAAAAATAAATTTTAAATTTTAAGATCTCCTTGTTAGTAATCAGAGGAAATATAAATAATGGCGTTAAGCATTTGGCATCTGCTATGTCCTGGTCTATACTTCCATATTCTTCTGTTGCATTTACGATCACAATTGTTGCAACTTGGTAATCCCTTCCTCCTAGGACTGCAAGCCTTTTCTCACATAATTCACGTTTTCAGGAAGCTTAGCATTCTGGACTGCAATTACCAGGAAACTTAGCAGTTTGGACTTCAATCATCAGGAAGCATTTTCTTGCCTCGTTAACTTTTTCATTATTTTTATGATTCCTCATCATCTCTTATTCATCATTAGCCTCATTAGAGTAGACTAGGATATGACCCTCGTGTTTTATCAATTTTACGTTGGGGTCATATTCCTAAGATTTAGCTGATTGGCTTAACCTTGGCAACTCTCCTTTGCCAGAACTGGCATATGAACCCAAAATAATTTTCAAGTCTCTACCTTTGTATGAGAACTTGAAAGGGGACTAATTATAGGCCATGTCAGAAACCAGGTGATCTACAGGGCCTGTATGGCAAGTACTAACTCATGTAAGAATAATCTTTCTACTTGAGTGCTACATATAATGAAATCTAGTAGAGCATGTGGTAGACCCATAAAGCTTGTGCATATGAAGTCCTTGAAAAGAGTCTCCAATTCCCCAAAGAGATTTTTTCCCTTCCTCTAATATTTGAAGTAAAATAATAAATAAAAGTTTCTACATAAAGCAACTGACACCATTTATAGATAAAAGAAGTAGGGTAAATTTTGTTTGATTGCAAATCACTGAAACTAACAGCCTTTGTACTGCTTACTTGACAAAACAATGCTAAGAAGTCTTTGGACTAACCATCACATATAATCAACCTTAATACTTAGTGTCAGCATTGTAAAGGCTAAATGAAACAGCAAAAAGGGCTTTATGACCATAAGATGTTTGGTCCTTACACGACAAGGTACTTCTAAGTGGCTGAACTATTCCAGATGCCCATAGAAGTCATATGATCATAAGATTTCCCATATTTTGGATGTATGACAGTTTGGTTTTATCACTATATTTACCCTACTTAAATTCATTTAATAGTATCATTATCTATCAGACCCTACCATCACTTTAGTTCATAGTTTATAACAACTAACATAAGACGCTTAATCTATGGAGAGAATCATAGACTATGAAGGCATTATCAATCTCTGCAGGAATAAGGATCGTTGTTTCACACCAATACTTATCATGTTATTATTAAAATGCAGTACTTGGATAAAAAATACAGTTAGAAATGTAGAACATGAAATCATCATTTCCGGTCACTTAGACAAAGGATTAAGAAAGCTACAATTGTTTAAAGCGCATAGAATGCATCCACCTGAACAAGCAAAACAACATTCTTGGACTCTATAATTTGCATCAGTGTCTTCACTCCTCCATCACATATAAAATCATTTCTTTGCATTCCACCATCTTCCTTGCAGCAAGCACTTTCCAGAGCCATAAGTGCAACCTGGTAGACAGGTAAAAATGTCTCAGATACAGATAAGGTTGTCAAATGCTTCAACAATACAGAAAAATATTGAGTACATAAAACAGGGAGAACCCATAGGAAGATCTATCACCAGACGAAGTTTGTTGCATGGACTGGTTCTTATAACAGAAAGTAGAGGTTGAACAACATGAAGTTGAAGCAATCTATTACGAGATTCTGGAGTCTTATCTAGTAAAACATTAATGGACTCGATAACCTGTAGAAAAGAACAATTTAGAGCTGTAGAGGACTTGTCTCATCAAAAGTAATATTTGTACCAAATATGTGACTATATGAAAAATATAGAAGTTCTAACTAGCTTGGTTTTATTTTGAAGAACATCTTAGCAAGTATCACCAAAAGATTATGAACAGGAAAAACAGAAATCGAGCTCAGTATTTCCTGAAATTTTATAAAATAGAAAAAAGGGTAAGTTATTAGATAAAGTCACCTGATTTATTAAGCTAAAGGAAAGGCCTACTTAACTGCACCAATATTCAATATTTTCAAAGCTTGCCTTTTTGCAGATCCTCTTGCTGGTTGTACAATGTACCCAGACAAGCGCTTGATTAATTAATCCATTGTGATGTAATTCATGAAATATTCCTGCACCATGCAAGTGGAAATAAAATTCAAAGCCCATCCAAATAAATGCAATGAAAATTAATGCAGAAAATAAGGGACACTTTAAAAAATGCTCACCAGGTAAATCAGAATCACAAAGACAAAGAAAAGTGTCAATGCACAGATTCTGCTGAGGTTCTTCTCGCTGAAAGACCATAACACTCAAAATTAGAAGTTATAAAACACAATGATCTCTTTTCATATGAATAATGAATAACATTGAATTTACTGACTGCTTCGTGGAAGATTAATGTCAACTTTCTCAGAGCCCCAAGTCGTAATGCTTCAGAATGTGTAGTTGGACAATGGCGAAGTAAATTTCCCAAAGCCAACAATGCATTAAAGCGTACAGAAGCACTTTCATGAGAAAGAAGGGCAACTAATTTGTGAATTCCCCGAACATCTATGAGCTGCAACACAAATATTCCATCTTACGTAAATGTGTCTTTATTCAATAGAAACACCACCAATGTTAGAGCAATGTTAGAGATTCTTTTGTTGGGAAAAATTATCTGAATTGAGAATTATTGTGCATACCTTATCTCTAAATTCTTCAGCATGTTTTGATCCCCCTGCAGTAGAAAGAGCAAGGAAATATGAAGCTCCAGCCAAAGCTCGACTACTGACTTCTTTTGATGTCAAGATATGAAGAAGCCATGTGCAAATCCATTCATCATAAAGTGCTGAAAGCTCATTTTCACTGTTACAAGCCCCTGACTTGTCCTGTTAAAATTTTGTTTCCCAAATAAAATGTAAGAAAACAGAAGATCAGCCAACTCTTAACATGTATTTTCAAAGTAGTAGATCTTTCATCTCAAATACTTTTTTGAGATTATTTTATAAAAATAGAGATTATGGAAGAAAGAGTAATACTAAATCTTCCCAATAAGTCAAAAGCTATATGCTACAATTAACTTTTCAGTGTTCAGTCAGCCTGAAGGTAATCCTGACAACTTGATCATTCACAGATAAATAAATATGAATAAAATACAGTTGCACTGTTGCTGTTCAACAAAAATAGTCCATAGTTTATAAAAAAAAAATTAACAAATAACTGAGTTTGAGGTTAGCAAAAAATTAAAGGTTTAGTATTTTTTACAATGGTGCAAAATATTGGTAAAAATCAAAGTTACACGGGGACGCATCCCCTACCCCAAAACCCACTGTCCCCGTCCCCTGCCGTCCCGTGACGGAGGGACACAAAAGGGACATCCCCCAGCCGTCCCCGAAACAGCCCAACTAGCACAAAACGGGAGGATGTCCCCTGCCCTTTGGGGATGTTTCCCTGTCCCCGGTGCGGATGGGGGACGTTGGAAACGTTCCTCGTCGTACCGGGGACAGCTATGGACAGGGAGCTTCTTGGGTTAAAAAAACATTTAAAATTTTGATTTTTTAAATATTTCATCCTCCTTTCTAAGGTGATTTTTGTGTTTAGGCTATTTGACATTTTGTCAAACACTTGGCATGCAAAGTGACAGTTCTGATTTCTGAATGTTTATGCTTGTGTTTGATTGAATTTTAATGCCAAATCATTTGCATAAAACATAGAAATGATAACCGCTATCATAACATCAACAAATATGAAACATTCAACCTCAAATCTGATTTTATTTGCACTATATCAAGTCTGATACATTGCATTACAAGTCTGATATAAGTCTGATTTGATTACAGCAGCAGACATTTCCTTCAAAATCTAATTTATATTGATTCCCAATGAAATACAAACATGCCCGGATCATTGGCTACAATAATGAGTTTAATGACATTTATTATGCTGTTATGCTACTGCTCTCGCGATTTATTTACATATTGATATTGTTGTTATCAATTATTAATTTGACATATCTCTCTCTTTCCCTCTCTCTCTCTCCATAATATATTAATAAATTTTGAAAAAATCATATATATATATATATATATTTTGTATGTCGCTGTCCCTTAAAAATGGCCCCCTAGGAAACGTCCCGGAAATGCGTCCCCTGCCATCCCTGTCCCATAAATGTCGTGGAACATAGGTAAAAATTAATTAAGCTGTGCAATTTTTCGCATGGATCGAAGGGTGGGGTCATGGGCTGATGATGCAAAGGAGGATTTTCCCCTTCACTCTCCTCTTCGCAGCGGACAGCAAGAACCTTCATGCTGGAGGAACACTAGGAATCGCAAGGTCATGAATCACTGGAAGCACAGTATAGGGGAAGCCAAAAACCCTGGGGCGTCAAATGGCTCCGAGGTAAGATCGGTGGCAATCAACAGTGCCTGGAAGGAGGGAAGCCAATTGGAGGACATCAGGGAAGCACCAGGAGCTGAGACAAGGGCAATCGGCTTGGAGGAGCAATCGGACAGGATGGATGAAATCAACGATGGAGGGAAATCAGAATTGGAGGGGTCAAAAAGCAAGGTATGGTCGATTTGGGCAAAATCATCAATCAAAGTTGGAGAATGGTAGTGGATCAATTGAACCGGAGGATCTAGGAGAAAGAATGCCTCTGTTTGCCATAGGCGGGAATGTGATTCATCTGAATCAGCAGGGGCGCAATCTCCCATCGAGGAAAACAAACGGCAATCATTAGAGTGCAAGGAGTAGGAACCAGCAGAAGGAAGGACAGTAGAACTTCAAAGATAAGGAACCAAATCATCCAAAACAAAAGCAAGGCATTAAACAATAAGGTGGTGGTAGTCCCAAACAAGGCCCTTCTACTGTCAAAAAAGCATCTGAGAAAGAGGGCATTCTTCACAAAGTGGTATAGCAAGGGTTGCACCAAAAGCAGAATTTGGATTGGTGTTTTGATCGCTAAGGGAAAGAGGTAAGTGTAAGGTTCCTGCCTAATGATTTTTTGTTAATCCTTGGCTCTTCGGAAGTATTAAAAATAGACATCTTGAATGAAAAATACCTCTAGATGGATGGAGTGGGATTCTACATTAAAAATTGGAAGCCCAATTTCAACCCCTTCAAGCATGAAATGGAAAAAGTAATGTGGTGGGTGACATTGAACAACTTGCCATGTGAATTTTGGGATAGAGAGATTTTAGCCAGCCTAGGTGGGGAACTGGGATCTTTCATATGTTTGATGAAGAGGCATTGCTGACTGGCATCAACATAGTTGGAAGAATTTGCATTGAAATAAACCCAAACAGCACCAAATTGGATGAGATAGAAATAATAACGGAGGATGGGGTTTGGGTACAAAAAATTGAAAGGAATTCCATGCCAACATGCGGATCAATAACCCAAAAAAGCGAAAGGGCCTGGGAAACTTACGGGGGGCACCTCTAGGGGAAAACAACTTGGGGGTTGGGGACACGCCCAAAGCGATTGTTCCAATAACAGCCAACAAAGCATCAAGGAATCATCTAGGGGAAAGCACATCTCAAGGCTATCAAGAAGAACAAATTGATTGTGGACTGATGCCCATGTTTGACAAGGCAACTGAGCCCATAATTGAAGTTGAGACCAATGAAATGCCTAACCTAGAAGATGTTGAAGAGACAAGACAAGTGATGGATGAAGTGGAAGACATTCTGAAGGTGGGCTGCAAATTGTTGGGCATCACAGGCCCTTGGAAGGGGATGAGGTATGGGCAATAAAGAACACTGAAATGGATCCGAAAGGCAAAGAACTACTCGAAGATGGGGAGCTTCAAATAAACTTGGAAGAGGAAAAGGAGCTAGGAGACAATCAAATGGAGGTTGACAGTGGCTTAGAGTCTGAAGAGCCAAAAATGCAATCCAAAGAAGCCTACACTCCAAACTCAGGGAAGTTAGGAATCAAGCAGAGGGATGTGAGCAAGAAATCTCCAGATTGCAGAAAAAGCAAAAAGTTAAGGCAGGAAACCAAACTGGAAAAAGAGGGTTGAGGATGGTGAGACTGAAGGTCAAGTTAAGATCACTACAATGATGCTAAGATCCGGGAAGGGCATTACCCTTCCTGGGGAACAATGAAGGTCCTTTCGTGGAATGTTAGGGGCTTAAACGCCCCTAACAAAAAGCGCCTAGTAAGACGCTTCATGGAGATATCAACAGCTGATATTTTCTTGATTCAAGAATCCAAAATCAAGAAAGAGGATGCTGAAATGTTTAAGAGGAACTGCCGACTGTGGTGTATGGAATCAGTGGACTCAGAAGGTGCTTCAGGGGATCCGATCACTTTGTGGAGACCTCAGTATGTGTATGTAGAGAGGACAACAGTGCAAAAACATTGGTTGGCTTGCAGAGTCAAAAGTGTGTCGTCCAAACTAGCCTTCATCCTAATCAACGTTTGTGGGCCCACCTGCTGCATCAAAAATAAAAAGAAAAATTTGGGGCGAAATCGGCAACTTCGTAGCTCTCAACCAAGGGAGTTTTACATCTTGGGCAAAGATTTCAATGCCATATCGCACAATCGCAACAAACAAGGGGGAGTGGAGAGGAGATACCAATCTCAGGCTGACTTTGAGCAATTTGTAGAAGATAATAGTTTGATGGAAATTCAAATGGTAAACAGAAATTTCACTTGGACCAATCGACACTTGGGTTTCAGCAATATATCTAAGAAGCTAGACAGGTACTTGTTTAAAGGTGATCTTGGTGCATTCCCATTCACACTTGAACGGAGTATTGTTCCACATTCATGCTCAGATCACTTTCTTATCAAGTTAGAGATCATGGGGGGGGAAGGCCATTTAGATGTCCTTCCAAGTTTGAGCACATGTGGCTGAAAGCGCAGAATTTCCACGATCTAATCACACAATGGTGGGAAGAAACCAATACGGAAGGATCAAAGATGTTCAAAGTTGTCACCAAAATGAAACTAGTTAAACAATAACTTACAGAATGGAACAAGTTGTGCTTCAAGGACATATTTGACACAAAAAGAAGGGTGGAGGAAGATCTAAAAAATTTGAATGAAAAGGTCTTCGAGAGTGGAATGAACTATGAAATTTTTTTGAAAGAATAGGAGCTTCTAAAAGAATATGAAGAAGTGCAATCCAAGGAAGAGATATTTTGGCGGCAAAAATCAAGAGAGACATGGATCAAAGGAGACAGAAATACAAAATACTTCCATAATGTGACTAAGATGCAAAGGAAGGAAAATCACATCATCAGAATCAGGAAGGTGGATGGGAGGATGCTGGAGGATCTTGAATCTATCTCACAAGAGGCAGCCTCCTACTTCTGCAGTTTATTAAACAACATAGAGGGCTTAGATTTGGAATCTCAAAATAATCTATTACAAGGCATCTCCGAGTTGATAACAAAAGCGCAAAATAAAATGTTAATGGCTGCCTTTACAAAAGAAGAGATCAAGATAGCAATCTTTCAACTCCACTTGGACAAAGCCCTAGGTCCGGATGGCTTTCCAACTAGCTTTTTCCAACACTGTTGGGACATTGTTGGGAGAGACCTAACTGCTGCAATTTTAGATTCTAGGGCTTCAGGTAAACTTCTGAGAGAAATGAACAATACATTCATAGCATTGATCCCCAAGAAGGAAAAGAAGATATCTTTGGATGAATTTCGACCCACTGCCCTATGCAACACAATCTACAAAACTTTAACAAAAGCCATTGCAAACAACCTAAAATTGATCCTTCATGAACTAATCTTGGAAGAACAAATTGGGTTTGTGCTAGGCAGATCCATACTAGATGGAGTGGTCATTGCTCAAGAGGCAATACATTCCATTTAGAAGAATAATAGGCAATGTATGTTGATAAAACTTGACATCAAGAACGCCTATGATAGGGAGGATTGGAGATTTTTGTGCAAGACCTTGAGGTCTTTTGGTTTTGATACGCAATGGATCAATTGAATATTCGAATGCATCTCTTCCCTGCATTTCTCTATCCTTCTAAATGGCACTCCAGAGGGGTTCTTTGAGAGTTCCAGAGGTATCCGTCAAGGGGACCGCTTATCCCCATTTTGATTCATTATCATGGTGGAAGCATTGGGCAAGTCAATTTCAGAGGCTGTTGCAGGCGACAAATTGGAAGGCATTCAAGTAACAAGCAATCTACCAATTGTAACTCGTCGGCAATTTGGAGATGACATGATGTTGTTCGGGGCTGCCAAAAGAAGGGAAGCCTTGTTCTTCAAAGAGATTCTTGACCAGTACTCTTAGGCCTCAAGGTAGGAGGTTAGTGAAACAAAATCACAAAAATTCTTCTTCAATACGCAAGCAAGGAAAGAATAAGAGATTGGCAAGATTTTGAAGTTCAGAAAAGGAAATCTACCTAGCACCTATCTTGGTCTACCTTTGGCCAAAGGGCTAAGAAACAGTAAATTGTTAGAACCTTTGGAAAGCAAAATTAAACAGAAGATGGAATCATGAAAAGGAAGGTGGGTCTCTTGGGCAAGCAGAATTGCAATGTTGAAGGAAATTATTCCTATGATACCAATTTACCTTCTTTCTTGTCTATCTCTCCCAACTAAATCATATCAGTCGTTGAATTGGAAATTGAGAGTATTTTTGGCAAGGAACCTCGAAAGAAAACAAAATATTATTAATAGCTTGGGATAAGGTGTGCAAAGCCAAAGAAAAGGGGGGGACTGGACTCAAAGATCTGCCAAAAGTTAATAGAGCTTTATGTAAAAATACTTAGGCAAATAGCAACAAACAGAAATACAATTTTGTGTACTCAACTGAAAATTCACACAGAGATAGAACTCTCAACCAGACAAAATCAATAGAAGCAAGATTCTATAAAAAAAAAACAAAGCACCAGAGAACCACCAAATATCGGTTTTATATCATTCGATATACCAAAACATGTGACCACAGAGTTTATTATATCCGATTGTAAAATTCTACAACAAGAAATAACACTTAACACAACGACTTCCCAGAGTTCATCATGCACCCGATACAAACTTCACTCAGACAGAAATAAATTCCCAATCATACGAATGACACCATGAAGATTCAAAATCAGATATAATATATATTGGAATCAATTTACATACACGAAGAAATAGTGTTATGCGATCTGGAATCCACAAGTGGCATGCGCACCCTTAGAATGGACGCCAGATGAATTGTAGTGGCGCCGACACCTAATAATGCTTGCGATGCCTACGATATGGGAAGAGAGCGTTGCTATGCCTTACTCAACAGAGGACTGTTTGACAAGCTTCAGCCAGAGCCGTGAGGCTCGCCTAGATCGGATAATGCTGCCTCCACTCAATACGCCATCTCTTAATTCGTTGGTTCCCAATCTCACCAGTCGCTACCTCTGTTCCTTCCTCCAACCTTCAAAACTAGTCGCACCTACAGTCCAATCAATAGAGTCCTGTGAGTTATGAGAAATGGCGGAAGCAAGAACACAAATACTCTCAAGTATTGAAGCTACGCTCGATACCTAAGTTCCCAAGCCAGAACAGCTACACCCTTTGTCAACTCGGCAAGACAAGAGTCCAGAATTTGTGATGATTGACTAAGAAGTTAGTCACCAATTTAAACTAAACAAACCACCAACAAGTATGTCGGCCAGAACAATTATTAAATTCAAATTTCGATTTGGCGCCTCAAGAGAGATCGGCCCACAAAGCTCCTAATTATTAATTATTTTATTATCAATAGTGTTTAAAAACACTTTTTTTCCAAAACAAGTTGGCCTGAGAACTCAAATCGAACTTGGGACATTACAGTCCCCTCCCTCATACTTTTGTTGTTCCTCCAACAACCTCAGATTGGGATGTTCAAAAATCTCCACGCCCTCCCATGTTGCATCTTTAGCAGGCAGATTCTTCCATTTCATCAAATATTTTGGAATGACCTTGTTCCTCAGCCGCTTCTCTCTTACATCCAACACCTTCTCGGGCTCAAGAATTAGCTTGCCTTCATCATCTAGGGGTGGCAACTCCATTGATGGTGTGATTTGTTGTCCCAACGCCTTCTTCAAGCATGATACATGAAAAATATTATGAATGAATTTTGCTCCTTGGAGGCAACTCGAGCTCATATGCAACTTCTCCAATCTTCCCTGTGATCCTAAATGGCCCATAGAATCTTGGTTTCGTCTTTTCCGCTTCATTCCCCTTGAGAGATGACTGTCTATATAGCTGCAATCTCAAATACACCATGTCATTAACTTCAAAAACCCTCTCAGTCCTTCACTGATTTGCATATAACTTTTGCTGATTTTGGGCACACTACAAATTTTATTTCAATGAGTTCATGATGTCCACATTTTGTTGTACCATGTCTCTAGCACTTGGAACTCTACAATCTGCAAGGATCAAATTCATGAAGGAGGTAGCCTCGTAACCATAGAGTGCTTTGAAAGGGGACATCTCAATGGGCATGTTATGTGTGGTGTTGCAGCAAAACTCTCCAAAATGTAGCCATTTCACCCAAGCTGATTGCTGCCCCGTCACATAGTTTCTCAAATATCCTTCAATCCACTTATTCACGATTTCCATTTGTCCATCCGTTTGGGGATGATAGCTAGTACTAAGAGTTAATTTTGTGTGAGCCAAACGAAAGAGTTCTTGCCAAAACAAACTTATAAATCTGTTGTCCCTGTCACTCACAATGTTTCTTGGCAACCCACGAAGTCTAAAAACTTCTCTAAAAAACGGATCTACAACTTGAGGAGCCTTAAATTCCGAAGTAATGGCATAGAAATGAGCATATTTAGTGAGCCTATCCACCACAACATAAATACAATCTTTACCTTGCACCTTAAGAAGTCCCATGATGGAAACCATCGATATGCTTTCCCACTTTTGATTTGGGATGGGCAAGGGTTGCAACAAACTAGCTGGTAACACACATTCTGTTTTATTTTTTTGGCACACCAAACATTCTCTCACGTGCTGCAATATATCGTTCTTCAGCCCCTTCCATGCAAAACGTCCTCTTACTTGCTTATACGTCTTGTAGAATCCTGGATGTCCAACAAGAGGAGTGTCATGGCAAGCTTTTATAATCCTATTCTTGATCTTGGATTGAGGCACAAGATAGACCTGATCTTTGAAGAGAATGAGCTCCTCCATCACCTTGTACCTGTCATCATTTATCTTCCCCTCCAAGATGTCGTTAGCAAAGGAATCTTTAGCATACTCAGCTATAATGCCATCTTCCAATCAGCAAATACATTAGTCATGGCACAAATGTAAGGCTTCCTAGAGAGAGCATCGGTTACCACATTGTTCTTGCATTTCACATATTCAATATCAAAATCATAAGCTTGGAGTTTGCTTACCCATTTCTGCTGTCTATCATTCAAGTCTCGCTAATTGAGGAAGTACTTCAAGCTGTTATATCCGTCTTCACCACAAATTTCCCACAAACTAGGTACTGCCTAAACTTAGCAAGGGCATGCATGATCGACAGCATCTCCTTATCATAGATGGAGAAAGCCTTCTCTACATTTGTGAGTTTCCTGCTCTCATATGCTATGGGGTGCTTGTTTTGCACTAACACCACTCCAATACCTTCCCCTGAAGCATCACACTAAAGTACAAAAGGGGATGAGAAATCTGGAATAGCCAAAACAGGACATGAACTCATTAACTCCTTGAGTTTATCAAATGCCTGTTGTGCCATGGGACTCCAAGTGAAAGCTCCTTAGTCAGATTTGTCAATGGTGCCGCAAGCTAGGAGAAACCCTTCACGAATCTTCTGTAGTAGCTGCAAAGACCCACAGACCCTCTCAATTGTGTCAAGTTCTTGGGCCTAGCCCACTCCTGAATAGCCTTGATCTTTTCCTCATCAACACTAACCCCTTGTGCACTGATCTTGTGACCCAAATATAGAATCTCAGTCATCCCAAATTCACATTTTTACATCTTAGCATAAAATGAATTCTTCTCAGGAATGTCAAGTACCTCCTCTATATGCTTCAAATGTTCTTCCCATTTCTTACTGTAGATCAAGATGTCGTCAAAGAAAACCAACACAAATTTTCTCAACTGAAGAATGAATACTTGATTCATGCAGGATTGGAAAGTAGCGGGGGCATTAGTTAACCCAAACAACATCACCAAGAACTCATAATGCTCATAATGACATCTGAAAGTTGTCTTATACACATCCCCATCTCTGACTCTAATCTGATGATATCCTGAACGTAGATCAATCTTGGAAAAATATACTGCTCCATGTAGCTCATCTATCAATTCTAAGTGTCAATGAAATTATGAGTAGCTCCACTATCTATCAACACTCTCACTCTCTAACCTTGAAGGACTCCTCAAACTCAGAGAGAATGGTATCGTGGTGCACCTAAAAGTGTTGAAAGAGTACCCCCCGTGGAGCCTCCTCCTATCACGACTTCTTGTTCTCCCTCATTAGTGACCTCCTCATTGCCCCCTTCTTCGATTTATGCCTCATCATCGAAAACCACTTCAATGTAGTAGACCCGACCCCTCCCTTGACATCTATGACGTTTATTCCACTTTCTTTACAATAGTAGCACAAGCCCTTCTTACGAAGTTCATTCCTTGACATTTCATGTGGTCCTAGAGGAGGGCCCTTGGGTGGTGGATTAGCCTTAATGAAAGGCTTCTTTGTCTGCCCTACTGGTGTACTTTTGCCAATAGACTTCCCTTTCTGGGTGGAATCTTCAAGACTCAAAGCCCTTCGAATAGCTTCCTCTAATGTTGTTGGCTCTAAAGCTCTCACCAAGCCACGAAAAGACTCTGATAGCCTTCAATGAAAAAGAACATGAGCCTCTTGTCTGAAACATCAGATACCATCAACGCGAGTCTTTGAAATTCTGAAACATAATCATCCATGGTGCTTGTTTGCTTGAGTCTTGTCAACTCCTGGAAGTATGCTTCAGGATCTTTCCTATCAAATCTTTCTATCAGCTTATGTGTGAAATTTGCATATGTAGATACTTGTCCAAATCCCTAAGTCACAATGCCATGGTGCCACCACTTATCAGCTAAACCCTCCAAATGTAGAATGGCAAACTTGATAGCTTCTTCTTCGATTATGGGGCTGTGAGAAAATTATGTATCCAACTTCCATATCCATGCTTGCGCAATCACCTTCCCTGAGCCATCAAATGTTGGAAGTGTCAGCTTACTCACCCTGTGTTGCAAATCCCTGTTGGGGTGGTAAGTTACTTGGCTTCCCTTCGATCCATTCTTTATATTGTGAAATTGAATGAATGGAAGCTAGTGCCTTATCTCAAGATCAATCTGCATATAAGCTTCCATACTTGCGTTGATATCGCCTTTTGGTAGACTCTGTTCTTCACCTTCATGATTTGGTCCATGCTTGGGTAGAAAAGTGGGTTGTGTGGGGCACATAATCTTATTGCTTTGATTTTCAGATCCAGAATTGTTGGAATGACTGCCTTTCGGGCCATTGTTTGAAGCTGATTTGCAACAGTTGTTCTTGTCATTCATGGACTACATCATTAATTGTAACATTTGGTTCGTATGCTCTTGCTGCTTGGCCATTTGCTCCTGCACATGGGCCATCTTTTTCAAGAAATTCTCAAATTAATCATCTTTGTCTCCCATCTTCTTACCTCTATTTCCTATTCCGGAAGACTCTGTCGCTGCTTTTGTTCTTTCCCTCTCAATGGCGTGCTGATCTCTTTGACTCAACTACATAAAATACCCTCAGGCTAGCAGGGTCTAAGGCTCTAATACCACTGTAAAAATACCTAGCCAAATAGCAACAAATAGAAATACAATTTTGTGTACTCGACTGAAAATTCACGCACAAATAAAACTCTCAGCAAGACGGAATCAATAGAAGCAAGATTCATAAAAAATAAAAAAAGCACCAGAGAACCACCAAATATCGGCTTTATATCAATCGATATACTAGAACATGCAACCACAGAGTTTATTATATCCGATTGTAAAATTCTACAACAAGAAATAACACTTAACACAACAACTTCCCAAAGTTCATCGTGCACCCAATACAAACTTCACTTAAGACATAAATAAATGCCCGATCATACGAATGACACCATGAAGATTCAAAATCAGATATAATATATATTGGAATCAATTTGCATACACGGAGAAACAGTGTTGTGCGATCTGGAATCCACAATTGGCATGCGCATCCTCAAAATGGACGCCCGATGAATTGTAGTGGCACTAACACCTAATAATGTTTGCGATGCCTACGATATGGGAAGAGAGCGCTGCTATGCCTTACTCGACGGAGGACTATCTGACGAGCTTCGGCCAAAACTGTGAGGCTCAACCAGATCGGATAATGCCGCCTCCACTCCATACACCGTCTCTTAATTCGTTGGTTCCCAATCTCACCAGTCGCTATCTCTGTTCCTTCCTCCAACCTTCAAAACTAGTCGCACCTACAGCCCGATCAAGAGAGTCCTGTGAGTCATGAGAAATGGCGAAAGCAAGAACACGAATACTCTCAGGTATTGAAGCTACGCTTGATACCTGAGTGCCCAAGTCAAAGTAGTTACACCCTCTATCAACTTGGCAAGACAAGAGTCCAGAATTCGTGATGATTGACTAAGGAGTTGGTCACCAATTTAAACTAAACAAACCACCAACAAGAAAGTATGTCGGCCAGAAGAATTATTAAATTCAAATTTTGATTTGGTGCCTCAAGAGAGGTCGGCCCACAAAGCTCCTAATTATTAATTATTTTATTATCAATAGTGTTTAAAAACACTTTTTTTCCAAAACAAGTCGGCTTGAGAACTCAAATCAGACTTGGGACATTACACTCTAGGTGCTAAATTGATCTGGAGAATGTATAGGGAAAGTTCATCAAAATGGACAAGAATTTTCCAAACTAAATATCTCTCCAATGAAGATGATAGAAGTATTCTAATTGCAGAAAATATACCAAGAGGTTCTCGCATTTGGAAATTTATGAGAGAGTGCAGATCACTGATCATTGACTTCATCTCCTGGGACATCAGGGATGGCCACACTGCCTTGTTTTGGGAAGACTCCTAGGAGGCCTTCCAAGTTTATCAAATTCAATAAACGTGGAACATTCAAAAAGAATTTTTCCCTAGCTATGGGGCACAACGGTGAGAGACTACCTAGAGGAAAGGATGGTTGACGGCATCCTAGGCTGGCATTAGAAAGATTATAGGTGTCTAACTTTACCCAACAATGAAGTTGAGCAATTGGATAAAGCCTTGAAATGCAGAATCATCAACATCAATGAAGGGAAGGATAATATAGTATGGTTGGGTTCAAACACAGGGCAATATAATGTTGAAGACGGCTTCAGAATTCTGGGCAAGCAAGAGGAAGAAACCACAATTCCTTGGAATTTATGCTGGAGTGGGAAATGTCTCCCTAAGGCTGGAGTATTCACGTGGGCTGCTCTTCAGAAAAGGATTCTAACAATTTGCAAAGATGAGTTATAGGGGTCCTTCGAGATGTGTGTTATGCAAGTGCACAGAGGAGAGCGTAAATTATCTATTATTTGAATGCCCTTTCACACAGGCATGCTAGAAATAGCTTTGCGCCAAAATGGAGTGGCACAGTGCTCTACCAAATCATATAATGATGCTTTTCAAATCTTGGCCAATCTTGAGGCAAAATTCCATGTTCTCATCCCTCTGGGTATCAAGTCTATCGTTGCAAATATGGGAAGTATGGAAGGAATGGAATAGAAGGCTTTTTTGGGACTCAAAGATGTGCTACCCTGCTTTCATCTGCAAACTGGAAGTGGCCATTGTGGAGGTGGTCAACATCAAAGTGGCAGGTTTAAACCTTCAAAAGACAACTTTCATAGATTGGGATGGCTTGATGCGAAAATCTTGGTTCGGACTTCGCATCCCAACTTTTGGTAATATAAAAAACTAAAAAGAGCAAAATCAAAGAACTCAAATTCAAAGGAAGCCCCCCCGACAGAATTGGTTCAAACTAAACTTTGATGGGGTTGTCGGAGGTAACCCCAACCCGTCTAGGGCTAGTTGTGTTTTAAGAGACTGGAAGGGACATATAATTGGTGAGCAGGCATTGCCACTTTCGGAGGGCACTAACAATCTGGCAGAATTTCAAGCCCTGGTTTCTAGTCTCCAAGTTTGCCAACAGCTGAAAATTCAAAACATGGAGATATAAGGTGGTTCAACCCTTGTCATTAATGCTCAAAGATCTGGGAAGTTAGCAAATTGAAAGCTCAACATCTTGCTAGACAAGGCTATGACAATAATCTGAACTTTCAATGAATATAGTTTCCAACTTGTCTATTGTGAGGGCAACTCAATGGCTAATAAAGTGGTTAACAAGGGAGCAGCCGACGAGTTTTTCAAAATCATCATTGACAGCTAGTCACTCTCTTCTTTGATTCGACAAACATGAATCGTGCTTGACCAGACATGGTGGTCTGTTATCTATACATCCAACATCTTTTCGAAAGGATTACCTTGTAAGAAAGAACTTCACATAGAAATATTTACATGAAGGCATATAGCCAATATCTTGTTTGAGGAAGCGGTAACAATCTAATTTCATAAAGGTATTAAGAGGATTTAATTTGGATTATGGATGACCTAGCTAGACGCTAGATGAAAGGTGGACACTAAAGCTTTCCACATCGATGGTGTGGAAAGCCATGACATCGACTAATAGGGTCGATATATCATAAGCATTAGTAGATTATGATTTGACATTTCGCTACACAATTTGCATCTTGAAAACTAGACTTGGCTATCACCATGATCACCCTCTTCATACAGCTATGACGTCAGACATTGCGCACAAGTTGGCACATCCTCCCCATTGTAATATCATTCGTGTCAGTGGCTAAATAATTTCAAGGAAAAGATGTTTAATTTGAATTGCCTATTCACATGTGTGAAGGCCGAATGCCTATCTCAGCACTTGAAGGATTGCATTAAAATGACTGGAATGAGTTTATAAATACTCCCTATGGGTAGTAACAACTCATTTTCTCTTCCATAACTCTTGGTATGTTCTAGCTTGTGTATGGCGAAGAGGTCCAATTTCATCGTGTGCATGTCTACAGAGTGCATAGTTTGCGGACACATGGACGCCCCAATCCGTTTGGTGTGTGACAAAAGGCAGATGGCCTTCCTAGGCACTATATCCAAGTTGAGCCTCAAACGCATCCTGCTAGAGACGGATTTCTTGTCAATTGGCGCTATGAAATTGATTTTGGGAAAGGATTTTCTGGCAGAAGGGGAATGGTATCGAGTCAATACCGAGATTGCTTCAAGGTATGCTATTGTGCTCTTGGATTTACAGTTACCAAAAGCAGAGGTGGAAATGCTAATACGAAGGATGTTTAAACCTAAGTTGTTGGGTGGCCTGGCGAAGGTGCTTGAAGCTGCTTCGTTGGGGTTAGACATTCCTAGGCCCCGTGAGCAGAATCTCCTTGCTATGCTGGGAGAGGTTGTTAAGTATTACCCTTTCCTACTGGACTTGAAGGGTGTTACCCTTTCCTACTGGACTTTGAAGGGTGCCGCTCTGCTAGGGCACCATGAAAGGGCTGTTGTGGGTGTAAATTTTTTGAAGAGAATGCTCCATTTAGTCCCTGTGCATGACTTTGATTGGGTGGGACATTTCATCGAATTCGTGCAGGAAAATGGCAAGGAGTAACTGGTAATGCATCGATGGTTTTTTTTTTTGTCAGCTCTATAAGTTCCACATAAGTCTAGGCTAGGGTTTGAGTATATTCTCTGTGTCTGGTGGCCACGATGTAAGCTGTCAGAATACATATGTATCTCTTATAGGTCTAGAGCAGCCATTTTGTCTTAAAAATGTAGTAGTTAGGTGGTAGGGGTCTGGTCTGAAATTTGAAGATTACTCTAGCATGTGGGTCTCATGGATCGACCCAATGGGTAGGAATATGTAACCTTTTTTGACAGATTAATATAATTTTACCTCTTACGTATCAAAAAAAAACAATGGTGCAAAATATTAATTTAAAAATCTAAAACATTTCAAGCTAAAGTAATGATTAGTTTTGGTCACTTGAAAAGAAATAACACTCACATGCCTTAAAAATCTAATAAAAAACTAAGCATGTCACTTGTCCATGAGATTTGGGATTAGAACATCTGAAGGATAGTATGATAATTTCAGTGCACTACAGAAAATTTCAAGGTGAGAAGCAATAATATTAATTTACAAACAGATTTCAAACTCAAGTAATACTTACTTCCATCATTAAGGAAAGCTTATCATAACTCAGAAGACAACAGTAAATTAAAAGACTGGACATTTTAGTGGTGGACAAGATTGAATGTTACGAAAAATTGAGGCTTCTCTGATATACCGTTGTTCCAAAAATGACAACTAGAAAGATAATTCAAGCAAAAATAATAATGAGAATATGGCATTTAAGAAAAAAAAATCAGAACTTTAGTATTCAAATTTTCAATGAAAAGTAGACTATTTTATACTGAAGTTGGATGTTAAAGGCTTCTGTGAAATTTTTGCACTGATATAAAAATAGTATTTTACAAGTAGCATTTATTACAGCTAGAGTAATACATTTTTTCTTCATTCAACAAAAACCAGCAACACCTTACAGAACTACTATAATTTTATCATTTAAAATTTTCAATAATCTTAACCCTTTGTTTAAGACTAATGAAAGATTGTGCATTTTACACGTCTATGTGAGTGGAGATTACTAGAAACTGAAGGATTCTATAATATTTCCACCATATATATACAAATATAAAAGATTCATGCAACAATTTAATTTAAAAAAACATTTCAAGGCCAGACCCGGTGCAGCAGTAAAATGCTGCCCCGATAAAAGTGAGGTCCCAGGTTTGTGTGAGCCAGCAGAGGAAGTGGAAGGAGTTCGAAACATGATGTAAAAGCAGGATCATAGCCCCCGAGGAAAAAAGAGAGGGTTGTCTAATATCAAAATATAATAATTTAAAAGAACATTTCAAACCAAAGTAATACTTGCTTTTCATAGTTTCACAAAAAATATGATAATTTATGCGACTATAAATTTACAGACCAAGTACTTTAGCAATCTATGACGAGGAGGCTCTGAAAAATTAAAGGATTCTGTGATAGTTTCAAGCAATCTTACAATAAATTAAATGATTCACCAAATATTTTTCATGCAAAATAAAATTTAAGCTAAAATAGTATTTAAAATAAAATTGAAGCCTCAACAGTTTATAATTTTTTTTGGATAATAAACTTCCGCTGACAAATCTCAATTCTCATCCATCATCGGAATGAAAATAATTATTCATGACTACTGTCACTAATTCATCCTTTACAAAAATAACTTCCAGAGACATGATGTTTTATTTACCTGCAAGGCAAGAAGCGATCTCCTTATAAGTTCTGATAGCAAACTTGCTAGTGAAAGGGATTGGAACTCTAAGGGCTTTTTCTTGAGCATATCCACGATTTCAGTTGTAGACATCCGTGGAAGCTCATTTTCCATCCGACAAACCGAACTCAAACCCTGATCCACTTAAAGTTTTAGGCTTAAAAAACACTCCTCACATCTTAACAACAAAATATCCTAAATTCAAAACTCAGAAAACGCTAAAACAAATTCCTGCTCTACAAACTCACTTATATTCAAGAAACTTCTATAACAACTGCCAATCAAAACACAAATTGCTCATGTCTTCCTCTATAAACTTCTTAAATTCAAGAAATATGTAAAATGTATTCATTAACATGCAAATTTTTGCTCTTCTGCTCTATAAACTCGCTTAAAATCAAGAAATTCATTAAAAATGTTGGTCAACATGCAAATTTTGCTGCCCTCCTCTATGAACCCTCTTAAATTCAGGAAACGTATAAAACTGCTGATCAATATCTAAAGTTCTGGTGTGCCACTCTATAAACTTGCTACATACAACAATTTTTAAACTCGTTAATTACAGTGCAACTGTTTCTCTCCCGCTTCATCGACACGCTTACCTTCAAGAAATCTGAAAAAGATACCGATCATCATGCAATCTTCTGCTGTCCTGCTTGATGAACTCTCATATATTCAACATTTCACCTTAACGTCCAAAAGTTTCAGTAAAAAGCCATTCATACCTGTGTGTGAAAAAAATTATAGTATCGAAGTTTGAAAAATAGATTTCACCGTCTTCTGCATTATTTTTGACAACATAGGACAGAAAAACTAAGGTTTTTGATCCGTTTCAGACCTCACTTTTTGGGTTAAAAATAACCTAACAATTCGAACCATTTCAAAGCTAATTTTTAGCAATAAAAATCGTTAAGCTAAAATATTTGATCTGTTTTGGGGCTAAATTTCTGAAAACAAAATAACCTAAACTATTCGATCACTTCCAGATCTACATTTCTGGAAAACGAGTACCTAAACCAGGTGATCAGATTCAAAGCTAAATTTCTGGGAAGGAAAAAAGAAAAAACCTAAACTATCCGATCCGTTTTAGAGCTAAATTTCTGAAAAACAATTAACCTAACATTTTGATCCGTTTGCAAGCTACATCTCCGAAAAATGATCAATTTAAGCTATTTGATTCCTTGGGACGGTAAATTTCTTAAAGAAAACAACCTAATCTATGTTATCCGTTTCGGAGCTATTTTTAGCCAAATTATTAACGTAAACTATCTGATCCATTTCAAAGCTTTTTTTTTGCAAGAACATTTAACTATATCATTCAGTCCGTTTGAGAACAATTTTTTTCCAAAAAAATTACCTCAAATTTTTCATCCGTTCCAGAAAGAATTTTAGCAAAACAAAAAAATCGACCTAAAGTATTTGATCACTTTCAGAGCTATTTTACCATTGACAATAAACTAAACTATTCGATCCATTTCAAACACCTTTCTTTGCCAAAACATCAAACCAGAGCATTCGGCTCATTTTAGAAAGATTTATTTGCAAAAAAAATCAACCTAAAGCACTTTAACCGTTTAAGAGCTTTTTTTCCTTTTGAATTAAAGAAATACTAAAATATCTAAGTCATTCGATCCATTTCAAAGTGATTGTCTTCGCAAAAACAATTTTAATTTCAGAGCGATCTTTTGGCAAAATTATTAACTTAAACCATCGGATCCATTTCAGAGCTTTCTTCTTTTGCAATATCATAGTATTTGGAGTCCATTTTACATAAATTTTCACTGCTTTTTCACAGCTTTCAGCATCAGACAAATTTTATTAAAAAAATACTTTTAACAGAGAATTTTCCACACCTTTTTGACAGATCCTTCGTCGAAACTCTGGGGAATTTCAAAGAGATATATGCTCATAAATAGGTACCATAAAGCTTAACAAGCAATTATCAAGATTTATTTATTAGGTTTTTCTATATATATTTATCGTGCTGCGGTTTCCCGTACCGATATTCTCTGAGCATATTTTTTAATGTCTCTATCTTATCTCTTCGTTTGTTGAAAGTGGGGTTTTAAAAATCATTTCGGTTGTGAAATTTGTTGAATTCTTATTTGCTCAGTTTAGAATGTTCTGCTTTTGTTTGCAAATTGTCTATAATGGTATTACTTAAGACTTCCCGAATCCATTGTATTTATGAGTTTTTGTCGTACGTTTTGTATTTTATTTCTTCGTTTATTTTTGGTTTAGTATAAGAGATTTTTTTAATGAAAAGATTATATAATAATAATAATAATAATAATAATAACAACAACAAGTGTCATGTAGTGGTTATTACTTGCCTTAATAGTATTGTAATTATTGTTTTTTAGATTTGATAAAAATTAAATGTAAGTTTTATTAATGTGAATAAAAATAAATGTATGTTTTATTAATTATAGTTTTTTTAGTATTGTTAATTAGTTATTTTAATGACCTAACCTTAACCCTAACTCTAATTATGTCCCTAACCTTAAACCTAACCCTATCCCTAACTCTAACCCTACAATAGATTTTAAACCATTATCTTAATCCTAGACCTATCTCTAACCCTAACTATGATCGTAACACTATCCATAACTATAAACTTAATTTTTATCACCATCTTTTAAATAAATAAGATATTTAATAAATTAATTGCATTTTATTTCAACAGTCCATAATAGTAAGCTTCAAGACTTCTGGATAAACTGTGTGCATATTTTTACATCAAGTCTTGAAGCTAAATATGTAATAAATGTTGTGATTATAAGGGGAAATTAGGTTTTGAAGGGAACTAAAACCCTTTACAACTTTAGGAAGAAAATGCTGCTCAAACAATACAACATTAGACAAAAAACACCAACAGCATAAAACCCAACAACACAAAAGATACAAACAACTGCTTCAAAGATAAACAAAGAAGAACAGTTAAACATCATCAAGCAAGAATGGGAAAAGCAAAGCTAAACCACCCTTGCAGCCTTCTGACCACCACGAACAAAATTTACAAGGGACTGAGAGGAGTGATTATGCTTAGGAAGACCTCTCTTCCTTCTTTACACAACCATCCAAGAAAGATCATTCTCTGAAGGATTAGAGCAAGGGGATGTCAAAGGACAAGCCAACAATGGAAAAAAGGGAAGAGAAACAGGAGTATCACTCCCACAACCAACAACAACAATAGGAGTTGCAGACAAACTAGCAGTCATAATAATAGCAGCAAAATCACCAGCAGCAGCATCACCAGCCGCAACAGCACTTGTGAACAAACTAACCATTTTAGAATCAGATGAACTTGCAGCTATAGAAGAACCAACTGCACCAACAATAGAACCAATAGCAACAACTACAGAAGACCCTTAAGAGTAGCAACAACAACAATGAGTGGCAATTGAGAACCAATAGTAGTAGGAGCCATGACTTTAGAGGCCAAAACATCATCCCCAAAATCTTCCCCAAAATCATCATCCAGATCACAAGATTCACCCACAATAAGATTCTCATGAAGAGCATCTTTCCACCAAGTAGCATAACCACGGCAAGATTTCTGACAGTTTGCAGCCAAATGACCTATAGAAAAGCATCTCCTACAATGGAAATGAAGACCCTCATAATCAAGAATGTGAGACCATGGTCTATCCCTCACCATCAAAATAACCTCCCCAAGTAAATCTTTTGAGGCATCAATGTCCACAAGAATGTGGGCGAAATAAAAGTTATATTAGGAATTATTTATATTAAATAAGTTTTATAAATAAAACAAATATAATATATACTAAAAATCATTAAAAGTTAGATATTACATGTTGGCAATGTTTCTTCTCTTATTATTTATATAAATTATTATATATTAAAATGGTTATTTATTACAAGTTGTTTACTTTTTATTTAATATATATATATTAAAAAATAAAATGTATTATATTAAATTATTAGATTTGATTCGTAGTAGACACAAGTGCAACTATATCTCTTCATTCAAATAGATAATTGTTAAATATTAATGAATCGATGATTATAGATGGTATGATTTTTTCAAAGTCCATGAATGATAGAGTAAACACTTCTAGATTAAACTATGTATGCTATTTTGAATTGACGTTTCAAACGACACTAAAATGATTTATCATAGGAAGAGGATAATGAAGAATATGACTGTAGAAATGACCTTAAGAAGAGTTAAGTGGTGGGAGAGGGTAGAGAGAGAGGAGATTGTCAAATGAAGTAAAAGTAAAAATAGTCGAAAAAATGATGACATAATAGACGAATGAATAATATAGTAATATAATGTAACACAAATAAATAGATAAAAAAAGGTTAAAGTTCAATGTCTCAAACAATGAATAAATAACTCTAATAACCATACCCTAAACCTTACTCAATGATTCATCATTAGAAGAGGATAATGAAGAATATGATTGTAGAAATGACCTAAAGAAGAGTTAAGTGGTGTGAAAGGGTAGGGAGGGAGGAGATTGAAAAATGAAGTAAAAGTGAAAATAGGCAAAAAAATGATGAAGAAATAACAGAAGATTGAATAATATAATAATATGATATAACACAAATACATGGATCAAAAAAGGTTAAAGTTTAAATGTCTCAAATATTAAATAAATAAGTCTAAGAGAATTATAAAGATGAATTATATAACAAAAATATTGAAGAACAATTACCAAAATTATTAAAAGAAATGAAGGAATATATTAGGGAAAATATACTAAAACTTAAACAATAATAACTTAACCAAAGCAAAAAGAAAAAAGAAAAAAGATGAGATTATATATAAAATATAAATTGGAAAATTAAATAAATGATTCAATTAAAATCAAAAAATAGATGGTTAAAATACAATAGATTATAATATATATTAATATAAATAGATAAAATCATAATAATTTATATAATATATTAATATATATAAATATAAAAAATGAAAAAAAAAGGCTATGGCGGAGCGTCGACCCAAGCAGAACTTTCACAGACACCATGGTTTCCAGTATGGCGAAAGGCAACAACCTCGGTTGCCCTTCAACAGGAGGAGAGGGAGAAACTTTCAAAATAGCAAACGGAATGAAAACCTCCAGGCATGGCAGGCTCCGGCTAACCAGGCTGTTAGAAACGGGCATAATGGAGTGGATGGCCGCAAAGCTGGTCAGACATTGGAAAATGCTGGAAGGTTTTTTTCAATCTACTCAAATGGGAGAGTGGATTTCAAGCAGTTGGAAGGGAAGTTTTGGCATCTAAAGAGTCAATTTGATAAAGGGGAGTCAAGCAAGGTAACGCCAAACTTTCTCCATACCACTATGGTCACTTTTCTGGTAGCAAACAGAGAATGGAATGATTCAGTAAGTTTTCTTAAGGCTCGTTCTTTTTTCATGAGGTGGGGTGGGCAATGGTCAGCTTTTACTAAGGTCAGGGCCTGGTGTGATAAAAACTAGGGTAAGGATTGCAGGGTAAAAACCCTAGAGAATGGCTTTTATTTGGTAGTTTTCCAAACAACCCATGATAAAGAATGGATAATTAATAGTGGTCCATTTATGATGGAAGGTAGGGGTTTCTTCATTCTTGACTGGACCCTAAACTTTGATCCCAACAAGGAAAATACTGAGGAAGTGCAGGTTTAGATTAGGTTGAAGAATCTCCCTCAGGAATATTGGGACCAAGAAACCCTGAAAAATATTGGCAACAAACTTGGTGTCTTTGTGAAGTTAGAGGTAGTTGTGGAAAAGTCTGATTGTAGCATGTTCCCTAGGATTTGTATCTTGAGACAGATAATACACCCTCTACCTGAAATGATAGAGCTAAAAACAAGGAAGGGTTTATGGTGTCAAAAGGTGGAGGTGGAGGATGCAATGGTCTCTTGTGAAAAATGTTTAGGGAAAGAACATCTTAAGGGTCATTGTCCATCTGTGGCAAAAGGAAAAGGCTTAGCACAAAATCTTCTAACTGAGGAATTGGTGGCCTTAACGGGAGTTGCAACTTGGGAAGATATATGGATTTCAAAATAATGGGGATGTCGCGAGAGTTTGGAGAATGATCCCTTTTGTCTGCAAGCTGATGGAAATTTAATCAAGGGTGCTAATAGGAAAGAGGAAATAGACTTTATTCATGAAAATGAATATGTGAAAAGGCCTCAAGAGACGGAGCTTGGTGGTCTAAATAATCAATGTGAGTCTGGCTTTAGCAAGAGTGTAGAGCAAGCAATGCGGGTGGAGAACCCAAAAGGATGTTTGGGGACTTTGGCTCGTATTAGTGGTGGAAGTGTTGTTTTGAATGAAAGTTTTGATTCTTCCCTTTTTTTGGAGGAGTTAACTAGGGGACAAAATGATCAATCAGGGGAAGGTGAGCTCGATTTGGAGGAACCAAAGAAAGGACACTCACACTCTCCAAAAAAAAAAAGAAATTCCAAATAATCTTTTGAATGGTCGTGTAGAAAAATTCAAAGAAGAATTGGTCCATAATTCTTCAGGAGCCAATAGACTGTGTCTTGAAGATGAAACAAAGTTTTTTGAGGATAATAGCCCTAGAGATAATGAAGATATTATCTTCAAGGACATCCCCATCTCACCCATTTGAAACCTTGAGAGTTCCTTTGATGGAGTTAGAGATAGTGGTGGGGCTATGGAAGATTCAAAATATGATATGGCATCGGATGAGGAGCATGGTGGTGAAGATATGCTGGGTCTATAGGATAACTTAGGAATTGTGGAAAAGAGAACTATTGAATAATCCTTTGCTCTAATTAATAAGGCAAAGATTGGGGAAAAGAAAAAGTGTGGTCCTAAAACTAATAGGATGCACCTTGAAATGGTTGGAAATGTAGTTGGTCAAAGAAAATTGAGATCGAGAAAAGGCTATGCCTTTTCCCGACAACCATGAAAATCTTATCGTGGAATGGCAGGAGCTGCAATGCCCCTAACAAAATCCATTTGATCAAAAGATGTTTTGATCAAACGAGGTCGGCTTTGGTTTTTCTTCAAGAAACAAAAATCAAGGAACAAGATTTTGAGTTCTTCTTCAAGTGTTTTAGCAAGTGGAAATGTTCTCTCTCTGGTGCAATTAGTGCCTTAGGGGGACTTGGTGTCCTTTGGGATGAGTCTCTTGTTGTTGTATGGGTAGTAAGGCAAGATAGGTTTTGGCAATGGTTGTGTGTTGAATCAAAATAGCTTAAGACACGCTTTTTTATTCTCAATATTTATGGCCCCACTAGCTCAGCTCAGAAAAAAGTGCTTTGGCAAGATCTTTCATCTTTCCTAGATAGGGAGGAGGGCGGGATGTTTCTTTTGGGTAGTGATTTCAATGCATCTTTAAGCCTTCTGATAAATTTGGGGTGTATGTTGGGCCAGTCTAAGCCAACAAGATTTCAGTGATTTTGTTGTTAACAATGGTTTGATTGAACTACCTTTTAAAAATGGGGAATTCACCTGGACGAATAGGAGGGGAGGTTTTCTAAATATTGCTAAGAAGTTGGATTGTTTCTTTTTGGCTGGTGACTGGGCTTCTCACCATTGGATTTGTGAAGCAGAGATTATCCCTATCACGAGGTCTGATCATTATCTGGTAGGCTTGAGAATTCAAGAAGAGGCCACTCTAGATCGGTGTCCTTTTAAATTTGAAGCAATGTGGTTTCAGGCTGAAGGGTTTAAGGATTTAGTGGATGATTGGTGGAGAAATTCCCCTGAAAGGAACGAAAATAAAGCCTTCATCTTCTTTAGAATTTACAATTCCTTAAAGAATAGATCAAGAGATGGAATAGGGAATCTTTCAAGAATGTTTTTGCAGAAAAACTAAGATTGGAGGGTGATTTGAAGGCTCTCCATTCAAAAATTATTGAGAGGGGAATGTTGGAAGAGGATTTTGAATTGGAAAAGCTCCTAAACAATGAATATTCTAAAACTTTAGCTCGGGAGGAAGTGTTTTGGAAGCAGAAATCGCATGAATGTTGGTTAAAGGAGGGTGATAGGAACACAAAAAAAAATCACAATTTTGTGAAGGTGTGTAGATCGAACAAGAAGATCTTTTCGATCAAGGATTTGGAAGGAAATGTTCTGACTGAAGTGGAGCAGATAAACAAGGAAGCAATAAGGTTTTTTTCTTATATGTTTAAGGAGAATTTTGTTGTTGTAGATCCAAAGATGAACATCTTAGATATTATTCCTTGTTCAGTCTCGAAGGCTCAAAATGTCATGCTAGTGGAGAATGTTTCTTTAAAAGAAGTTAAAAAGGTTGCTTTTAGTCTAGGGGGGACAAGGCTCCAAGATCGGATGGCTTCCCTACGTGTTTCTTCCAAAAAAATTGGGACATTTTTGCCCAAGATTTGTGGGAAGTGGTGGAAGAATCCAAGAAAGGTGGTTTTATTCTTAAAAATTTGAACAACACTTTCATTGCCTTAATCCCTAAAAGGTCGGTTGTAAATTCCTTTGAGGATTATAGGCCAATTTCTTTATGCAACACGGTATATAAGGTTATTTCTAAAGTGATTGCAAATAGGTTGAAAAGGGTGTTGCATTCAATGATCTTAGATGAGCAGAGTGGTTTCTCTCTGAATAGGTCCATTTATGAAGGTGTGATTGTTGTTCATGAGGCCATTCATTCGGTAAGAATGGCTAAACTGGAGAAGATGATGGTAAAGTTAGACATCAAAAAATCCTACGATGAAGTCAATAGGGACTTTCTTTTGAAAGTTTTAGAGAAATTTGGTTTCTGTAAAGAATGGGTGGCATGGATTCAGAGTTGCATATGTACCCCTCATTTTTCTATCTTGGTGAATGGCAGCCCTCAAGGTTTCTTTGAATCCAGTAAAGGTATTAGGCAAGGTGATCCCATTTCGCCTTTTCTCTTCATTATTCTTGTTGAGTCTTCGAGGAGGTTGATTTCTAAGAAATGAAGGAATGATCTTTGGAAAGGCATAAAAATTGTTGAAGGTGTGGACCCAATTTCCCACCTTCAATTTGCGGATGATACACTCTTGATGGGGGAAGCTTCTTTTCAAGAAGCTTGGACTATGAAAGATTCTCTTGATGAATATGGGAGAGCATCTGGCTAGTGTGTTAATTGGAGGAAGTCAAAAAAAAATTCTTCCATACTCCCATTCATAAACAGTTAGAAATCTGTACAATCTTGGGGATGCGCTCAGGATCCCTTCCAAGCAAATATTTGGGCATCCCTCTCTTTGGAGGCGCTAATAAAGCTGGTGTGTGGAAAGACCTAGTTGACAACTATCTTAATAGGATGGATGGTTGGAAAAGCAAATGGCTCACTATTGTTGGTAGAATCCTAATGTTAAAATCTGTTATCTCGACATTACCGATTTTTTCCATGATGTGCCTGAAAAACTCAAAGAAGGTGGTTAGATCTATTGGGCAGCGTATGAGGAAGTTTTTATGGAATGGTGCAAGTGAACAAGATAAAATCCCATTGTTAGCATGGAATAAAATATGTCGTGCCAAAGAAAAAGGTGGGGTTGGGTCGAGAGATTGGCAACTTATGAATGAAGCTTTAGGAGCTAAGCTAGTTTGGAGTATCTATTCAAACCCTGATCTTTTATGGATTAAAATTTTGAAGTCTAAGTATTTTGATGTAGTAGATGATCATAGGATTCTAACAATTTGGAATCCGCCTAAAGGCTCTACTATTTGGAACTTTATTGTTTCTTGCAGACCAATTATAACAAATCATGTTTCTTAGCAAATTGGAAATGGCCTTAATTCTAAGTTCCCGGATGATTCATGGAATGGTTATCCAATTTTCCGTGAGGAGGGGGTGCAAGAGCTTAGGAATATTCTTATCCATAGGGGGTGACAAGGTCTGAGATTATATAGACCAAAAATGGGGCCCTTTGGATCAGGAATGGAGGTGGAAGGAGATTTCAAATGAGGGGTTTTCAGTACAATCAATTGGCAAGGATGAAGGAAATTTTTAAGAATAGACAAGCTTTGATCTCGAAAAATGAGGATAGAGTGGTTTGGTGTGGATCCGTGAATGGGACCTATTCAGTTAAGATTGGATATCAACTTTTGGATTCATTAGAGGGTGAATCTTTTTGGGCAAAGAAATGTTGGAGCAAAGATTGCTTACCCAAAGCAGGAGCTTTTGCTTGGTTGGCTGTGAAGGGGAGAATCTTATGCAAAGAATAGAGGAAGAGACTTGGGTTTGTAGGTTTGAATAAGTGTGTTTTGTGTGAAGAGGCAGAGGAGTCAATTGACCATTTACTCCCCCAATGTAAAGTTGCATTAGAATGTTGGGAGTCTTTAAGGATGAAGCTAGGTTGGCAAGGATCTTTACAAAATTCTTTGAAAGAGGTCTTTGAGAGTTGGCCTAACCCTCTTAGAAAATCCCTTTTTTCAAGTGTGTGGGTTGTGAGCCCTTTGTTAATAATCTGGGAGATTTGGAAAGAGAGAAATAGGAGGATTTTTGTGGACAAGAAAGAATCTTTGAAAAGGCTTATGTCTAGAATAGATCACTTGCTAGAGGAAGTAGTGGGTGCAGTTGCTTCTCAAATTTAGTCACAAAAGGTTCCTTTCTCTTTGGAAGACAACAAGATTCAGAGAGCATGGTCAGAGATCAAGATAAGACCTTTGAAGCCAGAGGACTTTTTACTGCGAAGAAGGTGGGGGTAGAAGTTGTGGTTTGGGAAAAACCATTAGAAGGTTGGCACAAAGTAAATTTTGATGGGGCTTCCAAAGGCAACTCGAGACCTTCTGGTGTAGGAGCAATTGTACAAGATAGAATGAGAAATATGATTGCTATTGGGGCGAAGAAATTAGAAGGATCAAACAATGTCGTTGAGGCAAAGGTTGCTTTATTGGTTGTTGGTATGGCTCGAGCAATGGGTGTTAGGAAGTTACACCTTGAGGGGGATTAGATGATAGTCACCCAAGCTATAATTAATGGAGCGACAAATGCTTGGCACTTATAGGTTTTTATCATATCATTTCTAAAGGAGCTAGAATCCTTTGATGATTATAAAGTGAGTCAGATCAGACGAGCTAGCAATGGGGAAGCAGATAGGTTATCCAATTGGGCAGTCTCATTTAGTACCACAGGGGAAGTCAGAGTGGAAGATTTTCGTCAGGTGGTCTTCTTGGATGAGGTGGATTAATTATTTTTTTGCTTGATGTCACTTCGGGGCTTCAATATAGGCTATGGTGAAGGTGATGTCATTATTATTGATGGGTGGTGGTTGTGAAGTAATAGAAGCCATATTAAAATGGCCTTGGGATTTTAAAATCTTAGGAAGGAGCTCTGAAGGCACTGGATGATAGAGGTCTGTCAGATCATCGTCCTTTCTCAAGGACAAGAAGGATTGAAATTGTTCCTCATGGATTTTGAAAATCTTGAACACATTCAAATTAAATGTATTTAGGAAGGATTGGCAGCGAAGGAAGTAAATGTGATTTATTAAGAGGGACGAAATTGGCAGGGTGACAATTTTGGCACGGGGGAGGCAGCTTTTAAAGCCTGCAATGGGTGGTCGAATGACCAAAGTTGGCAAGGCAAGTGTCAGGGAAACAAAATTATGTGACAAAATGGAAGCCATATATAATTTCTCTACGTAGTGCTAACAAAAAAGTTTATTTGCCCCAATTTTAGCCTTTAGGCTGAAATTCTTGTTGAAAATTCCACATGATGAGGTAGTTGAAGCGGTTTTGGAGACGTTGGATGTGCATTTCATGGAAGCAAAGCACAGAGGTAGATTGAATGTTGATATAGCTTCGATGATTTTTGCCTGGGGCCTTGAGTTGAATGAAGAAATTGTAGTGATCAAATGGGTCGTGCAGTCGCTACTTGAGGAGGACCTGCTCATGGTAATGGAATCATTCCTTGAATGGGTTGTGTCAGGAGTTGGATATGATGTCTCCAAAGGAATAGAAGACATGGATGAAGCCACAGAAGAGGGATTAATTCCCTTCGTGAGGTGGCAGAGGAGGATCAATAGGGATGCATACAAGTTGGAAATTCTAGCAGCATGGGAGAATCTAAAATTGGTGTTGAGTCGACAGGAAGTTGAAGCATGACAAGTGGAAGTCAACATTCCCCGTCAAGTCCCTAGGAAGAAGTGTTCTGCAAGGAGGGGCAGAGCTCGACAAGGGAGGGCAGAAAGAGGTGAAAATTAACAGGCACGACGATGGGCTAGCTTTTTGGTGGGTGAAGTCTTTGGAACAATGCGATATGGTTTTTTGAGGGGGAAGGCAGCATTGAAGATTTGGAGTCAAAGTTGGAAGTGATGAGGCAAATCAAGGACATATATGGGAAGAATTGATGAAGCTGTTTCAAAACTGAGGGAACATGTGCATTTTGTGAATTTTGTAAATGAAAGCCTCTGTATAAAATTTGTAGATGTAGAACTTTTGAGTTATCAATATCGCATGTATGAAGTCTGTAAATGGCCCTTATGTGATTTCGTTGGTGTTAGGTGGTAGGATGTTAAGCATGATGTTTTAATTTTGGTTGGATGGATGTAATGGGATTTGTAAGTTCAGGTTGGGTGTTGGAGACCCTTTTTGAAGTTGTAATGAATCTTTATGATATAAATAAAATAAAACTATTATTACTGATTATATATATATAAAAATTAAAGGAGAACCTACAAAATAAAATAACATATCATATATATTAATATAAATGTATAATATAAATTAAAATATTATCTACACAATGTAGATTAACTTATTTATCTACAAAATATTACCTTCAATAACACAAGATATAAATAGAAATAATATATATAAAAATATACATGATGAAAATCATTTATTAATGAAAAGGAGAGCATATAATAATTAAATTATATCATAAAATATTAAAAACATAGATAACAAAGATATTAGCCTAATGGAAAGAATAATACAATTTTTATTTTATTTTATCATTTTAATATTGTGAATCCAAATCTCTATAAAATAGTTAATTGATTTTTGTGAGATTTTATTTAATAAAAAAATAATAATCACATTCTTAAAAAAGTCAAAATAAGTAACATTTATTTATTTTAGAAAGATTTAATGAAATTATAAAGCAAAAAATGAAAAATCATTCTTTAAAAAAATGTTTACCTTGCTTTTCTACCTTGCTTTCCCTGCAAATGGGTCAATAACACACATAACTTTCTAACCAATCATATGCAAAAGAAATATTTTTTTATAATTTGTATAGTTAAATATTTTGCAAGTTGACTTTACAAAATTGAATTTTATTTTATTTATTTTTAAATATTGTTTTTGATTGGTTGAAAACTAAATTATTAATAACTATTCAACTAAAAAAAGCCAAACTTATTACAATAGTACTATGCCAATGGCAAGTACTAATAATAATAAAACAAGTGTGTGAAGTATTGTAAAAATTTCAAATAAAAAAAAACAATTGTATCACACTTCCAAGTTAAAGCAGAAAATTTAAGAATTACAAAACATAAACATGGGTAAGTAAGGTCCTAAAAAGAAACATCATTATAAAATTAAATGATTATAAAAAGCATTAAGCTACTAGAGCAATTTTAGAAGTAGAAGGGGGGATCCTAATCCTCATCTTTATTCATGTCACTTGGAAGATCATGACAACCATCCATAAGCTTCCAACCTTTATTAGCCTCTTCTACTCCATGCATAAGATTCTAATCATTATTGGTCAAAGAAATTGTTAGTTGGAGACAAGGGAATTTTGATCAAGAGGGGGGCCATCCATGTCATTAAGAGGATTTGGAGGAGTGATTTGATGTTGAAGACCATCCTCTGTGGCAACTAGGTGGGGAAGGGTCCAACCATACTATTGTCTTGTAGGTTGTGCCAATGGTGGGATGATGGCCCTCTGGCAACAATGAGTGGATTCTAAATGGTTACTTCTCCTAGATCAACAAGGGGATCACGTCCTAGGTAAGGAGGGTGGAAATATTGCCACACTGTAGGGAGCATCCCCCTAATGGTCAATAATGGTTTGGAGATTAAGAAGCTCTAATTCAACATTGGTAGCTTGAACCTAAATCTACAAGAGCACATTGGAGGTAAATGTCACCTTGGAGTGAGTAGCAAAATTAATATACATAAAAGTATTAACAAAAGTAACATAGTTCATATCTTTCCATATACAATATAAGAGAACCTTTGATCTAAAAGAATGTCATAAATAAAAGAACCCAACTAAAAATTTGGCCCCATCTCTTAGGATGACATTATGCCAAGTAAATAATTATAGGTTAAAGGACAAAAAATCATGTGTTCATTTCTAGACATCTTAGGCATGAGCATAATAACAAGAAATATGGAGAAGAGTTTTTGGTTTTACATAGAAGGGTATAGAGAAGGGGGATCCATTGCTCATGAGTCTTTTGCTTTCCAAGAGAATCTTAGGGAACAGGCTGCCCTAAACTACCTCAAACTTAGCTTAATTGAACTGAAAGGATGAATGAAGAAATTGCAAAGAATAAAATATCAGGAATGACTTTCAAACAAATTGCTTCAGAAATTGAAAGAGAAAAATTAGGAGATCTCAGTCATAGAAGGGGTAGCTCTAGGGAAAAGGATGATAATGTGTGATCAGGATGCCAACACGACATGCTATAGTCCTAGAAGGGCACTGGCATCTTGTACAGGTAGAGAGATAAACCCTTGGATAGAAATGCAACAATCCTACTAACGTATTCAAATTTGAGGTCTATATAACTAAACAGATTAACATAAAGTAGTTAATACTAGAAAACACTAAGGATCTAGTGAAAGAGTGACTTACAAAAGGTTATGCTCTCGAGGCCTTCCTCCAAGATCCACTTGGACAACTTGCACACAATATGAACGAGGAAAAAATTGGGGTTGTTTCAGGGCTTACCGTAGTCAAACCCTCATTTTGGTGTTCCCACCTCCCTGAACAACTAGATAGATAGAAAAAGTGGACAAAGTAAACAAGTACAAAGTGATAAAAGCAATCCCCGCTCAAGGAAGAGAACTTGTATCACAAGATAGCAAAATGAAAAAAATATCTATTCGCAAATAAACAAGAATCAAAAGAGTGTTACCAATAGTCCGCCACCCCCTCTTGACTGCATGAACACAATGTTGAATGCTTCAAAATACATTTTTGGTTGTTGGAGGGACCTTAGTCCAGTAGGGCTTCACCATGGAAGCAAAATCAAGATGACAAGAAGTAGAGAATAGAGTGAGATTGAATGATTGAAGTGTTAGAATGAGAGAGAACCCCTAAAATGATAGCAAAGAGAGAGTTTTGTTGCTACATGAGACGGGACAAGCCATTACACTCAAAATTTTGACTACAAGGACACATGTCACAAGTCAAGATTCTAAGATTCCCATTTTAAACTTTAATAAATTGTGTGGATGTTTGCACATCATGCAAGCGTCCAACTAAGTGTTTTCTGAGAAATGAGGTGGTAGAATGTTGTTTCTTCATTATTGATCCTTGTGGCATCGAAATCATGAAATTATAGCCTCATCTTATAGAGTTGAAGTCTTTCAAAGATGAGAAATATTTTCTACATGATCTTGACGAGTTATAGATTTCACCAAGATATCATGAATGCAGTCTTCTAATATTTTGTGAATGAAATCATGAAAGATTAGGGTCATCGCCCATTGGCAAGTTGCACTTGCATTCTTTAACCCAAATGGCATGACCACATAACAAAAGGCACCCCAAGGGGTAGTGAAGGCTATCTTATTGATCTTCCAGGTTAATACGATAGCTCGAGAAGCCATCCATGAAGGAAAACAAGGCATGGCCTATAGTTGAGTCTACAATCATATCGATATTAGGCAATGAAAAATCGTCTTTAAGGGAAGCCTTATTAAGATCACGAGAGTCAATGCACACACGAATACAACCATCGAGTTTGCTAACAACAACAATAGTTGAGATCCAGGGAAAATAGTTGATGGGACAGATAAAGCCTGCCTTTAATAGCTTCTCTATCTCAATCTTAACCAACAATGCAACCTTAGGATTCATCTTTCAGATCTTTTTCTTAACAACCTTGGCATCGAGGCATAGGATGATATTGTGAACCACTATAGACTCATCAATACCGGGCATGTCCTCATATGACCAAGAGAAGATATCAGGATAGGAATGTAACAAATTAGCATGCTTGTTAGCTTCTCTTGAAGAAAGACATTTTCTGATCTTAATCACCTTTTCAAAGGATTTAGGATCCATGAAAACTTTGGCAATTTCTCCCTTAAGGAGAGGACTACGGTCTTTAGGATGAGGTATTAGAACACCATCATCAACGTTAGATAAAGGAGCCTCCTCATCCATATTCAAAATGGATTCTCCAAAGTATGCTTGGCTATTCAAGCGATATGAGAATCGTCACTTATGGTGAAAAGAAGGAAAATGGGAATATGCACCTAAGAATTTTTCTAGTGCTTCCTCTAAAGAGAAGACATCTAGAGGAAATTCATCAAGTTCTATTTTGTCCTCTGTTAGTTCAAGATGAACTAGGTTGAGAGGTTCAACCAAGATCATATTAACACTCCACCATGGTTTTTGTCTAGATTGTTCAACAATGCACCCTAGTCCCAAATTATGCTTTTGAGGCCTAGCTTGGATAGGGACTTGAATTCCTTGATCAATATTCCCAAGACCTTTATGCCAATAACTATACTTAGAAACAAGCTTGTATCGAGGGCCATGTCGTGTTTGCAAAGCCTCAGAAGGAGGTGGTTCTACATATAGAGTGACATTCCACCAATGAGTGTCAAACACATCTACAAGACCACAACCATCCTTCTCATCAAGATTACAAACATTAACCTCTTTAGAAGAAGCCTAATTATCCTCCTCGATAGGGGAATAGTTGGGTTCTTGTATAGGATTACAACTTTCCTTCTCAACGAGAGGTTGATCAACCTTCTTAGCAGAGGTGTTCAAAGTTGTTGGAAGATCTAGGTGGATGGGATTCACTTTGTATTCTCTAATGAAGAATTCAAAGAATTCCAAGGATCCCCAATCATCACCTAGAAATGCATTTGATTCAGAAGAAGTAGATGGGGAAGACTTAGGACTCTTCGTTTTAGGTTGTTCCTCTTTAGGGACACTTGCTTGAGGGATGGTCTCTATGGATGACACCATTGAAGAGCATGTCAATGCATCAGAGGTTAGGGACATAATACAATTCTTAAGAGTGGAAACAACCGAAACTCGACCAACATCTGCCAACTCATAAAGGTGGACAGCTTCAGGGTCAACTATAATCATAACCACTTGATTATTAGTTACAAACTTTAAAGAAAAATGTAGAGTAGAAGGTTGTAAGGTAAGGGGCCAATAATCACATACACGAGAGTGGGTAAGGTAACGGGTCCTAACCACAAAGGCGAGATTATTGTGCTTAGGGCTTGTTGACCAACATTATCAAATCCACGAATGTATAAAGAAGAAGTAGCTAAAGAAGAAGAATCAATATTAATCTTAGGTATCAAATCCATACCACAAATGTTGAGAGTTGAACCAGTGTTAATGAGGGTATGTCTAATACCAATACTATTAACACTAACTATAATCATTAGAGGGTTTGCTTGCTTCTGCACATCCGGGGGCAAGAGTTCTTGCAGATAGAACATAATATTTGGTGAATCCACATGAATATGAGCCATCAAAGCATTAACATCTGCTGGCCTAGTGGAGTCAAGCAAGAGGATATTTTGCAAGGCTTCCTAAAGCATACCTTGGTAAACCGAAGTGGTCTAAAGCAAATACCAGAGTGAGATCTTAGTCAGAGTAACACAAAGTTGCTCGACAAGATCATAATCTCTAGGTGCTTTAGTTGTGGGTTTAGGAGCTAAAGGAAGACTTGGTTGAGAAGGTGGTAAAGAAGTAGGAACTTGAGTAGATTGAGGTATAAGAACATAAGATTATTGATTCAAGTTTTTTTTATTCCTTCTAGTGTTGTATGTGTGCCCTACGACATTGTAAGTAGTAGAGTTTGTATCCTTTACAAACCTTGTATATAAATCTATCGAGTCATTATAATACATGACCCCACAGATAGAATGAATCTTCTTACAAGAAGGTCTAGTGGGATTTAGGTAAACAACAAGTCTCTTAGGCCTCAAGGAAGCCACATAGACTACAACAACATTCACCAACTTCTCAACTTGTGAAGAGGAATTTGATGTTTGTGAAGAAGAAGTTTGTTCAGAAGATATGCAGATAGAGGAAGATGCTTCTAAGAAATCATATAGAGCATCATCCAACATATTGAAATCCTCCTTAGAGAAAGCATTATCATAAACATCAAAAGATTGTAGAAAAATATCTAACATGTTTCATGTTGGGTTCACCAAAATGTAGAGAAGGGGGATCCACTACTCATGAGTATCTTGCTTTCTAAGAGAATCCCAGGGAACAAACTGCCCTAAACTACCTCAAACTTAGCTTAATTGAACTAAAAGGCTAAATGAAGAAATTACAAAGAATAGAATATCAGGAATGACTTTCAGAAAAAATGCTTTGGAAATTGAAAGAGTAGAATTAGGAGATCTCAGTCATAGAAGGGGTATCTCTCGAGCAAAGTACGACAGTGCATGATCAAGATGCTAGTGCAATGCACTATAGTCCTAGAATTGCATTGGCATCCTATATAGACAAAGAGCTAAACCCTTGGATTGAAATGAAATAATCCAACTAACATATTTAAATCTGAGGTTTGTCTAATTGAACAGATTAACAAAAAGTAGTAAATGTTAGAAAACACTAAGGAGAGTGAAAGAGCAACTTACAAAAGGTCTTGCACTCAAGGTCTTCCTCCAATCTTTAATTGGACAACTTTCACATAAGACGAACGAGAAAAAATGTTGGGGCTGTTTTGGGCCTTGTCCCAGTCAAACCCCTATTTTGGTGTTCCCACCTCCATAGATAGCCAGATAGATAGAAAAAGTGGATGAAGCAAACAAATACAAAGTGATAAAAGCAATCCCTACTCAACAAGGAGAACTCGTATCACAAGATAGTAAAATGAAAAAAAAAATCTATTCGCAAATAGAAAAGAATCAAGGGAGTGTTACCAATAGTTTGTGGCCCCCTCTTGACTACATGGACACATTGTTGAATGCTTACAAAGAGATCTTTGGTTGTTGGAGGTACCTCAACCCAACAGGGCTTCGTTGTGGAAGCAAAATTGAGATGAGAAGTAGATAATAGAGTGAGATTGAAAGATTGAAGTGTTAGAATGAGAGAGAACCCCAAAAATGAGAGAAAAGAGAGAGTTTTGTTGTTGCATGAGGCAAGAGGAGCCTACACTCATAATTTTGATTGTAGGGACACATGTCACGAGTCAAGATTATGAGATTCCCATTTCAAACTTTGAGAAACTACATGGATGCTAGTGTTTCGTGCAGATGTCTATGCACCATGTAAGCATCCAACTCAAAATTTTCTAGGAAATGAGGTGGTGAAATATTTTTGCTTCATCATTGGTCCTTGTGGCATCAAAATCATGAAATTTTGACCCTTAAGGTTCTTGTCATAAATGTGATTAGGCATAATAAATGCAGGGCAAAATGCACAAATGTGAAATTGCCCCTAAGGTGAAATTTTACGTCATTACAAAGGGACATCTTGTAATAGACACACCATGATGTATAAGATGAGTGCCAAAAGACAAACCTTGGAACAATAAGCACCAAGCAATTTGAGCAATTTTAGGCTCTTGTTGTCACCTAGAAATGCACCCTATGCAAAGTTGTAAAACTGAGCTTTCTAGTGAAACATTGGATCACTTCGAGGCTGTGGGTCACCTGAGATTGGAGTGAACCTCCGGAGAAGGCCGGCTTCCTTTGGTGTCACCTAAACTACTGATTCTTTGAAGGGAAAGGGAGAAGGAGTACATAAATTGAAACTAAACTAAGGTGATGCATCGAAATGACAAGAACAATGAGATACTCAATTTACACTTGAATACTGACAATGGACATAAGATTACACATCAAATTCTGTAATCCTTACACTAACATTTCACAAACATATTCAATTCACACACTTCTTCCAGAGAGGAAAGAAAGATTTTCACAGACTAGAATCCCTGTGTAACTAAGTGAACACAATTTGTGACTTGTATAATGATACTTTTGCAAAGGAAGGCATGAAACACAATATAAAGTTATGAAGGAATGAAAGAAATTCACAAAAATAACTTAATCATGAACCTGAAATGCACAACACTTTGCAAGAACAAGATGGAAATCTGAACACCAATAGTGATCAAGGTAAGCTTTTTATAACATGCTCCAAAACGAGTTACATAATTCTGCTAATCTGAGAGAGGACTGTAGAAGTCACAGACTTCAAAAAAGAATCCAGGAGAGCTCCTCCACAAAGAGGCAAAAATTCCTTATATACAAAAGTGTGTCGGCCCCTTTGGGCTTACAAAAATATTTTCTTAGAAAAGATTAGCCTTTAGATCTTTTCATGTAGTTAATGTTGCATTCCTGCGTGTCCTTGTTGCCTATGTCGGTGAAGAAACATCCCTAGAGAAGCCTTCAGATCCTTCTGCAACCACCACATTCATTTCTTAGCCTCGTTTCCATCTTTGAATCCTTTACCGAAGGGCTACATTGAATGCCTCAGAGCCGATGTTGCTTTTCCTTTTGTTAATCACCTTCATGCTGGTGAAACTGCCATGGATTGCTTTTGGCTTTCTTTGATTGGTTGAGCCTACTCCACGTAGATTCTTTAGGTAGTCAAAAGCTCCTTGTGTTAGAATTGCATCTCGATGAGACACTGGAAGTGTCTCACCGATGCGATTATGCCCCTTTGCAGCTATCGGCATAACATGACACTATTGATGAGAGCTCATAGCGAGCCCAAAAGTCATTCCAATATCACCACTTCATTGGCAAATCCATCGCTGTCGTCTAGAGATTATGTATTCAGGAAGACCCTATATCAAGCCCCTCCTCTCTCAGTAAGCACATATATGTCGAAAAGACACTACCGAGTTGGCAGGATCTCATAGTGATGTCAGATCCTCCTCAGGCTCATTATGTATCGATCAGACCCTTTCAGGTCGATGAGACCTTATGGCGAGCTCATTTCATATTGGGGAAACCTCCTTTGGTCGGTGAGACCTCTTGCCGAGCTTCCTCTTGTCTCCTTTTTTGAGTTCATTTCGCTATCTCCTTGAGCTCCTCTTCTTTCGGCAAGACACTCGAGTGTCGATGAGACGTTTTACTATAGGCAGAACATTATATCGAGACCCCTCATCTTTGGCAGGAGTTGATTTAGGTCACCTCGAATGCATTTTATTCTACCGAGCTCTTCATTTCTTTTGGCAAGACCCTAATAAGTCAGGAAGACTTCATAGCGAGGCCCACTAGTCATACTGACACTTGCTTCAGTCGCTGAGACCACACCATGTCGAGAAGACATTCCTACAATGGCTAGAAGCTACATCGATGTCTTTTATGTCGGGGAGACCCTCTGTTGGTTGGCGAGACCTCCTAGCGATGTTGGATCTTTCTCCCTGAGTTGGTTCCCTTTCGACAAGACTTCAGTTAGTCACTAGGACCTTCTAGCGATGGCTTCAACTCTTGGCGAGTCCCCCCTTTGTTGTCGGCGAAACATTGGCCTATCGGCCAGACCTCTTGCCAAGCTCCTTATCTTTCAGCGAGTATAAAACATTTCGGGGAGACCAGCTTTGTTCGCCGAGACCTTATGGTGAATCTACTTTCTTTTGCCGAGCACAAACTTTCGGCAAGACCTTATGTCGAACTCCATTTCTTTCGGTGGGGTCCTCTTTCTATCGGTGAGACATCTCCTAATCGCTGAGACTTTGTGGCGATGAAAGCTTGCTTTGGTGATGCTGATTCATTTTGAGGAGACCTCTCTATAGTCATGTCGATATGTATTCCCTTCTATCACCGGTCGATGAGACATAAAGATCTCGCTGAGACCTTTCTCCAAAGGAGATCCTCATACCGATGGGGAAACTCTTAGTCATCGGGACAATTATTTTGTCTTGCTGAATGGAACCTGTAGGTGAAGCATTCGGACTTGATGGAACCCTTGCTAGTTGGCAAGACATCTGAAATGTCTTGCTGACTTTCTCCTTAAAGAAAAAATATGTCAAACTTGATTGAGGCCGACCTTTCAACTGAACTCCTTTGTGAAATTTCATCAGATGCATGAACTAACCCTTAATGGAAATGTCTCATTTGGCCCCTATGAACATCTGAAACATAATATGTCTTGCCTGATCGAGCCTATAGGTAAAAATTGGGTAACAACTCTATAATAGCCTGATTGATAATATGATCTTCTAGCCTAGATGAAATTAGGTGACTAAAGATGTCATGTGTTATTCAATTTTTTAATGCCTGCTATGGAGAAAATAATATTTGGTACATACTAATTTTACCAATATAAATGGTAATATTGATTGGAACCTATCAAGCTTTCCCATAGTTTTAGTGGAGGTACATCTAGGAGTCATAATAGAGGAGATGACTTAAGCTTTAATAAATGTGGAGAATCTATACTTTTCAAGTGAGTTTAATCTATGTTAGGCATAGTGGACTATAATGGTGAAGCTCTAATTCATGGTCCATAATATCATTGAAGCCAAGTTATGAAAATGATGTCTGCAATCCAATTTGTTTTGGGTAAGAATTTTGAAAAAGAAAACCTAATTATCAATGTGAACTTTGTATGCTTTCAAATGTTTAGTTTTATGCAAAAAATTAAAGAACCATATCCAATAATAATAATTCTATTCCCCACTATTTTAATAATTAAAACTTTATATCATTGATGCTCGATTGGAGTTGAAACACTTATGTCGATGAAATGGGCATTATGGAGGCAGGCACCATATAATTTTTGTTGTCTCTTGCCATGAGACTTGCTCTCACCTTGTTATTATTACCACTACTATTATGGAGATTAGCTATGAATTTATTTATGAAGTGGTGCTCAAATTAAATTTCTATAAATTACAAATTCTTGCTTTATCTTGAATACACACCATTTGTAACAAGGCTTTGAATTGACAAGACATGTGATGTATTGTATATCATGGTGTTTAAGCGGGTGGGGCATTAGGGTAGGTAATAAAGGAAAAATGTGTGAAGAAGAAAGAAAAAGAGTACCTACATGCAGGTCATTATGTTGGCTCTCAATTGTTTTTGGTTTGTCCTTGATGTCAAAAGTGGTTTGTTGATATGAGAATATATGTGATGATATGCAGATTGGTTTATTCACATTAGTTGATATTTGATATGCAGTTACATTGGTTGGTGTTATGATATGCAGTTATAGGATTTTGGATTTATATATGATGATGCTGACAGTGTCTATCATTTTGACAGGATGTTTTTCAATTTGATCCTTCAAGGTTACAAGTCATAGGTATATTTAGTTGATTATTATTAGTTTGTCTTTGAATGATATATTAGTGCATTATTAATCTCATATTATTGCACTACTATATTGTTTTAAGGCATTCATGGTATTTATACTTGATTTGTATGATGGTGTTTACATCTAGCTTCTTGAGATGACTTTGGCTCAATTTGGTTGCATTGGAATCATTGATATCACAGTGGTATTTGCACTTGAAGTAATTTAGGTTGATCAAATAAAGTGATTCAAGTATATACAGTGTTGCTAAGGATTCTTAAGCATCTGTGTTATATTCAAATGTAATGATATTGTTTAAGGAAGTTGATACACACATTTCTTTGTGGTATTGTCAATAATTGGCATTTGATATGATTATAAGAATCTTGGTTTATTGTTGACTATCATTGGCATATGAATTTTGGGAAGGTATTTATACCATGTATTACATGGTCAGTATCTCTTGTAAAAGGAATTTGTTTATTTTATACTCCTAATGAGTATCAGGCATACTAAATATGTGTTGAAGTTATCCTAAGCAGTCAAGTATATTAAAGGATTAAAAGATTATTTTCAAAGCTTGGTAAAAGGAATTTGATGTTTCATTTTTTAAAAGCCCTCATTAGGGCATGAGAGTCAGAGGTTCACATGGAAAACACCAAGGTTTGCTATGATGTTTGATAAAATCAGGTTGAATGTTGTTGATAGTTTGGGATGATGATGGTGTTAGCAGGTTGAAGTGACAAAGCTTGAATACACTAGAAAATATTGGTTGGCATCTACTAGCTGGATGGTTATGAAACCATTTGATAGGTTTTTGAGGTATTCTTTTAGTTGGTTTTTTCACCGAATCAGGTATCCACAAAAATTTTTTATTATAGGCCACATTTTGTTAAGGAAAGGATTAGTTTTAAAAAAAAGAGGCATGAAAGAGTTATTTTGTATATATTTCTTTCAGTTATAGCAGGATTATTGCAACTAGTTTTATAAACAAATTCTTTGTGTTCCAAATGGTGTTGTTAAGGATCTTTATGGGCTTAACTTGTGTTGGTTATGATATAAACCCTTTTATGGTTTCTGGATATTTCTTGTGAGGATTAGTAACAGACTATTCATTTAATTCATTTAGGGTTTCTACAACCCTAATCCGGTTGATTTTGGTTTTTATAGTTTTAAAAAATACATTTGAAGGTAGTGGTTTTAAAAGATAACTACCAGTTTTTCTGTTGGGTTACTCTCGAGAAGAATGAAAAGAGATTTCATGACTATTATTTAAAGACTTTGTGCAGAGGTTGTTTCACATTGAAAAACTGATTATCATTCTAGAAGATGCCATTTTTATACAACATTCTTCAATGTGCTTATTGAATATATATATATATATATATATAGTCTTCTATTGAGATTCTAGGACTACAAATTGCACTTCTAGGGTATTAATAGAATGCTATAACAATTATGCATTGTAAAGGAGTTGGTGCTCATGTATCTTATGAAGTTGGTGCTTCTGAATTTTGTGGAGTTGGTGCTCCTGAATTTTGTGGAGTTGGTGCTCCTGAACTTTGTGGAGTTGGTGCTCTTGAACTTTGTAGAGTTGGTGCTCTAAGTGAATAAAGAGAGATTTTTTCAAGTGGTTTTTATTCCCCAAGAGGGTTTTCCACTCAGGACATATAATGTGTTATGTGATGAGTCTTGGTGTGATTGTTTTTCATGTCTATCTGATTTTCATAAGTTATCAGATGCATTAATGCCTATTATTAGTTCTTATTTCTTCAATGTTAATGTGATTTGTTGTTACAAGTACTTTCACAGTCATATGTTACAAACTGGTTTAAAATCTTTGTTTAACCAAATATGTTTTGCATGTTGTGATGAAAATTAATTAGTCTATCACATCGCATGTTCATTCATTGATTCATAGTTCAAGATTGTTATGTTTCAATTTGTCATAATGTACTAAAGCTCTTTGTTGTCTCAATGCTTATCACATTTCATTCAATTGCATAGTTGTTACAGTGTCTCATAAAGCCACATTGAAATTTGATAGTATTAAAGTGATTCAAAGATGTTGGTCTTCATGTACATAGTCTTATGAGTTGCACATGTTTTTTCATCATGCTATGATTGTTAAACAATGTCAGTCACATCTTTGGCAAGTGCAAGATATCTCACACAAGTTATATTGGCATAAGTTGTCTAAATGAACTGAGTTAATGTTGTCACATCTTTGTTTACCTCTTTTCATGAATGCTCTCAAAGTAATATTATTCTACTCTGTTATCAATAAAAAGGATATCTGAACTAAAAGTCTTTGTCAAAGTTTAAAAGGTTTAATTTTTAGGTCTGTCTATCAGACACTGATTCACCCCCCTCTCAATGTATGTCCATACTCCAACACATTATGCATTTGGGAGAGATAACAAGGTGTTTGGTGGGAAATATGTGTAACATGCCCATTGTTCTCCCTAGTAAATCTACTAAGTTTTACCCACATGTAAATATTTATGCATCCAATGTAGAGCAATAAAAAAAATTCTTTTCTATTCAATAATAAATGCATAATTTGAAATATAACTTTATCCAAACTTTTCCATTGTATAGTCAAAGAATCATTCCAATAATATAAGTATGAATTAAATTTACATAAATATATTCAAGATAACATTTCACATTACAATTTCCATAAAGATGGGCACATGATACATACATAGCTTTAAACAAGCTCACATGGACTAGATATACAAATGGTTCAAAATGTCCTCCTCCCAAATCTTGGTTGCCAACTGCATGAGGAGAAGTATCACTCAAGTGCTTTTTTTCCAACCATGGACTATTGCAATCCCCCACACATCTACCAAATTGGTAGATGGCCCTACCCTTTGACGAAGAGATTGGTTTGGTAACCTCATATTTCAAATAGCCTTTTCTGAGATAGTGATGTGTCCTACATGTCTAGAGCTTACCATGAAGTCAACCTCTAATTCTATGATATTATCAGCCTAGTATATATTTGGATCACAGTGAATTGATAGTGTAGATAGTGGCTACCTACACTACTTTGGCCAAAGATTCAACACCCAATACTTTGAGTGGGGGTCATCTATATTCACCACTACAATTGCTCGATTTGTATTTTGACCATTACTATTGTATTATATTCTAGGTTATTCCCTTTCCCGTGGATTATCCTAATCCTAGGAATAACCTTCCCTTTGTCTCACATTATCTAACATGACAATCTAATATTTCAAAACAACTCTATCTTATGCTATGCACCTAGGTGTCACTATACTTCGTAAAGTACTAACAATCTATGTATAGTACAAATAGTATTTATAAATATATAATATTATAATCATTGTATACATATCTATATGAGTAAATATCAAAAGTAGGGTTCACAAAATAAAAAACAACCAAATAATATGGAAGCATATCCAAACATCTCATTCAAGTAAAACACAATCTTCCAACATGAAAATAAAATAAACAATCTTTCTGATATAAGAATAAAGAGGTAGAAATCAGTATGCCTGATAAAAATCTTCCAATTGAATAATCCTCTCCTCAAGTTCGCTTGTAACTTCTACTATAAACTACTCAAACACCTCTATTAGCTTCACTCTAAATCAACAAATCAAATATAAAGTAACAATACAACTCTCAATATCACAAACTCTCAACTCACTTTGCACTAAATTTGTAGTTGAATAACTCTTAAGAAATCAGATTGATAAGTGATGCATTTGGAAGAATGAGTGCTTCTATTTATACTAATTTGTAAGCAACCAAAGGCTATAAACAAGCAAATATTTATGCCACCTTTCATCCTCATGCAATGACTCACTCACAGGTTTGATAGTCCTCACCATGCAAATGGCTAAGTTGACTTGATATTTGGGATAACAAGCTCAAAACAGGTTTCCTAATTTGAATTTCATTACAAAATGTTGCCAAGTTTGCACTTGACTGAGTCTAAACACTTATTTGCAGGCTTATACAAATTCAAAGACTTCTTTTACGTTCCAACCTCAAGCAAATATGGTGCCACCTCTTAATACTTGGCACCACCTTCATAGGTGTGGGCTTGACATATTCTACGGGTTTCTTAAACAACATTAACTCTTCAAAAATGTTTACACAACAATATATCTCTTTTGTGCTTTGTTTCATGCCTTGACTTGGTCTTTAAAGATTTTATGCGCTATATTCTTTTCTCTAAATGTTGTGCCATATACTTTATGTGATATATGATTTATGCACCATATGTTACCATATGTGCTTTGCTTTATAATGTTAACAATAATAATCAACACTTAGTTATGCACTTGGGAATTATATCAATAGCTTATATATATATATATATTGAAGTATATATACGTATATGTATATATATATATCAATATGTATATTAATATATATATTAATTCCATAAGTTTATTGAATAGATTTTATTAACACATATTTTTATATTATTTATAAATATAAAGAATAGTATTATATATATATATATTATTTATATTATTATCGAATACACACATATATATATGATTATATATATGTTACTATATCGACTTACACACACACACACATATATATATATATATATACATATACATATACATATATATACATATACATATATATAGCATATATATATACATATATACATATATATATACATGTATACATATATATATATGTATATGTATATATGTATATGTATATATGTATATATATACATATATACATATACATATATATGTATATATGTATATATATATATATGTCACTTAGTCCAATTGGTATTCCCATGCATATGGGTAATCCGTCCATGAGCATGCGTAGGTACATCTACCTACATATACTCATGTACGCATTTACTCACATGTATGAGTTTACCAAAGACATGCACATATATATATATATATATATATATATATATTAAATGTATCTCATCGATATACAATTAAACACTCAAGGAAGGACTTCAATGCAACTTTAAGACTTCATCTCATCCCTATTTCAAACATTCAAAAACAAGATCACAAATCAATATAAACATACACAACTAGATTGAAGATCACTTACCATCTACCCAACTGGCTTGACTTAACTAGGACCAACTAGGGCATGAGTGTGTGAATTCTCAGTAAGACTAAATTAGAGGTTACCAGACCAAGTTCTTCTCTTGAGTGATACTTCCCCTCTCTTTCAGAGGCTTGAACCTGTTTCTACATTTCAACTTAGTTCACCATAGCAGTAGTTAGTTGAATCAATGCATTCATATACTTCTCATACATGCCATATTCACATTATATATTTCATATACTGAATCATAAAGCATTTAATTGAATCAAACATTCATTCAACATATTTCCATCAAAATTCATAAATAAACACATTCAAATTTATTGAAGTAATTCACCAAACAAGGTAATAGTAAATAGGTAATAACACATGGGATGTAACAATATGAATAACTCAAGATTCATGCAAAATGCCTAACCTTTACCATCACGAAAAATAAAAGATATATAACTTAAAACTCTAATGATCGAAAAAATGAGTCACATATCCTTCAAACACTCTTTTGAGTATTTAATAGAAGCATATAAGTCCCAAACTTAACCAATAGTTAGAAGTTGTCAAGATTCCTTATATTGATGGTTTTTAAATGCTTTATTTAGACCTTACTTGAGGGAGATAGACTCACAATTGAGAAGATTTATTTGGTGTAAGAATAGCTCTAATAAATTTTCTAGCCTAAGGGTACATCCTAGAGTTTGTGTAGAAATGGATTTAAACATTCAACTTCTCGAGAATATCAAGCTAATTAGTATTGGATTTGAGTTTTCTTGGCATTTAGTTTATAGGAAAAAACCCAATGCTTGTTTTTATTACTAGCAAGATGGTAATTTGATTAGATATTTTCTTATCAGATGAAACAGATTTGTTTAGCCTCAAGTCCCAACCATCTCTACAAACTTCATCTTACTCTGACCCCACCTAAAGAATTTGCATCTTCTTAAAAGCATATCAAACACAAAAATATCATATGGCCAAAGATTAGTGAAGAAGAGAAAAGAGCCTTCTAGTTCAATGTAAAATGGTCTTATGGTCTCTCAAAACTATCCTACGTTAGAACCACACCCTTCTTTTAAGTCTATTGATCATACTTCCATGTCTCCCCACCCTTTGAGAGGCATAGATGAAGATGCCCCTCAATTGTAATGAATGAGCCAAATTCTGCCAACCAATATATTGCTCTTGCTAATCATTTTGATGCTCTTCCATAAGAAGAAAATATTTCTTCTCAACCATGAATTATAAAATTTATCTTGGAATGTTATGGTTATTTCGCTCCATCATTGTAAATCTAGGATAAAGGAGATAATCGATAAATGAAAACTTGATGTTATCTTTCTCCAGGAACTCAAGCTTAATGTTTCTCATCTTAATTGTTCTTTATGCAATGTATGGAGAGATGTTACTTTTCTCCATACATCCAATAGAGAATATATAGGTGGGGTTGTTGTTGGTATGTCTTCTTGGATCCATAAATATAGAATTGATAAAGGGGACCCCCCACATAGCTACGTGTAGGTCCTTGCTTTTATCAATGGCAGTCAATTGGTTTATGTTCAATTTATGCTTCTAATAATGAAAAAGAGTATTATGGGACTGAATGGACAATAATATACCTAATACATATTGGGTTGTAGGAGGTGACTTAATATGGTTGAAAACTCCATAGACCATATTTGGAGTGACCATATAAAGCTAAGTTGCAAAGAATTTGATAAATGGTTGAATTGTGGAAATTTTGTGGGAGTATCAAATCTAATTCATAATAAACAATCATGTTATATAGATAATTGGTATACTTGGTCTAACTACAAATTTGGAGATGATAGAAAATTTAGTAGGATTGATAGGTTCTATATTTCTCCTAATTGTTGGTTCAAGAGCCCTCAAATTTGAGTAAAATTAGATTATCCTACTATCCTATCAGACCATTTTCCCATAATTTGCTCATTTTTTGGGTTTGAAACCAACTGAAGGGAGTACCATTTACCTTATAAAATTAATACTTCTCACTTAAAGAACCGTTAATGTGTTTGTGCTTTGGTTGGTATTTGGAACTCTATCCCTAAGCCTAAATATGGGGACTCTTATAGAGAATGGTGACACTATATTATCTCAAAACGTGTTGAGTTCCTTCACTCCTTTGGTAAAATATTGGCTTGATAAAGAAAACACAAAGAAAAATATCTTCAATTCAAGTTGGAAAACATAAGGAAATTGCTTATGTCTAATCCAAATAATACCAACATTCAAACTTTTGTTGCTTATATAGAGGCTTAATTTCATAAACTTGATGTATACAAGGGTAAATAAGCTAAAATTAGAGCCATGTTACATTGGATCAATGAGGGTAATAGAGGGTCCAAATAATTATTCAAATTTTTAAATTATAAGAATAGGAAGGAGTATATAGGAGTTGTACAAGATGAAAAAGGACATCTTCACACAAAATCAGAATAGATAAAATCTATATTTAAGAATTTTTATGGGAAGCTATTTAGTGAGGATATTCATTGGTAAGATGCTCAACTAATATTGGAAGAGATTCTCAAAGATTACATTCCCATGAAGGTGTATTTTGAGCCTATAAAATTCTTAGACCAGGTGTTACTTATTGAAGACCTTGAACATGCAATGGTTTCAAAGCCCCCTAATAAAAGTCTTGGTACCAATGGGCTATTAGTTGAGTTCTATCAAACTACATGGTCGCAAGTTAAGGAGGATTTTTACCTACTATATTTGGAGGCTTTGGAACAAGGCTCTTTAGGGCCTTCTATTAATAAAGGGTTAATTAAGCTTCTTTCAAAAGGCAAAACTAAAGACTTAATCTCTAGTCAAGGAAGCATATTAAACTACTTAACCACTTTTTATAAAAGTATTGCCAAAGCCTCATCTACAAAGATAAAACCATTGGTAAAAGGGATTTGTTAGACTAGAACAAAGTAGATTTCTCAGTGGTAGATTTATCCTAGATAGTTTAATTTTAACCTAGGAAACTAGTGAATGGGCTCAACAATTGGGGAAAAATGTGTTGTTGGTCAAGTCGTACTTTGATAAAGTCTATGATAGAATGCATTGGAGCTTTATCCTTAAGATGCTTCAATGGAACTGGGTTTTGGAACCAATATTTTCTTGCATGTTAAGATACTTTTCAAATATGCCAATTCCCAATTGGTAATTAATAACTATTTGTCAAATCCATTCCCTTTACAAAGATCAATTAGGTAGGGGTGTCCATTAGCTTTTTTCTTGTATGTTCTTACAATTGATGCACTTAGGTACCTGCTACAAAATATAATCAAATCAATTTGGTAAAGGGAATTTATATCCCCAACAACATGGTTGTGCTTAATTTTCATTTTGCTAATGATAATATATTTTTACTTCAAAACTCTATAAAGGAAATTAATAAATTTTTGGGGGTCTTAAATTTATATTTCTTAGTTTCTAGTTCAAAGTTAGCTTATAATAAGACTGAATCCTTTATGGTTTAGTCTAATCCAATGCCATAGTGGATTCCCAAAGATTGGATACATATTAAACACGGGAAGACCACTTATCACCCGAGCATTCCTTTTGGTTGGGAGTCACTCTTTTAGATATGTGGAATTGGTTCATTTCTAAGCTAAAAAATAGACTTTTGACTTGGGGGAACAAATTTCTATCTCTTTATGGAAAGATTCAAGCAGTTAATTATATATTCCTTGCTTCTCATGTTTATTACTCTTATTGTTGCATGTCTTCTAAGAAGGGTTATAAGGATTTAAACAAAATTATTCACCAATATTTATGGTCAAATTAGGAGGGTAAAAATTGTTATAAATCTACTTCTTGGCTACATTGTATTCAACTAAAAGCTAAGGTGGTCTAGGCCTCTTGGACCCCAAGACACAAGGGATTGGGCTAACTACCAAATGTATAGTTAGAGTTGTTTCAGTACAAGAGCCATGGAAAAAAATGGTTCATCACCGCATTATTCTTGCTATTGGTAAAGGGAAATGGTAGGTTGTTGGGTGGATATATATAATTCTTCTTACTCCCTTCTTTCATTTAAATGTCTAATTTCCTCTTCAATCTATTTGGAAGGCCTAGCAACCTATTAGTAAATTCTTAAACCAAAAAGGTGCCTCCTTATAGCATGGGTTCAACTTTAGAAATTCTTCTATTTGGTGGAATAGGCAAGTGTAATATCATGATCGACCTCTTGCAGTTTCTTTCCCTAAGCATGCTTATTATTGTTCTAAGAAAGGGGTTCAACAATTTGGTGATTTTTTGGATTTTAGCTCCTTTGAGTGGAATCCCTAGCAAAATGTTAAGTATAATTTTAAATTAAACAATATGTCTAAAGGATTTCTTATTTTTGTGAAATCATTAGTGCTAGTGGACCTTGTTATGAAACTTTGTACCCACTCACAATATAATTTTACTAAAGATTGACTTTGGTTGTATAAATATCATTTATCTTGATTTTCTTTAAAAAAAATTGAGCTAGCAAATATGGAAGTCTAAAGAAGAAGCTAATGCTCATATTTTAGCTTGGAAAGTCTTGCATTTCAAATTTTTGGTTGGGGATATATTGAAATACGTGGTCCAATCTATCAAATGACCCTTTTGTTAGCATAATGAGAGCTTAAAACATTTAGTATGGGACTGTTCAATAGAAAAAATGGAATGTTATCTTCAAGACTTTTCCCATTATTTTTTATTACTCATTGAGCTAGAAAAACATTATTTTGGGTGTTGGTCTTTATAATAATATTGTGGTTGATTATGTTAGATATTTTATTTTACTTCATATATGGTGAATTAAGTGTTTATTAATGTTTTCAAATCAATTAGTTCATCAATAGACAAATTCTAAGGTTTTACTCTAATATATTGTTTCAAATTATCTCTCTTTATTTTCATTTGTAGGGGTCACTAAGCAACATATCAAGAGAATGAATTATTTGGATAATACTAAACTACAAGTTCTTTAGCACCATAGAAAAGAGATTACATGCTCTAGACATCTTCTAAGTTTGTTCAAGTTCAAATGATGAAGACAAAACTGCACTCTCATTGTTCACACACTCTTATCCAAAAATTTATAAAAGAGCAGGCAACAATTGATCCAAATATTGCAACAACAAATACTCCTTTATTTGACTTCATTGTTCTATAACTTCAAATTATAAATTTCCATAATTACACAACCAAGAAATCATTTGCATTAACAATTACAATTGTTAATAAAATTCATTTTTAAATTCAAGGTTATTGTTAACTACCAAAATTGCACCCTAGCTAAGCTGCAAGATTTAACAAAATAAGTTGCATGACTTAGCTTTTCAGAGAAAACATGGGAAGACCTCTAAAGTTATGGGTTGCTTGTAAGGAGAGGTCAACCTCCGGAGAAGGCTGACTTCTTCTTAGTATTACCTATTCTACTAGTTCTTGAAAGGAAAAGGGGAAGAAAGATAACTTAGAAATGTAAAACCTAAGACTAAAAGAAAACTATGAAGTGATACACCCAACTTAAAAGGGGACAATGGAAATCAGAACTTTACACTTAGTTCAATTTGGCAGAAATTTAGATTTGCACAACCTGTTACTGTAAGCTTTTGCATAATTATTTCACTAAAGGGTCTAAATGGAATAACTAATAAAAGGAAAACCATCTTCACAACTGTAAGGTATTCACACATTCTTGACGCAATTAGCAACTTGTATTAGCTTACAATTTGCATAAAAGGTGTAACTTATGAGACAAGGTTAAAAGGAAAAAACAAGAAAATCTCATTAATAACCTAATCAATCACCTAACACACAAAAATCTACAAGAATAAGTAGGAAAGAATTTCATTACCAGAAATAAACAAGGAATTTACTGCATTTCATGTCCAAAGAGTTACAAAAGTCTGCCAGTCTAAGAGAGGACTGTAAAAGTCTCTAACTCCTGAAAAACATAATGAGAACTACTCCATAATGAGTTACAAATGATAATATATGATCACGTCCAAGTAGCTCCACCAAAATAGGAACTAGAACTTCCATGAACTCGTATGTCCTCAAAACCCTAAAATTTAGCAACAAAATCCATCTTCAAAAGAGCTCATAATGGTTGGAAAAGTCATGCAAGACTTAATCAAACCATAACCACCTCTAAAAATGCTCCATACTAAGTCAAAAGCCTAAATTTTGCTCCATATGTCTCCAAAAAACCCCTAGATGTTCTCCACAAAGTGATGACAACACACTATAACATCTCCTTACATTGGTAACCAACTCATAATAAGATCAATATGCTCCCAAGATGATAAGACAACTAATAACTACCTCAACTAATCGACAAAGTCACTCATTTTGCATTTAAAGATTAACAAGATGAATTAAAGGTTTATAATAACACCTCTTAACCCATTTGTTATACAACGATTATAAATGCAAAGTAAAAGCTCCACCCTACAGAAAATGACCATGAAAGAAAAAAGAGTCAAAGCCACTTGTGATGTGAAATCCACATTAGCATTCGACCACATGTGGTATATTGATATGGCATATAACATCACAAAATTTACCAAGGCATATAACATGCAAAGGTTACATTATACTTTCTTCAAAAGCCACAGGCATATTTACTTGGCAGATTATTTTGATAAAGTGATAAAAATCACTTCACTTATATCAATGGAAAAATAGGGTTTTCAACCCTAACCTAAAAGCATCAAATGCTTTGTTATTCTCATTTTCACTTTTTTAAAGCTTTTGGATGAAGCATCCGCCAACACCGTAAGGTTTTCACCTTTTTTTCATGGCGAAAGTAGGAGTTACAGAGGCTTCCTCCTTTAGTTTTTTCAGCCTACATAGTAAAGCATTCAACTTTCATGCTTGAGGTGAGTATTTGATCAGGATTTCTACACTTTTTGTGCCTTTTCCTGTGAAAATTTGAGTTTATTTGTAAAGAAAATGACTAAATATCGTCATCTCTTTAAAGAGTTTCTATAATAAATGCAAAATCTATGTGACTTTTATGCATTTTGGTAAAGAAACACTAATTTCTTGCACACATAGGCCCTCCATGGTCGCGACATCCTGTATCTTTCATGTTGATTTTTGTTTGCTTATTTATAATATAAAATCCTTTCTCTGTGTATTTTTGTTCAAACCCTTCAAGGGTTCCCAACTTAGACCTTCTTCTTCTTAACACAAAGACTACTCCCTTGAGCTCTTTGAAGATAAAGATTCTAGTTTATGCTTGTAATCTTGGATTTTCTATAGCTTTTGAGAGAATATGAGGGCTTCTTCCTTTGCACAAAATCCATGAGGGTTTTCCCTTCCAGGTGTTCTTTGGCTTAGCCTCTTATGATTTCTTGTAGCAGTCACTTGTGTATTTCTTTGTTTCATGACTTAACCTTGCACAAAAAAGTGAGCCATTAACAAATCTCTGTAAATTATCAACATTAGATTTCTGAGAGCAGCTTGGCAAACCCCCTTTAAATTTAGTAGTGATCTTAGAAATCTTTGTCATTCTGCATAATCCTCTCATCATTTTGATGCTTGACCTAAATTTCACTATTCCCATCTTATCAACCTACTATCATAACTTGATCAAAGGTCTCCGTTAAATATATGAGGAAAATGTTGTCCACCTGTGAATACTTCCTATGCTTTTCCACTTGAGTTGTTTCTGAGAAACAACTTGGATTGAGTGTTTTATCTATTATGATATTTCCTGATAGCGTTCATACTGTGATATCATTACTTTCCACTGTCACCTATCCTTGTGTTTGTTTGTGCTCATGTATGTCACACTGATAGGAAATATGACTGCTCCTATATGTGCTATGTGAATTTTTTGAATCTCAAACCATTATTTAATCATAAAAGGGATAGTCAATGCATATGTGACTCATATTACTGATGAGTATATTTCCTTCCATTTCATAACTTCACTTTTGATGCATCTTCATAAAAGAATATATAAATGCATTTACTTAATCTGTTTTAATGCATGACATGTCTGTATTCTTTGTGATTACTTTGAACAAGTATGTGTCACCTCATGACAGTGACTGAAAACTCACTATCATAGATAACTGTGGTTGTTTGATGAAATCATAAGGAAATGAACTACCTTTCTATGCCCTTTTTAAAACACAACAAAGCATGCTGGGCTCAACCCTTGTGGGAGCCACATTTATCCGCACATGCTGAAATTGGTACAAAATGATAAAACCTATTGCTGCACATGGAACAAACATATTAAAAAAAAAAGATGCATGGTTCAGGTATGCATGATGACTTTAATGGTTTTCTGACATGCTTGTAATGCATACAAGACTTGTTTAATGCAGATTAGGACCAATTTATACATGTATGGTTAGATGATCATGTATGGTATGTAACCTTTCATTGCTTAGAGCATTGCTCGAACGCATTACTTTGACTTAATGCAGGAAACAAGAGTATCAAGGAGCTAGGAAAGCTAGGACAACTCAGTTAGCAGCTAGACAAGAAGACTCGATAGAACCAATCATTCTCAGGAAATGACTGGTTACCCTCCCTACATGAATATTCATTTTCTTCATTTACTTATTCATGTATATGTTGATTTTGATTTGCATTGAATAAGCAAGCAATGGTTAAACTCACGACTTGTGTGAGTTAAATGAATATTTCCATTCAATAAATTAAATTTTTTAAGAAAAGATTTGTAAAAAATATTTATTATGTTATATGCATGCGTATAAATGTAATGATTTGTAGTTATAATATTTCTTGGATTTTCCATTTATACATTTGAATGTAATGTAGGAGGGATAATAAAATAAATGCCTCATTTTCTTAGTTTTAAATTTATAAGCTCAACTTGATTTGAGCTATAAATGAAAAATGAGTAATAGTTACATACAATAAAAACTTCAATTCATACTATTCTTTGTTCTCCCATCATCTATGCGGCCTTCAATCTGCACTTTGCAAATATTTTACATTTCCATCATTTATGCTATCACCATTTCACACTTTGCAAATAAATTAAGCTTCCTTTCCTTTCACTATCGCGCAGACCCTTAGGAGCTATATTCTTCTTTAGCAACGATTCTTCCCTCCTGCTATGGCACTGCCTCTGAAATCCTTTTCTTGGTTTTTATCTTGACTACAAATTGGAAATCTAAACTTCATAATTGATAACTTCTTTGTCCTGCATTCAATTTTCCTTTAGTAAGACTTTCTAACCATTCAAATTTCTTGTTGCACTTGCATCAATGTCTTCTTCCTATGTGCCTATTCTCTTCTTCCTAATGAGGTGTGACCTTTATCTCATGTTGCCTCCACTTCCTCACATGTCGCCCCCAAATCTTCGTTTCACATTTTTGTTCATTTAAAAAAATTTAAATGTCTCTTTTCTAGATGAAGTGGCATGACCTCTCTCTCCTGCAAATAATGAAATTGTATTTTATTTTATTAATCTACCTTTTCATTTGCATCACCCTCTCTTCTTCTTGTACATTGGCTTCTTTCACTATTGGCTACTTACTATTCATCTATCCACCCCACTCTGCCTCTTCATTTCCATCATATATTCCCCTTTTCATTTTCCTCTACACTCTAATTTTCTTCTCTCTAAGATGTGTGACATCTCCCCTCATTATCTCCCTAAAACAATCGATTCCTATCATTATGCTGACAAAAATAAAACTCATGTTTAATTGCATCCAATGCCCTGCTATCGAATATGGATAATTTTTTTTCTTCCTTGTGTTGGGTGAAAATTATGTAATGAACTTTTCGATAGATTACACAACTAGGACTTTAGCCACAACTATGTGAGATGTAAATCTCTCCTCTCAGAAAGGGGAGGCACCCTTCTTACTACTGATAGAAGGGATAGTAAAACAAACAAAGTAATTACAAAATGTACACAATACTTACGAAGTGGGGGGGTTATGTTACATTCATCCTTCTCTCTTTTTTCAGGGTATTCTTACTGTGCATAATCATCTTGTTCAGCCTCGTAGTATCCCACAACATTGTTAGTGGGCAGGGCTTCCTGAGCAAGCCTTCCTGGGGGTGCTGGGAGATGATTTTGATTTTTGTTGCCAACATAATTAAGGAAAGTCCTCCTAGGGACGTCCTTGTAATTGCTACTATTATTATTGTTTGAAACTTGCTTTTTTAAAGACAAGACTTCATTTTCTAGCCTTTGGACCATGGGATCTATGAAATTTGAGCTGGCACTGGGAGCACTAACATTAGATGTTGAAGACCCTAAGGCTTGCATCCTTTTATTTCTATTAGTCCCCATCCTGATTTCTCTAGCAAGGATATGTTGTCCTCTAGACTGGTAGCCAATTGCTGAGCTGCTTCAACATTAACAAGATTTTCCCTAAGTAAGTAGAAACTCATCTTGGGTAGTTGTGTGTTGATGAAGAAGCACTTTAGGTTATGATTTGTTGGTCTTACATCATTTGGGATCCGTGTCACCAATTTATTAAATTTTTCCATGAACTCGCGCATAGGCTCGTGAGCTTCTTTACGCATGGTGGTGAGTTGCACCAATAAAGCATGTGAATCTTCAGCAGGCTTAAATATTTCTTCAAACTTAGTGCAAAGAGAGGCCCAATCGGTGACAAAGGTGTTAGGAAGAGTAAAGAACCATTCGGCTGCAACCCCTTGAAGGGATTCAATGAACAATCTTACATAAACATCTTCATGCTCAATGCCAAGAATGCCAAAAACGATGTAGAATGCAGTTATGTGCTCATCAGGATGTTGTTTTCCATCACCTTGAAACTTTGGGAGATGCTTCCTATATATGCATGGCAACTTGTGCAAAAGTGCAGCCAAACAGAGGGGACCGAAAGCATTTCCCCATGGTCCTGTAGGTGGTGCGGCCATAACTGGTTGCACAACAGGTACCTGAACGGGACGTCTGTGGTAAATAGAAAAAACACTTGGGAGAGGAGATATTTGGCTACGCGGAGGGTAGCTTACAACACGTTGCAGTGGTGACCTTACTCGTGGAGGAGTAAAAGGAAAATTATGTTGCAACAAATCTTCAAAAAGTGGATCTGCTACTCCTTGATCCCTCAATCCCCGTGTATATATCCGGTCCTCTAGAATGTAGATCTGAATAAGATGGATATTATAAAGTGACAATATACAAAAGAATAGCAAGAGAGAGGAAACTTATCTACTTCAATCAAAAGCATGAGGCTTAGATTGCGTATGTCGTTCCCCAATAGAGTCACCAAAAAACTGTTGGGTGAAAATTATGTAATCAACTTTTCAATAGATTACACAAGTAGGACTTCAACCACAACTATGTGAGATGTAAATCTCTCCTCTCAAAAAGGGGAGGTGCCCTTCTTACTGCTGATAGAAGCTATAGTAAAATAAACAAAGTAATTACAAAATGTACATAATACTTACGAAGTGGGGGAGGTGTGTTACATTCATCCTTCTCTCCTTTTTCAGAGAAGATGTTTACAATGCTTCACTATTGGAAGTTCTCAATTCACAATAACTCTAAACTAACAACGAGCAGTAATTCCAATACCTCTATCTTGTCAAAGCAAAGCGTAGAGGTACCATAAGTGATTAACAATAAACTAGTGAAATAAAAGGGAAAGCTCACAAAGGCACAAAGTCGTTTCGTAGCTTTATCAATGGTGGATTTGTGATAAGTGTGTCATTTGTCATGTTAGAAGCACAAAGTCTTCTTAGATGCAACAATTCCTCGAACAATATGAACAATTACAAGTGCAAAGTCTTGTAGATTATCCAACCAACGTATCCATAGAGCATGAATAATTACAAGCACAAATTCTTGTAGATCATTAAACCAAAGATAAACAAAACATGAATGTAAATCTAAATAAAGGATGTAACACAAAGTTTACACAAATTACTTAGAGTCCTTCAGATTCCATAAGCTAATCACCACCAAATGAGATCAATTCATAGGATTATTGAATCCAACATAAAGTCTGGTTTGCAATCTTCTTCTTTATTGATCATATTTCATTCACAAAGTATGAACACAAAGTTTCACAATTCTGCTTCAAAAAGGGTAGCACTTCATTGCAAAATACTAAAGGATAAAATTTACAATAGAAATCCATCATATTTATAAAAGAGAGGGAAGAGTAAATCTAGGAAAGTTAGGTGAGCTAATTTAGGAAAATCTCACCTAAATTTTGATTAAAGTCAAAATGTAATTTTTTTTCATGAAACTACATCTCGGATATTACTGTAATTACATTTAGAAAAATGACATTTAAGATGTCAAAAACTATTTACAAGATGCATAGAGGAAAGCATCAAATGTTCAACATCGGAGATCAAGAATCTTCATGGTTCCTTGCTTTGGGCGTGTAGTCTTCATACTTCTTCTTGGTCTCCTGTATGAACACATCATCTGGGATGATTGTGTAATCTACAATGATGTGAGCTCTTGTGATTGGCCTTCTGGAAAATGAATGGATTTTCTTGCACCCGCGAAGATGCGTCTTGAGATTATCAAGTGTTAGCCGTATATCGCAAATGATATGTATTAAGGCTTTGGGAAAAATTGTCATCCTCAACTTGCTACATAACGACTTCTTTATAGATCTGGGATAGTTCATTGGATCAGAAGATGTCACCTTTAGGATCACTTGATGAAATCTGGAGAGAAACTGCAAGGATGGTGAATCAATAGACGTTAGTAGAAAAAGTAGCATTGGGAAGCGTGAAGTGAGAAACAATGTTGAGCAAGCGTGAAATGAGCAACTAGGCATGGAAAACAATGCAAGAGAAGAAATGGGGTCTGGAATGGAAATAGAGCAAGTTTGAAGAGACTAAGATAAAAACTGCCAAAAGCGTAAAGGTGCTAAAATTCAACACCATTGCACAAAAAATGACTAAGTTTGGAAAAAGTGCAAAGGTGCTAAAAATAATGCCATAGTAAAAAATTGGCTATGTCTGGCAACAATGTGTAAGAGCGCACTTTTTTAGCGCTTCTACACATTTTTGGAAAATCACTTTTTATGCAAGGTTGCTGATTTTTGGTGCCCCTGCACTTTCAATACTTAGCCAAAAACTTGGATGAGTTAAAGCGCACTTTTTTGGCACAACTGCATCTTTCACAATTTAACTAAGTATGATCAGTGAGACTTCACGAAGGAGCTCGTTTCGAAGGTCTTCACGAGGTGAACATAGGGGGATGCTCAAACTGACTATTTGAGGCTTTGGAATGCACTTCAAGGTGGATTGAAAATCACCTTGTTTTGCGTGCTTGAACTTCATGAACCTAGGAAACAAACAAGGTTTCGTAGGGGGTTATCCGTGAATCGAGCGCTGCTAGATTCCATGATAACACCTTGATATTCAAAATTCCAGTTAGTATTCGAATTTATAGTGAAATGCTTGAAAATGGAGCTTCAAAATGCATAACTAAATATGACATTTTTTAATCAATGACAAAAACATCATTCAATATCCTTTACCACTGACCACCAAAAACAAGTTAAAATGCAACTGGAAATAGAGAAAACCAAACCAAAAATGAGCAAACAAAATTCAAATGTTTTTGGATGATGTTGATTGCTAGTCCACTCAAATGCTTTTGCATTAGACACATCGGGTAGTAAGTTTGTGAGCATACACTCACAAACACGGAGATGAGTAGTGGGACTACTCTTTTAGGTTTAATGCAACTTGTAGCGAACTCCATCATTGAATCTTATGCACATAGTTTGTTCTTCTTCCTCTTCTTCTAACATCTCATCATAACAAGCTTCACTCTCCTCCAAATCTGCACTCCATGTTTCTCTCTTCTCATGGAATTACATCAACCATGTGCCATCCTCCTCCTCCAATGATTCTCTCCATTCATATCCTCCTTTGTGGGATCCAACCCACCATCATCAACCAAACACCTCCACCAACACAATCTCACTATTATTCTCCTCTTTCGTGGGTTTTGACCCACCAAAATCTGACCACCTCCACCAAATTCCCTCATCATACACATCAACACCTACAACATACACACACAAATTTGCTTCTACAACTTCATGAAAATCAATAATTTCCATCTGTTCTTCTCCATACTCCTTAACCCTCAACATTATAATTGAATGCAAAACAATATTATCACAAAATGCAAGGGTAAGTGTAATAATTTGGGTCCACAAAGAGGGGAATTTTTAGTCAAATTTCTTTTAGAAGGAACGAGAACCCGAGCCTTTGATCGAGAACTCGTTCCTAAATGAGTACCTATTTTGAAAATGGAACGGGTACCATTTTAAAGTGGGTACCCGTTATAAAAAAATTTGAAATTTCAAAACACTTTTTGCTTAGGTATTAGGCTCGGGAAAAGTTTGGCAACCCGACCCTTAGCCTTTGACCTGTAACTAAAAAACTAAGGTAGATTCAAGAGAAATATCCAACTTTGGTAATATAGCTGATGGAATTTTTTTCAAAATTAATCTATGAAATTAAAACCCATTATAGATCATGATGTCTAGTTTTCAAATATATATATATATAATATTTGATTATATTTTCTATTTTTTAATTAATTTCTAAGAAAACTGGTCCATAAACTTGAAATATCAGACTTTTTTTTAGTAACTTTTTATCTGTTAATTGTTTTATAATTTTTTTTATATGATATCAATATTCAAACAATTCTCTACACAATGAAAAAAAAATGTTTAGTTTAGGTCCAACTATGTTTTTTTTTTAACAAAAGGCTAATAGCCTATATATATTATTTATATAAGTAGTAGATATAGGATGTCTTTACAATTCAAAATTGATCAAGCTACGATCAAATCATAGTGCTATTCTATACTAACTTTTCAAAAAACTCTGTTCCCACTACCCTTTCTATGATAATCATATACATTTACATTGATTATATATTTTTGCAAAATACCCAGGAGCATATGCTGAAAATATATTTTTGTAAAATTCCCAAAAACTTTGAACCATGAGCTGCAACTATTTTCACCCGTTGGGAGTACTTGAAGAACATAATGCTGCTAATAGCTACCAAAATATGGATACCACATAATATGGAAGGCTTTGTATAGATGGATACTGACTGCTTCTTCATTCACCAAAACTAAAAACTTTGAGGACCGTAGCATTATTCTTCCATCTGCATTATCTCCACTGAGTTCTCACCTTGCAATTCATTCTCCACTTCCAAATTATGAGAATTGGTCATGACATTCATGTTTGATATAGCACGAGGTTGTGGGAAATTTCCTACCCCAACAAGAGGCACAAAGGTATTATGTGGTATATTATGTGGTGCCCACTGAGGTGAAGGAGGAGCTCTCACCGGTTGACGATGGATAACAAGGGCAACAACTCAATAACAATTATGTTGAAGAAGGAAAGATACATAGTGGTAATTTTCCCTAAAACACTCAAACATCTCCCTGACCATATGATAAATGTACCTTGTCAAAGCCCTATTTAGATGACTTGGATCACTATGTTCAAGGGAAAATTTTAAAGCATCAAACACATTGAAAAAATCCCTAAGGTTAAGAAGTGTGGTGGAAAGATTCCACCAACATAACCTTTTCCCATACCAAACTCATATTTCTAGATACAAACCAACATGGAATCATTTTGAAGGAAAACCTCATTCACAATATTTTCTACTATTAAATTCACAAACTCCAAACTTTGTAGCATATCCATGAGATTGGAAATGAAGATAGAAAGAATATTTGATGGAAATATTAACCTTCTTGTCTTGGGGTGGAGAATTTGTAAGCCAATAACACATTTGAGGCACTTGTAGACACTTGGACAACAAAACTTGAAAATTGATTGCAAGTGATTTTCATCCAGGCATCCTGAAAAAAGGCAGCTCCCAGCGCTGAACAGGGAATCGAACACAAAAATTCCTTGGTTGATATTCCATCACTATTGCAGATTTTGAAACCAACTAGAAACACCACAAATTCCCCAAAGAAAACTAGGAACCCTAAACCCTTGACAAACTACCCGCCAAACACTGGACCACACCAGATATATAATTGACCAAACACCAGAACACTTGATGACAGAGAGGAAATATTTTAAATTTGAACTCAAAAAAAGACACTTGCAGACCTTAATTGAACTTGCCACCAACCTAGAGCAATAGGTAACACCTCTTAGAAAGCCCTTAAAATGCAAAAAATACTAATCAACTCACTTTATTTTCAAAGACTGCTTGCAACAAAGCATAGATATGCTTGCATCACCCTATAGAAAATGCCACAATGCCAACAATTTCTTGCAACCACAAGCATTGGCTATGTTAAATAGATTTTTTTTTTTGCAACATAGCACAACCTTTAATGATGCCTCGATATTCACCGATGCAGGCATCTTATCCAAACTGTCAGAAAACTCCTTGAAACACATGCTACTGGATCTCTGCACACATTGAAAAATAATTAAAACAACATGCTAAATTAATGCACATTCTTGTGTACCGTCCTCGCCAAGAACATGAAATGGAATGATTGTTCTTTATGCGCCTGCAACCAAATAAACCATTGTTAAAAAATTTAAATGACCACAAAAGTGATATTCTCAAGCTTGCCACCTCCACTACTTGATGTAAATGACATCACCATCTATTTGATATCGTCCTGCCTAGAACAATTGCTATGAATTGCACATACAACTAACTTCACCACTTGAAATTATCAATGTGCTCGATTAACCTCCTCTCAACGCTTACAATGCCAGCACATGTTTTTACGTACCCTTAGAACTTGAGTGGAACTTGCCACGAAAGCATGCTTTTACATACTTGAATTTCCAAAACATCTTCTTACATACCCTGCTGCCTTGTATGAATACTCACCACATAGCCATGATTTATCATTTGCAATACACTTAACCTTTCACACTAACATTTACATTTCCTTAGTAAGCATTTGAATATTAAAAACAATTTATAAACTTAGAAACTTCCCTCACTTAGCATAATTTCTTCAAGTTTAGGATGCAACTTGCCCGGGACAACAACATGTGTAATTTCATCAATTGTTTGGTCACACCCTAGATTATCCAGAAAATTTGCCATTATGTTGCCTTCTTTGTAGGTGTGGAGAATTTGATAGTGCCCTATCTTATCAAGAAAAGACCAATTTTTTTTTACTATATACCCTAGCTTCCAGTTGACAATCTTGCGTTCCCTGCATGCATTTAAGAGAATCAAGGAATCTCCTTCTATTTGAATCTTGGGGAGCTTGAGACTAATTACTAACTTTAAGCCTTGTAGTAAAGCTTGTGCCTCAGCTGCCTTATTGGACCCTATTTTCAATTTACAAGACTTAGCACATAACACCATGCCTTTATAATCTTTGATGGTAACCCCTACTCTAGAAGATCCTAGATTTCCCCTAACAGCTCCATCAAAATTCAATTTAAATATACCAGCTAGGGAGGCTTCCAACTTATGTTAGCTCTATTTAATTTTTGGACTGGTTGATGAAGACTCCCTTTGAAAGGAAAAGTAAGAAGAGGCCATGATATCATTATCTTTGAATCCCAATCAATAAAAATTGAGCCAACTTGTTTTACTTTTTGCACATACCCATTTACTATTTCTAAAATTGACTACTCCAACAGGAGTAATACTTGATCCATGTTGAGTTTTTCTTTTCTGAAAATTCATCTATTTCTTGCCCATCAAGTAGCCCACATAACTGAAGCCGGTATAATACACCAAATGCTTGCAAAGAAGGAGATTTTATAAATATCTGGCCAACTTGAAAATAATTTCCAAAGAGTATCTGGAAATGATGATTTCCAATCCATTTTAGCTACTACAAACAACTGACATGCTTGAGCTACTGGACATAGTAAAAATAAATGGTTGACATCCTCAAACTCTTGTTCAAAAAGAACACATTGAAATGGGTCTGCTATCCCTCATTTTTCTAGCTTTCACTTGTCAATATTTTTTTTCTAATAGCCAACCATGAAAAGCAGTCTGCTTTAGGTAATACCTTTGAATTCCAACAAAAAATATAAGCTCTTTGTACCACTACTTGTGAATTAGCTTGTGAAACTGATTTATAACCCTCCTTTACTATATAGCAACTTGATTTTTCTTTTGTCCATATTAACCTATCAACTCCTATTGAAATGTAAAAAATCCTTTCCTGAAGTATAAATTGAAGAAGTCTGTTATGAACAATATCAATTGGCACATTTGAAAAGTCCATTCATTTAACTTTTCCTGTCAATATGTCTACTTGTTGAACATAGTCTTTGACCCTTGAACCCCAACATTCAAATAAATAATTATCAGAACTCTCAAAATTATTTAATGCATTTAGAATTGGATAGCCATTCCACGAGTCTTTCCAAAAAAAAGCCCCATTACCATTATTTACCTCCCAAGATAGATGTAGAACAATGATTTTTCTACAAGAAACAAGAAAATTCCACATTGTAGAACCTGAAGGTGGATTTGACATAGTTAGAATTCCTGATGGACTTAAATTATCCAAATACTTATGTTGCATGAGTTGACATAATTTTAAATAAGGATTTGTATACATACGCCAAACCATTTTAGCTCCTAATGCCAAATTCAATTCTGCCATATTGTGAAGGCCTGCACCCCCTTTTAATTTCTCCAAACACATGGTTTCCAGGGATATTAAAGGTTTTTTTGGCTGTCCATATTGCTAGTCCATAGAAAATTTCTTATTAGCCTTTGTATTTGTACTACAATGGATTTGGGAGCTTTTAGGACTGACATATAGTAATTTGGTATCTAGAAAGCACATATTTCACCAACAAAATTCTGCCTGAAAAAGATAACCATCTCCCTTTCCATGACAAAATTTTTGATTGTATACTAAGTATAATTTTCTGCCAATAAGAAATCTTATTCTGACTTGCAAAAAAGGGAATACCAAGATATTTGCAAGGGATTTGTGCTTGTTGAAAACTTGACAACTTCACAATCCACTTTTCAACTGATGCTTTTGTGTTAAACACATACACTTTTGACTTTCCCTTGTTAATATTTTTCCCAGAAGCAAAGGTATATCTGTCCAATAGTGATTTAATATGTTCTGCTTTTGCAACAAAAGCCTTGCCAAAAAGAAGTGTATCATCAACAAACAAAGAATGAGTTGTTGTTATGGATGTATTTGGAATATAGATTCCTTGAATGGTGTCCTACTCATGTACCTTACAAATTGACCTGCTCAAAGCCTTTGCTAAGATAATGAATAGAAAAGGTGAAAGTGGATCACCTTTGACGTACCCCTTGAGTAGACCCAAAAAAACCTACTGGAGACCCATTTAGCAACACTAAAAACTTGACACCTAACAAACAAAGACATGATCTGTTTACACCATTTCTGAGAAAATCCAAAACTTTGTAACACCTGTTTCAAAAAAGACCAATCTACCCCATCATATGTTTTTTGCATATCCAATTTTATAATCATAGATGACAACTTATTTTCAACAATAGAATGAAGGACTTCATGTGCAACAATAGCACCTTTTGATGTCTCCCTTCTAGGCACAAAACCCCCTTGCTCTTCTGATATGATTTTAGATACAAAAGGATGTAAGCAGAGATAAATAACCTTTGAGAAAATTTTATATATCACATTACAAAGTGATATTGGCCTGAAATTTGAAAAATTCCTTGGAGAATTTATCTTTGGGATGATAGCTATATGAGTTAAGTTAAATTTATTTAGCATTCCACCTAATTTTCTTGAATCCTCTAATGCATTTAAGATATCAATTCCAATAAAATCCCAACATTTTTGATAAAAAAAATTGTAAATACATTAGGCCCTAGTGCTTTGTTAGGTGGAAATGAAAATACGACTTCCTTAAGTTCTTGAAATGAGAAAGGTGTCAAAAGCTTCTCATTATCTTCCAAAAATATCAATTTTGGAATCACTTGAAGAAGTTCCTCTCTCCCCCTTGACAACTAGGCATTCACATCCTTATTAGAAGACAACAAAGATGAAAAAAATTTGATACCTTCATTTTGTATCTCTTCCTCCTTTGTTAACAAAACTTTTGTATCACCATCATGGATTGAGAATAAATAATTTTTTGATCTCTTACTTGTGCTAATATATGAAAGAACTTTGTGTTCCTACCCCCATCCTTTAACCACAACTCTCTTGATTTTTGCCTCCAGTACACTTCCTCTCTCAAAAGTAGCTCCTTCCATTCCTCTTGCAATTTCCTCTGTTTTTCAAATATTGCATTGTCTAAACCATTAGGAATGATGAGCTCATTAACCTTAGAAAGTCTTTTGTACACCAAATCTTTATGCACAAAAATATTCTTAAAGACTTGATGATTCCAAATTTTAATATGCTGCTTCATATGATCCAACTTCTTACTTAATTGATACATTCTAGAACCATTGCTGTAAGGAGCACTTATCCACCAATGTCTTAACATATCCATAAACTGAGGATGTTGAAACCACATCACCTCAAATTTGAAAGAGGATTTCAAAATTGACTTAATAAACATAATCACTTTCTACCCAATTTGGAGAAAATAGAAACCTATAACCTCTACTATTTGAAGAAAAAATTTCCTCCTATTTTTCCATGTAAACTTACCATTGGTGGCATGATATCAACAAGTGCATTGTCCTATATAAATGAAGAAAAATCTTCCATATCCTTCTTGGAGGGGAATATACCACTTTTTTTTTTCTTTTCTTTTCTTTTCTGACAATTATGTTATTGCATTGAAATCCCCTGTCAGAATAACTTTATTTTGTCCCAATAAATCCATAGTTTGTTTCAACTTGTCCGACAAAAATTTCTTCCCCACTACGTTAGTTGGGCCATAAACATTTATCAGCCAAAAAGATAGCTCAAAGTGAGATACCTTCATTAATTGCTAATTACTCTTACAAGTAACATTACTAATACTTATTGATTTAGCATTCCATAATGAAATAAGACCTCCTGAAGCACCTTGTGATGGTGAATGAAAAGAGTTCCACTTGGACCAACTCTTACTGAAAGTACCGAAAGACTCATCTGATATTTTTGTTTCTTGAAGTACCACATTAGCTCACAAGCATCCAACTACTGCTTGACTTGGACCCACTTGTCAGGGGCATTAATGCCTCTGACATTCCAAGATATTATCCTCATAACATCCTAGGAGAGCAACACACTCTTGGTCTTTTTTGTTTCAATTATGTTCATACACGTTGATTTTAAAAAACAACAATTAGGGCCAATAAAAATTCAATAAAAAATATTCAGAAAAAAGTTACAAAAAATTCCTCATCAATATTTAGGTTATTACATATCTTTCCCCAAAAAAGAATTAGAAAAATAATTTTATCTAGGTCAAAAAGTGGTGTTCGTACACGTACATGGTATGATAAAAAAAGTCTTTTAAAAAGTGGCTTTTATACATGCCTATTAAAAATTAATTTGTATATCTAGGTATAAGAATGAATTACATATTTGGAAACTAGATTCAAAATACTAAATTTCATATTACTGACTTTTTTTAAGATTCAATGTGTAAGTGCTTCAAATTTTCAGTCCATGTGTGACAAGTTTTGAAAAAACAACAAAAACACTTCCACTTTTTGAGTTTTTTGTGGACCCAACTTCTTGCATCATCCCACAAACAAATTTACTTCCTCTTTCTTCGATGCAATGTTTTCAGTGTCATTTTTTGCTACAACATCATTAAGCTCTATCATTGTAACCACAACTATATCTCCATCCTTTCCATCCCTTGTTGCTATGTTCTCTTCGTTGCTCACTTCTTTATTAAATCCTTCATCCTCTCATCACTTCCATCCCACATTTTATTTTCAAATAAGTTTTCAATCATTCTCATCTCTTCTTTTAATAAGAGATCATCATCTTCTTTTAATAAGATATCATCCTCTTCTTCACCTTGGAACTTTCCCAATTCTTCATAGAGTATATTTCCCATCTCTTCACGATTTTTTTGTTCACTTCTTCCCAATATTATTCTCAGAAAAAAATTCTCATGGGTCTTCTCATGACCCATCTCATCTTCTTCCTCTCACTCATCCCCATCTCATATCTCGTTCTTTGCATCTTCATGACTTTTTCACTGTGCTTCCTCTATAGGCTATCTCACATTCAATGCTCTGCCTATATACCCAAAACTCTTCTAAATTCACTTTCCACCTATAGGTCCTAGCATAGGTTGCCTCATGTTCAACAATTTGTTTATGCACTCAAAACCCCTCGCTTTGATACCATTTGATTAAGACAAAACTACACTCTTAGTCACAAATTCATAAAAGAACAGGCAACAATCTGCCCAAAGATTGCAACAACAAATACTCCTTTATTCAAATTCACTATTATATAGTTAGATTATAAATTTCCATAGTTACACAGCCAAGCAATCATTTGCATTGACAATTATATTTTTCAATCAAATTTATTTTTAAATTTAGGGTTACATACAATAAAAACTTCAATCCATTTTCTTCTCTGTTCTCCCATCATCTATGTTACCTTTAATCTGCACTTTGCAAATATTTTACATTTCCATCATTTATGCTATCGTCATTTTGCACTTTGCAAATAAATTATGCTTTCTTTCCTTCCACTATCGCGCATACCCTTACTCTATATTCTCCTTTAGCAGTGATTCATCCTTCCTGCTATGGCTCTGCCTCTAAAATAGTTTTCTTGGTTTTTATCTTGGCCACGATTTGGAGATCTAAACTTTGCAATTGATAACTTCCTTGTCCTGCATTCTATTTTCCTTTAATAAGATTTTTTCACCATTGAAACTTCTTGTTGCACTTGCATCAATGTCTTCTTCATTTATGCCTATTCTCTTCTTCCTCATGAGGTACGACCTCTATCTTATGTTGCCTCCAATTACTCACATGTCACCCCCAAATTTGCATTTCACATTTTTGTTCATTTTAAAATTTTTAAATATCTCTTTTCTAGATGAAGTGGTGTGGCCTCTCTCTTGCAAATAATGACATTATATTATCTTTTATTAATCTACATTTTCATTTGCATCGCCCCCTCTTCTTCCTATGTGTTTGCTTCTTACTATTCATCTATCCACCCTTCTCTACCTCTTCATTTCCCATCATATATTCCCCTTTTTATAATTTTCCTCTACACTATTTAATTTTATTCCCTCTAAGATGTGTGACATGTCCATTATCTCCCTAAAACCAATCAACCCCCATCCATATACTAGAAAAAAAAAATTGTTAATTACCTCCAATGCCCTGCTATCAAATATGGATAAAATGAACAATTCATTTTTTCTTCCTTGATATTCAAAATTCCAATTGCAATTCGAATTTCTAGTGAAATAATTGAAAATGGAGCTTCAAAATGCATAATTAAATATAAATTTTTGTCAATGAATGACAAAAAAATCATTCAATCTCATCTACCATCAACCACCAAAACCAAGTTAAAATACAACTAGAAATAGAGAAACCCAAACCAAAAATGAGCAAACAAAATTCAAATGTTTTTGGATGATGTTTATTGTTGGTCCGCCTGGATACTCTTGCATCATCAAATAATAGTTGTTACTATTAGGAATTGTAGGTAGAAGATATCAACTAAATGTAGATTATAGAGATTAAATTTCACAACAAAATACTAAAGCAAAGGAATTAAATAATTCACAAAAATAGCAATAAAAGACAACACAATTTTAATGCGGTTCACCCAAACTCAGGCTATGTCCACCAACAAAGTCCAAATTTATTATTTAACTTCTAGTAAATATACATGACAATTATCATACAACAACAACTACAACTTGTAGAAATCGTTTAACCAACGATATCAACTGCTATTCACCCACGCACTATGCTACATGTACACATTGCTTAACCTATGTTTTCACATCTTGTCATGATCCATGACTTGCAACTTCACCATTACCATTCACACACCCCTAAAACATCAAACCTGAAATCCACATGACTGTTTGAATTCCTTTCACACACTATTTATTGCATTCCAAATCACGACCATTAGAATTTCATTTGCAAACAAAAAACTGTTCATATTTTGGGGTATATTTCTAACTATTTTTCAATCGTTCTTTAACAATATTACAAGAGGGGCTTTGCCCCCTTTTGATTTCCCCATTAATTAATTTGGGGGGAAAATGTGGTGACAAAAGTGGAGAAAAAATTAAGCAACAAGTCTGATTAGGATCCATAATACAATAATCTCCCACTTGGAGTATAATTAGAATCCACACCATATCATCTCCCACTTGGAGACTAATCATATCACCATTGCCAACACTACTACCTCTATATCTCTCACTGTAAATAAGCACCCTAGACTTTGTTATTCTAATTTTATTTTTAACCTTGTAGGCCAACTGAAGTTGAAGAGTAACTCAACTTCTCCCTTGTCATTGCATTCATCAACATCATCATGTAACACTAACTGAATGAAATGACATCTTAGCTATATATTTTTGGTTTTTGAGTGCAAGGCAAATATTTTTGTAAGATGTATGGAACTCTGGTTGTCCATAAACAAATAACTTTTAGCTTGTTGTTTTCCCAATTCTTTCATGAAAAATTATAGCCATATCATCTCCTTTCTTGCCTCTATTGCAACTACATACTCTACCTCTATGGTGGATAAAGCAACCACCTTTTGCAATGAGATCCAACTCACCATTGTCCCACCTACAGTAAACACATAACCTGTAGTGCTTTTCTTGGTATCAATATCTCCTACCAAATCTGAGTCAACATAGCCTTTTAAATCAGTATTAGAGCTCCAAAACATAAATGTTTATTGGATATACCTCTCAAAATACCTAAGAATCCATTTTATCGCATTCCAATGCTCCAATCCAGGATTACTCATATACCTGCTAACAAATCCTACAACATGTATAGTATTCATTCTCATGCATACCATAACGTACATTAAACTTCTCATAGCTGAAGCATATGGTACCTTGGAGTTTTTTTTTAACCAAAAAGGGCTTGTTTCCAACTCAACTCATGATGAAAAATAGATGGAAATTTGTCAAATCCCAAAAGATATGTTTCATATTTTTAGCACATAAACAAAAAGATAAATCAACTTTTTGAATCATAATGCATTTTTATCTATCCCCAACAGGTCATTTGTAATGTAAAAAATTTCAAGCCAACACTTGCATTTCCACATTAGCTTTTCATTTTCATATTTGTGCACTCATTTTGGTCTATATATTTTGGAGTTAAATTCTATATTTCCATTTATGATTAAAATGAGGGATGATATTCCAATGAGGAAGGGGTTGAATATAGACTTACTTTAATGTAGGATAATTGAAATGACTAGAAGACAACCACCACCTCCAATCCTTAAAAAAATTTGCATTCCCTAGGAGTACAATTCAAGAGGGACTAATTATTGCACAAATATTAGAAACTATTTATACGTGAAGTTCAAACCATAAAGTTATTTTAGTTTTTATTGAATACCATTCAAAGGTATTAAAATCCCAAATATCTTTTAATTTTTTTAACACCTTTCTTATATAAGTAATATGCATGCCTAGGAAAGAAAATAGCTACCAACTAATTATGATTAGTAATAAGTTTATTCCACCAATTTGTTGATGCAACAAACTTGAATCAATGTTATAGAGAGGAATCATTCCACTTCAAAAATTGACAAACTTGTTGCCAAGCTTTCCAAATGGACTGTAAGGAAAGGAGGCCTTAATTTTACAAAAATGAGACATGATGAGTTTATCTAACCAATTCATTAGTTGTCATTTTTTATTTGCTTTAACTTGGCTAATTTGATTACGAACAAGGATTTTCATGGTCCATTCTGTTGATGGTGTTTTTTGCACAACAACAACTTGAGATAGAATATGGAAATCTTATCTCTCTTGAAAGGTAAATCTCTATTAGCAAGCCTCAAGAGATAACCCCAAGGTCTCTAATGTTAGGTCTTGACAGTGCATAAACAACTCAGATAATATGTGAAAATGCTGGTAATGACAAGGGGCCTTACAAATGAACAATGCTAGAAGTGTACTTTCATCATATGCAACAATATGGTGATAATTTTAATCCTAAAACTAACCCAGATTCAAAATAAACAACAAAAGATATAAGGGTTTCATAGAGATTTCTAAGACTAAAACCTAAGATCAATCGCAACAATGATGAATGCTATAGATGGAAAGATCCCCAATGAAACCAATCTCTATTTGATCAAGGACAAGCCTACAACTCCACAGAAATAGTGCAATCTTCTAAGGGAACTAAAGATTTTTAGACTTTGAACATTCATTCACATACCCAATAACTGGCGCAATGTAAACAAGCATCCACAGTTGAGCTTAGCACAAAATAAGGCCCAGACTAACGTTACACAACAACTTACAATCAACAAATCACTAAAAGTATGGACTAGAGATTGATCAACATCATTAACATTTTCCCATTATTGCAAAAGAACTGAAATCTAACATCTAACATTGAGAATTGAGAACAAGAAACCATAAATTATCAAAGATAAATACAAAGTTTTCCAAATCAACAACTCAGTTGCATTACTTCTCTAGTATTACATAATAATTTCAAGTCTCTCCTCTCCTACTGCTACTGACTTCTCTAACTTAGCCAATTTTGGCATTTTATAGCCTCAAACCAGCTATTCTAACCTAGTCTAACCTTTTAAAAATGAGAAGGCACTGCCCTTATATAGAAAATTACATTTTGAACCAATGGCCAGGATTTAATTCATCCAATGGCTACAATTGCACTTCTAGAAGCATCAAACTATTACATTTAATTTAGGAGCTCATGGTACATCATCATCCAATTGCACAAAAGCAGTTACATTATGGAACAATGAGAAAACAATATTATGCTAGCTTGTCATTAATGAATATTTTGATTGGATGATGAAATCAACTTCACATGTCTTCCATAAACTCCTTCCAGCTGTAGACAGTTTGGGCACAAATTCTTATGCAGGCCCCACTTTTAATATTTGAATTGAACTCTTCCAGATTTCCCTTTTGGCACGAATCCATATGCAAGTCCCGCTTTTAATATTTATTTAATCCTAAAAAAATATATCATCATTAGTAGCTCACATGTTAAAAATCCAATCCAAATTAAACTTAAATAAAAATTTGGGCCTTAAAAAAAAAAACTTACATCTTTTTATGGAAACTTTCCATTTTCAGAAATTTTTATCTTAATTTTTTCTCCATCTCAAGAATTTCATTTTCGAACATTTTAAAATTTCAAAAAAATTTCCATTTTGGAAAAAATTTCCAAAAAATCATTTTGGGAAAAAATTCCATTTTTGGAAAATTTCAGGATTTTGAGGGGGTTTTGGAAATTTCCATTTCCGGATTTTGAGCCCTTCGCGAAAATCAGGCCATGGAGGAAATTCGGGGATTTCCATCAAGGACGAAAATTAGCGATGATTTCATATGCATTCTCAGGAAAATGATAGGGCGATGGAAATTTTGGAGATTTCCTAGGGTGAGGGAATTCCTCGGGATGCTAAAATCTTCGAAATGCAACAATTATGGAAAATCAAGAGGCTAACGGAAATCCGGGATTTCTGCATAGGGAGGACATACCCGAATTCCCTACAAGGTGAAAATCCCCTAAACCTCATAACTTTTTTTCTAGAAGGAATTTTCAAAAAATTCAAAAATCAATTTTGCTTAATTTTTTGTCCTCTATCCATGGGTGCAAAAAAGAAAATTTCTATTTTTGGAAAATTTTGGTATTTTGAGGGGTCTTGGTGGAAATTTTGGGGATTTCCATCAGGTACGGAAATCCCCCAATTCCCTGCAAGGTCGAAATCCCCTAAACTCCATAACTTTTTTTGTAAAAGGAATTTTTAAAAAGTTCAAAAAGCAACCCAACCTAATTTTTTGTCCTCTATCCACAGGTGCAAAAAATATTTACATATAACATTGAAAATTCACTTCAAAATCCCCATTTTTAAATTCCAAGATAGACGAATTTCCCCTAGAGCCTCAAAATATTGTCCTCATCAAACCCAATCTAGTCTTAATCCCAAAATAACCTCCCAAGAAGAGCAAAACCAAAATTTGACCAAGCCAAGAGGCAGAGATGCAAAAGAAAAGAGAGGGTCCCTGCCTCTGGTGGGGCATGTGTGCAAAAATTGCACAACACATTCCCTTTAGTATCTCTAATAATCCACTTCCCAATAAGGCATAACTCTTGATTTTTTGGGTTTATGATTCTCAAACCACCCTTATATTTCGGTTGAATGCAATGAGACCAAGAAGAAGAAATGAATCCAACACTATTATCCTATTTAGACCAGAGAAATTTTAGAATTGATTTATTCAATTATTCATAACCTTTCTTAGGTGGAATCCAACAATATGAGTAATACACATGGGTCACAATGAAAATTTTATTGTCTACTTAAATTTTACTAGCCAAAGATAAGAACTTGCTTCCCCAATTAAATAACTTGTTCTTGAGTCTATTTAGGAACTAGTCCCACATCAAAAAGAGAGACCTCCACACCAAAAGTAATGCCAAGATATCTAGTGATCTCCTTGCATTTAATTTTCCCCCACTCATTGGGAATCCACTTGGGAAAAAGACCATATCTAGACATTAAAATATTAGTCTTGTTGTGAGCTAATTAAGATCCATAAGTCAAGCAATAAAAATTTAAGATATCCAAGGTGTTTCTTAATTCTTCATCATAATTTAGTGAAAAAACATTTTTTCACAAATGTGAGTTGATAACAACCTCATTTTGTAAAATAGATATAACTTTTATAAGATACATCTGATTAGCTTTATAGAGAATATATCCCAAACCATCAATTGCAAGCACATATAAGAAGGGGGATAAAGGACATCCCTAGCTTATGGATTATTGTAGCTCAAATTATTTTGTCAAGGAATTATTGATAACAAAGTGAGAATTGACATCTTGGAACATTATTTAAACATGATTTTATAATTTAGGCCCAAAACCGAACTAATGTAACATTTTAAGAATGAAACCCCAATGAATTTTGTCACAGGATTTATCAAAATCTAACTTAAACAATGAATCATTTTGGCCTAAATGTTGGGCCCATTCAAGAGTTTCCCAAGCCAACATTAGATTATCAAGAATATATATGCCTTTAATAAACCCAATTTTCTTAGCTCTAATAATTTCTTCAACCATAGGTTTAATCCTAATAGCCAACATTTTTGCAATAATTTTATAGGAAGTATTTAATAAAATAATTGGTCTCCAAACAACAATGGTATTTTCATTTTTCCCTTTAGGGATAAGCTTGTATCCTTGTTAATGTTTGGCCCTAAAGATCCTTTTTGAAGAGCTTCCAAATAGAGCATATAAAAGTCATCTTTGATATTATTTCACAAGATCTAATAAAATTCATTAGGTAGACAATCAAAACCTAGGATTTTATTGAATTTCATAGAGAAAAGAGCACATTCAATATCTTCCAGAGAAATAATACAATCCAAAAAAATTGTAACTTAGATCAATTTTATTATGGATATAATTTTTGACAATTTCTTCCAAGGTTCATTGACATCCATCTAGTTCCTCTCTTCTTTGAATAGATTTTCATAAAAATTATGGAACAATGTAGTAATTTCAATAGGATTTGTGTGTAATCCATGCTCATCTAGTATAGCACAGATTCTCTCTTTTTATGTTTGTAATTGAGATAATTAAGGAAAAATTTAGATCCTCTACTTCATTAATCAAATATATTATGGCTCTTATTTAGCACCTTTCCCTTTGTAATTGTCCAATTTTCGTAGTTGAGTTTCAATAACATCAATAGAAGTTTGAATTTTTCTCATTATTAGGATCCACATTTAGTTATTTCCTAGGATGTTCAAGTTTTCCTTGAAGGGATTTATCTCTATGTTTCCATGTCCAATCCATTCTATGATGAAATGATTGAAGGAAATTAACACAATGATTCAAATCAAAACATTGCCACTCAATCCAAGAACCCCCTCTTGAGGTTTAGGAATAGAATTATAAATTCTTGATGAATAAGCAACACACTTAGGGTTTTTAAATGGGAAATATTAATTTTATAGGGGATTTGAGAAGAAGGTCCTAGATTTTGAGAAAAAAAGGAGAGAAAATGATAGGGAAATGATTAAATAGAGTAGTAAAATAATTTACTAGCACACAAGTTCCTGAAGGATGATTATCAAGTTGGATATTATGAGAGAAATGAAATCTATCCAATCTACTCATATTCCTATCACTTCTAAACTTACAATTAGACCAAGTAAAACAATTATTAGCATGGTTTAAACTTTAAACATTTACTATGGATGGATTCAAACACTCCAACCAAATTGCAACAATAAATCCATCTTTCAAATTCTTCACTATTGAGTTTGAAATAATTGTACCAACTACAATCTTCATTATGCTCAACCATGTTGAAATCCCCTCCCAACATCCAATTATCATTAGGAATATTTTTAGCCATCGAATCCCAAAGAAAAGAACTTTGTTTTGGATCATTGAGAAAATAAATAGAGCATGAACCAATAGGTTGTTCATTGATAAAAGAGATTGCCCAAACACGGTTGTGTGAAGGGTCCTCACATTTATCAATGACATATTTAGAGATCCAATGAGCCAAAACAATAACATTGCCACCACTTCTATTTCTATGTGATTTATGGAAGAAAATATTTTCCTTTCATAAATTGAATAGAGAAAATTTGAGGTGATGAATGCTTTGTTGAACAAAGGTTGTCATTTCAATTTCAAAGATGTGGCATTGCTGAAGAAGAGTATTGTCAAAGGTTGTTAAAAATGAAAAATATTGTAGGAGTACTTGAATTATCATTATATTCCCTTGGGATTTTCATGTGTTGCAAGAGAGTTGCAAAAATATATGTTATATCTTTGGTAACATGCTGTGTATCTAGAGGTGTTAATCATGAAGAAGTCACTAATACATAAACAACAATATATGATTAAATAAAATACTAAAAATTGCATATAAATGACTAACTTTAGTCACGTGACTATTAGTGGTTTATTTGTAGTCATTTATAACACCACTAAATTTATGACTAAACAATTTAGTCATTTATTTAGTCATTGATTTTAGCCATTAATTTGGTCATTGATTTGGTCATTGATTTAGTCATTTATTTAGTCATTAATTTTAGTCATATGACTATTTTAGTGGTTTATTTGTAGTCATTTATAACACCACCAAATTTATGACTAAACTATTTTAGTCATTTATTTAGTCATGGTAGTGATTTGTTTAGTCATATATTTAGTCATTAATTTGGTCATTGATTGTTGTTAACTGGTCATTTATTTAGTCATGGTAGTCATTTATTTAGTCATATATTTAATCATTAATTTAGTCATTACTTTAGTCATTACAAATCAAATCTAACTTAATTAATCCTCACAAATTTATGCATATAAACTTCAAGTATCATAGATATTCAAATGTTAAAAAACACCATGAAATGAAGACTAAAATGCTTGAACAAATATGATTGATCAGACATAAACACAAACAAATTACAAATCAAGAGGAGCCACAACATAGTATTTATGAGTGGAGAAAAAACCACTCTAAAAATTTACTTCATTAAGCCTCATTGGCAAATCAAAATGTCAATGGTTACATTCAATGTCTTAATGACATTGTACAACTTACAAACACTATATAAACAAAATACTCCTATTTTCATATACTTATACTATTTACCCCTTCCTTAACTGCAGTCCTTTTGGAAGGGCAACAACCTCCTATAGGGGCTTGACCCATTTAATCCCCTTGCAAATCCATAGTTTTCCCGCCGCTATTGGTTTTGGCTCCTCCAAAATCTTCCTTGTTGGTATTCACCTTTCATTTCTCCAATTTGGAGCTGCAACTTGAAAATAAGGTTTCAAAATTTGCACATCAAAAACTCAGAAAAGTCAAATAATACAGAAGATAAAATTAAACATTTTCTTTTCCTTTTCCAACTATGGCACCCTAAACTTAGGTGCTAGATATAGTGAATGTACCAGAATTAGATATAACATCCATCAAAAGCATATTTGGAAGTATATTTTTATCAGATATTGTAGTTGCAAGTTCCACTAATTATAATAAAAATAAATATTTTTACCTTTCTACATCAACTAATGCAATTCTAATAACTTTTAGAGGATGGACAATGCTAGCCTTTATCATATCAACATACTCACCTACAAGTTGCAACACAACATTAAACTTATTAATTAGACTCAACATAGAAGAAAGAAAAAGAAACTTCAAACATTATCAATTTAGTAAAAAAATAATCAATTTCAAAGATCAAAGTAGCCAATGATTCACTCTCTACATCCTCTGCTACAATCAAAAGAGGCCTTTGTTTCTATGATAAATGCAACAAGAAATTATATTATTTGTCAAAACTTATCACTATGTACTTATGAACTCAAGATCATTTAAATTGTCAAACTAATGGACATGACTAGCTAATTTTTTTCTATCACATACACTTTGGGTATACAAGATCATTGAGAATCCCAATTATTGAACTATGAAATTCAGCAACACAATGAAATTATATCTTAAGTAAAATGTAAATCAAATCAACATTACATGTCTCAACTTATCAATTGATCTCAAATTGTACATACACCTTTTTCATATAGCTTAAGTACATCTACAATAGATATGTACAAAATGAATTTGGTGGAAAGACTTTAAAAACTTTCAAGCGAATACAATTTATAGGTGTAAAACCAAATTCCACAACCATTGCCAACATCTTCCCTGCTTGTGCCAAAATGGGAGCTTTGAAACAAGATATGAATATCCATAAGTGCATAGACAATACATCCCTATAAGAAATATTAGACTCCCTCAATTAAATATTATTACATATAATTCTATTGAGGGCAATTTACTTTATCGGGGGACTTTTGTTTAGAAAACCTAGATCACCATCAACTCATGCGAGAGGTCAATAACCCACTATTAAGCCTACACATGGCACATGCATGCACAAAATAACAAAGAAAAATAAAGATCATGCATCACATAATAAGTATAAGACAAAAAAATGTCAAAAGAGCTGTGTTAGGATTAAAAAAAAAAATCCCACATATTTGCATTAACATCTATTCATTTATCTCCTAGTCCTTACAAAATCTCAATAGACTCAATTTCATGATCTAGACAAATTACTAAGGTTCATGTAAAAAATCCATTTTTGTAACCAAAATACCCAAATAATCACATTCATGAAATCCATTGAAGTCCTTTGATACCATCAGGCTAATAATACTCTATCGGTGGAACTCCCATCACCACCCCATCGATAGCCCAATAGGGGCAATTCATATCCTTACATCAGCGTAATATCCTTCCATTGCCGCAACTTTGGTGCATCAGCGGAATGAATGATGAAGCTCCCTTGATAGCCCGATATAATCATGGGGTATCAAAGTCTAACACTTATTGGTGAAGTTGGGATGCATCAGGGTAACATTGTTTGATGTCTTCCCGATAGACCGAAAGAAAAACACTTATTGGTGGAGAAGGTGGCCATCGGTGGAAAATGAACCAAGGTCCCAATGATATAGTGATGAATGATTACTACTAGCTGATATGATGTCAAAAGCATTGTCAAGATATTTAACATAAATGCTATCCTCGATGACAAGATTGAAGTAGGTGGTATATTAATGAGCCAAAATAGAGGTGAATTGCACCATGAATTAATCATACAATTTGCAGAAACCAGAAAGGCTACGCTAAGGGCAGAAGTAGAAAGGACAAAACTCAGAGCTCTCACATAGTGAAGCCAGGAGAAGCAAAAATTCACGTAAGTACTCCACTCTTAGCTAGAAAGTTCCATTTTTTCAAAGTTTGCAATGGAAGAAAATGTGGACAAACTTAAGGCAAAGAAACAAAAAACTGAAAAGAGGAATTTAAACCAAGACTTGATAGATTAGTGTCTGGGGTCAGGGCCAAGACCCAGAAGAAGTGTTCAAGCAAGTAAATTGTTAGATAAACATAGGGGTCTTGGGGATGTTTGGAAACCACATTGGGGCTATGATATTTTTATGTATCACTATAGAAAACAATTCAAATTTCACTTCCTTTCATGGAACAGGAGACCTCGTCCCATCGATAGAAGATCCTCACACCGATGAAAAAGAAGAACCGTCGATGCATCGCTGGAACTAGAAGACATGTCCGACCGATAGAACCCTTGGTGTGTGAAGTCTTCTAGCCATTTTTGTTAGAATGAAGCAGATGGAGTTCATGGGTTTTGTTTCAGATGATATGGAAAATTTTTCTTGGAACCAAATAGAGCTGAATGGGTGTTTCAAACTCAATAAAATCTTGTTTAAAACAACCCAACATGAAGACAAGTGTACTTAGAAGATTGGGATTTCTTTTCTGATCATCATGATTTGGTTTTCAACATCTTTGTAACTTGCCAAAGATGTAACTATGGCTTCAAGGCATTTACCAACCTTAATTCTAGTTGACCTCCACCCTCATTCTCTTATTTCAATTTAGTTTCTTCCCAACCCTAAAAATCATAGACTAATAAATGGTAAGCCTTGAAATCATGGAACAAAAAACTACAAAAGATGGAGCAAGCATTCAACATTAAAATTGTGACTTGCAGCAATAAAAGAAAAGAAGCAGTAGGAAGTTTGATATACAGTCAGAAAAAAAGGGTATTTTATGAGGCTGCCTTAAGGAATCAAATTAAAAATTAAATAAAATCATGCTTCAAATTCCATTTAAATGTTCAGTTGTACAATAGATGTCATCCTACTTTGTTTGAGAACTCTTACTGAATTCCCAAAAATAGGAGTTCCCAAATGACACCAATAGACATTATAAATAGAAAACAAACAACAATACTTTCATATAAAAACAACAAAAGCTGATTCATAGGCCCTATGAAAATCTTTAACTTTTTGGCTCCCCTTTGATACTTTTTTGCATACTTACAGATTACATCTCCATGATTAATATGGATTGGAAGGGTTGAAGGGGCACATGTTAGTCTTTTCCAGTTATTGGGAAATAAAGAGTTTGAAGTGACTGAAAGAATCAAATGTAACTCTTTACTCTAGATGCTTTATTCTCATTCAGTTATTAATATATCTAGATATAAACCATGATGACTTAAATCATAACTAGAAGAAATCTCATGAAAACTGCAAGAAGAGATCAATGATTAGATGAATCATGGAAATGAAAATAACTTTCCATTGACATCCCCATTGGACCATCGCAGGAACATGAGACCTCATCCTACCAATAGAAGATCCTCACATCGATGAAAAAATAGAACCGTCGACGCATTGCTGGAACCATAAGACACATTCGACCGATAGATCGATAAGGTGGGGGTAGTCAGTTCCATTTTTTGTAATGTGGTAAGAGTCATACATGTAACACTATGTCAGGTTGGGGAACTATTCTTGGAGGTTCTAAACGATTTGCCTCTTTTTTATAAGATTGTGTTGGTAGTGCCACCTAAATCATAGTTGTTTCGTGGCATTCCAAAACCAGACAATGAGGTGTAGTTGTGGAGATATCATAGAGAGAAGCTACAAGCTACCATGCTAATTTTGCTGAACGAATTTATATCAAAGTCTTGCTTAGCGTGGCTTAAGACATGTGCAAATGATATTCTCTCTGCAGATAGGCTTAGGGGAAAGTATTTGCTTGATCTTGTGAAAAGTGGCAAGGAACTTGCAGAGAATGAGACATTGATCAGAGAAACATTGGACAATCTGGATGCATTTGAAGGGAGCTTGGAGTGGCTAAAAATGGTTTTTGGTTCAAATGTTGAGTTTCCATGCCAATGCATGTGTGAGATTGTTTTGGAGCACTCAAAGAGTCTGTGGGATGAACTTTTTGAAAGCTTGATTGTTAGTAGGATGAAACAAATAATAGCTGATGGATTTACAGATTTGTGTGAGAGAGTTAAGGTTGGTAAATGCCTTGAAGCCATAGTTACATCTCTAGAAAGTTACAAAGATATTGAAACCCATTTGCATAAATTAACTACTAGTGAGGGCTAGCTTGTCAAGAGAGGGTACCTAAAAAGTGTCAATTTACTTGGGTTGAGTTTTAGATTTATGATGACAAATGATGAAGACTGGTTTGGTCACCTTAATGCTTATTTTGGAACTAAGGTTAGTCAAATAAAAGATACCATAGATGAGGGGTCCAAGAATATTCTGGAAGACCTCCTAAGTTTTCTTTATGTACATAAATCTCCTTCAAGGATAAATGATTTAGCACCTTATTTGCAAGAGAAATGCTTCCATTTTATCTCAACATTGATTGTTGAGATTGAAGAACATCTTGCACATCTTTTAGAAGCTCTCTATCAAGAAATGAAAAATGAGGAGAAGCCAAAAAAAAAGAACAAGGAGACACTAGAACCAATAGTTATAGTGGAAAGGGAACTTTTCTTAGGAAGGCTTTTAGTTGCTCTCGGTTTTCATTCAACTTCCCTTCCACTAGTTCTTGGCTCGTCTCAGCTCTGTTTTATCGAGAAAAAAGCTTTAGTTTGAGGAAAAGGATCTTCGACTTTTAGATATTCCAGTATTGATTTTGATTACCCTCTTCTAGATAGTTCTAGAAGACAAATACTAATGAGAGGGGTTGGTTTGAAGCCTGAATCACAAGATACAAATAATAGCACCAAATTGAATAAATTGAGAAGAACTATGCACAATATTTGTATTAGAGCTCATAGCAGGTGGATATTGTGGATAACTGAAGAGATTTCAAGCATTCTCACAAGAGATCTAAGGGAGGATGATTCTTTATCCATGACAACTTCATTGAAGGCCTGTATTCTCATTTTCATTGCATATTTTGTTTGTTGTTGCTTATGGAGTTGGTTTCATTTCCATGATTCATCTAATCACTGATCTCTTCTTGTAGTTTTCATGAGATTTCTTCTAGTTCTGACTTAAGTCATCATAGTTTACATTTGGATATATTAATAATCGAATGAGAACAAAGCATCTAGAGTAAAGAGCTACATTTGATTCTTTCAGTCACTTCAAACTCTTTATTGCCCAATAAATGGAAAAGACTAACATGTGCCCTTTCAACCCTTCCAGTCCATATTAATCATGGAGATGTGATCTGTAAGTATGCAAAAAAGTAACAAAGGGGAGCCAAAAAGTTAGAGATTTTCATAGGGCCTATGAATCAAATCTTGTTGTTTTTATATGAAATTATTGTTGTTTGTTTTCTATTTACAATATCTATTGGCATCATTTGGGAACTCCTATTTTTGGGAATTCAATAAGAGTTTGCAAACAAAGTAGGATGACATCTACTGTACAACTGAACGTTTAAATGGAATTTGAAGCATGATTTTATTTAATTTTTTATTTGCTTCCTTAAGGAAGCCTCATAAAATGCGCTTTTCTGATTGTATATCAAACTGCCTACTGCTTCTTTTCTTTTACTGCTACAAGTCACAATTTTAATGTTGTATAATTGCTCCATCTCTTGTAGTTTTTTGTTCCATGATTTCAAGGCTTACCATTTATTAGTCTTTGATTTGTAGGGTTGGGAAGAAACTGAATTGAAACAAGAGCATGAGGGTGGAGGTCAACTCTAGAGTTAAGGTTGGTAAATTCCTTGAATCCATAGTTACATCTTTTGCAAGTTACAAAGATGTTGAAACCCATTTGCACAAATTAACTACTAGTGAGGGCTGGCTTGTCAAGAGAGGGGACCTAAAAAGTGTCAATTTACCTAGGTTGAATTTTAGATTTATGATGACAAATTAATGATGAAGACTAGTTTGGTCACCTTAACGCTTATTTTGGAATTGAGGTTAGTCAAATAAAAGATACCGTAGATGAGGGGTCCAAGAATATTCTGGAAGACCTCCTAAGTTCTCTTCATGCACATAAATCTCCTTCAAGGGTAAATGATTTAGCACCTTATTTTCAAGAGAAATGCTTCCATTTTATCTCAACATTGATTGTTGAGATTGAAGAACATCTTGCACATCTTTCAAAATATCTCTATCAAGAAATGAAAAATGAGGAGATGCCAAAAAAAATGGACAAGGAGACACTAGAACTGATAGTTATAGTGGAAAGGGAACTTTTCTTAGGAAGGATTTTAGTTGCTCTCAGTTTTCATTCAACTTCCCTTCCACTAGTTCTTGGCTTGTCTTAGCTCTAGTTTGTTGAGAACAAAGCTTTAGTTTGAGGGAAAGGATCTTCGACTTTCAGATATTCCGGTACTGATTTTGATTACCCTCTTCTAGATAGTTTTGGAAGACAAATACTAATGAGAGGGGTTGGTTTGAAGCCTGAATCACAAGATACAAATAATAGCACCAAATTGAATAAACTTCGAATAACTATGCACAATCTTTGTATCAAAGCTCATAGCATGTGGATATTGTGGATAACTGAAGAGCTTTTAGGCATTCTCACAAGAGATCTAAGGGATGATGATTCTTTATCCACGACAACTCCTTTGAAGGCTTGTATTCTCATTTGTATTGCATATTTTGTTTGTTGTGGCTTATGGAGTTGGTTTCATTTCCATGATTCATCTAATCACTGATCTCTTCTTGTAGTTTTCATGAGATTTCTTCTAGTTCTGATTTAAGTCATCATGGTTTATATCTGAATATATTAATAACCGAATGAGAATAAAACATCTAGAGTAAAGAGCTACATTTGATTCTTTCAATCACTTCAAACTCTTTATTGCCCAATAAATAGAAAAGACTAACATGTGCCATTTCAACCCTTCTAGTCCATATTAATCATGGAGATGTAATTTGTAAGTATGCATACAAGTATCAAAGGGGAGCCAAAAAGTTAGAGATTTTCATAGGGCCTATGAATCAGCTCTTGTTGTTTTTATATGAAAATATTGTTGTTTGTTTTCTATTTATAATATCTATTGGCATCATATGGGAACTCCTATTTTTGGGAATTCAGTAAGAGTTCTCAAACAAAGTAGGATGACATCTACTATACAACTGAACTACTGTTCCACTACATTGTAAACGTTAAACCCCTACCATCCCTGCACTCCTTTCATTGTACTCTACATGGTTGATAGAAGATCCACTTTTCACTTTATTATTGTTCATCCTTTTTCTTTACGTGCTACTCTATTTTTTACACTCAACTTCAAAAGTGATTTGCATGCCCACTTAGAAAGTGGAAGCTAATTTTAAGAGTTCCAATTCTAAAATTTGTATATATAACACAATCTACATGTTCCTTAATATCATTTTTATAGATAAAAGTAAGTTCTCCTGTGAACTATGCAATTTGATAGTGGAAACTTCGAAAATAAAAGAATAAACAAATCTCAATTCCAAGTTCTCTATATAAATCCTTAACTTCTGCAACACAAGATGGATATGCTTTTCCATAATTAGCCTAAAAAAGAACATAATCACTGTTAGTCAACAAGCAACTAGTAAAATTATTAAAAAGAATGGATCATATGGATCATATGGCCGGCTCTAGGAAAATTGATCGTCAGCAATTCACCGATGGAAAATTCATCGCCAACAATTCATCGTGGGAAAATTCACCGCCATGACAAATTTATCGTGGGAAAATTCACTGCCATGACAAATTTACCGCCAAGTAAAATTCATTGCCAGCAATTCACCGAGGAGAAAATTAACCGCCATTAATATTTTTTAATATATATTTCAAAAACTTTGATTTTTTTTGCAAAAGAATAATTTAATTTATGATAATTAAAAATTAATTGTATTAACTTTAAAGAATTTGATTTATGATAATAAAAATAAAAATATTTTTCAATATATTTTATGATAATAAAAATAAAAAATAAATACATTAACTTAATTTTAATATTATAAATAAACACATGGAAAAATAAAAAAATTGTATATATAATATTTTATATAAAATAAAAAACAATTCCATTGTTTCATGATACAATATTGTATAATATATATTTTTTAAAATATTTTTTTTATGTTTATTGTATAAAATAAAGGAACACATGGAAAAATAAAAAAATAGTATATATAAATAAACACATGGAAAAATAAAATAATATTTGAAGTAGAAATTAAAGTAAATATTTTATTTATTTTTAAATTTTTTTATGAAAATTAGTGCATAATTTTCATATCAAAATAAACATAAAAAATATTTAAAAAATAAAATTATATTGTAAGGCAGGTGAAAATTATTTTTAAAAAAAATTCAAAGTTATCGAAATATATATTGAAAAACATTAATGCGGTTAATTTTCCCTTCCGTGAAGGTGAATTGCTGGTGGTGAATTTTACTTGGCGGTGAATTTCTCATGGCGGTGAATTTTCCCACGATGAATTTGTCATGGCGGTGAATTTTCCCACGGTGAATTGTTGGCGGTGAATTTTCCATCGGTGAATTACTGGCGATGAATTTTCCGTATGCCCATATGGCCTGATTGTTTACAAATTTGAAAAGTAAAATTAACTGAAACCATGGAAAGTGACTTACCACAAGATTCTGCACAAATCATGTTCTATGCGAAAAAATGGGTAGAGGTTGCAATCCAAAATCAGGTGTCGCATTTTACTTCATTTTTGCGGGCTACATTGAAAATAAGGTCTTCATGGAGGTTTTAAGTATGTTTATTCAAATGAAAATTATGCTTATAAAAAAAAATTTGGCCCTTTTTCCTCTTAGATTATTTGGTTTCTTATTCTTATCTTTTGTTTTTTCTCTTCCTTTTACTTATTTTTTTGTTTTTCAAGGTTTTTGGGTATTAGTTTTTTAGGTTCTCTTATGCTTTTCGTTAATTTTTATAATTTGGTGGTTTCTCATCAATTTAGAAGAAACTTTGGTGTTCATATGATGACACCACAAAATAAAATATTTATTCCACAAAAAATATTTATTAGTAATTTTATTTTTAATTATGGCAGGCTACGATTGAAAATAAGGTCTTGACGAAGGTTTTAGAGTATGTTTATTAAAATGAAAATTATGGCCAAGATTTTAATAATGAGCACATTTATTTAGTTATTTATTTAGTCATTTTTATTTATATGATATTAGTCATTTATTTAGTCATTTTTATTTGTCTAATATTAGTCATTTAGTTGTGATTTTACCCGATGACCAAATTAGTCACTTATAAATGACCAAATTAGTCATTTATTTTCTAAATACTACTAGTGAGTTGTCTCATCAATGATATCACTAAATCAAGTTTTATTGATAAGTGACTAGCTTTTCAAAAGTTGGCGTGTACTGTATACACCATAAAAAGTATTCAGTAACTATGTCTATGGTGTTCTGAAAGTCTATGCAAGGATCTCTTTTAGGCAGAGAGATTTCTCTAGCAATACAATTATGGTCAAAATTTCTTTCAAAAATGCAAGTTTACTCTATGGTTTTAGAGGAGAGTATGTCTACACTAGTTCTATTAGTTTCTTGAGTTTCCAGAGGATATGTTCAGTATGTAAAAAATTGAAGTGATACAAGGCTCTTTGTGTTTATCTGTCAACCAATTGGAGTTCAAGGTGTGTAAGGTAACGACTAGTAGCATGCAAAATTCAAACCTTGCATGTGGTGTTAAGATATATAAGACCCTTTTAATGATGGCCTTGAATAATAGCTAGTTTTCTCTTGTTTAGTTCATATCTTTTAACATTTCAAGCTGCTTATTTCATAGACATTCCTGAACTTATATATCTTTTTATATCTTTTATGTAACCTAAACCAAACTTTGATATGTGGAAATATGATCATGATATGATGATGTTTGGATGGATAAATGTGTGAATGTGTATGAAATTCAGTATGAATCTGTGTTTAATTTATGGTTGTTAATGGTGTGTGTATTTTAGATAAAACTAACTTCTTGCAGCTAGAAGAATTGCAACCCACAACAATTGGAAAGCTCGACCCACATCCAAAAGATTCTAGGTAGATTGTAGAGGAGATTCCAGAATGCTAGAAAAGTGATAGTTGCAAAACTAATGGAAGTGATCATTGAAGAGGTTAATTGTGAGTCACCAAATCATCTAATAAGATGACAAAAGGAAGAAGAAGTTTGTAGTGATCAAGAAACCAACATGACTGTTCTGACAGATCACGTCTATGTCATACCATTAGGGAAAAGTTTCAATCCTATTTGTCTTCTTCTGTCTTTTTCAATTATGGTTTTAGTTACAAAGATTTTATCTCTCTATTTTTAAGGAGAGTGAACATTTACATTTAATTTCTATTTTTAGTCCTTATGAAAATAAATCTCCTTTTGAGCTTGTATAGTTAGATCGGTGGCTGAGGAGAAAATCTAGTTAGAATATATGTTTTGATAGATATAGTTTTGTTTCATAGACAATACTTCTTTGTTAGTTTTTTGTTATACACTCATGAATGAGAAATTTGTGAAGATTCTTGTTAAATTGTAGAGTTCAATCATATGCAATAAAGATGTTCTAGTTTACTATTATGATTTAGTTGATTCAAGTAGCACATATTTGGTTTCTCCTGTGGGTACAACTTGAGCAAGGGCTACTCGAGGTACTATTCACCCACCTTCATTTATGTTGTTAAATTAGATGTTTACATTATTGCATTCATTTTAAATAGATTATTCATTACATGCACATGAATGATATCTTGTCTCATGATTTATGTTTTGTAATGTATCATTGAGTCATCCTCTGAAGTGAGTTAAGTAGTTAGAAGTAAGAACTAGTATTTCTAGTGAATTACAAAGTTCAAATTTAGCAGTTAACAGTTACAACATTAAGTTGAAGGTACCCACAACATCATATCTATTCCTATGGGATCATGCTTCATATCTAATTTATGACTTTTGATTCTAGAGCCCTTTGTTGTATGCCTATATGGCATTTTTGTACATATTTTGTATTGGATATATTTGACATTGTATGCCTATATGGCATTCTCGTAAGCCTATATGGCTATTTTGTACCTATATTTTATATTTATATCGACATATATTGATATGTGCCTATATGGCTATTTGGTTAATAGAAATATTTTTTTATTGATGGTGTCCATATTTGCATTATAAATTCATGGTTCAATAGATATGAGTTATGTGTATTCAAGTGTATAGTTTACAACTTACATGTATACTTTGTGACTTACGTGTATTCCAATGTATACTTTGTGACTTGCATGTTTTCATGCGTATACCTTTTTTTTTTTAAAAAGGGGGTAAAATTTTTATTCAATCAGAATCATAGTACAAAGCAAAGGCCAAAGGCCCACCAAAACAGACCTCCACCAAACCAACCAGCAACAACACTACCTATTCATGTCCTCCACTAATAACCTCTCAAGGGTCTCAAGATAATTAGGAGAAAGCTCATCCTTTCCAATGATATCCCAGCCATCCACATTCTCAGAGGCCCACTTCGCCAGACAATCGGCAACTTTGTTCCACTCTCTAGGGATATGAAAAAAGGAGACAGAATCCAAGGAGCTGCCAAGACTCAAAATCTATCTGCCCACAGAAGCCAATTGCCAACTAACATCATCCCACCTTTGATTGTTCAACAAATCCACAACAATCTGAGAATCTGACTCACAGATGATCCTCCTCCATCCTAAAGAGCATCCACGCTCAACAACAATCTTAATAGCCAGGGCCTCCATCAGATTATTAGACTGATGCCCTTTGTAACTAGAGAAGACAAAAACCACACCACCATCATTACCTCTACCAATACCCCCCACACCAGCATGACCAGGGTTCCCACGAGAAGAACCATCAGTATTAATCTTTAGGACCCCCACCGGGGGAGGCATCCACTTCCCATCACGACAAACTCGTTGCCGAACCTGATGGGGCCTTCTGCCAGCAAAACAACCCCGGTTACTATCCCCCAAGCTCAAATTCTGCACAATATCAAGATCACCAAGATCAAGATTTTCAGACCTGTCACACTTAGCCGAAATAGACTCCTGAAGCCTGCTAATTATCTTTTGCCACAATTGAAGAATTCCCAGATTGGAGCCACAAAAAACTCTACGGTTCCTCTCCAACCAAAGGTTCCAAAGAATGAAAATAGGCCCAATAGACCAGGCCACCTGAAGGAAAGGAGTCTTTGTTGGTGGTATGCCCAAACTTTCCCAGAATTCAATCAAGGATGTAGCATGAATACACCCATGATGCCAAGCCTCCCACCATCTGTGCCATAACTCCCTAGAGTAAGGGCAAAGAAAAAACAAGTGGGAGGTACACTCCTCACTATGAGAACAAAGAAGGCAAATAGAGGGTCCCTGAAAGCCACGTTTGCGAATATTCTCCCAAGTGAGGCACTTCCCCTGGGCAACCAACCATAAGAAAAAATTGCATTTGGGCCAAGAGAAGTTGTCCCAGACCTTCTTCCACCAGTGCACTTCAGCAGGACCATATAAGTTCCTGTCCAACATATCATAGCCTTGGGCAACAGTAAATTTACCTTTTGGACTAGGGTTCCAAGCCAGAACATCCCTCCCATTAAGGGAGCTGCAAAGCCGAGCCTCCAAAACTCTAGAAAGAACAACACGATCCTCATCCAATCCACCCATGGGCCACTCCTGTGGGTCCTTCCAGCAAGCCACCACCGCCTGCCCAATACGCTTGACAGTTTTAAAATGCTCCACCTTAATCCAACCGGCCTCAGAAAAAATATGGAAAAGAGGTAGAAGCTGAGGAAAACTAGAGAGAATGGGAGGGTGGCCATCCCAAGAGTCCTGCCAAAATAAAACATCAGAGCCTCTATTACAGATCCAAAAGAGGCCTTCCTTAATCAGCTGGGCACCCTTCTTAAGGGTGTCCCAAATACAAGAACCTTTACCCAACAAAGGAAGACGCGGCACATCGAGGCAATCAACACTAGGAAGATACTTGTGGGCTAGAATCTTAGCCCAATCCTGATCAAGATTGTTACACCACCTCCAGTACAGCTTGGCCGCCAAGGCAGTGACAACCAGAGCCATAGACCTAAGACCAAGGCCCCCAGCATGCTTTGGTCTGCAAACAGACTCCCACTTGACCAAGCTCCACTTTGAGGAGAGAAGGTTGCCAGACCATAGAAATTGTCGAGACAAAGCATCAAATTCCCGCACAAAAGTGGACGGGGGAACCTGCACACAACACCTATAAATGGGGAGAGACTGCACCACAGTCTTAAGAAGAATCACTCTCCCAGCAGAAGAGAGCCATCTGTGAGTCCAATGGCTAACTCTACTTCGAAATTTATCCAAAATACCCTGCCAATAATCTCTCCGCTGTCCTCCCAAAGCCAAAGGGATCCCAAGGTACATCAGGGGAAGAGAACTGATATGAAATCTAAGGATCCTAGCAATCCTGTTCTGAATAAGCTGAGGAGTATTAAAGAAGTAAATGGAAGATTTATCATCATTAATATGCTGACCAGAAGCCTTCAGATAGATGTCTAAGGCTCGCCTGAAGTTCACCGCCTCGCTAATTCTAGCCAAGCCCATTAGCCCAGTATCATCCACAAACTAAAGATGAGAGAAGGAAGGGAGAAGGTTGTTCTAGCTCCAACCATGGATAAGACCCTGTCTCACCTGAGATTTAATAAATCTACCAAGACCCTCAGCCATGATAATGAATAAGTAAGGGGATAAAGGATCCCCTTGCCGGAGTCCCCGAGAAGCACTAAACAAATCTGAAGGTTCCCCATTAATGAGAATAGAGAAAGAGGTAGAGGTCACACAACTAAGAACCCAGTTCACCCATTCCTCAGCAAAGCCAAAAGCCAAGAGAGTTTTCTGTAAGAATTCCCAGCTCACCCGATCATAAGCTTTAGACATGTCAAGTTTAATAAACATAGCCTTCTCCTTAGAGTTAGCCATAGAATGAACAGCTTCCATGGCTATAACAACCCCATCCAAAATTTGTCTCCCTTCAACAAAACCACCCTGCTCAGCCGAGATCAAAGAATCAAGGAGTGGTTTGAGTCTCTCTGCAATCAATTTGGTGATGATCTTGTAAACAACGTTGCATAACGCAATAGGCCTGAATTGAGCTAACTGGTTAGCTCCTTCCAACTTAGGTATGAGGGCCAAGAAGGTAGAATTCATAGACTTGAGCATCTGTTTGTTCCTAAGAGATTCCTGAACCACCTCAAGGAGATCAAACTTTATAATTTCCCATAATTCTTGAAAAAACTCAATTGGAAACCCATCTGGACCAGGCGCCTTACCTTTTTTCATATTAAAAACCACTTTCTCCAACTCAGGTAACAAGATAGGACATAAGAGAGTCCCATTCATCTCAGAAGAGACCAGGCGGGGAATACAATCCATGATGGCCTGCTCCTCAGCCCGGGCAGCAAGATTCTCCCTAGAAAAGAGGTTTGAAAAATAATTGACTGCCTCCCTGGAAATATCAGCATAGGACGAGAGTTGAGCCCCATCCTGCGAAACAAGAGAGGAGATAGAATTTCCTTGTCTTCGAGCCTTCACAGAATTATGAAAGAAAGCAGTGTTCCTGTCCCCCTCCTGGAGCCAATCAATACGAGATTTTTGCTTCCAGAAGATCTCTTCCCGAAGTTCCCACTCTTCTAAACCCTTCAGAGCCAAGGACTCAGCCATACTAAGGGCAGAGGTCAACCCCTGGTCCCGAATCTGACGAGTGATAGTATCCAACTTGGACTGGGCAGCATCTTCTGAGCTTGAAGGTTCCCAAAACATTGTTTATTCCATCTCTTAAGTCTGAACTTCACATGCTGAAGCCGCTTGCTAAAAGTGAACATGGCTGTCCCATGAGCAGGCATCCCCTCATGCCACCAATCCATCATAAGCTCCTGGAGAGAAGGATCTCTTAACCACATCAATTGGAATTTGAAGGAGGGATTTTTGGTGACACCATAAGCAGTGACAGAAAGCTTTATGGGCCAATGATCAGAGCCCCTCCAATCAAGAATTTCAGAGCTGGTCGTCAACCTACTATTCAACCAATAACAGGAAACAAGAAATCTATCAAGCCTTTCAGAGATAGCCTCCACACCACATCTCCTATTATTCCAGGTAAAGACACCATTGGAAGGCTTCACATCAATGAGATTCAAGAAACCAATCATATCCCTGAGAAGATTAGCAGAGGGGTCTAACCTGGCTAACCCACCACGTTTTTCATCTAAGCAAGTAACAGCATTAAAATCACCAGCCATAATCCATGGGAGAAACGGGTCCAAGGCTCGGATGAAACGAATGTGAGCCCAGAGATTTAACTTACCTGAAAGATCCATAGGAGCATAAATATTGGATAAGAGAAACCTTTCTCCAGTGACAAAACTAGAAGCAATCAGAGAAATGGAAGACCGACTAGACATCCAACATAAGGGGGAAACTTTCCTCGGGTTCCAGAAGCAAGCCACACCCCCTGCACTATTCAAAGCACCTACCCCCTGCCAATTGCCTTGAGGCCAGATACGCGAAGCACAATTAGCAAGCCCATCAATAGTAAGCTTAGTTTCCTGGATAAAGACAACATCCGGTAACTGAGATTCAATTAATCTGTGAACAACCTTTTGTCTAGGGATGCTGTTCAACCCCCTTACATTCCAAGATAAAACAATCATTTATGGGGGTGGGAGAAATGGGAATCAATGGGCTTCACAGACCCAGACTCAACCAAAGTATCACCCATAAGCTTAACCTTCTCTTGATTAGTCTTCCTTCCACTCTTTGACGGTTTATCAAGAGGCCCCTTTTTAAAGGATTTCTGATGTAAGCCTAATGTAGGAGGAGCTTTATTACCCCTCACAGGATCTGAAGCCCCCTTAGGAGCAGGGGGATCAGGAACCACCGCAACAGAGTCCTTCAGAGTCTGTGACACCTGCAGAATCCCGAAATCCTGAGCATGAGCCGAAGAGTCCATAGCCTTCTGATCCTTCTGATGAACCTCTGGAGATAGAATTTGATCCTCTTTCCTTGCATCATCATCCTGAGCATCTTGCAGACCCTTAGCCCCATAAGAGAGCTCAACTGGAATACCCTCCTCCTGGGTCAAATCATCAAGAACCTCAAACCTGTTAAAGTTGCCTTCATTCTGCCTATCCATCCAAGATCTCTTCCTGCCCTTGCCTTTGTTATGGGACTTGACCGGAATAAAACCCTCATTATCCACAGGTTCATTAGACATTGGAGCCTTTCCCTTGTCCCCCTTGGGAGGCCCAAAAGTAGCTAAGGGGGAGGGTCTAAATCTAGGGCATTTGCGGTGTAAATGTCCATATTCATGGAAAATTCTGCATCTAAAGGGTAGGGTTTCATAATCCAGCTGTTGGATCTAAGAAGAAGATCCTAGACAAATTTCCATAGAGTCTGGTAATGGATTATTTAAATCAACTTCAACACAAATGCGAGCAAAATAAATTACCTTACGATCTTGAGTTTGGGAAGCCAATCCCACAGGTTTTCCAAGAAGCAACGAGATTGAGTGAAGAATATCCTCCCTCCAGAATTCCAACGGAAGCCTCAGCAAACAAACCCACACGGGAACCCGCGAAGGGATCTCCTCAGCAGAGTTGAATCCCATGTGCCAAGGTTTGATGAAAAACCCTACCTGGTTAAAGAAATAAGGGCCTCCTTCGAACGCCCTATTCCTGTCGGACATGCTTGAAAAGACAACCAAAAAATAGTTATTGGCTGCCAGAATAATCTCCATATCGCCTTCAGGGTTCCAAACCCTACGTGCCCAAGAATCCAAAACATGAAGATATAAACGAAGGCCCAAAAATTTACAAATAAGAGCATGAATGCCCCAATATTCAACATCCTCTGACACTTGCTCAGGTTGAATAACCAAAACTGGACGATACTCGGATCTCTCCAAACATCCATTTACTTTTTTTATTCGAAGCATCCCTTTTGAGGAGAAAACCCCATCTCCCGACTGGGGTTTACCCATCAGATCTTTTCCACTTACATGCAATGAAGAAGATGGCTTTGCCATCTCGAAATCCCCAGAGGAAATCTTGGACATAACACACCTCTGAGTCTCCATGGACCAAACAGCAATACCCCACCAAAAGGAGAGATACCGGGCACAAGATCCACAATCTCGGAACGCAGAAGACACCCGCCAAGGAAATGCCGAGCGCAGAAAAAAACACAGCAGCAATGTTTGCCCACAAGCAAAAGAAAGGCCGAACCCCAGTCCAACCCACGCACCCCTGACCAAAAGCACGCACCCCCCTGAGAATGCACCACCACGGAAGCCGCAGAGCACAGCTAGAACGTAGAAGATGAAGAGCTAGGGTACGCGGGCCCTAGCTCTCAACCAGTCGCCGCACAGAGCCATATCCGTCTCAAAATTAAACTTGGTAGCCTCAAGGATTGTCGTTTTCATGCGTATACCTTGTATATATGCATATACTTTGTATTAATTTGCATATACTATGTATTCGTGTGTAAACTTCAAGGCTTATGTGTTTTTGAGTACTTATGCTTCCCCTATTCACATGTACATGCTTGAATTATTCACATGTATACTTATTAATTGGTTAGCCCTAGCATTGATCATTGCTATCCTTAATGGTTTATCTTGAATATTAATTGATTGATGCTAAACATCTTTATTAGTCGATGCTAAACAACTTCAATATTTCTCGGAATAGTAGTAGAGTTACAAATTCTAAAATTGCACAAATTGAAAAAAAAATATTAACTGTAATTAAATGCATTGATTATTAACTCAATAATTGATTAAGAATGAGTGATAAAATATATCAAGAGATGAGCCTTCTAGAATAGCAACTGCCAACTAGAAAATAGGCAAAGCATTCCCAATACTTTGAAAGTAATAATCCACCCAAAATTGCACAGGAGAGAAGGCTTATTTAAGATCCTTGAACAATGCATTTCCTAATGCTCCCTTGTTCTTACATATCTCAGTTCAGTTTAATCCATAGAGTTCCATGAAATGCTTTATCTAAAAGTAAAAAACACGTTTTCAATTGGTATTCCATGAAATGTTTCATAAAAAGATTCCAATATATTTAATCTTTTGATTGGAACAACTTAATTAAGCAAAGGATACATAATCTTCACAACTCTAGCAAAACATAATATTCATAGTAGATGGTGAGTAGTTAACTTCTTGAAACATTATCATACAAACATTTATCTTGAATAGTCTTTAAACATTTCACAACATAATCCTCATAGTGCATAATGAATTGTTATATTCTTGATCCATCACCATATAAACATATTGAAAGATGTATATGTCTTTGCAATATTATTTCTTGTATAGGAAATGGACTCGGGAGAAAGCAAGTTATAATTTATAATACAAATAAGAAATGGAATCAACGGTGGAAACTTTATTTATCACACAAAATAATAAATGTATGTGAGAGTATCACTTGTTTCTCTTAGACTCCAATTTTCAAGCATAGCAAATAATTTCAAATGAAAATGACAAAATGCTTCACAACCAAAGTTGTTAATTGAGGAAAAATAAAATGTTTCCAAGTTCCACCATCGTATGTATTTACAATTGGTTGTATATTGTTGTAAAGGCAAGGAGGATAATTAAAAAATATCTTGTGCTTTCTAGACTTGAGGATGATCATATGCTTTTTGTGTGGAACACTAAGACTTCTCAACTGTTGTGTGTATGTTTCTCTTTTCAATTGTTTTGTATGCCATCATAAGGGATCAAGCTGATTGAATGTAGCTCAGAGTGATTCCGCATGTTTGGGTGTGAAATAGCACCATTCCTAGCATAAATGTACCTATTAAGATGCGTTGGAATAGTTTTTTTGGTCACACGAGTTGCAAAACGAAAGTTGCACTACTTTTCAACTTTACACTGCTTGCATTTGACATTTTTTCCATCAAGTGAAAACTAGACACCATGGAAAAATAAGTCTGAGATAACAAAAACTAAGAGGCTATTGTAGAGAGGCCCAACGTGATCCTGTAGGCTCAGACTAAGAGTCTGTAAGCATCACAGTTTTTGAGTAATAACTCATCAAAGATTGCTGCCCTTTTGCACTTTGGACCCTTAAGGGATCAAGCCAGTTGAATGTAGCTTAGAGTGATTCCACGTGTTTGGGTGCAAAAGAAGACAATGGCTAGTGTAAATGTACCCATCCGGACATGCTGGAACAATCCGTTTGGTCACATGAGTTGCAAATGAAAGTTGCACCACTTTGCAACTTTCAACTACTTGCATTTGACAATTTTTTCCTAAAGTAAAAATTTGCCACCATAGAAAAATGCCTTCAAGATAGAAAAAATTGAGAGAGGTTATTATAGAGGGGTCCAACACAATCCCATAGGCTCATACGAGAAGTTTCTAAGCATCACGGTGTCCAAGTAACAAATTGTTGAAGATTGCAACCATTTTGCACTTTGGACTCTTAAGGGATTCTACAGGTTGAATGTAGCTTAGAGCGATTTAGCATGTTTGGGTGTGAAAGAGAACCATTCTTAGTGTAAAAATACCACTTGAACACGTTGGAATAGTTCGTTTGGTCACATGAGTTGCAAAACGAAAGTTTCACCACTTTGTAACTTTCAACTACTTACATTTGATAACTTTTTTCCCAAGTGAAAATTCACCACCATAGAAAAATGCCTTTAAAATAAAGAAAACTGAGAGAGGTTATTGTAGAGGGGCCCAATGCAGTACCATAGGCTTAGACGAGAAGTTTCTAAGCATCATAGTATTTGAGTAACATCATGATGAAGTTTGTAGCTATTTTGCACTTCAAACTCTTAAGGGATCGATCTAGTTGAATGTAGCTCAGAGCGATTCCACGTGTTTGGCCATATCTAGTGTAAACATACCTATTCAGACATGTTGGAATAGTCTATTTGGTCACACGAGTTGCAGAACGAAAGTTGCACACTTTGCAACTTTCAACTACTTGTATTTGACAACTTTTTTTCCAAGTGAAAATTCGCCACCACGGAAAAATGTCTTTGAGATAGCAAAAACTGAGAGAAGTTATTGTAGAGGGGTCCAACATGATCCCATAGGCTTAGATGAGAAGTTTCTAAGCATATGGTATCTGAGTAACAACATGCTGAAGTTTGCAACTATTTTGCACTTTGAACTCTTAAGGGATTCTATCGGTTGAATGGAGCTCAGAGTGATTCAGTGTGTTTGGGTGCAAAAGAGGACTATTCCTAGTGTAAATTTATCCGCTGGATGCGTTGGAACAGTTTATTTGGTCACACAAGTTGTAGAATGAAAGTTGCACCATTTTGCAACTTTCAACTACTTGCATTTGACAACTTTTCCCTAAGTGAAAATTTTCCACCACAGGAAAACGCCTCTGAGATAGAAAAAATGAGAGAGATTATTGTAGAGGTCCCCAACGCGATCTCATAGACTCAAATGAGAATTTTTTAAGCATCACAGTGTTCAAGTAACAACTTGTCGAAGATTGCAACTAGTTTGTACTTTGGATTCTTAAGGGATTCTGTCAGTTGAATGTAGCTCAGAGTGATTTTGTATGTTTGGGTGTGAAAGAGGACCATTCCTAGTGTAAATGCACCCATCTGGATGCGTTGGAATAGTCCATTTGGTCACATGAGTTGTAGAATGAAAGTTGCACCATTTTGCACTACTTGCATTTGACACTTTTCCCATCAAATGAAAACTGGACACCACGGGAAAACCACTCCGAGATAGCAAAAATTGAGAGAGATTATTGTAGAGGGGTCTAATGTGACCCTGTAGGATTAAATGAAAATTTTGTAAGCACCACGGTTTCTAAGTAATAGCTCGTCAAAGATTGCTGCCCTTTTGCACTTTGAACCTTTATGGGATCGAGTCGGTTGAATGTAGCTCAGAGCAGTTCCACATGTTTAGGTGCAAATGATGACCATTCCTAGCATAAATGTACCCATTCAAATGTTAGAATAGTTTGTTTGGTCACACAAGTTGCAGAATGAAAGTTGCACCACTTTGTATCTTTACACTGCTTGTATTTGATACTTTTTCCATCAAGTGAAAACAAGACATCACAGGAAAATGACTTTGAGATAAAAAATTGAGAGAGGTTATTGTAGAGGGGCCCAACACGATCTTATAGACTCAGACAAATTTTTTTTAAGCATCACAGGCCAAAAAATTGTTGCTATGCCTTGAAATAGGCCTAATTAAGCTCCCTCAACAAGGAACTTATTGGTTTTACACACTCCAAACCTCAAATATCCATTCCAAAACCTTATAAATGTCAAATTAGGTCTGAACATGCAATACCCATCCCCTAGAATGGTCTCCAATCAAATATTCTACAAAACCCTACTTTTATGCATCACTTTTGCTTAAAAACATTAAGTAAACCAACTAGGGCATCAACCAAATTTGCCCAAATCATCATCCTTGCTCCTACCAACTTAAAAAACATAAAATAAAACCTACTTAAACCTATTCCACCAATTATTAAGCATTTTCATCGGTGGAATGGGTCACAAATCATTTTTTTTTCTCTCAAACCCTTAAAACTAGGGTTTCTAACCCATTTTCAAAAAAAAAAAAGAAAAAAAAGAAAAAGAAAAGAAAACTCTCAAATCCTAATGAAATAAAATGAGACAAGATGAAAATGAAAGTTAGTTCACTCCTCCATCAATTACAATGCACAAATGAGAACTTCTAGGCCGTACCAAAACATACAAGTTGCTGTAGCAGCAAAATTCAATGTAGGAAAACATAGAAAACAATGAATATTTGTTATTCAATCCTCCAAATGTATATCTAACCCTTGTTTAGACTATTAAAAACATATTTAACCTTTTCCAACCATATCCAACTGACTACAACTAACTTTTAACATCCTAACTATTCAAAAATTTAAAAGTTATGCAACTTTTTTTACAATTTTTGCAAGTTTACCAAATTGACTCAAAATGACTCCTCCTAACCAAAACCGACCAAAAACATTGAAACATGGTCTTAAAGACCTTATTTCAAAACAAAAACATGACCTTAAACATAAAGACACTATATACTAAACCCTTTTTAGAAAATGAAGGCCCAGGTGCCCTGCACCATAGGCAAAATGCCTTAGGTACTCTGTTCTCACATATCTTTTACAATGTCACTCATACATTCAAGATTATCTTATAATTTCTACATCATAGGTGCTCATGATGAGGTAAATTCAAATGAATAACTTGAGCTTCCCTCACTAAGCTTCACATGCTCTTTTATAATGACTTCAAATCAAAATTGAGATTTGTTAAGATCATCAAAATAAGGATGTTACATTGATTTTTTGGCTAAGATTATCTTCGATGGCTCATAAATCAACATTTTCTACAAGGAGAGACCAATCAATTTTTAGTAGTTTACTTACAAATACGCAAAGTGAAAGAAGAAAAAGAAAGAGCATCCAAAATGGAAATGAAATGAAAATAGATGGAAGACACTTACAGACAACAAATCCACGGGATAAATCTTGATGCTTCCATTGAGGATAGGCATGCTAGTTTCTCAACTTAGTCACTCCTGGTCATACATCTTCATTGAGAGTTCCAAGATACCTATTGCACACAACACCTCTCATGAATAAAATAACTTAAAATTCGAGATGCTCTTATAATGTCTACATCATAGGTGCTCATGATAAGGTTAATTTCAAATAAATAACTTGAAATTCCCTCACCAAGCTTCGTACAAAATTTTATAATGGCTTAAAATCATAATTGATATTTGTTAAGATCATCAAAATAAGGATGTTTCATTTCTTTTTTGGCTAAGATTCTCTTGGATGGCTGATAAATCAACATTTTCTGCAAGGAGACACCAATCAATTTTTAGTAGGTTACTTACAAATAAGCAAAGTAAAAGAAGATGATAGCATTGGCATCAAAAAAATTAATGTGCATACAAGTATAAATTAATAAGAACCAATGTGCATACTTACAAATTAATCCAACGAACCATCTGGTTCTGCTCTACTCTTTATTGTGTCAAGTATTGCCTCATTGTTAGACTCATAGACCTTCCACAAGGTCTTGTTCAAAGGTCTACCCCCATTTTTGGTCAAATGAACATTGGATTCCATGAAAAGGTTTGAGTAATGAAGAATCTTATGATGTGTGTCAAAGTCTTGAAACAACCAATATTTAACACTCTTATGTGGGTACCTTCTAAGCCATGTTCCAGTAACAACAATTGAGCCTGTAGGGTATTCGATGTTTTCTCCATCTATAACTGGAGCGTCCAATTTATTTTTGGCCTTAACACAAAGACACAAGTAATAGTTCATTTCCTCTTCATTGTCTTCATCTGCAATAACTGCATAAACATGCCCTACATTGATATGTGTAACAAATCTCTTGAAATTAGTCAACATTATGAATACACTACAAAGTAAGATAACAATAGGAATTTAAAAAACTAAGCAAGTAGATACATTACATGGTTGAACTAGATTTGATACATGGTCAAAGTCGACCGATGATTCCATTTATGTTAGTTCCAATTTTTCCAAAGGGAGATACATGTGAAATGGGATAAGATAACTTGTCAACCATTTCTCAACCCACTCCTCTGACTCACAATCATTCCGGGCTTGCATTGTACATGAAGAACAAAAGCATGCCATCTTCCATATATTGATACTCCATGAACTCGCATCTAAGCTAAGGAAAGAGTTTAGCTCACTCCATCCTATTAGTGTACAACAATCCTCATATGGTGCAATGTTAGTATCATCCATCAACGAAAAAAATCTATGAATTGAAGACATACCTTCATTACCTGGACCCATCAAAGCATTACACCACTTGATGATTGATTTTGCATTTGTCAACTTTGCATTGTCTTTATACTTTAACTCTTCTCATGATAATTCTCTTTTCACACATCCTCCTACACCATCATGCTCCCCCTTTCCATGCTCGACCTCACAAAAGTTCCACATATGCTGAACACCTGTAATGACATGCATCCTGCTCAACTAGTAGAACATGCATGAGTTATTGAACTGTGTTGCATAGTTATCCGACCATATTATATGTCGATCATATGCTATGCCCCTCTGAGCCAAATCACTGTAGAACATCTAGAAGCAACCTTGCACGAACTCTGGAGAATGTGTGTGATCATCACTAATATAAAAGTGATACTCCCTCAATACCTTCCTTTGGTCCTCTGTACTATCAGTTGCATGAATTAATGCTATGTGCACATATATCGAAACCTGTGTGGAGTCATAATGTTGTGAATGCGCCTCATGCTAGTGCTGTAGAGTGTAGTTCTCTGCAAATTCAACCACTGATACTATGTTGCCAACTGGAAAGGTGTCCTTACATAGCTTGAATTGGGTGTCCAACCATCGGGCTCTATAGATATGCCTTGCATACTCATACACTATATTGTCACAAAACATGGACATAAACTGATACATTGGAATCTTTTGAATAACCAAATGACACCTTTTTTGTTGATTACCATCTTTTGTAATGTATGCCACTATTTTATACTTCTCGAACTCTACTAGTTTCTGTTCCACCTCATCTGTGCTTTTCATATGTTGACATACTGGCATACACTGCAAGCCACCGCAATGCTCACATGAACCATCCAAGCATGTTGTCCTATATAATATTTGGCCATCCTCTATTTCACATAATTTTTTTAATAGGAACTCTCTTGAAGATGTTGGTGGGGCTTCTATGCCACAATCCTACAAAATATCATTAGTATGCAAATCTAAACATATAGAATGATAAACATCATAATGGTTAGAGAATTCAATATGTAGTCTACAACAACAAGTAGTGCATGTGTGATTTATCTTGACATAAAAAGGTTTAAGCATTTCAAAATATCTTTAAAAAATAATAATTTGAGGATAATCCTTTTGAAATTTATGAAAAAATTAGGTTTGAGTTGTATCCAAAAGATGCTTTTGATGTGGCTCACGGTTCTGACTACCAATTCTCCTTCTTACCACATTCCTTTGATTCAGAGATGGCCTTGTGTTATTCTTCCAATACTCTTCAATTAGTGTTATCAATGCTTCAACAATTTTTTTATCTTTTTGTGGTAGTCTCCCTGAGAATGCCCATAATTCATTTGAATCGGTGCCCTCAATTCTTTGCCGCCTTTGAACAACTCTTGATAAAGTTTTTCTACCAATTCTCATTTGTTCACTTGTCTTTCTAATGAGACGAGCTCTCTTTGTTTGACTACTTACCAAAGTTGATGCAATGACACGTCGGGTGACATTACTATCCTTTAAGTGTGAGGTCTTACCCACACTCTCATAAGCATCCATTATATTCTTCACAATAGTGTTTTCACTTGAAGCATTCGATGTTCTCAACCCAAGATTTGTCATGATGTTTCTATACTTTATACCCTGCATCATTTCAACAAATAGTTGACATATTATAGTCTCATTTAGCCTTTCAAAGAAGAATTTCCAAATGTTATCAACATATCTTCTACAAGTGCATGCTGGAATCTTACCTTCCATGTGCTGCAAAATATCCTCATCAATATTAATCAAATACTTTGGCTTTATATGCAAAATTCTAGGTGGTATTCTCCTAGGTACATACATCTCAACATTAGGAATTTCATCAATATTTAATTGAGGTGGGCTAGATTGTGTACCTTCGATTGAGGGTGGATTAGAAGACATACCTTGAGGTTCACATGGGGATGATGGCATACCTTCTTTGTCAAATCTTAGTGATGATGTACTCTCAACTTGAGATGCGGTAGATGGTGTCCAACCATATTCACTTGCAGTAGATGGTGTCCCTCCATATTCACTTGCAATAGATGGCGTCCCTCCATATTCACTTGTGCTTAATGGTTTCCCTTTGTATTCACTTGCGATAGAGGGTGTGTCTCCAACTACGGTATTCGAATTTGTCTTACCATGATGCTTTTGCATTAGTGCCCTTTGTGCTGCCAATGGCTGTTCTCTTTTTGATGGTTGAGGTTCCTCATCAATTGGCTTGTTTTCGTCAATCGTATCCAATTTTTTCTTTTCACAATATGCCACCACCCGTTCTCTCTCGTTTGATTTTTTGATTTCATACTTTTAATTTGTTAGTTTATTCCTTGTTTGTTCCCTCGAAAAGACATATAAATTTACTTATAGCATGGTACTAAGATGAATATTAGTTCCTAAAAATTGTATCCATTCAAATAAATGAAATATATGTCATTCAAGGCTTCATAAAAAATACTTACAATCATCCTATAGAAGAGTATTTCTAGTATATACAAAGGTCACATGATTTTTTTTGATAAAGAAATGTGGTAATGTGGCATGCCATGATTGCAAGATAGGCTCAAAATGGAAGCGTGGACAAGGAATGTGAATTCAAATTCCTTGGAAAGCTAGTGGAGCATTGACAAGCTAGCTCACTCACTAGCTTGCCAATGCGGCAGGGTTGAGAAGGTAGGGGAAATGTATACCTCATAGAAATGGGGTTTCACATACATCACCATGAGACCCCATTTCTATGAGGCATACATTGCCCTTACCTTCTCAACCCTATCACATTGGCAAGCTAGTGGAGCATTGGCAAGCTAGCTCACTCACTAGCTTGCCAATGCAGTAGGGTTGAGAAGGTAGGGGAAACGTATGCCTCATAGAAATGGGGTCTCAGGGTGATATAGGGGCAATGTATGCCTCACAGAAATGGGGTCTTAGGGTGGGGTCTCAAGGTGATATACATCACCCTAAGACCCCATTTCTATGAGGCATACGTTGCCCCTACTGCATTGGCAAGCAAGTGAATGAGCTCACTATCTTGCCAAGCTCACTAGCTTATCAATGCTACCACATTTTTCATACATTTATATGAAAACATTATTTTCAAACTATTCAAATGCCTTGTCCATGCTTCCATTTTGAGCCATGATTGCAAGATAGGATGCACCTTTCCCCATGTTGCTAACTTAGCCTTGAATAAAGAGTCTTGAAACAGTGGAGATAAGGGTTAGAATCCCTTGTAGGTAGACTAATCAAGGAAAAATTTAAAATATATCACAACATAAGTGATGAGGTAGGTTTAGTGATGAGGTAAATATAGAAATAGAGATGAAAACCAAAATAGTTTCAAAGCTCTATCAATGTGGGAGGATTATATTCTAATTTTTTAGAGACATGTATGGAAAATTTGGTAGCATAAACAAGGCAATCAACTGCTTGGTATAATTTTTTGACAAAATTCCTCAATGAGATATGTCCTCGTGGACTATAATGATTACAGGATATGCAAAAAATAGATTTATTGAAAAATCTTTAAAGAATTTTAAGAATATGCAAATTGTAGGTGTAAAACTAAATTCAACTACATTTTCCAACATCCCCCATGTGCCTATACCAAAATGAAAGTTTTGGAGAGTGGTATGCACATCCTTAATAAAGGATTGAGAAATGATGTTTTATTTCACTTCCTTATAACTTATGTCATATATATGTGTATACAGAATGTGGAAGCATACACAAGGTAAGTCAATTGTTAAATAACAAAATGCCTCAAAGAGATGTGGTTTAAAAATGTAATTGGCAAGCGTATAGAATTGTGTAAATGTGCATTGACAAGCTAAGGTTATAATGACAAACAAACAATGACCAAAATGGAATATACAAAATAACAAAAATGAAAGCAAGACATAATAGAATGAAAGAAAATGTGTAAAGACTTCACATACCTAAAAAACTAGAGTTTCAAATGGAGGAGTTCTACCCAATTATGTAGCCTTTGCTTCTTCTTTCTTCAAACTCCTCAAAAATTTGACTTTTTCAAAAGCTTGTTCCCCTCAAAACTTCAATTGTCTATGACTTTTGAATGGAATTCAGAATTGAATTGATATTATATGCCTTTCAACGTGAAAACTCTACTATTTCATACAAAGGTGGTGGAAAGATAACGAAAAAGGTGGTAGAATGTAAAAAACATGCATGCACACTTCACAACATCATCAAAAAGCTACTTTTGCACATGCAGAACTAGGAGAATATGTAGAATGTGGGCCTTGAGATCACAGGTATATTGAAATTTTTACCATTTTTAGAGCAAGACAAAATGTGCTCATGTTATAACTCAAGTGCATTATTTCTTGCTAAAAAAAGACCATATCTCTACTGCTTCAAAACGTGATCGTGTTACAAGAAAGTTGATTTTTTTATAGATTTATTTTCTCTCTTTGTCTCTACCCTCTACCCTTAATACCTCTTCCCTTAAGCCTTCAACCCTAAACCATAAAACCTATACCCTCAAACCCTAAACCCTCTACCCTTAACCCTTAAACCTTCTACCCTCTATCCTCAAACCCTAATACCCTCTACCCTATACATTGGACCCTCAACCCTAATAATTCAACCATATGTACCCACAATCCTGATTATTCGACCATATGTAGGTCCTAAAACCTAAACTCCAAACCATCAACCCTATAGGTCCTCGACCCTATACCCTCAACCCTTATAACCTAATTTTATCTCTCTCCCCTCCACCCTCTACCCTTAACCCTTATACCCTCTATCCTCTACCCTCTAACTCTCTCCCACTCCCTCCCTCTCTCTCTCTCTCAAGTCTTTCCCTCCTACCCCCTCTCCCTCTCCCTCTCCCTCTCCCTCTCTCAACTCTGTCTCTCTCTCACTCACTCACTCCTATCTCTCTCCCTCTACCCTTAACCCTTAACCCTTATACCCTCTATCATCTACCATCTATATCTCTCCCACTCCCTCCATCTCTCTCTCTCAAGTCTCTCCCTCCTACCCTCTCTTCCTCTCTCAAGTCTCTCTCTCTCTCACTCACTCACCCCTTCTATCCCTCTCAAGTTAGGATGCCAATTTCATGAATTGGCAAGCTAGTTACTAGCTTTCCAATTAGTGAAATTGTCAAATGGCTTGTTTGAAAAATGGGTCCAAGAAATAGGGTCTCTGGTGACATCACCAGAGAATTTTTTCCATGGGAGACCCCATTTCTTGGACCCATTTTTTCAAACATGCCACTACATTGCCAATTTCATGTTGGCAAGCTAGTGGGTGAAATTGGCAACCTAACTTGGCCTATTTGAAAAATGGATCAAAAATGGGGTCTCTTAGTGATGTAAATCACTAGAGACCCCATTTCTTCAAATCGCTGAATTGGCAAGCTAGTGGGTGAAATTGGCAACCTAACTTGGCCTGTTTGAAAATGGGTCCAAGAAATGGGGTCTCTCGGTGATTTCTTGGACCCATTTTCTCAAACAAGCTTAGGTTGCCACCCTCAACCCTATACCCTCAACCATCAACCCTTAAAACCTCAACCCTCAAATCTTAAACCCTAAACCCTTAAACCCTCTACCCTCTACCCTCTACCCTATACATTAAACCCTCAACCCTCAACCCTTAAACCCTCTACCATCTACCCTATACATTAAACCCTCGACCCTCAATTCTCAACCCTCAACCCTTAATCCCTCAACCCTCAACCCCATACCCTCTACCTTATACATTGGACCTCAACCCTAATCCTTCAACCACGTACCTCAAACCATTACCCTAAACCCTAAACCCTCTACCCTCAACCCTAAACCATCAACCCTAAACCATTACACCCTAAACCCTTAAACCCTCCTGCCCTCTACCCTCAACCCAATACCCTAAACCATCAACCCTATAGGTCCTCAACCCTATACCCTCAATTCTCTCTCTCTCTCTCTCTCACACACACACACACACACACACTCACCATATACATTGGACTCTCAACCCCAATCCTTCAACCATATGTACCCTCAACCCTACATGTTGTAAACCCTATACCCTCAATTCTCAACCCTCTACCCTATACATTGGATCCTCAACCCTCATATATCTCTGTCCCTCCCTCCTCTTCTACCCTTCTCTCTATCTTAGTTCTCCCTTGATCTCTCTATCCATCAATTCCTCCCTCTCTACCCTAATCCCTCAACCCTAAACCCTCAACCCTTAAACCCTTAAACCCTCTATCCTAAATCCTAAACCCTCTACCATCAACCCTAAACCATTAAACCCTATACCCTCTACCCTCAACCCACAACCCTTAATCCCTCTACTCTTAAACCCTCTACCCTCTACCCTCTACCATCTACTATTTATCCAATACCCTCTACTATAAACCCTTAAACCCTTAAATTCAAGAAAAATATCTACCCTAATCCCTAAATCCTCAACCCTTAATCCATCAACCCTCTACCCTCTTCCCTCAACCCTTAAACCCTAATCCCTCAACCCCTATACTGTCTACCCTATACATTGAATCCTCAACCCTATACCATCAAACCTATACCCTAAACCCACTATCCTCAACCCTCAACCCTCAACCCTCAACCCTAAACCCTTTAACGCTAAACCCTTAAACCTTCTACCATGTACCCTCAACCCTTAAACCCTTAAACCAACTTAGTAAACTCTCTACCCTAATCCCTCAATCCTATTGACCCTTAACCCCTCAACTCTCAACCCTTAAACCCTAATCCCTCAACCCCTATGCCCTCTACCTAAACATTGGACCCTCAACCATAATCCCCCAACCCTATACCCTCAATCCCCTACCCTCAACCCTCAACCCTTAAACCCTCTATCCTCTACCCTCTACCCTATAATCCCTTAAACACTCAACGATAAACCATAAAACCTAAACCCTCAACCCTTAAAGCCTCTACCCTCTACCCTCAATCCAATAATCTCTACCCTCAACCCTAATCCTGCAACCCTAATCCATCAACCCTTAAACCCTTAATTCCAAGAAAAATCTCTACCCTAATCCCTAAACCCTAAACCATTAATCCCTCAAACCCAAACCCTTAAACCCTAATCCCTCAACCCCTATACCCTCTACCTTATACATTGGACCCTCAACCCTAATCCCTCAACCCTATACCCTCAATCCTCTACCCTCAACCTTAAACCATCAACCATCAACCCTCAACCCTCAACCCTTCAACCTATTGGCATATGGCTTTTGGTGTTGTGATTGATGGAAACCTAAGTCATTGATCCAATCCGCATTACATTATTTGACCATATCAGAAGGCAGAGTAAAGAATAGTGTATCCAACTAGAGTTGAAACTGTTAGTCTATTTGCATTTACTAGTTTATCAGTTTTGGTTGTGGATCTCAAGGAAGGTCTTTGGGTATATGAAATGTCTTATTCTCAGGTTTTGTGCTATCGCATCAATTAGTGTACGAGTTAGGAGATCCGGTTGTTCGATTTTCTGTTCATCAGTATACAAAGTTCAACTAAGTGAATGTGGGGTGTTGCAGATGTTTAAGGAGAAATTATTTGGAGTATTTTCATATTGAAGATTTTATTTTGGGTCATCACTATGCTATGACCAACTTTGGTGGATGCACATTAAATGTTATTCATGATTTGAGCCGACAGTTGGTAAATATTTCTTATTTTATTGAAGCCGACATATAGCAATTGAATCCTTGGTGGTAGATATATATAAGAGATTAGTTAATTCAATTTGAAATATGTGTGTGAGTGTTCGATATGTGTTGATGTTTGTGTGAATATTATAAGAGCAGTTGAGAAATTTTCACTTGTGTAGAAGAGGATTTTGTGAAGTGAATTAAGGTAGAGCAGAGCAAAGTGCAGAATCAGACAGAAGGTCCAAAATCTGATCTATGAGCCTAACTAGAACTATAATCAGGCATTTGTAGATGCTATTTAATCAGTTCAACCTTTTGATGTAATCCAAATCTTTTGTAAGGAAGTGAGGCTTCCTGATTTTGAGCAGTGAGCTCTAAGCAGTGTGCCTAAATGCAAGTGCATTCCCATTTTGTAAAACACTTATATTTGAGTACTCAAATTGTGGATTAAACTCCACCATGGTTTTTCCCCTAACAGGGTTTCCACATAAAAATCCTTCTGTTATGCTGTTGTGGCTTATTGTTTCATGTTCATGCATCTTTCTTTTGATTAAATTTTATGTACACTTATAATAGTTTAATAAAGTCAAAAATTGCACAACACTGATTCACCCCCCTCTCAGTGTTGCTTGAGTCCAACAATTGGTATCAGAGCTAAGTTCCTTAGAAGAAGTTTAACAACTTGAGGTGGATCCTAGAATGTAATGGACTCTGGTAGTTTTCAGCAACAAATTTTGGTGGCACTTGATGATCTTGATTAGTCCAAAGAAGAAGCCTGAGAATTGAAAGCAAATATTAAGGATGCTGAGAAATTCATTTAGAAATTGAAGGATCAAATTATTAAGTCCAGGGAGAAGAGAAATGATCTTTGTGACTAGATTAAGCAAAAAGAGAGAAAAAGCATGGATGATGTTCACCTGAATCAAGCCTTGAAGGAAATAATTGAAGAATGTGAAAAGCTGGCCAGAGACAACACAACCCTAAAGCATGAGATGGAATCTATGACGATGAAGATGACTAAGGAGATTGAAGAAAGAAAGAAGAATGGGGAAAATCTTGTCCAGTCCCTAAAAGAGAGATCTGATGAATGAAATAGAGTTAATGGAGAATTCATTTAGTTAGAGATTGAACTACAAAAATCCAAAAACAATGAAGAAGAGCTTGAAAAATAGATTGTTATTCTCAGGGATGAACTTGCTACTACAAATGAATACAAGGAGAAGTTCAAGATTAGCTCAGTTAAGCTTGATGAGCTAACTCAAGGACAACAAAATGGAAATGACAAGTGAGGTCTTGGATATGAGAAAGGAGAAAGTTCTGGATCTGGACAAAGGAATTTCAGGCAAGGAAATCTGATGCACAAAGCAAAAAGGAATCCGGTAAGGCAACCTAATGCTTAAAAGTTTAATGGATAATGTTTTTCTTGCAATAAGTTTGGTCATATGGCTGCTTAATGTAGAAGTAAAATGAAATCAAGTAATCCATCATTCTCCGGCCAGTGTTTCAACTACAATAAGTTTGTTCATAAGTTAATTGAATGCAAAAATATGTCAAATAACTCTATCAATAGAAGGAATGTAAAATGTTATACTTGTGGAAGATTTGGGCATATTTCTAACTAGTGCAAATCGAGAAGAAATCAATGGAATGAATGGTCTGGACAAGGAAATGCTGTGTGTTTCAATTGCAACAAATACAGTTATATTGCAAGATTCTGCAGAAACAAAAATATGGATAGAAGAGGTCTGGCATACAAAGGAAGAAATATGTAGAAAGATGATAAAGGAAAAGGGAAAGTGACTGTGGATGAAATAAGAGATCAAATGAAGAAGACATGGGTGAAGAAGAGTTCCTCTATTACAAGAAATGAGTCAGCACCAAAACTTGCTTCCGGTAATTCCTCTAGGAAATAGTTTTAGGCCTTTGGCCTTGGGGAAGCTGTCAAGAAAATATTTCAAACCCCTTGCCGATAATTGACACCGGGATGTGGATGAGTACAGTGGTTGCACTGATGATCTACAAATGTTTTTGGAATAGTTGGAAAGGATATCATGCTGTGTTGAAGATCTGCAAAAGTCTTTGTTTGATGACTGAGAAAACAAGGTATTCAGATAAGTTAGGGAAAAAGAATTTATTACAACAAATGTTAAGTGTGTGAGTTATAAAAAGAAAGTTGAAACCCATATTTGCCACTTTGTATCGAAGAAAAGAAGGAGAGAACTGTTGTCAATAGATTTGCACCTTGCTAAAATGCAATATTCAGCAACCTACTGAAACATGGAAACCTTCTTCAGATGTGGGTGATCTGAACGAAGAAGGAATCTCCCGAGTGAGCTGGTTCTCTGAATGATGAATATTATTCTAATTATTTTTGAGGAAAGGGATAAAAGATGTTTGAAAACTAAAACCTATGACTAATGATGTTTAACTTATTACTTCTGAAAGAAATTAGATCTTGCCACTCACATCAATTCCTTTATTACAATAGTTCCTACAATCTCATCAGTGCATGATTTCATCAATAATTCATATGAAGATTCAAAGACATCGAATACATCATACAACCTAAAAACATGAAAACCTGTGTAGAAAAACTCATAAAAGCAGGACATTAAGGCTTCAAATCTGAAACCACGAAGAATCAAATTGCTGTTACCAGTCTTGATACAAGAAAATGGAAAGAACTCTGGTGTATTACTGAAACTAAAAGAGTGTCAATCTACAAAAACTAAGTACAAATGGTTCACAAGCTCAAAAATGCATAAGAGAAGGAACTAAAATATGAATTGAGTAGGAGAGCCAAAATACTAAGTCTATCAAAGACATAACCCTCAAGAAACCCTAATCCGAGCTCAAAAAAAAGCTCAAGGAAAAAGGCTTCAAACTGCCTCAAAAACTACATAAAAGCAGAAAAAAAACATATTACTTTTATGATGAACTTGTCAAGCCTCTAAAAATAGGCTAAATCTACTTTAAAAGCCCAAAAAACACCTTATCTCTCCAAGATAAGTCTCAAATCCGACCAAGAGAAGAAGTCAATAAAAATCTGCTAAAAATAAAAAGAAATCATAAAACAATTTATAAAAGATTGTTTTATGATTCTGCTTTACAGGATCGCAGATTTGCACAGTTTGTCTATTTTTTGCAACTAAAGATTAAAAATATTTTGCAAAAAAGAAAAGCTTCTTATCTCTCCATTACAATATTTGATTTTCTCAAAAAATCATAAAAATATTACACATCATCATCTTCTCATCAATCTTAAATTAATTTCTCTAAACTCAATTAAAAAATAAGGAACCCTAAATGGATAATTGATTTCCTATGAGAAAACAAACCCTAAGTGATAAAAACAATCAATCCTAGATCATAAAGCATTCCCTATGCACCCTTATTATTTTCAGTTCTGTCTCAAAGCAAAAATACAAGGCACAAATCCTCACATTTCACTAAGGAAAAGGACAAGTCCTAAAGACTTTAATATATCGACCTAGTATAAGAATTTCAGCCCCACATATATCAAACTTCAAGTTTTGATAAATCATACTGCAAAGGTTGTAAGTCTCGGCCTCCATTCGAAGTTCTCCACGTGCTTCGACCAAAGACTCTAGATGATGATAAGGTGTGAATTAGGGTTTGAACAAAACAAGGTCAAACCCTAATAATGATTCATTTCACACTAATCACTTTGAGGAAAATGAACTCTGTCTAGAAAGAAAGCACCGCCATGATGGACCTTGAATCTGAGCTTGTCTGCCATTGGAAATCATCATTACTCCTTTAGAAATTTGAACTCTTTAGTGGGTAAGATCGTTTTTATATTATTGAAGTTCTTTCACTTATTCCTAAAATTATAAGGATCTTAAGGCCGCGGCCTGTTCATGCACCTCCCTGATTTGCTTCACATTCCTGTGCTTTGATTTGCTTTGGCTGACATGAGCTCGAACTTCAGTTGAAAGCTCTATGAGAGAGAATGCGGGCTATTGCTTTTGCCTTTGCACACAGGGTAAGCTATTCACTCATAGCTTCTATGGCTTCACATTTTTGTTCTCTATGGCTTGAGGCTGTGGCTACTACCAATTCTAATACCTTTGTTTTGCACTTTATGTGTTCACATTTACCATTGTTGTGCTCTATTTCCACTATAAGAGCTCAACCGCTATTTTGAGACTTGGAACTCTTGGCCTATGGACACTCTATGAAGTTCTTGGCCATGGCTAGAGTGTTCTCCCACAGATATGGACTGGTAAATTTCTTTGTCTTAAGCACGTATCTCCTGTTTACTCTTCAGAACTTAAGGAATCCCTCTTTTATTTTATGAATTTTTTAGCCATCTTGAGGCCGCACTAGACGTATATTATAGAAGGCATTAAATGAAGTTTTGGGCTCAATCGAAAACACGAAATTCTCCCTCTCTGTATTTAAAAACATATCTGCATATGGGTATAAGGAAAAATGTATTTTCTTCGCTTTGAAGCTCTGCCCACCATAGGAAATTCACATTTTTCAAGTATTTGCTATTTTAAATAAATCCTCATATGGGTTATCACTGCACTGTATTCTCTTGTATTTAAAATGTAAACCTCGAAACTGGGTACTCGAGATTCAACTGCATATTCGTTCTGCATTGTTCTATTCATATGGGTTCAACCCAAATGACCTATGATCTATTTTCATACTTCTAAAACAAAAGAACGACATGGGTATTTGTATATCTTGAAGAAAATGCATCTATTTTAATTTCTGTGGTAAAGCTCGACCACCAGTTCATTGCATTTATCCTTGTCATCTAATTAACAAACCCTGACATGGGTATCATTGGAAATGTAAAATTTCATGGCTTTATGTATTTTGAACCTTGACCCAAGAATAAAATTCCACCAGTACCTATTAATACAAACAAATTTACTCAGCTAGGTTGATAGAAAAAAAATGTTTGTTGTTGAGATAATAATACCCACATGAATAATTGGAAATGGTGAAAAAATCTGTATTTTTGCTGTATTTAGTTCATGGCTCAACCCATTGCAAGTGATGTCTTACTTTGATATTTTGTTTTTGAAAGAAGACTCAAATGATGATCTGGAAACACATCTGTTATCTTTAACATTCTCATGCAACTTAGCTCAACCACCATGGTCTCTTTTGTACTTTTAGTTTCAAAAACCCATACTTGCCATTTGTTATTAAAACTGATTTTGACCTCTCTCCAATTTCTGCATTTTCAATTAATCATGTAAAACTAGGCTTCTAAAGCATTTGACTTTCTTACTTTCAACATGATTATGTGTTTGTTTCTTCATGGAAAAAATGAACCATAGACTTATAAAATTTTGGAAATGTAACCCTTGTTTGAACTATAGCCATATGAGTTCATGCTGTTTCCTTTTCCAGACATAATTTACTTACTTATTCCATGCATAATCTGCCCATTCTGAAAACAACCCTTATGTGTTTAAATTCTTGTCAAAACTGTGTACACACCACTGTTCCTTTGGGTTTTTTAACTCTAACACACAACAACCTTTTCCTTTTGCTCTTGAACTTCATAGAGATTTTAGATTGAAACATGGCAACACTTATGAACTACCTCTACTCATCAGTTCCTATGCATGACTAACACCTCAGAGCACCTCCTAGAAAGAAACTGTTATAATTTCTTTGTCATTCTAGGAAAACCATCTCTCACCTTATAATTCTTAAAGCTCTATTTGCTTATTGGTCAACTGGAACTTCTTATTCATTTATCACTTAAATGTAGTGTCAGTCTTTCATAATCTTGAGCTTTAAATAACACATATCACAAACTATGTAGCAAAGTTTGATACAAATGTACTCAGTTGAATTAATTGAGTGAACTAAATTCGCTGTTCACCTGTAGCCTTCAGAAAAATTAACCTGATCGTTATGAATGTGGAGTTGGTTTAGTAGCTTGATAGATAACTCTGTTTACTCTTTTAGTTGTATTTCATTTCCTTTGATGAACATGATGATGTAATCTTTAAATCAACCCATTTAATGAATGGGGCAGCATGCCGAGCTCTACCCTTGTGGGAGCTCATTTTTCTCCACATGCTTGGTCTTCAAATAACGATCAGCTTCATGATTTTACCTATACCTGCATAAGGAAACAAACAATGTTAGCATAAAAATAGAATATGATGATCATGATATTGTTACTTCTCCTTCAGCTCACTTCCTCTGCACTTGATTGATTGTCTCAATGCATAATTAATAGTAGGTTGTACTATTGTGGGTGCCTCCTCTAGGTTGCTTCATAATCGAAGCCACCAACACCCCCCTTTTCTCTTACAGGTAGATGAAATGCGAGAAGACAAAGGTGCACCATTGATCGTCAACCATCGGCCAAAAAAAGCAATGATGATTATGTTGCTTTCTTATGTGATTTCTTTTTCGCATCTTCAATAGTATAGTGTGCTATTACTGATACATTGTGACAGTCACATTCACGGCTTGTGTGGATATTTGATTTCATATTTTATGCTTTTCATTTGAAAAGAAAATGCATTTAAATGCAAATGTTGTAACATTATTCTGATTCTTGAAATCAAATGAAGCCTTGTAAAATATGAGTCTTTTCATGAAAAAAATGAAAGCATTTAAAATGCTAATTTTCTCATTTGCTCATTTTTTTATCTCTTTTAATTCTGGAATATCTGAATAGCATTCTGAAAACTCTATTTCTTTTTTAAAATGCATAACTATCACTCAATGAAAAATGATAAAAGATGCAAATAGTGCTTAAACTCAGACTGCAATTTCACCTCATGATATAATAACGTTCAGCCAGCTCCACCAATCGAGTTGTGTCAAAAAATTGGTAACATTTTTGCGATTTCCACGATATGCTTGCCTGCTAAGCATAGATCAGTGGCCTTTAACAATTCATTGGGCGTAGAGTGAATTCTGCCCCTTCTTGACAACTTAGAACTTGAACAACAACACTCCAAACAATACCAAGGAAAACAAAATAGAACTGAAAGAAAACTAACAGGCCCTGATGGCCAACAAAACAATGTGCAACAACACTTAGAGAAAGCAAAATTTTTGAAACTAAATATGCGAAACACACTTATTTGCAAATTACTCTTCCTAACTATGAGATAACTTATCTCAGAGGCAGTGCTTGAGGTGGATCCCATTAATTGGGATAGATAACACCTCGCCAATCATCTTGGAAAGTTGGAATGCGTTGTGTTCCTTGCATTCCATGATCACATAAGGCCCATCCCACATAACATCAAAATTTGAATGTCATCCAGGTTTGCTTTTAAACTCATTCCACTTGAAAACTAGATCTCCAATAATGAAATCACGTGGTCTTGCCCTTTTGTCAATTTTTTTTTTCATTTGGGCTTGATGTATTTCCAGCTGTCTGAGAGCTTCCTTTCTAGTTTCTTCCAGCTCTACCAGCTGTGAAAACCTCACCTCAAGAGGTTGTTCATTTAGCAACTCCAGTTCCTTAACATAACTCAAAGTTGGTAACTCAATTGAAATAGGTAACTTAGCTTCTTTACCATAAGTCAGAACAAAAGATGAACAACCAGTGGCCCTTTTGGGAGTTATCCTGTCAGCCCAAAGGGCTAACTTCAGCTTTTCATGCCATGTCCTTTGATTATCTTTGACAGTCTTCTTGATTATCCAAATCAGATTATTATTTGTAGATTCCGCCTGTCCATTTCCTTGTAGATAATAATTAGAAGATGTGTTCAAATACATGTTATTTCTAACTAACCAGTTAGAAATCCTCAAGCCAATAAAAGCCAAACCATTATCTGAAATGATTGAATCTGGAACACCAAATCTTGATATGAGATCTTGATAGAAATTAAGCACTGAAGTCTCATTCACTTCCTTTAAAGCAATGGCTTTGGTCCATTTTGTAAAATAATCTGTGGCAGTAAGAATCCACTTATGACCCACACTTGAAGGTGGATTGATAGGACCAATAAAGTCCAAGCCCCACTTAGCAAAGTGCTGTTCTACTTGAATTGGATGTAGGGGCAGCGATGCAAGCCTCTTTTTACCAGCAAATAACGCACACTTCTCACACTTCCTGACCCAAGAAATAGTGTCTTTAAACATATCTGGCCAGTAGTAACCAACTTGCATAACTTTCAGAGCTATTGTTCTTGCAACAAAGTGACCTCCTGAGGGTCCATCATGAAACTCTGTCAACAACTTGTCAACTTGATCAGGCTGAATGCAATGTAATAAGACACCTTGGAAATCTCTCCTATAAAGAATGCCATCAATGATTGCATAAGGGATGGCTTGGAATCTATAATACCTTATTTTTGCTCTGTCTAAGCCTTCGGGGCACTCATGAGTTTGCAGATAATGCATCATCCACTGCAACCAAGTAACAGGAGGTGCTGGAACAACACCTAGAACATCATTATTTAATACTATTTCTATATTCGTAGCCTCATTTGAGCTGCTATCCTCATTTCCAACAATCTGTTCACACAAACCCTTGCCTCTAACAAGCTTGGTTACTTTTATATCGACATCGAAATCCATTACTTTAGTAATCCAACTAGCACACTTATCATTAATATCCTTGTTAAGCAGAAAATGCTTAACAGTTGAATGAGCTACCAATAGATGAATCTTGCTATTGGACAACATATGCCTGAACTTCTTCAAACTTCTTACAACAAAAAAGACATGTTTCTCAACAAAAGAGTATTTTACCTCATAATCATGTAATACTTGACTGAAGAATGCTATAGGCTACTCCAAGCCTTCATCATTTTGCTGACATAACATAACTGAAACAATATCTACTCCTCCAAAGGCATACAAAACAAAGTCTTTGTTAAAGTTTGGATTAATGAGAGTAGGAGTGGCTGCAAGTGCTTCCTTGATCTACTTGAAGCTCCTCTTGCCTTCCTTGGTCCAATTGAATGGCATATTCTTCTTCAGCATAGAAGTGAGAGGCTACAGTAAGGTTGCGATATTTGGTATGAACCTCCTCACGAAATTTATTCTCCCAAGAAAGCTTTGCAAGCCTTTCTTGTGGGCTGGTAATTGCAATTCAAGAATTGCAGAAACTCTTTCAGGATCAATTGAAATACCTTGCTTTGAGACAATGTGTCCAAGCAGTTTGCCTTCGTGTACTAAAAATATATACTTCTTTGGATTGAGAGACACAACAAACTCTCCGCACCTTTGAAAAATATGCTCCAAATGATCCAAGTGTTCATTAGCATTTCTGGAAAAAATAGTAATATCATCTAAATATACCAGAACAAACTTATTCATGAGGCTGTGAAAGGTCACATCCATAGCATGTTAAAAAGTTGCTCCAGCATTGGATAAGTCGAAAGGCATGTTTTTGTAGGCCATCGTGCCCCACTTGGTTGTAAACACTGTTTTGAACTAATCTTCTTGCTTAACCAAAATCTGGTTGTAACTTGAGTAACCATCTAGCAAGGAAAATTTGTCAGAACTAGAAACCACGTGTAAAATTTGCTCCATGGAAGGAAGTGGGTAATGGTCTTTCAATGATGCTTTATGCAAATCTCAGAAATTGACACATAGTTTGATTTCCCCACTCTTCTTCTTGACTGGCACTAAATTTGACACCCAAGAGGTGTGTTTGTTAGGAAAAATAATACCACTCTCAAATAGCTTATTCAGTTAAGCCTTCGTAAGGTGCTCTAACTTGGGATTAAGCGGTCTTTGCTTCTACCTTACTGGTTTTGCATCAGGTTCAAACTTGATGGTATGCTGGGCTAGTTCGGGGTTAAAACCTCTCAAATCCTTGTACTCCCAAGCAAAAACATCACTAAATTTCTAACATAACAGAATAAAGGCTTGCTGTTCATCTTGACTACATACCTTTCCCAGCTTGAGAAGCTTGCCTTTGCATATTTCAATGGCTGCATAATGTTCCTCTTTAATTGTCAAACTGTATTTGTCTTTCCGTACTTGATCATCTAAGTTAAACACAGATTCCAATGCCACCAAACCTTTTGGTAGCTTGTTGGTCTTTAATTGCACAATCTGGTCCTCATATTGTTGCTTCCATTTTTGCTAATTTCCATATGTGAACTTAGCTTCAACAATCAGAAAATTCATGATTTGCTCATCGCTGTCAAAAACCTGCCAGCTCACATTATTGTCAGATACAAAAGGTCTGACCACTATTTTCACGTATTGACGTGCTTCTACCTTGTGGATCTCCTTGGGAATATCATACTGGGCTCCTATGGTAGCGAGCCTGTCAACATGCTTATTTTGATTTCAAAGAATCGCCATGATGTTAAAAGCATTAAAATCTTCCATTATATCCCATACACGATGCTTGCATTTCTTAAGCAAATAATTCTTAGTAGCATTTAAATTTCTAACCTGATTAACAATCAATTCTGAATCACCAAAACCTGCAAGCATTTAATACCTTGTTTATGGGCCCATTCGAGGCCATGCATCAATGCTTCGTACTTAGCTATATTATTTGAACAGCTGAAAGAAAATCTACAAGCTGAAAAATACTTATCTCATTCAGGTGATATCAACATAGCTCCACCCCCGGCACCAACATTGCTCCTCAAACCATTGAAATAAAGCTTCCAAAGCTCATTATCCTTTCTGCAGATGGTTCATCCTCTTGACAAAGATTAGGCATGTCACAATTAGACTCTCGAATCATATAGACTCCTAATCCTATCTCGTCTATGTTATGGAATGGATCAAGCTCGTTATCTTCGGTTGCCCATTCATCTAGACTGATATTGTATACCTGGGTGCTACAGTATGAGGTCATGGTTTTCTCCTCCATTGCAGAGGTGGAGTAGAGGTTAGCATTTATAGGATTTGGTGAGTATGGTTTGATATGGTCTTTGGCGAGAGGTTCAGACTTTATGGTCACTTTCGTACCATACCTTGTTCTAAAAAATAAATGAGACCAATCAGAAGACAAAAACTCACCCAACTTGGTTGTAAAATCCCTTGAGAGACAAATGGCAAAGTGCAGCGGTAAGTCTATGACATGAGTATCTTGATAAATAGCAAAACTTGGGGATGCAAGGTAAGGGCTAAATTTTTGATAATACCAGCAGTCTTAATAGCAGACCCATCTAATTGCACTACACCTTGATGAGGATTAGGCTCGTAAAAAAGACCTAACTTATTAGCTAAACTCTTAGGCATGATTGAACTATTGGCACCAGAATCAACCATATAGTTATGCACAATTTTGTCGCCAATGATTAGACTTAGGTAAAATGGAGGGGGCTTTATCTCTTTTTCTTTCAGCCCACTTTTATCCTCCAAGTCATTAGCCATCACAACTTTTCTTAACTTGTTGATTGACGTCAGAAATAGACAACTCAGCCAAAGCATTCTGCAGTAAACTTTTTTTCCCTAGAAGCTGTAACGCATCTAATATCGACATGTTGATATTGGTTTTCTTGAGATGCTCAATAATATTAAATGATGAAGAGTTTACCTTTTGCTGGTTTTTTATGACAACAGCTTCATTTTTCCTCTGCAAAGGCTGAGAATGCATTTTTAGTTGTTCCTTGCTAGGTATCTCTTGCTCTCTTTGCAAAATATGCATTTTAGGCTGTGTGGTAGTGTTAACCTCTGATAAAATAGGTTGTTGCTATGAACTTCCAACTTGCTGTCTTGGATCCATAGCTCACTTTTTAGATCTGGTATTAGCTGAAATAGGAGAATTTTGCAGACTTTGGCCATTCACACCACATAATTTGGAACTCTGCCAGTTCGGCAAGGCGACTTCCACATTATCTTGCTATTCTTGATTCTGATTTGCAACATTTTCTGAAACATAATAGCTATTTTGAACCATTAAAGCCTAATTTCTCATTCCATTGGCACACGTTGATTGGCTATGGGGCTGATTGCACAGATAACACCAATCACAATCCTGGGAAACGTTATTTTTTGGCACAAGTTCCTTTGACGAACTGGCTGCATTCGGATTGTATGGTTAGAATGGCCTAGGGTTAAAATTCCTTCTTTGGGCTTGATAATCATTTTGAAAAGTGGGCCTATTTTGCTGGTTTTGCTGATAAGGGGCTTGATAAGGCTTACTTTCTTGGTCAACGTGCTTTTTAATAGTCACGAGATCATTTTTGAAGCTCTTTAATATGCTTTTAAGCTCTTGCATCTCTGGATTTGTGGCTGGGGCAACAACTTCTTGGGTTGTATTATGATAACCTATTGTTGGAACAGGTGGGACAATAGCCAAAGGTGGTATAGCGGCAGGAGTAGGAGGTTGTATTTCTAGAAAAAAAGGCATATGAGGTCTAGGAGCTATGTCTCCAACTTGAATGAGGAAATTTTCAACGTTAATGGCTATATTATAAGCATTAGGAAGCGTTAGACCACCCATAGGCTGCGTCATAACAACAATCTTATTGCTCAAAGCTTTTAAATAAAATAGAAATGTATGTGCTAGTAAGGGTTTTACAGTCTCTGGAATCCTGTCCCAGGTTCTCTAGAATTGGTAGTTAAATTCGGCTAGGTGCTCGTGTGGTGCCCTCTGAATGGTGCTCAGCTATTCTAATAAAGACATGTTATCAAATTTATCAGCAAAATGTTGGTATAAGCCATTACCTAACACATCCCACATTGCGATTGAATTGGCTGTGGGACCTCTGAACCACTGCAACACTTTACCCTTAAGTGATGCGGCTAAAAGCATTAGCGCAACATTTTCCTACGTGATGTTGTGCACTGAGCATAACGTGGCCATGCCATGGATGTGCTTGACCAGTGTAGTGTAATCTTCCTTGGTGAAGTACGATAGACCTCTAAGGGTTGCTGTTGGAATATCATCATGCTGAAGTATATTTAATGGGGTACCGCCATTGAAGGCATGAACAAATGCTGCCTCGGTGCTTCCATTGGCGGTACTTGTGAAATCGAGACTGGAACTCCTAGTGATAACACCAAGAAATTGAAAATTGGCAGTGTTGATTTTGACCTCGTGGGTGCTTCAAAAAGCCTTCTTGCTGTCCTACCTCTTCTTTGTGATGGGGACAACTCTCGATACTTGAAGGGTGTAGAACTTGATCTTGTCTATATCTTTCTCATGTGCGGGTTGCACTAGCATGCAAAAATTAGAAATCAGAGCCACTAGGTATATTGAAATAGCCTCTAGAAGGTTGGAAAATCTACTGCATACACTAAAAAACAAACTGAAAAGATATTAAAATGGTCTAAAAGTAGCTTTCAGTGTCCCACCGGGCATGCCAAAAACTATTGTCAATAGATTTGCACCCTGCTAAAATGCAATATTTAGCAACCTACTGAAACATGGAAACCTTCTTTAGATGTGGGTGATCTGAACGAAGAAGGAATCTCCAAAGTGAGCTGGTTCTCTGAATGATGAATATTATTCTAATTATTTATGAGGAAAGGGATAAAAGATGTCTGAAAACTAAAACCTATGACTACTGATGTTTAACTTATTACTTCTGACAAAAATTAGATCTTGCCACTCACAACAATTCCTTTATTACAATAGTTCCTACAATCTCATTAGTGCATGATTTCATCAATAATTCATATGAAGATTCAAAGACATCGAATACATCATACAACCTAAAAACATGAAAACCTATGCATAAAAACTCATAAAAGTAGGACATTAAGGCTTCAAATCTAAAAATACAAAGCATCAAACTGCTATTACCAGTCTTGAGACAAGAAAATGGAAATAACTCTAGTGTATTACTAAAACTAAAAGAGTGTCAATATGCAAAAACTGAGTACAAATCATTCACAAGCTCAAAAATGCATAAGAGCAGGAACTAAAATTTGAACTAAGCAGGAGAGCCAAAAAACAAAGTCTATCAAAGACATAACCCTCAAGAAACCCTAATCTGAGCTCAAAAAAAAGCTCAAGGAAAAAGGCTTCAAATTGCCTCAAAAACTACATAAAAGCAGAAAAAAAACATATTGCTTTTATGATGAACTTGTCAAGCCTCTAAAAATAGGCTGAATCTACTTTAAAAGCCTAAAAAACACCTTATCTCTCCAAGATAAGTCTCAAATCCAACCAAGAGAAGAAGTCAATAAAAAGCTGCTAAAAATAACAAGAAATCATAAAACAATTTATAAAAGATTGCTTTACGATTCTGCTTTACAGGATCGCAAATTTGCATAATTTGTCTATTTTTTGCAACTAAAGATTAAAAATCTTTTGCAAAAAAGAAATTCTTCTTATCTCTCCATTACAATATTTAATTTTGTCAAAAAATCATAAAAACATTACACATCATCATCTTCTCATCAATCTTCAATTGATTTCTCTAAACTCAATTAAAAAATAAGGAAACCTAAATGGATAATTGATTTCCTATGAGAAAATAAACCCTAAGTGATAAAAATAATCAATCCTAGATCATAAAGCATTCCCTATGCACCCTTATTATTTTCAGTTCTGTCTCAAAGCAAAAATACAAGGCACAAATCCTCACATTTCACTAAGGCAAAGGACAAGTCCTAAAGACTTTAATATATCGATCTAGTATAAGAATTTCGGCCCCACATATATCAAACTTTAGGTTTTGATAAATGATATTGCAAAGGTTGTAAGTCTTGGCCTCCATTCGAAGTTCTCCACGTGCTTCGACCGAAGACTCTAGATGATGATAAGGTGTGAATTAGGGTTCGAACAAAACAAGGTCAAACCCTAATAATGATTCATTTCACACTCATCACTTTGAGGAAAATGAACTCTGTCTGGAAAGAAATCACCACCATGATGGACCTTGAATCTGAGCTTGTGTGCCATTGGAAATCATCATTACTCCTTCAAAAAGTTGAACTCTTCAGTGGGTAAGATTGTTTTTATATTATTGAAGTTCTTTCACTTATTCTTGAAATCATAAGGATCTTAAGGTCGCAGCCTGTTCATGCACTTCCCTGATTTGCTTCACATTCCCGTGCTTTGATTTGCTTTGGCCGACATGAGCTCAAACTTCGGTTGAAAGCTCTATGAGAGAGAATGCGGGCTATTACTTTTGCCTTTGCCCACAGGGTAAGCTATTCACTCATAGCTTCTATGGCTTCACATTTTTGTTCTCTATGCCTTGAGGCCGTGGCTACCACCAATTCTAATACCTTTGTTTTGCACTTTCTGTGTTCACATTTACCATTATTGTGCTCTATTTCCACTATAAGAGCTCGGCTGGTATTTTGAGAGTTGGAACTCTTGGCCTATGGACACTCTATGAAGTTCTTGGCTGTGGCTAGAGTGTTCTCCCACATATATGGACTGGCAAATTTCTTTGTCTTAAGCACGTATCTCCTGTTTACTCTTCAGAACTTAAGGAATCCCTCTTTTATTTTATGAATTTTTTTGCCATGTTCAGGCCGCACTGGATGTATATTATAGAAGGCATTAAAAGAAGTTTTGGGCTCGACCCAAAACAAGAAATTCTCCCTCTCTGTATTTAAAAACATATCTACATATGGGTAGAAGGAAAAATGTATTTTCTTCACTTTGAAGCTCTTCCCACCATAGGAAATTCACATTTTTCAAGTCTTTTCTATTTTAAATAAATCCCCATATGGGTTATCACTACACTGTATTCTCTTGTATTTAAAATGTAAACCCCGAAACTGGGTACTCGGGATTCAACTGCATATTCGTTTTGCATTGTTCTATTCATATGGGTTCAACCCAAATGACCTATGATCTATTTTCAGACTTCTGAAACAAAAGAACGACATGGGTATTTGTATATCTTGAAGAAAATGCATCTCTTTTGATTTTTGTGGCAGAGCTCGACCACCAGTTCTTTGCATTTATCCTTGTCGTCTAATTAACAAACCCTGACATGGGTATCATTGGAAATGTAAAATTTCATGGTTTTATGTATTCTGAACCTTGACCCAAGAATAAAATTCCACCAGTACCTATTAATTCACACAAATGTACTTAGCTAGGTTGATAGAAAAAAATGTTTTGTTGTTGAGATAATAATACCCACATGAATGATTGGAAATGGTGAAAAAGTCTATATTTTTGCTATATTTAGTTCATGGCTCGACCCATTGCAAGTGATGTCTTACTTTGATATTTTGTTTTTGAAAGAAGACTCAAATGATGATCTAGAAACACATCTGTTATCTTTAACATTCTCATGCAACTTAGCTCAACCACCATGGTCTCTTTTGCACTTTCAGTTGCAAAAACCCATACTTGGCATTTGTTATTAAAATTGATTTTGACCTCTCTTCAATTTCTGCATTTTCAATTAATCATGTAAAACTAGGCTTCTAAAGCATTTGACTTTCTTACTTTCAACATGATTCTGTGTTTGTTTCTTCATGGAAAAAATGAACCACAGACTTATAAAATTTTGGAAATGTAACCCTTATTTGAACTACAGCCATATGAGTTCATGCTGTTTCCTTTTCCAGACATAATTTACTTACTTATTCCATGCATAATCTACCCATTCTGAAAATAACCCTTATGTGTTTAAATTCTTGTCAAAACTGTGTACACACCACTGTTCCTTTGGGTTCCTTAACTCTAACACACAACAACCTTTGCCTTTTTCTCTTGAACTTCATAGAGATTTTAGATTGAAACATGGCAACACTTATGAACTACCTCTACTCATCAGTTCCTATGCATGACTAACACATCAGAGCACCTCCTGGAAATAAACTATTATCATTTCTTTGTCATTCTAGGACAAACATCTCTCACCTTGTAATTCTTAAAGTTGTATTTACTTATCGGTCAACTGGAACTGGTTATTCATTTGTCACTTAAATGCACTGTTAGTCTTTTGTAATCTTGAGCTTTAAATAACACATATCACAAACTATGTCGCAAAGTTTGATACAAATGTACTCAGCTGAATCAATTGAGTGAACTAAATTCACTGTTCACTTGTAGCCTTCAGAAAAATTAACCTGATCGTTATGAATGCAGAGGTGGTTCAGTAGCTCGATAGATAACTCTGTTTACTCTTTCAGTTTTATTTCATTTCCTTTGATGAACATGATGATGTAATCTTTAAATCAACCCATTTAGTGAATGGGGTAGCATGCCAAGCTCTACCCTTGTGGGAGCTCATTTTTCTCCAGATGCTTGGTCTTCAAATAATGATCAACTTCATGATTTTACCTATACTTGCACAAGGAAACAAACAATGTTAGCATAAAAATAGAATATGATGATCATGATATTGTTACTTCTCCTTCAACTCACTTCCTCTGCACTTGATTGATTGTCTCAATGCATACTTAATAGTAGGCTATACTATTGTGGGTGCCTCCTATAGGTTACTTCATAATCAGAGCCACTGACACCCCTCTTTTCTCTTACAGGTAGACAAAATGCGAGAAGACAAAGGTGCACCATTCATCATCAACCATCCGCAAAAACAGGCAATGATGATTATGTTGCTTTCTTATGTGATTTCTTTTTCGCATCTTCAATGGTATAGTGTGCTATTAGTGATACATTGCGACAGTCACATCCACGACTTTTGTGGATATTTGATTTCATCTTTTATGATTTTCATTTGAAAAGAAAATGCATTTAAATTCAAATGTTGTAACATCATTTTGATTCTTTAAATCAAATGAAGCCTTGTAAAATATGAGTCTTTTCATGAAAAAAATGAAAACATTTAAAATGCTATTTTTCTCATTTGCTCAATTATGTATCTCTTTTAATTCTGGAATATTTGAATAGCATTCTGAAAACTCTATTTATTCTTTAAAATGCATAACTATCACTCAATGAAAAATGATAAAATATGCAAATAACGCTTAAACTCAGACTACAATTTCACCTCATGATATAATAACATTTAGCTAGCTCCACCAATCGAGCTATGGAAAAAAATTGGTAACAAGAACTCTACACCAGAATTCCAAAATTTTGAAAGCGTGAAGAGAATTTGGTGGTGAAACCCTAATCCATTAGGTACTTCTGTTATATTGAGAAATTTGAGTTTAATTTGGTGTGCAGTTGAAGAACTTATTTTCAAGACATGTGTATGGAAGGTAAAATGGAACAAATCAAAGAAATGATAAAACTAGATGAGTATAGCATTGAGAAGATTAGAGTTGAAAGAAACATGTTGTCGCATGATGAATTGAAATGGTTGAAAGAAGAAAAACACAAAATATTGAATATTTGGAGTGAATTTCCCTATTTCACAAACACAAAAATTGTTGAGTTTATTTTGGACAAATTGAATTATAATATTCTAACTCTGGATAAACCCTATCATATCTCAAAAGAAGTGATTGGAGCTGTAACTTAGTTATGCAAGGTTGGGAATGTGCCAAGGAAGAATTTTTTAGAAATGCATGCCTCAATCAATACAGGTTGAAACCTCTTTAGGAGCCAAGTCGGTGTGACAGCTCTCATGTTTGGCCGACAAGCAGTTTGTATCATCATGTTTTGAACAGGTTGCTATGACCTAGCTTTTTTCTTGCCGAGCACTTATTCTTTGGAGCTTGCACTGTGACATAGTGTATTTGCTATGACCTCTTATCGTGTGGAGTTCTTTGGCTGACAGGCCATTCAATCATAAATCAGGGAGACTTATGAGGACCACAGGCTTTGGGATAACCTATGTCTATTTGGTGAGAAGTCTTAGTGAACAGTGAAGGTCATGCCAACAGGGACACATCCAAATGTTCATTGGAGTAACTCAAAGCAATCGGGGAAAGGTCTTGGTGAGAGTGTTAAGTCTTGCCAACCGTTCAGTGTTCGGTGTAACACAAAGGATCTCAGAGAGAGGTCTTAGCAATTGGAGAATGTCTTGCCGATAGGGGTCCTGGGGAGATGTCTCAAGGAACGTTGAAGTTTTCGTTGACAGAAACACATTTGAAGTCTTCGGAGGAGCTCTTAGTGAATGGTGGTCTCGATGTAACCTTGAGATCTCAGAGAAAAGTTTCAGTGAAGGGCGTGTGTCTTGGCGACTGCTGATGGCTTCAGGGTGACAATAGAGATCTCGGAGAAACCTCTCAATGAAGTTGTTGAGTCTTGCCAACTTCTACTTGGTGCTCGGTATGTCTGGGGGTTTCAGAGTAACTTGATGAATTGCTATATGGTCTCAACAAAAGACGTTTGTCTAGCTGATAAGAACACTAGTATCGGTATAACATATGGAACTTGGTATGATGTCCTGGTGAGAGCGATACTCTTGCTGAAAGGAAAATTGAAGCTGATACATGTAAGTTTGGTGAAACATCTTGGTGATTATGACAGCTCTTGGTGATATCGAAATGGAGTCTATGTGGCATTGGCGAGAAATTGTTAGTGTCTCACCGAGATGCCAACACAGTGTGATTTCTCTTGAAGCCATTTGACTGTTTGAGACTTTCTAATGTGGCATCTTGTGGATGAATAGGAGGAGCCGAATGTGAATAGTTAGCAGTTGGTTCATTGTGACGGTTCTATGAAGAAGCTCGACAGTCAGGGAACACCATGGATATAGTTTGTAGTTGTAGACACTTGATGGTTCAATGGTTGGTTGGTTGATTCGATAGATTGTTGTATGATCAGTAAATGATTTCTATTATGTAAAGACTATAATTTAAAGGTTCCTGTGCAAGATTGTTCATGGTGAATGCTGCTATAAACAAACACCAGAAAGATAACTCTATCATTTGTATGTAATCTCCATTACTGTAATACAAAGTGATTTCTCTTGGTGTGGTGGGTTTTTCTCCTGTAAGGGTTTTCCCACGTATATCTGGTGTTCATGTGTGATTTCCAAGTACTCTATTTCTGTTATCTGTTTCATAGTGCATCTTAATTGGACTATAAGTGTAAATTTTAAAGTGTATCTGCATTCTTCCCTGAGGTATTGAATTTAGGAGAATTGTTTTTCGCATCTAATTTTTCTTACAGAAATCAATTCAAAATAAAGACGTCAAAACCCTAACTGGAGTAATTGGAGATCAAAGGGTATTGATAATATCCACAATTAAAGATTCGGTGACAAGGTACATTGTGCATGGAATATCCTACAAATTCTTTTTTAGAAACATAGAAGGTGCAACTTCGGAAGGTGTTGTTTACATTTCTCACAACATGATAATGGAAGATCAAGATTTTTATCTTTGTGGATTGTTAAAAGATCAACTGATGGAGAACGTGTAATTGACAAAGAAGACAAACTACCCTTTCAGTTTGCAAGAAAATTTACATATACTCTAACAATTTGGGAAACTATGATCAAGTATATGAAAATTTCTTTAAGGGTTTGCTAAGGAAGTTTGAGTCAATTGGTATTCCCATTCCAATAAGGGTACTTGAAGTTGGTTCCTCCTCCGGTGAGATGGAAAGAAAGAAGAAAAGAGAAAAATAGATTGCTGTCTGTACTCCACCAACATGCAAGACTCTAAGAATTGAAGGGAAAGGAAAAGAACAAGTGATTGTGGACATACTAGATGATGAATCTGATAAGGAAACTGAGGACACCCAAGGAAATGAACTGGAAACAACTAAACCAGAACAAGAAAAAATAGTGATAGAAGGAAGTGAAGGATAAGGTAATTTAACCAAAGAAGAACTATTGCAGTTTATTCATGAGGAAGATGGAATGCAAAAAATTGTGAATGTGCTCATCTTGTGGAAAACCATATCAAATTAGAGATTTTGCAGAACAAGTTGCAAGAAGAGATGATTGAATGTATCAAGGAAATCATGGACTCTGAGTCTCAGAACAAGGAAGAAGAAGTCATCTTGCACCTGAAGAAGCAATACAAATTGTCACTTACCAAACTAAAAAGGCACATGAATTAATTAAGGAAATGCATAAGCACAACAAACAACATCTATAACTATTGTCTTCGATGGCCTCATGCAATCAACAAGTACAAAGAAAACCTGAAACAAATTGAAATAAAGCTGAACAATATTGGAAATTTTTTTAACATGTCTCAGGATCATGGTGGTTCAATCAAGAAAAGGATTTAGGAATTGCAAAAAGAGCATACAAATGTTCAAAACACTAGGAACAAAATTGTTGAAACCTTTTGGAAAGTGAAGGACATAATAGAATGTAGGCTGGAACAATTGATTGAGATACTAAGGAAAGGAGAAGTATTAGAAGAAGCCTTCACCATTACGGGATCCCTCATCAAGATTATCAACTAGAAATCCAAAAACAACAGCATGATCATAATCATTGGGATTACAGTAGAAGCATGGAAGAAGTTTCTTTCGGAGATGAAATAAAAGTACAAAATAATCTTCAAATAGCGGTTGTATTTCTTCAAAATTTTGAATCAATTTTTGAATAAGTTTTTTATTACACTTCATAATGGGAGGAAGAAAATATTTTGTTATATTTTTGTCATTGACGTCAAAGGGGGGAGAGAGAGCAGTGAAAAATTCCTTATCAAACTTAAGGGGAGTTTTGTTGAGTTTTGTTAGCTATGGCGTTTTGAAGTTTTAACGATTCCGACACTAATTTTTAACTAAGTGTTGCCATCAATTCCAAAGGGGGAGATTGTTGGAATATGGCGTATGGTGTTGTCATTGATGGAAACCTAAGTAATTGATTCGGTCCGCACTACAATATCTAACCATACCGAAAGACAGAGTAAAGAACAGGGTATCCGATTAGAGTTGAAACTGTCAGTCTATTTGCATTTACCAGTTTATCAATTTTGGTTGTGGATCTTAGGGAAGGTGTTTGGGTATATGAAATGTATTATTCTTGAGTTTTGTGCTGTCACATCAATTAGTGTACGAGTTAGGAGATCCGGTCATTCAATTTTCTGTTCATCAATATATGAAGGTCGACTAAGTGAATGTGCGGTGTTGCAGATGTTTAAGGCGAAATTATTTGGAGTATTTTTGTATTGAAGATTTTGTTTTGGGTCCTCACTATGCTATGGCCGAATTTGGTGGATGCACATTAAATGTTTTCATGATTTGAGCTGAAAGTTGGTAAATATTTCTTATTTTATTGAAGTCAACATATAGCGATTGAATCCTTGGTGGCAGATATATATAAGAGATCGGTTAATTCATTTTGAAATGTGTGTGAGTGTTCGATATGTGTTGATGTGTGTGAGAATATCAAAAGAGTAGTTGAGTGATTTTTACTTGTGTAGAAGAGGATTTTGTGAAGTGAATTAAGGTAGAGTAGAGCGAAGTGCATAATTAGACAAAAGGTCCAGAATCTAATTTATGAGCCTAACCAAAACTATAATTAGGCATTTGTAGATGCTATTTACTCAATTCAACCTTTTGATGTAATCCAAATCTTTTGTAAGGTGGTGAGCCTTCATAATTTTGAGAAGTGAGCTCTAGGAAGTGTGCCTGAATGCAAGTGCATTACCATTTTGTAAAACACTTATATTTGAGTACTCAAATTATGGATTGACCTCCACAGTGGTTTTTCCCCTAACAGGGTTTCCATGTAAAAATCCTTGTGTTATGGTATTGTGGCTTATTGTTTCATGTTCATGCATCTTTATTTTGATTGAATGTTATGTACACTTATGAGATCAGTTTAATAAAGTCAAAAATTGCACAACACTGATTCACCCCCCTCTTAGTGTTGCTTGAGTCCAACAAAACCCTCTACCCTCTACCCTATACATTAAATCCTCAACCCTCAATTCTCAACCCTCAACCCCTAATCCCTCACCCCTCAACCCTTAATCCCTCACCCTCAACCATTAAACACTAAACCTTGAACTCTTATACCGTCTACCCTTTAAATTGGACCCTCAACCTAATCCTTCAACCATATACCCTCAAACCTATACCCTAAACCCTCTACCCTCAACCCTCAACCCTTTAACCCTAAACCCTTAAAACTTCTATCGTATACCCTCAACCCAATATCCTCTACCCTCAAACCTAATCCTTCAACCCTTAATCCTAAACCCTCAACCCTTAAACCCTTAAACACTCAACCCTAAACCCTAAACCCTAAGCCCTAAACCCTTAAACGCTAAACCCTTAAACCATCTACCCTCTACCCTCAACCCAATACCCTCTACCCTCTACCCTCAACCCTAATACCTCAACCCTTAAACCATTAAACCCACTTAGTTAACTCTCTACCCTAATTCCTAAACCCTCTCGACCCTTAATCCCTCAACCCTTAACCCTCAACCCTCAACCCTTAAACCCTAATCCCTCAACCCCTATACCCTCTAAACTATACATTGGAGCCTCAACCCTAATCCCCCAACTCTATACCCTCAATCCTCTAACCTCAAACTTAAACCCAAAACCCTTAAACCCTCTACTCTCAACCCTTAAACCCTTAAACCCACTTAGTAAACTCTCTACCCTAATCCCTCAACCCTCTTGACCCTTAATCCCTCAACCCTCAACCCTCAACCCTCAACCCTCAACCCTTAAACCCTAATCCCTCAAACCTTATACCATATACCCTATACATTGGACCCTCAATACTAATCCCCCAACCCTATACCCTCAACCTTAAAACCTCAACCCTCAACCCTTAAAGCCTAATCCCTCAACCCCTATACCCTCTAAACTATACATTGGACCCTCAACCCTAATCCCCCAACTCTATACCCTCAATCCTCTAACCTCAAACTTAAACCCTAAACCCTTAAACCCTCTACTCTCAACCCTTAAACCCTTAAACCCTTAAACCCACTTAGTAAACTCTCTACCCTAATCCCTCAACCCTCTTGACCCTTAATCCCTCAACCCTCAACCCTCAACCCTCAACCCTTAAAATCTAATCCCTCAAACCTTATACCCTATACCCTATACATTGGACCCTCAATACTAATCACCCAACCCTATACCCTCAACCTTAAACCCTCAACCCTCAACCCTTAAACCCTAAACCATTAAACTATCTACCCTCTACCCTCAATCCTCTACCCTCTAACCTTAAGCCTAATCCCTCAACCCTTAAATCCTTAAACCCACTTAGTAAACTCTCTACCCTAATACCTCAACCCTCTTGACCCTTAATTCCTCAACCCTCAACCTTTAAACCCTAATCCCTCAACCCCTATACCCTCTACCCTATACATTGGACCCTCAACCCTAATCTGCCAACCCTATACCCTCTCAATCCTTTACTCCTCAACCTTAAACTCCTCAACCCTAAACCCTAAACCCTTAAACCCTCTACCATCTACCCTATACCCTCAACCCTTAAAACTCTTTAAACCCACTTAGTAAACTCTCTAATTTAACTCTCAACCCTCTTGACTTAATCCATCAACCCTCAACCTCAACCCTCAACCCTTAAACCCTAATCCCCAACCCCTATAAATTTCTACCTATACATTTGACTTTCAACCTAATCCCCAACCCTATACCTCAACTTTCATCCTCAACCTTAAACCCCAACCCTCAACCCTTAAACTTCTACCCTATAAACCCTTAAACATTCAACCCTAAACCCTAAACCCTAAGACTCACAACCCTTAAACCCTAACCCTTGAACCTCTACCCTCAACCCAATACTCCTCTACCCTAAACCCTAATCCCCTCAACCCTTAAACCCTTAAATCCAAGAAACTCTCTACCCTAAATCCCTAAACCCTCAAACCTTAAACCCTAATCCCTCAACCCCTATACCATCTACCCTATACATTGGACCCTCAACCCTAATCCCTCAACCCTATACCCTCAATCCTATACCCTCAACCCTCAATCCTCAAACCTCAACCCTGAACCCTGAACCCTGAACCCTGAACCCTGAACCCTGAACCCTGAACCCTAAACCCTGAATTAGCAACCCTTAACCCTTAATCCCTCAACCCTCAATCCTTAAACCCTAAACCCTCAACCCCTATACCCTCTACCCTTTACATTGGACCCTCAACCTAATATTTCAACCATATATCCTCAGACCTATACCCTAAACCCTCTACCCTCAACCCTTAACCTTGAAACCTAAACCATTTAACCCTAAACCCTTAAACCTTCTACCCTATATCCTCAAACCAATACCCTCTACCCTCAGCCCTAATCCCTCAACCCTCAACCCTTAAACCCTAATACCCTAAACCATCAACCCTATAGGTCATCCACCCTAATCCCTCAACCCTATACCCTCAACCCTATCCCTTTCTCTCTATCTATACATCTCACCTATCTCTCCCTCCCTCACTCCTACCCTCTATAGGGCCTAAACCCTATACGCTCAATTATCAACCCTCTACCCTATACATTGGATCCTCAACCCTCATTTATCTCTATCCCTCCCTCCTCTTCTCTCCTCTCTATCTTAGTTCTCCCTCCATCCCTCTATCCATCCATCCCTCCCTCTCTAACCTAATCCCTCAACCCTCAAATCTCAACTCTTAAACCCTTAAACACTCAAACCTAAACCCTAAACCCTTAAACCCTAAAATCTTAAACCATCTATGCTATACCCTCAACCTAATACCCTACTCTCAACCCTAATCCCTCAACCCTTAAACCCTTAAACCACTTAGTAAACTCTATCCTAATCCCTCAACCCTCTGACCCTTAATTCCTCAACCCTCAACCCTTAAACCCTAATCCCCTCAACCCCTATACCCTCTACCCTATACATTGGACCCTGTATCCTAATCCCCAACCCTATACCCTCAATCCTCTACCCTCAACCTTTAAACCTCAACCTTTAAACCCTCTACCCTCTACCCTCTACCCTCTAAACCCTTAAACACTCAACTCCAAACCCTAAACCCTAAACCATAAACCTTAAACCCTCTACCCTCTACCCTCAATCCTCTACCATCTACCCTCAACCCTCTTGACCCTTAATCCCTTAACCCTCAACCCTTAAACCCTAATTCCTCAACCACTATACCCTATACCCTATACATTGGACCCTAAAACCTAATCCCCCAATGCTATATCATCAATACTCTACCCTCAACCTTAAACCCTCAACCCTCAACCCTTAAACCCTCTACCCTATACATTAAACCCTCAACCCTCAATTCTCAACCCTCAACCATTAATCCCTCAATCCTCAACCCTCAAACCCTAAACCCTCAACCTCGATACCCTCTACCCTATACATTGGACTCTCAACCCCAATCCTTAAACCAAATGTACCCTCAACCCTAATCCCTCAACCCTATATCCTCAACCCAATACCCTAATCCCTCGACCCTACAAGTCGTCAACCCTATACCCTCTATTCTCAACCCTCTACCATATATATTGGATCCTCAACCATCATATATCTATGTTCCTCCCTCCTCTCCTCTCCTCTCCATCTCACTTATCCCTCCATCTCTCTATCCATCTATCCATCCATCCATCCCTCTCTACCCTAATCCCTCAACCCTAAACCCTAAACCCTTAAACCCTTAAACACTCAACCCTAAACCCTAAACCCTTAACCCTTAAACCATCTGCCCTCTACCCTCAACCTAATGCCCTCTACCCTAATCCCTCAACCCTTAAACCCTTAAATCCAAGAAAAATATCTACCCTAATCCATAAACCCTCAACCCTTAATACCTCAACCCTTAAACCCTCAACCCTGAACCCTCAAACCCTAATCCATCAACCCCTATACCCTATACATTGGATCCTCAACCCTAATCCCTCAACCCTATACCCTCAATCCTCTACCCTCAACCTTAAACCATCAACTATCAACAATCAACCCTCAACCTTAAACCCTAAACCCTTAAACCCTCTACCCTCTACCCTATACATTAAACCCTCAACCCTCAACCCTTAATCCCTCAACCCTCAATCTTTAAACCCTAAACCCTCAACCTCTATACACTCTACCCTTTAAATTGGACCCTCAATCTAATCCTTAAACCATATATTCTCAAACCTATACCCTAAACCCCTACCCTCAAACCTAAACCCTTTAAACCTAAACCCTTAACCTTCTACCCCATACCCTCAACCCAATACCCTCTACCCTCAACCCTAATCCCTCAACCCTCAACCCTTAAAACCCTTAAAACCATGAACCCTATTGGTCCTCCACCCTAATCCCTAAACCATATACCCTCAACCCTTATCGCTTTCTCTCTATCTATACATCTCACCTCTCCCTCCGTCTGTCTCTCCTACCCTCTAATTGTCTCTATCTACCCTCTCCATCTTTCTATGTACCTCTCACTCAATCAATCTCTACCACCCTCTCTCACTCCCTCTATATGTCTCTCTCTATATCCCTCCCACTCCCTCCCACTCCCTCTCTCTCCCTCTCTCTTAGGTCTCTCCCTCCCACCCCCCTCTCTCTCAAGTCTCTCTGGAAACCTACCTAGGTAACTCTCTCTCTCTCTCCCCTCTCTATATATCCCTCCCACCCTACTTAGATAAGTCACTCTCACTCTACCCCCTCTATCTCTCCCTCTCTCAAGTCACTCCCTCCCACACCCTCTCCTTCTCTTAGGTCTCTCACTCACACTCCCTCTCTTTCCCATTCCCTCTCTCTCACACTCCCTCTCACTACCTATCTCTCAAGTCTCTCCCTCTCACCCCCCTCACACTCTCAAGTCTCTCCCTTTGGAACCTTAGCTACCTACATAACTCTCTCTTTCTCTCTATCTCTCTCTTCCCCCTCTCTTCCCCCTCTCTCTCTCCCTCCCACCCAACCTAGCTAAGTCCCTCTCACTCCAACCCTTTCTCTCCCACTCTCTCTTAAAATTTCACTTCCACCCCCTCTCCCTCTCTCCAGAATCTCTCTCTCTCTCTCTCTCTCTCTCTCCCTCCCACCCTACCTAGAAAAATATCTCTCTTAAAATTATCCCTCCCTCTAAAGACATACATAAATACATATATACTTACATACATACAAGCATAATACATATGTACATACAATCCTACATACATACAAGCATACATGTACATGTGTAGATACAATCTTACATGCATATAGGCATACATACAATATACATGCATTGATACATACTATGATATAAGAGGGATTCACTACATACGGGTCTCTCCTTTCTTGAGAGATCACCAGGGAACAAACTACCCTTATAGACCTCAAAATAATAGATTAGTAGAACAATAAAGAACTAAGATTCAATTATGCTTTAGGAAAAACTACTAGAGATCCCAAGAGAGCAAAACTAGGAGATTTCTATCTCAAAAGAGGGATCCCATGACCAAAAGACATCAGTGCAGTTCTAGGATGTGAGCACGGTGCACTGTCGTCTAAAGGACGTGCTGGCATCCTAAGCAACAAAGAACTCAAGAACTTAAACGAACAAAAATAATCTCTACTTCTAAGTCTAGGGGCGAGCTGTACTGGACTATATAACTAATATAAAAACCATAAACTAAAATGAACACAAGGATGCTTAGAGAAATCTTACCTTTCTCTAGACATCCGAATCTTCACTCCAAGCTCCTTTTTGTGACCTACACACAAAAGAATGAGAGAAAAGTTGTTGGGTGGCTATATAGGGGCCTGCCTCAGTCAAACCCTGCTTTGGTGTTCCCACCTCCATGAAAGGCCAAGTTGGAAAGGAGTGCTAAAGAAGTAAACAAAGCATGTGGTGAAAGAAAAACCCGCTCAGGAGTAGAACCCACACCACAAGAAGAGTGTGGTGAAAGAAAAACCCACTCAGGAGTAGAACCCACACCACAAGATTATAGGATAAGTATGAAAGGACAGTGAAAGAGAGAGAGCATTACCCACGGGCCTAAAACCTCTCTAGAGCACACAAATGTAGTGTTGAGTGCTTGTTTGAGAGCCACTGCTAGTGCTGGGAGGACCTCAGTCTGACATGGCTTCACTTGTGAGAGAACTGCTATCAAAGATGAGATCTCAAAGTTGGAGCAAAGTAACAAGAGAGCTTGAGTGATGTCTTCCAACCCCCAAATGAGAGTCAAAAAGGAGTTTTAATGCTTGAAAGGGTGACAAAGCACTATTAGTTTCAAAATGTAATTGCTACACCACATGTCTCCAGAGTTAGCATTCCAAATTCCATGTTTCAAACTCAAGAATCTTCTAGGATGCTAGTGTGTCACGTAGATATTTGCATGCTACGCATGTGTCTAGAGTCTAGATTCTCAGGAAACATGTCGCCAGGCTTCTGTCACTCAGCCACAAGTCCGCATGAAGTTAGAATTGTGAAATTATGACCCATGGGATTTTTTCACTAATGTTTCAAGGCATCATAAATGCTAGGAAAAAATGCCAAAATGTGGAATTGCCCCTATTTGCAATTTTGCGACATTACATTTTTCCCCCACTTTAGTGGGCTCGATTTTGAAAGAATCAACCTCACTAAAGTAGAAAAGAAAAATTTCATCCAAATTTTTGAATTTTACAAATTTGTGTGCCATAAGAAAGAGATCATAGTGGCCACTGAAGTTGAGCTAGCCAGTATTGAGGGTGCCCCCAACATTCAAACTCAACAAACAACATCAAAACAATTGTGAAAAACTGTTCAAGGCTGTAACCTACAAAACTCAAATTTTAGGTCAACTTCGAAAAATCAAAAGAAAGCTACTATGGAGAGAGGAATGATCAAGAAAAAGTTGTCGATTCAGAAGAAACATGTGATCAAGAGATGACCTTATGCCCCCTCCTATGTTTTCCCCCAACCTGGTGGGGAAAATTTAGGAGAAACCGGGAAGCCATAAGCTCTAGGAAAAATGGGCCCCGAGGGGCCTATGTATACCTAGGTGGGCCCCTTAGAAGGGTCATTTTCACTAAATTGTTGACTTTTTTGAGAGAAAAGTTAGAAAAATGCTGAGTAGGAGAGAGAATGAGGTGTCGAGGTTGGACTAACTACATTAGGACATCGCTGAAGGTCACGAGGTGGACCAGGTAGGCTTCAAACCCTCATTTTTTATGATTTTTAGCTCACTTTTAGGAAATTTTCCGTTGTCGAGGTGCACAGGCATCTTATTTCTATGCCTTTGTTTGACATCTGCATTGTCATCTATTATGAGCACTGGGGTCCCGTCTCCATCCTATCATCTCAAAGATGCTCTGTCATCTTTGAGGCGACCATGGTTGTTAGGGACGCCTACGTGACATGCATAGGTCCTAATTAATTTTTTGTTTTCAATTTTTGACTCATATTTTTTACTAGTTTTTATAGGAGTGCCCAGAGATTTGAGAGAATCCAAGAGGGTGAGCATTTCAACTCATTCATGAGTAGAGGGATCGTCTATCAGAGGACGAGGCCACACTTCTAGAGTGGGTCAATATTTGGCATGTATTTACCATGCTAGAGATGAGGACCACAAGAGGATTCTGATAGCCCTTATGGAGCAGTGGGATGCCACCACGTCATCTTTATAGCTACCTTGTGGAGAGATGACCGTCACACTTGAGGATGTCTATCGGATCCTCGGGCTACCCATTCGTAGATGGCGGGTGGCTCTTGATGATACATGATCAACATGGAAGTGGATGGAGGGGGTCCTCTACTACACTGGGAGGACCAATGACAACAATAACATAGGTCATATTTATACGCATTGGTATGACCACGCGAGGACCATTGCACCATTGCTTTGCCGAGTCATGGTCATGACTATTTCCTTTCAGATCGTGATTGATGGGCGAGGCTCGCACCTACAGGGGGGCCTTGTCCACACTATCATAGAGATGGTAGAGTATAGGACCATTTTTTCTTGGGGGTGCAACATGTTAGTGCACCTCTACTAGGAGCTAGGCCGATATGTGCATTATGAGTACTGTAGCATTACATCATGCACACTTTTGTAGGTGTGGGCCTTTGCCCACATCATGTGCACTCGACTGGTTGATTTTCCCTAATGACGGCCATATCGAATTCCCATGGCCCACTAGTATGACATGATGGGCCAGTGGAGATTAAAGGACTTATAGTTTTGGCACTTATAATTTGACACTCTCATTGTGGGTGGGGTTTGATGGAGACCCTACCAATTTTTCATATGGGTGGATGACAATAGGTACTTGAGGAACCTGCAATGGGACTATTTTTGATCAACCGAAGATATTATATCATAGTACCCTACTACTAGAGTCGGGTCATGCGACAACATGGTCAACCTCAGACTATTTCAGCAGACATGCCCACCTATATTAGGGCCCATAGGAGTACAGCGAGGGTTGGGGACCGCCCTCACCCCACTATTACTAATATTTTCCCCTTAGATGATGATGAGCCCGATCATGATTAGTTCCCCATAGCGGTGATGGATAATGTTAGGGTAGCGACTAATTTTGCAAGGTGGTGGGAGAGGCATTGTCCTACTCCTGTGTTCGGTGAGAATGCCCTGAGAGATCTTCTTCCACAGGAGGAATTACCACCCTAGCTACTGTAGGACATGAGGAGAGGTCGATAGTAAATTGAGGAGGAGGCATCACAGGAGGAGGGGTTGGCACTACCAAGACCGAGGCAACAGAGGAGGTCAGACCCCCCACCAGCTACCCCTATCTCTTTGGCACCACCAAGTTCTACTATAGTTGCAATAATGCTAGCATCACTGGGAATGACAATCGATGTTGGAAGTGTAGGTCCCACCACTGACCCTCATCCTGACCCAACATGGCAGCCAGGGGGCCCAGGTATACGTGATATGTTGTTTATTTTTCCATACTTTCAGTTTTTTTCTTTACAACATATGTATATACATGTCATTTGATACTGCTACCTCTTTCTTTCTCTATGGTTGTAGAGGATGCACAGGGATGGATTGGGCTTATAGCTCAGTGTATTTCATAGGTTGCCCCTATTGTGCTGATTTAGGGATCGGTCCTCGAGGCTTATCGAATAGCATTTACAGGACAACATGCCCCTAGCTTTGAGCCAGTTGTGTGCCTGAGGACTGCTTACGAGGAGTAGGGCGTGGAGATTGTCTAGCTTATTATGGAGCTGATGACTATTCAAGGAAAACGAGACCAACTATTGGGGGAATTGCAGATGACACTCACTAAGCAAGACATGACAATGAGGAGGGCTAATTCCGACAAGAGGTGTGTGATGTCCTCTAGAGCCATCTTGATGACCTTGACGGGTAGCTGGCAGCTGTGATCCTAATAAATGTTCAGCAACTATGGGATGAGTTGAGGTAGTGGAGTTGACGATATCCTCCCTACAGGGGGAGATCAAGGGATGCAAGCAACTTTTCCTGTATCACGCTCCCACCATTCACACTCGATGACCACCGTCTAGCCCCTCCCGAGGGTTCTAGAGTAGCCACTAGGGTCAGAGGGCTCTGGGAGCCATGCACCGCAGTGATTAGAGGCATCATCATTAGTTTTATATATCATTTTTGTAGAAAGATACATATACATTCATATATACTTGTAGATCTTTTGTATAGACATATATTCAATAACCACTCATTTTTGATAGTAGTGGCCCGATACATTAACATGACATTTGTTATATATATATATATGGATACATCGATTTAGATTTCATGGCATCATTCATTTGGATATGTATATTCTTTATTTTTCATGTATGTTTATGCTATGGATGTTATATGCTCATATGGATGTATACTTACATTAGATGCTAATATGATTTAATAAACACATGTGGTGCAGGAGCACCCATAGGTTGCCATAGATTGTTTAGAAAGTCTGTCTAGGACAACTTTGTCAAGAATAATTAAGAAATAAAATTTAGTTCTTTTGTATTTGAATGTAAGCAATAGTGGCATTCTTGTTGGTTTTGATAAGATGAAGGTAATGTTGACCATAGAATAAGTGTCATTAGGTTCTAGCTCGAAATAAGGTCTTGGATTTTTCGGAATTCTTGAAAAATGTTTGAAATTGTTGCTCAATTAGAGCTACAAGCGGCCAAGAAGATCCAAGGAGAGGATAACTATTTTTGAGATCCTATTTAGGGGTGACCTCGACATCAGAGAAGGGTGGGAAGCATTTGATATTGTTGAAGTTTTTGAATTCAAGAAAATAGTTGTGATTGGGTGTGGATTTTCTAATTTTTGCTTTGAAGTGAGGTTTTAATGGATTGATCATGGCACTGTAAATTGTGTAGGAGATAGAGTAGTTATTCTTCAAGTTTTGTGTGGCATTTAGATAGTTTTCTAATTCAATTTCAAGCATTGTTGGTAAATAGTTTTGTTTTCTTACTGTTGCTGGTCTGAACCAGTCAGTTTGTGAAGAATGGGATATTAGTTCACTTTCCCACCACACAAATTGTACAGCCCTTTGGGAATAATGACTAGACTCCATGGCTGTAAATATAGTAGGGTTTAGTTTCTTTGGAAGCACAAGAGTTACTGCAGAAGTCTTGCCCTAGGTGAGCCAGGAAAGTGCCCGGCTAGGAAGACTTTAGTGTAGAGCACTTAATTTGCAGGGGTGTCAAATTCTTGAAAAACTCCTTTTTGGAGAAGGTAGGTATGAATCTTGCCAAGACCTGGTAAGTAGGAAGAAGTTCCATCAATCCATCTGGTGTGAGGAATTTCTAACATTTTGCTGTGAGTTAGGTAAGAGTTTGTATAGGCCTAATTTTTCCAAATTGTGGGTTAAGCCTTTGTACGGATAGTTGAGACCGAAGACCCCAAAAATATTTGAGAGGTGTGCATATGAACTAGGAATACCAAGTAAATATTGGGTGTTCTTTGGAAATATTTAGAGAACTAACCTATTTTCTTGGAGATGGAGGCCTAATTGGGCCTCCTAGGGCTAGTAGCCTTTTAGGTCCAAATGAGGGTTTGGTGAAATCGACCAGCAGATGGAGCTAGATGGACCCCTAACACACTTAGTAGGATGGATTGGAGTTATTAGAAACACCTCCACACCCCTGCAAAGTGAAATTCAAGATTTGGAGGATTTGTAGCCTTTAGGGTGGATTAAGGGCTAAGGCAAGTGTTTCAAGAGTGCACCAAGTTTTGACTTGGTAGGAGGAACTGAGTTGATAGGTGGGTTGGCAAGGAGAAATCAGGGGACCTTAAGAAGGAAGAGGTCCTATAGGTTTCAAATGGTGGAGTGAAACACCATAGAGGTCTTGCAAGCAAGACCCAGAGCATGAAACAATGTTTGTTTCATCCAACCTCCCTATGAGATTGGTATCAGAGCAACAAAATATTTGGGATAGAATAATATATGTTAGAGATTGAGTCTAGTGGTTCTACAAACATGGTGACAAATGTAGAATTGGCCAAGAAGGTCAAAGAATAGGAGGAAGACAATAGACTATTGAGGGAAAGAATAGCTCAACTTGAGCAAGCAATGAGTAATGTGCAGTTGGAAGGAAGGGTACCAAAGAAATAAGAGGTTGCAGAGGAAGAAAAGATCACTGAACTTGACCCTATTTTGCAAGAAGAGCCTTTCTTGAAGGCATTGAAGGCTTTGAGTGGAAAAGCACTTGAAGGCATACCATTGTTTAGTGGGAAAATGGAAGCTGATCTAGTCATGGATTGGATAGAGGGAATGGAAAACCATTTTGAATGTGATGGAGTCACTGAAGCACATAAGGTGAAGGTGGAAAAGTCAAGATTAAGAGGTTCTGCCTTGACATGGTGGAAGTTCATTCAGACAGAGAGGGAACATGAAGCCAAGAAGCCTATTTCTACTTGGAAGGGAATGGTTACCAAAGTGAGAGAAGCATACAAGCCAGATGATTATGAGATTCAGTTGCATAAGAAAAGATAAAGCTTGAGACAAAGAGACCAAGATGTGAATTCTTATACTGAGGAGTTTCAAAAACTTTGTATGAGGTCTAATGTTATAGAGGATGAAAGTCTTAAGGTGGCTAGATACCTTAAATGTTTGAAGTGGAGCATTCAAGAGGAGATGACTCTTCTAAGTCCCAAAATAGTGCACCAATGCTATCAATTGGCTATAAATATCAAAGAGAGGAGTAAGAGAAAACAAGACCAGGCTTCTAAGAGTAGAGGTAAAGGCAGAGATCTAAGAGGACATAGAGGTGGATACCAAGGTAGAGGGACTAAACAAAGAAGTTAGGGAGAGTCTAAACTCACAAAGCATGGAAGTGAAACAACTTCTAGAGGAGGCTATGGAAGAGGTAGAGGACCTCAATGAGGTTCAAATAGAGGAAGAGTAGGTAGAAGTAACTCATACTTTGCTAGTATGAAGTGTTACAACTGTGGTCAAGTAGGTCATCCAGCTTATAGGTTCCCGAAGAAAGCATCTTCTTCAAATGCAAAAAAGAGAGTGGCATATGCTCAAGAAGACACTATGAGTGTTAAGTCACTAGAGGTTAGTCATGTTGAGTCATAAATGGGGGAGAACTTGATGTTTAGTAGGGTTCTAATCAGACAACCAGCCAAAGAAGAGCCAAAGCAAAGGAGAGCCTTATTTAGGGTAAGATGTAAAATACTTGGAAAGGTGTGCAAGGTTATAGTGGATTCAGGATCTACTGATAACATTATCTCTAAGGAGGCAGTGAGGAAGTTGAAGTTAGAGAAAGTACCCCACACTAACCCTTACAAGTTGACATGGTTGAACAAAGGGTAGAGTGTTCTTGTAAATGAGCAGACAACGGTGGAGTTCTCCATTGGAGGGTACAAGGAAAAGTTGATTTGTGATGTGTTTCCCATGGATGCATGCCATCTTCTATTGGGAAGACCATGGCAGTATGACAGAGGAGCCATCTATGATGGAAAGGAGAACAATATCTCATTCAAGAAGGATGGAAAGACATTCAAACTGCAGTCACCGTCAGATGAGGAAGAAGGAAAGTCAAAGACCCCTAGTGTCTTGTTAAGTAGTGGCAAGGAGTTTATCAACACTCTACAACAAGGAGGGGAAGGATATGTGGTCATGGTGCAACCCAAGGAGGAAGATAAGACTAAGAAAATAGTCATACCAGGAGTAGTCCAGAAGTTGCTTGAACAGTTCAAGGATATAGTTAGTGATGGATCACCAACAACCTTACCTCCAAAGAGAGCCATCAGTCATCAGATTGAATTCATACCACGAGCTTCATTTCCAAACAAAGCAACTTACAAGCTTACACTAGAGAAAAACCTAGAAGTAGCTAGACAAGTGCAAGAGTTATTAGACCAAGGGCTAATTAGGAAGAGCATCAGTCCATGTGCAGTACCAATGGTCTTAGCAACCAAGAAAGGTGGTAAGTGGAGACTTTGCACTGATTCTAGAGCTATAAATAGAATTACAATTAGATATAGGTTCCCTATTCCTAGGATTGAGGATTTGATGGATTGTCTTGGAGGAGCTCAACACTTCACTAAGTTGGATCTCAAGAGTGGATACCATCATATCAGAATCAAAGATGGGGATGAGTGGAAGATAGCCTTTAAGACAACTGATGGGTTATATGAGTGGAGAATTATGCCATTTGGCCTCTCAAATGCCTCTAGCACATTCATGAGGCTCATGAATGAAGTGCTTAAGGATTTCATAGGTATATTTGTGGTGGTATATCTAGATGATATACTCATCTTTAGCAAGACAACAAAAGAACATCTAAAGCATGTGGAGATTGTTCTTAAAAGATTGCAGGAGGAGAGGTTAGCCATCAACCTAGAAAAGTGAGTTCTTCAAACAAGAGCTTGTGTATTTGGGGTTTGTGGTATCCCAAGGATCATTAAAGATGGACCCAAGCAAGGTGGAAGCTATCCTATACTGGCCTACACCAACCACTGGGACATAGGTAAGGATTTTTCATGGGTTAGCTCAGTTTTATAGGAAGTTTATAAGGAACTTTAGTGGCATATGTGCACTATTACTTGATACAATTAAAGGTGGCCTAAAAACCAAGTTCAGATGGACTCTTGAAGCATAAAAGGGTTTTGAGAAGTTAAAACAAGAAGTGGCAACTCAACCCATCCTTTTATTACCTAGTTTTGATAAGTTATTCACTATGGAATGTGATGCCAGTGGAATTGTAGTCGGAGGAGTACTAATCCAAGAAGGTAGACCTATAGCTTTCTTTAGTGAAAAGATCAATGAAGCTAAATAGAAGTATTCTACTTATGACTTGGAACTATATGCTTTAGTACAATCACTTAGAAAGTGGAGGCATTATCTCCTACCTAAAGAGTTTGTAGTTTTTACTAATAACCAGGCACTTAGCTACATCAACACAAAAGAGAAGTTGAGAAATAGACATTTGAAATGGATGGAATACCTCTAGGCCTTCACATTTACTATCAAGCACAAGAAGGGATAGTTGAACAAGGTGGCAGATGCATTAAGTAGGAGGTTGCTGAAAGTGCAAGAGATACAAATAAAGAGAATTGGGATAGAAAGTTTCAAGGATCTCTATGTTGAAGATGAAGACTTCTCAGAGGCATATAAGGTATGTTCTGATTTTGAGAATCACTTTCATAGTCAATTCTTAGAGTATACATTACAGAGTGGACTTTTGTTTAAGGGGAATCAGTTATGTGTTCCAAAAGGTTCAATGAGAGAGAATCTTATCTAGGAGAAGCACAATGGTAGTCTTAGTGGTCATTTTGGTATCAACAAGACAATGAAACTAGTGCAAAGGTTCTATTATTGGCCCAAGTTTCCAAGGGATGTTAGAAGGTATGTGGAGCAGTGTGTAGTTTGTATAAAAGCCAAGGGGGGAGCTAGCAATGCAAGTTTGTATCAACCTCTACCCATTCCCAATAGACCATGGGAATGTATTAGCATGGAATTTGTGGTAGGACTCCCTAAAACTAAGACATGGTTTGATAGTGTCTATGTGGTGGTAGATAGGTTTAGCAAAATGAGTCATTTTATTCCTTGCAAGACCACCCATGATGCTAGCTATATTGCTTATCTTTTCTTCAAAGAGATTGTGAGGATCCATGGATTGCCATTGAGCATTGTCTTAGATAGGGATGTGAAGTTCATGAGTCATTTTTGGAAGACTCTATGGAGTAGATTAGGTACTAACTTATCTTTTGGATCAACATACCATCCTCAGACAGATGGACAAATTGAGGTGGTTAATAGAGTGTTAGGTAACCTTCTCAGGTGCCTCACCAAGGAGTATGGACAAACATGGGACTTGGTCATATCACAAGCTGAATATGCCTACAATGACAGTGTGAATTGGACCCCAAGTAGAAGTCCTTTTGAAATAGTGTATGGAATGCACCCAAGAGGTGTGTGTGAACTTAGAGATTTAGGAGCTATGAAGCATAGGAGTGGCCATGCTGAAGATTTCTCTCAGACCATGAAGGAGATTCAGGAGCAAGTGAAGAAGACAATTACAGAGGCTACTCACAAGCTAAAAGCTAAGGTGGATATGTCTAGGAAAGATCTACAATTTGCAGTAGGGGACTATGTCATGGTCCATCTCAACAAATCTAGGTTGCAGAAAGGAACATCAACCAAGTTGCAGATGAAGAGAGTGGGACCATGTAAGATGTTAGCCAAGTATGGAAAGAATGCTTACAAGGTGGAGCTACCTGCAAACTTAGGCATTTCACCAGTGTCTAATGTGGCTGATTTGATCAGGTATAAACGACCACTCACTGATTTGGATAAGAAAAGTGTGGATGTCTTGAAGGATGTGAGTAACTTAGCCTTACCTCCTAAAGACAAGCTGTAAGTAGAGAGGATCTTGGAATCAAGGGTGAAGAAGTCTACCCGACATAAGGAATACATGGAACACCTCATCAAATGGAAGGAAAAACCAGAATCTGAGGCTACATGGATGGATGAAGCTCAATTCAAGAAGCAGGGTATTGATTTATCTCTGATCTCTCCCCACATTCCTTAGTGTTTGGGCAAAGGGGGAGAATGGTGCAGGAGCACCCATAGGTTACCTAGATTGTTTAGAAAGTCTGTCTAGGACAAATTTTTCAAGAATAATTAAGAAATCAAATTTACGTCTTTTGTATTTGAATGTAAGCCTTAGTGGCATTCTTGTTGGTTTTGATCAGATGAAGGTCATGTTGACCATAGAATAAGTGTCATTAGGTTCTAGCTCAAAATAAGGTCTTGGATTTTTTAGAATTCTTGAAAAATGTTTGAAAATGTTGCTCAATTGGAGCTACAAGCAGCCAAGAAGAGCCAAGGAGAGGATAACTATTTTTGAGACCCTATTTAGGGGTGAAATTGACATGGGAGAAGGGTGGGAAGCATTTGATATTGTTGAAGTTTTTGAATTCAAGAAAACAGTTGTGATTGAGTGTGGATTTTCTGATTTTTGCTTTGAAGTGAGGTTTTAATGGATTGATCATGGCACTATAAATTGTGTAGGAGATAGAGTAGTTATTCTTCAAGTTTTTTGTGGCATTTAGATAGTTTTCTAATTCAATTTCAAGCATTGTTGGTAAATAGTTTTGTTTTCTTACTATTGCTGGTCTGAACCAGTCAGTTTGTGAAGAATGGGGTATTAGTTCACTTTCCCATTGTACAAATTGTACGGCCCTTTGGGAATAGTGACTAGATTCCATGGCTATAAATATAGTAGGGTTTAGTTTCTTTGGAAGCATAGGAGTTATTGTGGAAGTGTTGCCCTAGGCGAGCCAGGAAAGTACCTGGCTAGGAAGACTTTAGTGCAGAGCACTTAATTTGTAGGGGTGTCAAATTCTTGACAAACTCCTTTTTGGAGAAGGTAGGTATGAATCTTGCCAAGACCTGGTAAGCAGGAAGAAGTTCCATCAATCCATCTGGTGTGAGAAATGTCTAACATTTTGTTGTGAGTCAGGTAAGAGTTTGTATAGGCCTAATTTTTCCAAATTGTGGGTTAAGCCTTTGTACAGACAGTTGAGACCCAAGACCTCAAAAATATTTGAGAAGTGTGCATATGAACCAGGAATCCCAAGAAAATATTGGGTGTTCTTTGGAAATATTTAGAGAACTAACCTATTTTCTCAGAGATGGAGGCCTAATTGGGGCTCCTAGGGCTAGTAGCCTTTTAGGTCCAAATGAGGGTTTGGTGAAAGTGACCAATAGATGGAGCTAGATGGAACCATAACACACTTAGTAGGATGGATTGGAGTAATTAGAAACACCTCCACACCCCTGCAAAGTTAAATTCAAGATTTGGAGGATTTGTAGCCTTTAGGGTGGATTAAGGGCTAATGCAAGTGTTTCAAGAGTGCACCAAGTTTTGACTTGGTAGGAGGAACTGAGTTGATAGTTGAGTTGGCAAGGAGAAATCAGGGGACCCTACGAAGGAAGAGGTCCTATAGGTTTCAAGTGGTGGAGTGAAACACCATAGAGGTCTTGCAAGCAAGACCTAGAGCATGAAACACTGTTTGTTTCATCCAACCTCCCTATCAACATGGTTGTATGTTAATTAAATACAATGATGATCTAATGGTTTGAATAGATGTAATGTGATTCATGGTCACACACACACATACACACATGTGGTCATTCACAACACAATTTTTTTCCCAATGTATTAAAGAATAATGTCAACATATGTAGTTCTATTGCCCTTCTATGGAGAGAACACCACATAGATGACACATATAACACTACACATAGTATCGACAAAGATGCATCACATTAGCGAGCTCTTTTAGAGGCATCCCATACATAGATGATAATCCATAGGCACCTGAACCATATACATAGATCACATTGTAAGGGCCTAACCAGTTAGGACTAAATTTTCCTCTCTGATTAGGTGACGCATTTACATTTGTCTAGTTTTCACAGAGAACTAGACCTCCTATTTTAAAAGTCTTAGGAAGCACACCCTGATTATTTTGCCTAGATAACCACTGTTGATAAGCTTTAAGGTGCTCATCGAGAATCTCCAGCTAATGCAAACAGTTAACTCAGTAGGTTTCATTATCAATTAACCCTTTAAGGGAAACCTATAAAGACAAAATCTCCAAATCCAAAGGCATAATAGCTTTAGTGCCATACACGAGGTTATAAGGTGTTGTTCCCATAGCCATATGAACACTCATGCAATAGGCCCACAAAGTGTACGTCAGTTGAATATGCCAATCTTTACCATGCTTATTAACTATCTTACGAAGAATAAGCTCAAGAGTCTTGTTAGACACTTCCGCTTGACCATTAGATTATGGATAATATGGTGTGGAAACCTATGCTAAATATGGAATTTCTCAAGGAACTTCTTCACTTCCATTTTCTTGAAATGTGTGCCATTGTTAGAAATAAGCATAGCAGGCAATCCAAATTGAGAAATGATGTTGCTCATGAGAAAGCTACAAATAGCCAACATTCATGGATCAAAGTGGGATAGCTTTGACCCATTTTGTGAAGTAATCTATATCAGTAATGATAAAGGTATGTCACTTGGAAGGAGGTGATATTTTTCCAATAATATCCAACCCCCATTTTGTGAATGGCCAAGGATAAGTTTGATTTTGTAATCCTTGGGTTGATGCATGAATGAGATGACTATGTTGTTGACATTGAGGACACTTAACAAAAATGAAGGAATCTTGCTCCATTGTTTGCCAATAGTACCCCATGTGTATCGGTCTTCTTGCCAAGGATCTACCACCAAAGTGTCCACCCCCGAAGCTAACATGGGCTTCCTTAAGGGCAAGGGGTATTTATGATTTAGTGAGACACCTGAGAAGCATGCCATTATAGGCTTTTCTATAAAGGACATCGGACATAATAACATAACGAACTGAAATATTTCTTATATGAGTGATAATTCTTTGTCGCATCATCAGGAAATTTTCTAGTCTTTAGGTAGTTATAGATATCAAAAAACCATTCTCCAAAGTCCACATGGGAGTTGGTCGGGGACTGCAAGACTTGGACTATTAAGTGGTATTCTTTCGTATCTTCTTCTAAAGGTACCAAGGAAGCAACACTTGCCATGACATCAACATGTCTATTTTCTCTCCTAGGGATGCTATCTATTGTGAAGGAAAAGAATTGTTTAAGCAAGGACAGGGCAAGGTCTTGATATCAGGACAACTTACTCTACTTCACTCGATAGGCTCCCGTCACCTGGTTCACGATAAGTTTAGAGTCACCCAAAATACGAAGACATTTGATTCTTAGTGAAATCATAGCACGTAAACCAACAATAAGGGCTTCGTACTCAATGATGTTATTGGTACAAGGGAAATTAAGTTGAAAGGATAGAGGAACCAGTTTACCTTTAGGGGATATTAGAACTATGCCAGCTCCAGAACTAGTTTGACACCTCGATCCGTCAAAATAAATTTTCCACTCAAGGTCATGATTAATTACAAAAATATTTTCATTAAGAAACAAATCCAACCCTGGAAAAGAGCGAGATGAGTAAGCGTTTGCCAACTGATCTGCAACTGCTTGACCCTTTATTGATTTATGAGTAACAAAATTTATTTTGAACTCAGAAAGTAGCATAACCCATTTCGCTAATCTCCTAGCTAGGTCGGTGTTAGAGAATAGATGCTTTAAGAGATCTGTTTTTACTATGACGTGCATTTTATCATGGAGGAGATAGTGTCTCAACTTCTGTGTGGTGAAGACGAGAGCAATACATTGCTTCTCCATGGAGGAATAATGAGTTTCATAGTTAACCAAAACACGACTAATGTAGTAGACCAATCTCTCCTTCCCAGTGTCATCATATTGAGCTAAAAGAGCTACCAAAGCATATGGTGATGCAACAAGGTAAAGTAGAAAGGGTCTATCTTGCATAATTGGTATCAATACGGGAGGATTGGCCAAATACGCCATGATTGATTCAACGGATTTTTGACACTCTTCATCCCATATGAAGCGAACGTCCTTTTTCAATAAAAGAGTGAAAGGAAGGGTACGATCAACCAAATGAGATATAAATCTATGAATTTCCCGAATCTTCCCCTGTAAACTTTACAACTTAGTGATATTCCTCGATGGAGGAATTTTAACAATGGCATCTATCTTATTAGTATCAACCTCGATCCCACGGTGAGAAACTATAAACCCAAAAAGCTTGCCAACATCAACACCGAAGAAACTCTTATGGGGATTTAGCCTCATTTTATAAAGTTGAATCCTCTCAAAAATAAGGTGAAGGTTCTTCGCGTGATCTTGACGGGTTATTAATTTCACCAATATATCATCAACATAATCTTCTAAGATCTTATAGATAAAATCATGAAATATTAGGGTCATTACCCATTGGTAAGTAGCTCCCGCATTTTTCAATCCAAAGGGCATGACCACATAATAGAAAGTTCTCCACTGGGTAGTGAAGGCTGTCTTGTATTGATCATCTGGGTTAATACAAATCTAATTGGAAAAGACATCCATGAAAGATAGTAATGCATGGCCTGCGATCGAGTCGACAATCATATCTATATTAGGTAGCAAAAAATCATCTTTAAGAGAAGCCTTATTAAGATCGCAAAAGTGGATACATATACGAATATGACTATTAGGCTTACTAATGGAAAATATATTCAAAATCTAGGGGGAATAGTCAATAGGACGGATAAAGCTTGCTTTCAACAATTTCTCTATCTTGGTCTTGACCATCAATGCCACCCAAGGATTGATCTTTCAGATTTTTTGTTTAACTGGCTTGGCCTCAGGACATAGGAAAAAATTGTGAACCACTATAGACTAATCAATGCTAGGCATATCCTCGTATGTCCAAGCGAATATATTTGGATGAGAATGCAAGAGATCAAAGTGCTTGTCTGCTTCCTCCAAAGAGAGACACTTCCCGATCTTGATCACTTTTTTTGAGGATTTAGGATCCATAGAAATTTCAATAGTATCCCCTTTAAGAAGGGAATCTATAGTCTTCAAGATGAGATATCATGATGTCATTACTGATGTTAGATAGAGGGTCCTCCTTATCAATACTCAAAAGAGACTCTCCAAAGTATGCTTGACTATGCAATCAATACGAGAATTGTTTCTTGTGATGAGAAGGAGGAAATGGGAATAATCCCCTAGAAATTATTCTAGCACCTCATTTGAAGAGAAGACATCTAAAGGAATCTTCTCAGTCTACCCCCTTTCCTCTATTAACACTGGATAAACCAGGCTCAGCGGTTCAGCTAAAATCATATTAACACTCCACCAAGGGTTTTGCTTGGATTGTTCTATAGAGCATCCCAAACCCAGATAGCATAGTCACAACTTGAATTAGATAGGGACTTGAATCCCTTGCTTGATACACCCTAGGTCCTTCTGCCTATAGCCATACTAAGAAGCGAGCTCATATCCGAACCCGTAACGAGTTTGCAAAACCTCAGGAGGTGACGACTCCACGTAGAGCGTTTCATTCCACCAATGCATGTCAAACATTTCTATGGGGGTACTCCCGCCTTCTTTACCAGGCTTACAAATGTTAATCTCCTTTGCAAGAGTGGGATTATTTTCCTTAGCATAGGAGGGAGTGATCTCCTAAATAAGATCACACTTCTCTTCCTCCATGGGAGTATCATCTGCCTTTGTGTCAAGGGCACTTGTAAGGTCTATGCAAGAGGGGTTTGCCTTGTATTCTACAATGAAGAATTCAGAGAAATTCAAGGAGCCCCAATCATCTCCAAGGAAAACATTTGTTTGAGTAGAAGACAAGGGAGACTCTGTCTTCCTAGAGAACGAGATTGAAGATGATGATTGAATGCTATGCTAAGATATGATTATGCTAATGCATGATAATGCTAAAATGCTAATCACCTAAATGCAACTAATCTCTAATGCATGTCTCTAATGTGTGTGTGTAACCAATGCTTGGATTCACAGGGGTATTTATAGAGTTTTTGAAAGATTTTGATTGACTGATGTGATCAACGGTTGAAATCAAGCTTGTCAAGATGAGCAGTGAGAGATGTTTGAAAGTTAAGAGAGAGATGGAAGGTTTCCTCCTACACAAATTTTCCCATTCAGAACTGAAGGAAAGTTACCATTTAAGGAGTGAGTTGAGGATAAATCCCATAATTAAATAAATAAATTTATTTAATTACATGTGATGATTAATTTAGAAGTTTGCATTAATATTTAATTATGTGTGAGAGATGAAAATGGAAGGTAATTAAATATTTAAAATATTTAATTATGTGTGAGAGATGAAAGTGGAAGGTAATTAAATATTTAAAATATTTAATTATGTGAGAGATGAGAATGGAAGGTAATTAAATATTTAAAATATTTAATTATGTGTGAGAGATGAGAATGGAAGGTAATTAAATATTTAAAATATTTAATTATGTGTGGAGTGAGAAAAGGTCTTAAATTAAATATTTGTAATATTTAATTTAACTATGAGATGAATAAGGCGTTTGGAGGAATATTCCATTATTTGAATTTAAACATTCAAATTATGAATAATATGATAATTAATTTAAACAAATTATAAAATTTATTTAATTTAATTAAGAGGAAGATGTAAGATGGTAATAATTAAATAAAATTATTTATTTAATTAAGGTAGAAGAATTATAAAAGTGAATGATACAAATAAATAATTAAATTTATTTATATGTAGATGACTTTAGAAGATTAATTAAATAATTCATATTTAATTAATTAACAAGCTTGATTAATAGTGACCATTTTTTAGATGTATACAAACTTCAAAGAGTGGTGTAAAGTAGAAGTTACCGCACCCATAACATGGATCCAAGGTCTCCCTAAGAGGAGGTTATATGTGTAGGTGTTGAGGAGTCACCATTAACTCCTAGACTTTAACCATGTTTGCAGGTGATCATACATTATGGGGGGGTTATTTATTGTATATACATGATGCATGTTGTCCTTGGGAGGTATCATTGGGTCCTCCATACATCATGTTTGTCTTGTTTTGTTTCTCTCTTTTGGAGAGGAGTTTTGTCCCACTGGGTTTTTTCCTTTTCTCCACTTGTGAGAGATTGTTTGCATTTGTATTATAAATGGGTACCTAACATGGCCTAGTAGCTGGGACCCATGGTCATATTCTTTGCATAGTTTACATAATAATCTTCTCCCTAGGTTGCACTTAAGGGGGGGTGTTGGTGTGAATAATTGTCTTGTACCTAGCTTATTCATTCACTAGGTAATTAGGGGACATATTCACATGGTTAAGTTTACTTAGGATAAAAGATTCTTTCTAGAAGCTTAGTTGGCTTTTCTAGAACTTATCTTATCTAGCTAGGATGCATCATTTCCTAGGTGATTAGGTTGGTTGTCTCATGTCATAGGATCATGACATTTGTCAACATCATGTTCATTCCTATCTCTCAACCTTGCCCATATAAGCAAGGCATATCATGTACATTTTCATGGCATAGAAATATCAAGGAAGTCAACCATTAATCAATCTTGCATTGTGAAGCAAGCTTTCTTGACATTCTCTCTCTTGTGGAAGTGGTTTTGGTCGCAATTGATCTTGGGGGTGTTGAGGAGTCACCATCAACTCCTACAATATGGTAAGGGGCCAGACATCACATAAACTAATTTGGGTAAGGTAACATGACCCAATTGCAAAGGTAGTATTATCTTACCTAGAGCTTGGTAGCCAACATTATCGAATCCACGAATGTACAAGGAGGAAGCTGCTAAAGTGGATGAATCAATCTTAATTTTTGGTAATAGGTCTACACCACAAACATTGGGATCCGAACCAGTGTCAACAAGGGTGTGCCTAATACTGATATTGTTAACATTGACTATAATCATCAAAGGCTCTGCTTGCTTCTACACATCTGGAGGCAGGAATTCTTGCAGGTGGAACGTGACATTCGACAAATTTGCATGAATGGTATGTAACAAAATGATATGAAATGAAAAATGAAAAATGAAATGATAATGCATAATGATGGATAAATAAATGATAAAGGATCCAACTGATACAAAAATGAATGATATATGACAAACTATATATGTATAGGACCTATATGAATTGATAATGATTAATGAAATGATGATGAATTTTAAAGAATGATAATGAAACAAATGTTCGAATATCCTCCATAGATAGTCCAAAGAGACATGAAAACCTTTGATGTTTTTGATTTAGCCTTTCAAAACTCTGATGCAAATCCAATATATAGATACGTACAATGATCTAAATGAAATGCAATGAAAGAAAACTAACCGTTTGTTGAGCCCTTTGTTAGATTTCTTGAATCATCATAGAGCGTTTTAAAATTTTGGAAGTATGTACAAGCATAAGAGGGGAAATTAGCACCAATGATGACCCTAGTACAACTTTCATAATTTTTGATATGGCAAGTGAATACAAGCATTGAGGTATAATTGAATCGAGATGACCTGAGCATTTCTTGCATAAACAGACAAAGATTAACCATTTTTCAATGCAAATTGGAACTATCATCAATGGTATGCTTTGGAAATCATGTCTTGCGACATATTTGCACCATATGGATAGTTAACCTCAAGACAACAAACAAAGAAAAATCATCCTCTTTCCTTGCCACTCTAGTTCAATACATCATTGAGTGTGCTCTAGAGGGATGATATCAAAAGTCAAACAACCATTGTTCAAAATATAATACTGATATTCCAAACATTATTCAAATTTTAGATCATCCAGATATGTGTTATGATATGGTACTTGCTGAAAATTGTTTGGATATGGATTGATGATTGGATAGTTGTTCATGTGATTTGATTGTTTGTTTGCATGTTTGGATTTTATGCCATTCTCTAGTTGTTTCGGTAAACTCTGAAAATTGATTGCCCCAGTATGTCAATGTTTGCTCCCAGGATTGGCACAACTTGCTAAAATGAATATGTATAATAATCAAGCCATGGTAAGACGTTATTGCTCTAGGAAAATGATGAAAGTATGATGCTATTATGGCCCTAAGATGACGGTGAAAAGATGCATGAAATGAAGGCTGAGAAGGTAAGTGCAGAACATGAGCTAATAGATGGAGAGCTACAAACCACGTCTGTTTGCTAGATTTTCATTATCTATCTTTATTGCATTTTTCTAATTTCTTTTTTATTTTTTTGTATTTTTCTTGTCAATATACTGCCTGTTGCTAGGTTTTCACCCCATGATTTTTTTATTTTTTTGTATTTTTCTTGTCAATAGACTGCCTGTTGCCAAGTTTTCACCCTATGATAATTTTTTTTGTATTTTTTGTTTTTTTAGGACTTTCTCTACTGTTTTTTGTTTTTTTTTAGGACTATTTCTATTGTTTTTATATTTCTTTCAGGACTTTTTTTGTTGTTTTTTTGTATTTCTTTAGGACTTTTTTTGTGCACTCTGAAGCTAGATAGAGAATTGATAAATGCCAGATCCATAGACCACCTTGACGATGCCACAAACCTGTGTGGATGACCGTGCTGGATGAAAGGACCTAATCAGAATGAGGAGTATGAGTGGAAAGCATGAAGGATGATAGATGTAGTGAATGGAAGAGGCTAGGATAGGATCCCTAATGTGCACACTATGTGGGCCATCAGGCGTTAGTCGAAAAGGAGCTTGAGCAACCAATGAGTTATAGTACGTGAAGTGGTCATCATCAAAGACACATCGAAAGACATCACCAATGGAGGTGTAATGATATGATGGGTATGTGAACATGGATGGGTGGAAAGGACTATATGGTATGAGTGATAATGAGGTGGATGAAGACCTTAGATCAACAAATTCTTTCTTCGATTTTCTTTCTTGATAGATGCCCCCAGTGATTTTTGAGGGAGAGGCATGTTTGGAGATCAACTTTTTCTTGCTTTTTATTTTTGATTTGTCCAATAGCTTTTGATTTTGGCTAGTGGACTTGTATGGATATTTATTTGTTTTTGATTTTTCCAATAGCTTTTTATATTGGCTAAGGGACTTTTCTTGATCTTTCTTTCCTTGCAAGATTTCTTTTGATTTTAGATCTCCCTTTGAAAAAGGAACTTTGACCTTTGATTCTTGAATTAACTCCTTTATATTTTCTTTGAATGATACTTCTTGATCCATGGCTATAAGGTGGATGGATGTAGGTGAGATGGAAGGAGTAGTGATGTCATCAATAAAGTCTTTAAGACTATCCTTTTCGGTAGGACTAACATCAAAGGAAGCTTGCACATCCTTAGTGACTCGGCAAGATGGATTTGTAGAGGCAACAATAGGATATTCATATCCTAGTCCAGGGCAGGTGGAATGGAAGGATGATGGTTGGATATCCTCAGTAGGATCATGATCAAAGAGTGGGTTATCATAGAAGTTTTGATCAAATAGTGGATTATCAATGATATGAAAACATTGAGTGGTAGTAGATATGGAACAGGTAGGTGTATCATAAAGATCCCAAGTGGTTTCAATCTCAACACAGTCATCTTTTTGTATTCCTTCTATAGTTGTCTCAACATCATTATTAGAACTCTGACCCTTCTCAACAACAGTAGTAGTATCTTTTACTAGCAAATTGTCCAAATGGTATTCTTCATTTCCTAGATCATGGATTTGGACCTTAGAATTTGATATTGCAATGGATGAAGTGGATGTTTTGGAAGATTCAAGATCAATACATGCTTGAGTATGTAGTGCTTCACTTTTGCTAGGGATGGTGATTTCAGCTTTAGGACTGAGATTATGACAAGGTATGGAAGGATTAAGATCTCCTTGTATGGTGATTTCAACTCCATCATGAGGGAATTTCAAGCATTGATGGTATGTAGAGGACACTGCTTGCATTTCATGTATCCAAGGTCTTCCAAGGAGAATATTGTAAGGCAGGGGGAGATCAAGGACTTGGAAAACCACATCCTTCACCACAAGGCCAACTTAGATTGGTAAAATAACTAATCCTTCAGATGAACGTTCCTCTTGATCATATGCCTTCATGGTACTCTTGTTACTGGAATCAATTTCTTCTTCAAGATATTCCAATGCATGTATAAACTTTAAAGAGAAGATATTTAAACTAGCTCCTCCATCTATTAGAACATGTTTGAACAAACATTTATGGATCAAAACCTCAATATGAAGTGGAGCATTATGCAGATGGGTGAGTGATGCATCATCATTTTCAGTAAATGATAGGCAATGAGGTGCGGTGGAGTGTCCCACCATAGCTTGGGATTGACAAAATTTCAAATTAGTTGGTACAATGTCTTGTTTATCGTGAATTTGATTGTGAACTACATAAATGTTAAGAATGGTAGTCTTATAGACATAGTTTACATTCTTTCCTTTGTTGTTTGATGAAGAAGATTCCCCTTTTTCATAGTTTGGAAGAGGGTCTTTAAATGCTTGATGATCTTCATTTGTTTGTTGGTGTCCTATTGTGATGGTGCCATTTTCTATCAAATATTGGACAACATTCTTTAAGGCTTGACAATTATTCATTTTGTATCCCTTGCACCTATGATAATCACAATAGTATGCATCATTCCATGATGGAGGCTTCACACTGGGTTCAAAATTTATTGAGGTAAAGTGATAACGTTCCTTGCCATCAACTCTTTAAAGGAAGATTCTAGAGATTGACCCAGTGGAGTAAAAGTTCTTCTGCTGGAGAAGAATGAAGATCATTGCAGATTTGTGTTCGAGGCATTTCCTAAGGTATTGTTGTTGTTTCCATAGTAACCTTGATTGTTGGAATTCCCTTGATTGGGAATAGAATTTTGATTCACGTTGTGCCTCAGAGGAGGAGGATTGTTTCCTTGATTTGTGACCAAATTGACATTATTATAGCGAGGATCACTTGGAGTATTAAGAACAAATGGCTTAGTCAAGACATGATTTGCATCTACAACACCATCATTCACCACATTTTTTTTGTGAGTCCAAAACTTAGATTTGTCATTGTTGTTGTGGTGATTTGAAGAGATAGGATTGTCCTTATCAAGTTTTATTATCCCTCTCTAGATTAAGGAGCCTTCAATGGTGATGGAATTTTCAATCAATTTCTAAAAAGAGGGAGGACAATGAAGATTAAGATGATACCTCATCTCTTGATCTAAGCTATTTATGAAAGTGGTGATCTTTTCCTTTTTAGGAACATGACGTGGGTATCTAGTGAACAATCTTCTCCATCTCTGAAGAAATGTAATGAATGGTTCACTAGGTTTCTGTTTAGCCTTGTAGAGATCAATCATGGTTATTTTATGTTGTATGTTGTAGTAATATTGTGATATGAACTCGTTAATCAATTCCTCAAATGTCTTGACAGGCGGTGTGATTTTTGATAGCCATTCCATAGATTGGCCTCCAAGACTCCTAGGAAACAAATGCATCAAGTATGTGTCCTCATGGAAAAATATAAAGTTATATTTCAGAAGTCTCTAATATGATTGATTGGATCCGATTTCCCATTATAATGATCAAAATTTGGAACTTCACAATGTTTGGGAAATGGGATCATGTTGAGACGTCGGTCAAAAGGATAACCTGGCAGATGTCATCAAGAGCATATGTCTTTGTTGTGGTTCCCCCTTGCATGTCTTTAATTTGTCCTTGTAGAGCTTTAATCTGTTGAGACAAGGCACTAAGATCAGACAAGGGTGTTTCATCAAGACTTCTCTTTAAGTTCTTCGTATCAAAATCATGAGGAAATTTAGCTCCTTTATCAGCCAAATACATGAAATATTTCTCTTTGTTGTGTTCTAAAATATTTTATAAGGCTTTGTGAAATTTGGGATCTTGCTTGGCCTCTCAAAGGTGATGTTCTTCATCTCGTTCATCATCACTATCTATAGGATTTTTTCTCACATCCTTGTATTTGTTGTAAGGAAATGGATTTTCTTCTCTATTATCCATGTTGTTGTTGAAAAGGGGATTATGACTTACACTATAAAGGGGATTACTACTCTCACCTTATTCTTGAGTTTTTTGGGTGTGATCTTCTTGTTGAATATCCTCTTTCAGCTTATTGTATTGAAATCTTGTAAAAATAGGCATATGATTTTGAAATATTCTTCTAAACTTAGATCACAATTTGATAAGTGTGAGAATGATGGTGTTTTGATCCAATAAGATGAAAATCTTATGATATGATCAAAGATGTTCCTAATTCTTGATTGTGGCTTCCAATGATGAAGGATGTCAGAATCTTGTTGGGGAAGTTGAATCAATAATCAAAAATTTGCTTGAAAGGCACACTTTTAAGATTTGATCCTTGTTTTTGAAGAATGATGAGTATATCAAATAGCCTAATTAAACTCACTGAAGGATTTGACTGGGATGTGTTGTATATTCAATAGAAGGTTGTGTTAGATAATCTAAGTTGAGAGGTTGATTGTGATTGTGTCATTGTGATAGAGCTATTCTCTAGAAATAGGTTCATGAATATAAAGGTTCTACAACATATTCGTTAGTAAATCCCCTAGCAAAATATTGGTACCTATGGAGAAACTCATGGTGATGGAGCAAGATGTTTCAAATTTTATACAAAAAATTTCTATGTTGCAAGGTTTTCTTGTAACCTAAATTTTTCTTAGGTTTCTTGATCCTATTGGCAATTGATTTCTTAACAAACTTGGTTGATTTCCACTCTCTAAGCATGAGAAAAATGTCAAAATGCTACTGGACCAAGGATGTTACAAACTTAGATCTATCAAAAGCAAAAATTCTAGAAAGTGATAGATGCGCTACTTTGTGTCTTATATGCACTGCAGAAATAGGCAGATGTGCTAAAGAAATAGTCAAATGCGCTACAACAGACCTCAAATATGCTACAATATGCCCTAGATGTGCTAAAATAGTTTTTTGATGCAGTTTTCCAAACATTTTTGAATAGTTTCAGCTGCATTTTTGCATGTTCATTTTGGATGATCTTTTATCTAAATTAATGTGATTGAAAACACAACAAACATTCTTAAAACAGTTGTTTTTAAGCCCTATACTAAACATCAAGTGTATTTTCAAAATGTTTTCAAAAAGTGTTTTCATAGGTTTTTGCACATAATAGACAATTCAGGCAGACTCACTCTTACTACTCAAGTAGGTCATGATAATAACCACAACCCACATCTTAGAACTGTGTTGACTCACACAACTGTGTCAACCTCAAAGGGGTGCTCATGTTTTTGTCTTTTCTAAGCACGTAATTAGAGTGACGAAAGTGGATACCGGATCCCCTGAGCAAATGGTTCTTGGCAGTTATAAGGTGAGTGTCTTGGGGGCAGATTCTTCCCTCCCCTTGCACTGTGATTATTAGGATGTTCAGAAACTGACACGGTTGGCTACTACATTAGGTTCTTAGTAAGGGTTTCTATTCAGTGTGACAATAATAAACTCCCTTAAGAGACCTCCCAACCTTTAGAACAAAGGCTTTGGGGATGGTTATCTTGCACACTACCGACAAAAGTGGGTTTCCCCAGATTTTCTTTAAATTTTATAGTGGGGTGGAATAACCTAGCTTTGGTTTGAACCCACTTGGTTCGTTCCTCTTGGGTGAGTAATTTTTCCCACAAGAGCAGGCCCTCTAAAGGATGTAATAAAGCATTAAAATTGTAGAAATTGAAAAGGAAATTTTGGTATTCTGATCACCCAGTTAAGGGAAGAGCATAGACCTATTGCCACAAACAAAGCAAACAATATTTTTTTTAAAGCCCAAATGACAATGATTTAATATATGTGAAGATGTTGCTTCACAACAAGCATTGGATTCATTTTAATCACAAAATCAATGTGTGGTGACTACCCTAGGATTGCTTCATTTTAAATTCCATGTCTATCCTAGGATTGGTTCATTTTAAATTGCTGTGTCTACCCTAGGGTTGCTTCATTTTTTAAGCCAGAAAAGGTCCTATCTATGGAAGGCGTTAGACTCATAACCTTGTTTAGTTACAACTTGCATGCACTGAAAGATCATACATATGCACTAAAACAGACATCATAAGCAATGCAAAAAACCTTAAATGCGCTAATCTAAGAATGCAATTTTTTTTAGACAATTTTAAATGAAGTGAGCTAAATGGATGTGCTATTCTATTCCCTAGATGTGCTGAAACAGTTCCCAGATGTGTCAAAAGACCTGCAAAATCGCTAAAAGAAGCCCTGGATGCGCTAAAACACGATTCTTTTTCGAAAAGCCAAACTTTAGAACGTAAAAACCTTTCAAAAAACCTGCAAGTAGATGTTAAAAATGGGGCAAAGGCCCCATGGTGGGCACCAAAAAAATGTGTGGTTGATTTTAAGTGTATCAAATGTAGATTAAAAAAAAATCAAACACACCAATAAGACATTATATCAAAACAAAAGATCAAATAAAAGGAGTGCAAACTTAGTCTTCTATCCTTGATGTCGTCTTATCGTCCTCTATCTCCAGTGATTTTATCGATTCCATCTTGCTCTCAGATTGTGAGCTAGGCTCAACAAACAGTCTTCCTAGAGAATGAGATTGAAGATGATGATTGAACGCTATGCTAAGATATGATTATGCTAATGAATGATAATGTTAAAATGCTGATCGCCTGAATGTAACTAATCTCTAATGCCTGTCTCTAATGTGTGTGTGTAACCAATGCTTGGATTCACACGGGTATTTATAGAGTTTTCGAAAGATTCTGATTGGCTGATGTGATCAATGGTTGAAATCAAGCTTGTCAAGATGAACGGTGAGAGATTTTTGAAAGTTGAGAGAGAGATGGAAGGTTTCCTCCTACACAATTTTTCCCATTCAGAACTAAAGGAAAGTTACCATTTAAGGAGTGAGTTGAGGATAAATCCCATAATTAAATAAATAAATTTATTTAATTACATGTGATGATGAATTTAGAAGTTTGCATAATTAAATAATTAATATTTAATTATGTGTGAGAGATGAAAATGGAAGGTAATTAAATATTTAAAATATTTAATTATGTGTGAGAGATAAAAATGGAAGGTAATTAAATATTTAAAATATTTAATTATGTGTGAGAGATGATAATGAAAGGTAATTAAATATTTAAAATATTTAATTATGTGTGAGATGAGAATGGAAGGTAATTAAATATTTAAAATATTTAATTGTGTGGAGTGAAAAAAGGTGTAATATTTAATTTAACTATGAGATGAAGAAGGTGTTTGGAGGAATATTCCATTATTTGAATTTAAACATTCAAATTATGAATAATATGATAATTAATTTAAAAAATATATAAAATTTATTTAATTTAATTAAGAGGAAGATGGAAGATGGTAATAATTAAATAAACTTATTTATTTAATTAAGGTAGAAGAATTATAAAAGTGAACGATACAAATAAATAATTAAATTTATTTATATGTAGATGACTTTAGAAGATTAATTAAATAATTCATATTTAATTAATTAACAAGCTTGCTTAACTGTGACCATTTTTAGATGTATACAAACTTCAAAGAGCGGTGTAAAGTAGAAGTTACCACACCCATAGCATGGATCCAAGGTCTCCCTAAGAGGAGGTTATATGGTAAGGGTCTGAGCATCACATAAACTAACATGGGTAAGGTAACATGACCCAATTGCAAAGGTAGTATTATTGTACCTAGAGCTTGGCGGCCAATGTTATCGAATCCATGAATGTACAAGAAGGAAGCCGCTAAAGTGGATGAATCAATCTTAATTTTAGGTAATAGGTCTACACCACAAACATTGAGAGACAAACTGGTGTCAACGAGGGTGTGCCTAATACTGATATTGTTAACATTGACTATAATCATCAAAGGCTCTGCTTGCTTCTGCAAATCCGGAGGCAGGAGTTCTTGCAGGTGGAACGTGATATTCGACAAATCCATGCAAATGGTATGTAACAAAATGATATGAAATGAAAAATGAAAAATGAAATGATAATGCATAATGATGGATAAATAAATGATAAAGAATCCAACTGATACAATAGGTTGTTGATTTAGATTTTGTTTATTACTCCTTTTAGGATATTTTTGTCTGGAAACATTATAAGATGTAGAGTCCATAGCTTTCATGAACCTTGAGTATAAGTTTGATAAGCTGCTATGACATGAAATCCCATAGATAGAAGAGTCAGCTGGGGTTACGTAAATGGCATGTTTCTTAGGGCTTGGAGGAGCCATAGAGACCACCCCCACATTTACTGATCCCTCAGCCTATCAAGAAGAGACTTGTTCGGGAGACTTGTAGATAGAGGAGAGCACTTCTAAGAAGTCATCTAGAGCATCCTCCAACATATCAAAATATTCCTCAGAAAATTTATTATCATGAATGTGCAACATCTTGAGGAAAGATCTGACGTTTACGTTAGGTTCACCAAAATGTGATTGTTACCTAGTTTTAGCTATAGCTGAAAATAGGTAGAGTTGATTTGCATTCTTCATTAAAAGGTACAAAATTTCTGCTAAAGTATTCATTCTAATCTAGAATCTGATTACTTGTGAATTTCCAGTGTGATTATGCAAAAGTTTGTAACAAAAGAAATCATTAAAATTGCATAGTAATGATGTTTTATTCATATTGTAAAAACCAAAGTCCCACACAAGTCGTGAGAGTAACTTAATTTGATTTTCTTAATCAAATAATGAGTACAAAGTAGGATGTATACTACACTACTAAAATAATATAAACATAAAGGAGGGGAATGATTCATCGTTGCCTATAATGATGAAGCATTTTTACTCGATGTATTCAAGATTTTTGTGTCTCCAATGCCTTGAGGTTCTTTCGACTCCAAGCTCCATTCATCTGTAAGGTTGTAAAAGGATGGTGTTAGAGCAATGATAAATCACATCCTACTTCATGCCTACACTACCAACAAGAATGTAATGTATATCCAATCAGACATTCACCAGATGATTAAGTCATAAAAAGGTTGATATTCAGGGAGCACAAAGCTCAGTGGAAGCTTTTAGCTTCAATTATTTTGCTAAGTTGTTTGTTTAAATGTGTAGATACACATATAATCAAATCATTTCAACCAACAGGTATTGTTATGAGTGGTGAGAAATGTGGTTCCCACAAGGGTTGAGCCCAACTCATAAAAAATAATGTGGAACAACAGTATGGAATAAAGATAATCATCATTCTCCATGAATGAAGTGCATAAAATCAATCTTTAATTCAACACGATGAAAACAGGTCAAGCAAAGCATCTTATTTCTCATCATTTGAAATAACAACTCATAAAGTATCTATATTAGCCTCAAGTATTGATCATTTATGGAAATCAAATGCAAGTGCAATGAAGAGAGAAACACAAATGGACAATGGATCTTAATATTGCAAAGCAAAATAAAAATCCATCTTGTACATCATGGTCCTACATCATCAATTTGCTGTCATTCCTTGTTGTTATGCTATTAAGAAATATGATGAAGACATTCATTGCGTATAAACCAAAACAACACAAGAGTCATTCAAGGTGTATATTTTTAAAGGAAGCAGTCATCAGGAATTCCTTGCAAGGAGGTATCATGTTCATAATGGAGCAGCAATTTAGCATTGAGAAGCATAAATATAAGGATCATGACAGTCATGCAGAAGAGGACAACATAATAGTAAATAGAAGTTTCAAAAGGAGTGACATTCTTATGATCTCAATAAGAGTCTATAGTGTCAATATGAGTGAAACTCAAGAGGCTTAGGGAAAGAGGACATGCATACTTTGAATGTTCAAATACATTGGGGACAACAAGAATGAGCCATATCAATATGTAATAGTCTCAAAGCACAACAAGAATAAACTATTCTTGAGTTCCAATATAGTAACACTATTGTATGAGATCCATTCACAACAGAACATTCATAAGGCAATATATTACAAGCAATTCTTTCATTGCCTTCATGTTGAAAAGGTATATAAGAATTCAATTAAGCATGAGAAATGTCACAAGATAGAAATGAAATCATTTCTAAAGACTGTCCCAGATGATATGTGAGGAAGCAGTCACTATGATTTTAAAGTAACATTCAGAAACAGATCTACAAGTAAAGGTACAAGGATATGAGTGACAGACAAATTTCAAGCTTTTGTGCATTCATAAGAGACAGAAGAAAGCAACTTCATTTTAATCTAACATTTGTATTTACAAAAGGTATTATGGAGCACTGAGTGTATTATGAAAACCAAAGGAGAAACCTGAGCATTCAAGTAAGGAAAGGGTACTCTCACAATCACATTTGAAAGAAAATTCAGTGCTTCAAAATTTGTATTTAAAACAAGATACCAATGGATGTAAGTTTGCATCAATCAAAAAGGCCTGTAGAGTGCATCAAGGAAAAGAAAAAAAATAATATTTGCATAGAATAAAAAATCAGTCCATAGTGCCATCATGGAAAGCATATATATTCTACAGGAAGATTTGAAGTTAAAGAAAAAACAAACTAGGCCATACATAATATATACAGTGATAAAGCAAAGCTTTCATGACATCCTGCAAATGGGAAAAATCCCCACATAAATCCTAACAATATCAAAAGAGAGGAGCTCGAATGGAGAAACCCTTATGGCGGCCCCACAAGTTCAAAGGTTTTACAGACAAGGAGTCTCTGAAAGTTTTTACTACAACCATGAATGAGCGAAATATCAACAAAATGAATGCCCAGATGAAGGAAATACAACCGCAGCCTCAAATAAGGAAGTTATAGGGATTTGTGGTATTTTACAAAGCATAGAAGAGTTATTTCTTGCACTAACAGATCAAAAGCATAGAAAGAGGCATCAAGAGATGGTGAAGCCGTGACCAAGTCATCCTCAAAGAAGAAATTCACAAAGTCCAATATATACTCGAATACCTTCAGATATGTAACAAAGATGCTCCATTTTCGGCCATAATACAAGACAATATGAATAGAGGAAGAAAGGAGACAAAATACATCAAAAAATAATGTAAAGCCACAACTATAAATACTAAGAATGCATTAAAAATGGAGTTAAATATCAAAATTTCTAGCAAAAAGATAACTTACTAGTAGTTGGGAAGTGTATGAATCTTGCAGAAAACACTCCCAGATGTCATTCAAACCCTCAAAAACCAACAGACCATGGCGGCGTAGCTCCAACAAAGGGTGAAACGCATAGTGGATAATGAGAAATGGTTAGGGTTTCATTTTCTTTTTCTTACAACCCTAATTCGATGGTTGGCTTTTTCACTATCTTTTAAATAAAATCATTGTGAAATATTAGCTTCGTGGTATTGAATTTTAAGTCAATTAATCTAATGTTTAAATATGGTGCCTGTGAAGCTAAGGGAGGAGAGAGGGTGAACTAGGAGTTTTAAAGAAGAGACTCTCACTTACATGTTTTGCATGGTTTGAGCAAAAATAAGTATTGTAATTAAATATTAAAGATAACATCCTGTGAGTTATCTTAATATTTAATATATAATGCATGAAAGGAGAAATGAGGAGAAGTTTCACATAATATATATTAAAATAATCAAGACTAATTATCTTTTATATGTAAGCAAACAAATATCTTTGATCAAAGCCATGCAGGAAATACAACTGAAGTACAATTGAAGTCAGTAAGAATGATCAAGAGTGTTGTGTTTTTTTGACCTGGAGTCTTTTTCATGCAAAAGACAATATGGAGATTATTGACATTTTACTTCAGTTCTACATTAGTTCACAAGGTGTTTTGATCATGCAAATGGAGAGGTGGAGTTTTCTAGACACTGAGTTTAGTTTGCTTTAGTTTTGGGCCATTTTTATGAGGATTTTCTCTTTTGCTTGTGAGAGCATACTGTGGAGATATTTTTGACTCTAGTTCTCATTCAGTTCCATCCTTTGGCTACTTTATGCATGCCTTCATTGTATATATGAGAAGGACTTAGTCTTTTCTCATTCAGTTCTTATTTTTCAGACTTTGCATTCTGCAAAGAGAAATATTTTTTAACTCAGCTTTCAATTTCAGATTAATATACAGTAGTAGGTTTTTACAGGTTAATTTATTTGTGATTAGCAAAAGATTCCTTTAGTTTGCAGTATTTTCAAAGTTTTTCCTTCAAGATTTCAAGCATCATTATTGTGTGGGATTTTGATTGAAGGATTATTGTGTTTTAAGTTTTGTAACCTCTAATTTTTCTATCTCCATAAATATCTGTATGCAGTTTAGTTTAAGTTCACTAGTTATACACTGTGCATGTAATTGATTAATCATTTTAGTCATGAAAACCATGTTTTCTCCTCAAAATTGTATTGAATCAAAGCCTCTATTTAAAACATTCAGGTGATTAGACTATTAAATCAGGTTGTGCAGATTAGAGTACTGAGTAATAATTTTGTGAGTCAATTTGCATTTTAGATTTCCAATTAGGTGCATCACCAAAGTTTTAATTCTAGTTCATGCATTCGGTTCAATCCTTTTTACCCTTTTCTCAAAACAAATCATTCAAGTACCAAATTGATCATCATATAGGAACCAACCTAAAATCTAGAGGTCTATCTTCGCCATAGGAATACCCACAACCTAAAGATAGTTCCCATGTTTCAACAGTTTGGTGAATTTAATCATTCAAGCATTCAGGTGCAATATATTTGACAACAATACTATATTGTGAGATAACACTCACCGTGGTTTTTCCACGTAAAAATCTTGGTGTTCATGTGTTGTGTGATTTCATGTTCTATTAATGCTCTTACTTATCTTTACTATTATATGCATTGGAGTAATTGGATGGTATTTGTTCAATAAGTTTAAGAAGATACTGATTCACCCCCCCTCTCAATATCTTGGATATTCAACAACTTAACCATATCAAATGTAATGTATGTAGCAACAGTCAAAAATTTGTATTCAATACTAGGTATGCAAATTTTATGTCCAATAATCATTGCAACATACCGAATGACTGGGTCTTCAATTGTACTCAATATGAGTTCTTTTCCTTCAAGGGTCACACTAGTCATCTCCATTATTTATTGATCATTGATAGTCTTCCACTGCAGAACTAGTCCAGAGAAACACAAACTAATCACATCTCTTATGGCTTCTCTGGTTATCAAGTGTGCACCATCAATCCAAATATATTTACTGTGAATCTTGCTTAATGCCATTTGTATGTATTTCTTGTCAAATTCAAAAGAGGGGAATTTTAGCCATACATCCAGTTTCTTTTCACCTGAGATTTTATATGCATCATAGGGTAAGTGCAAAAAGATGGGTCTCAAAAAGGGGGCTTACGTGGCCACTTTTTTTCTGAAATCAGGAAATATTGACCCTGGATGTGAAATTGAGGATAGTTACACTCAAAATTTTGAGATGGAACAAAAACAAGGATTGAAGTGCTTCAGTCTACTTTCTAAACTACTAATTTATTTTGAAAATGGTTGAGATTAAGTGGTTCAAAAGAGGGATGTACATAAATTGGTGTTGTTTTTGTCAAAAAACATAACATAGCAACTCTTGTACATCCCTAGCATGATGAACTTTTTTTAGTATTTTTAAAATCACTATGGTGAAAAATTAGCTGACAGTATGTAGTTGATGCATGATTTTTTTGATAAATTTTTAATGAATATTTGATTTTTTACTAATTTTCTAAGTGGACACTTCCTGAAAAATAGAATTTTGGTCGTGCTACCCCTACAAATTTTGGAAACTAATTTTATTTTATTTTTAAATTTATAGAATGGAGTCTAGTTTCTAAAAAAATAATTTATTTGAGATTCTGATGAATGGTTAATTTTTAACAAAAAAAACACCAAACAATGCTTTTTGCCAAAATGAGACACACAAACAAAAGAAATTATGGATGAAAGGATTAACATTGTTAGAAAGTGAAAAAAATTGCATCATTGGATAGCTAAGAGAGAACCTAACATTACCCAGGTGTTCAATTTGTTTGACATTGAACCACGTGCAATCCTGACGGTGAGCACGAACTTGATTATGTGAAGTATTGTAGGATTTGAAAAAACACGTCTTTGTTCGTTGGGAATGCTCTCCAAGACTTTGGGTTGGTATTCCAAGGAAAATACCAAGCCCAAGGTTTGGAGATTCCCAAAGCGTGTCATAATGCAAGCCACACTATATCTTAGTTTTGACATGGTTTTTTGCATTTGTGGGGGACATGTCTAGCAATACATAACACAAGTGCAGTCTAACACGCTCACATTATGTCTTGCTTTATGCTAAATGCTACTCTATTGAATGTATGTTTATATATTTGTATGTTTGTATGTAAATGTATGCTTGTATGTCAGAGTAATGCTAATTCGCTGTTCAAGCACCTGAAGACTCTGAACATACATTCTTCCAACATCCATAGACCATTTCTCAAAGCCGCAAGCAACAATAATCAACAATGGAGGATTGCGGATCAAAATACTGGAGGATGATAACTGTATACCAGTTTATATACCAGATCAATCTTAACCTTGCAGTTGCAACTCATATAACATGGTGACATCAATGACAACACAAAACAAAAAAATGAGATGTTATTCATTATTCTAACAATGTCCCCCTTTTTCATTGATGGAAACATGTGCCAAAATTTACAAGTCCTCTTATGTACAACACTTCTGCCCCTATCACCAATATTCTCTTCCTCTATCACTTTTCACTCCCCCTTTGACATCAAGGACAAAGGGCGGCCCAAAAGAGATATGAAAACTAAAGAAAACAAACATTAACTGGAGGATGGCGAGCCTTGAAGCTCCTTAAGAATACCTTTCCACACTGATTTACCATTCTCCCAACTCTTCTTTGCAGCAATGAACATCCTCTTTAGGGATTCCAAATCCATCAGACTATCCTCTGCATCATCCGGAGTACTAGGAGTCAGATTTATCTTCTCAAGTTTCTCTGCACTTGCCAAATCATTGGCAATCAAGGTATACTCCATTCTTTCAAGGTCACTTAACTGACCAATTTTTTTGATGATTTCTTCCTTTTACTTCTGTAGAATGAAAAATTTATTTCTATGAGCAGAGATGGAATTCTAGGTTGATCTGTCTCTGTCCTTAGATGCATTGTAGTTACCAGAGACAACAGTCAACTGGGACTCAATGGAGTCCATAAGATCTTTAATATTTCGAGTGGCATCTGACCACTTCAAACAACAAGCAAAGAAATCATTCACCTCAGATTCACAAGTATGCATGGCTTCTAAATTCTTCTCAATATTTGTGTGTGCTAGAGCACATTTGTCATGAAGTGGCAACAACCTTTTCTCTGCTAGCTTCTCCTCAACTTCTTGCTTTGTCTTCTCACCAAGTCCGGAGGCATACTCCTTAAACGAGTCCAATAACAGTCTCAAATTTTCTATCAGAGTGAGAGATGTATCCATTGAAGTAATGGGTGTGGCCTCCTGTAGTGCCTTAAGAGAATCTTCAATTAGTTCTATCCCTTTTTGGTGTGTCTCCAAAATCTCTCTTCTAGCAGATTCATACAATGCATCGCCCAATACCAACTTATGAAAAGGAGAAATTTTATCTAAATCCACACATCCTTGAATCATAGGGAGTTGTAGAAGCTCCAGAGGAATTACCATCTAAAATATGATCTGCTTGGATAGCAAGCCTTTCAATATATCATAACTGGAGGAGGATTCTTTGGGAGATCTCTGAGATTCTACAACCTACTTTTTATTTTCTTCATTCTTCTCGATAGATTCCCCATTTTTCTCTTCTTCCTCTGCATTTTCTTCTTCTTCTACCTTCTCTTCTTCATATTTCTCTTCTTCTTTTTCATCTTCATCTTTTCCATCTTCATCTTTGTCTTTGTTTCCTTCTGCATTATCCTTGTCATTGTTATTGTCAACATTATCTTTTTCACCTTCAGTATGCTCTAGAGGGTCAACATCATGCTTCTTTGGCTTAACATCACCCTCATTTTGTTTCTCCATCTCTAGAGGGTCATTTACAACACCTATATCCTGAGGGATGTCTGCATCATTTGTTTCCAAAGGAATACCTGTATCACCCAGACCAGAAGGAATATCTTCCTCAACTTCTTCTACAAAAACTTCTTCACCTGAACTGGGTGCAAAACCGGATGGTAGTGCACCAAGCATGCCATATTTCTTAGCCATATCTCTGATTACTTCTGCAGTTTCCTTATTTTCTTTATTTGCTTCTTATCCTTTGTCATTAAAGAGTTCACTCTTTTCTTCATTCAGAGCATTTTTGCACATATCTTCTTTAGAGTTGCTAAATTATCCTGGGTCAAAGAAGACCCAATTTTCTTAAATACATCATTTCTAATTTTATCTTCTAATTCAATAGCCTATGATATCCTTGAAAGGAAATAGAAAAGAACAATGGAAAGAACTAATAAATGAGCAATTGTTTGAAGGAAAGATATTACCAAATAGATTGAAGTAGTAAAACCAAGCACCACCAAAGCAAGAGAGACACAAGAATTTGATAAGGGGAAAAAACAAGAAAAAACCCCAATATTATGAATGGAGGAAAAATGCCTAAAGAATAATACAAAGAGAGATAGAGAGTTGCAGCCTTAGGCTTGCTTGCTTGAGTCTTGAAGAATGAGAGGAGAAGCACCTCAATAAGTAGAGGTGAGAAAGAGGAGTTAGAATGTAACTCCCAACTCAATGAATGCCACCATTCATCTATGTGTGTGCAAAGTGTCACCTCTTAAGGAGGTGGTTACAAATATTCCTTAATAAAGGAATTAAAAATAAGCCATCCTCACACATGTGTGAGATGACAAAAAGACAAAAGACTTGTAGGGATTCCTTTGGAATATTCCTACAAGTTAATAAATAATTACAATTAAAGAATAACCTTTACCAAGTAAAGATTAATCTTCTAACATCCCCCCTTAAGCTTTACTTGGGGAGGTTACATCAAACCCTTCAATGGGTTGTAATCCAAGATTTTTACAATGGAAGAGAAATTTATCTTTACAAAGAGCTTTGGTGAGAATATCTGCAACTTGATCTTCACCTTTACAATACAAAAGAGAAATTTGCTTGTCTTCAATTTTCTCTCTAATGAAATGATGTTGAAGAGCAATGTGCTTGGTCATTGCATGAAAAATTGGATGCTTTGCCAAAGCAATAGCACTTTGATTATCACAATATAAAGGAGTAGGATCCTTTGAGGTAGACCCAAGTCTTCAAGTAATCTTCTTAACCATAGTGCTTCTTTAGATGCATTTGTACAACCTTTATATTCAGCTTCTGTAGAACAAGAGAAGTAGATTGTTGTTTCTTACTATTCCATGAGATTGCACCTGATCCAACAAAGAAACAATAACCACAAGTGGATCTCCCATCATTGGGATCACCTTCTAAATCTGAATCAGTATAACCTTTTAAAGAAAAATCATAATTTGCATCATAAAAGAGACCAAGATTAAGAGTTCCTTTAACATATCTTAAAATTCTTTTTGCAACTTTAAAATGAGTTTGTTGTGGTTTAGACATAAATCTAGAAACCAATCCAACACGTTAGGTGTTTGCCAAATTTGCATACCCAAAATAATGTAAAAGGCCTAAATCACTCACTTGAAATTGTTGATTGAGATGAGACTTAACATCACTAATCAAAAAGTTAGAACTAGAAGTGATAATTAAATCATTAAAATAATAATCACAATATCATTTTCACTATGCTTAAAATATAAATTTGGATTATTAAGAAAGCATAGCCCAAATTATAAAATGTCAACATATAGACATAGCAATAATAGATCTAGGTTTCCTCTCACTACATCATTTGTTGTAATGTAAAGGGAAATTGTGTCAAGATTAATAATAAAGGACTTTGAAAATTAGTCCTAAAGATGGTTTTTAAAAAAAACCATATTGCCTTCAATAATGAAACATAAAGGTTTCAAGAACTTGATCCCAATCAATTTAGAAAATAGATCTAAGTTCATAAAAAAAATAAGTAAGTGCATACCATCAAAGTGGATGGAAATATTTTCCATGGGTCCCCAAAAAAAAACTCCAATGAGACTTGATAAAATATATGAGTCATTATAGATAGGGCTCCCTATGCAACATTACTGCAAATGTGACTAGCACAAAATATATGTAAAGGCTCCATTGAGACTTGATAAAGTGATTAACTTGCAAAACATATATAGATGGAATAAATCCATCAAGAAGGCAAATACTCCAATGAGCTTTTAATTTTCAAAAAATATATAGATGAAATAAATCCATCCAAAAGACAAATTGACCAATAATGCACAATATCAGATTAATGAGACACAATAAAATATCAAATTCCCTTTTTCAAAACAACATAATTGTAGTTGAGAAGGAAACACTAGATTTGTTTTAAATATTGTAATAGATGAAAAGCCACAAATCAAGCCACCTTAAGTTATGAAAATTAATATTAAAAATAAATAAAAATTATGATGGAATAATGGGAATTGCATATTATGAAGTGAAGTATTATTAAGTATAAATAAGTCATTTAAGACGATATTCATGCATTCATGACTACATGAATATCCCCTTTTCATATTCCAAATATAATTGTGTAAAACAAGTACACTATTATTGGGTTGATCAAGTCCAATAATAAAGTACATGTGTAGTTATTTTAAAAGGAATTTTTTTAAGAAATGCCTATTTAAAAGGCAATTTTTAAAAATGTCTAAAAAAAATAGTCCATTGAGAAATTTAAAAAAAATCTAAAAATGCCTTATGCAAATTTATTTATCTTTTTTTAAAAAAGGTCTAATTACTTAGACAAAATAAAAGAAAAAGAAAGAGATAAAAGCTCCACCAAAATATTGAATATATATACTGTTATACATAAAATAGAAAAAAGATAAGTGCATTTTATACAAGCATGTTAATTTCCATTGCCACAGTAAGTAAAAATGGCAAGACATGAACTTTCTATTTTTTTTTTTCATCTTTGGATGTAGATGGATCAGTTTCAATTGTAGCAACATCCAAAATATGTTTAAAATGAAAGAGATATGAGTTTTCCAAGAATGATAGTTAAAAAAATTCAACTTAATTTCAGAAATTAAAGTAGACATGATTGTAATAAAAAATTCACAACTTTATGAGACAAATAACTATTGTAAATATTTGCTTTTAAAAAAAATCTCTCTTGATCAAATTAAATCTTAAAAAAATATCCTCTTTTAAAAAAGAATTACCTAAATTTAGAACAAAATAAGCCTCTTTAGATAATTTAAAAAAAAAAATCTCCTTTTCATATAATTCTTAAAACTTAAAAAATCCTTATTAACAATTAATTAAAAAACTTCAAAAAATTAAATTGATTTTTTTAATAAAATAAAAAATCTTAAAAATTTAATACCTTTACTTTAAATGGAGTATTTAAAAAAAACTCATAAAATAAATTATTTAAAAAAGCTTTTTATAAATATAAGGATTCTTTTTCTAAAGAATAAAAATATACTTTCTTAAAACAACGATAACAGAGAATTTAAAAAAAGAAACTTTATACTAAAAGAAGTTTTTTTATTTTTTATTTCATGCTTTAAAGGGAAAAAAGAAAGAAATCAACCTTTTAAAAAGTGAGTGCACAAAAAAGAGCGGTTTGAGGGAAGTTAAGGAAATTTAAAATGGATGTAAAATAAAATAAAATGGAATGAAATTTAACTGTAAAAGAACTTTTGTTTCTTTTTAAGAAAACAGAAAGAGAGAAAAGGGCAGGTAGAATAAATTGAAGTAGCAAATTTTATTAAAAGAATTTAATAATATTTATTTTTAAGCAACATATACAATGTTTTGCACAGGGATTGCAGCAGGAGCCGAGCTGAGGCCAGAACAAGAGGAACAACAAAGGCTAAGCTGCAACAGGAGGAGCTACGACTTGCAAAAAACTAAAGCCCTAATTTTTTATTTAAATATTGTTTGTATTTATTATTAAAAAAATAGAGGTTATAACAGTGATAGAGCAGGAGCAGAAGCCAAAGAAATAAGGTTTTCTTTATTATTATTTTTTTTTGCAGAGAAGGGAAAGAAGAGCACAACTGCATGCAAAGGTGAAAGAAGGGTTTGCAATGGTGGAAACTTACAAACAGTAAGCAAAGGAGATGGCCACAAAGAGGGTTGAAGCCCTATTTTATTATTTTTTTGTATTTATCAGTATTAAAAAAAGAGATTATAACATTGAATGATTTTTTAAAAAAATAAATTGTTCTTTTTAAATTTAATCTGTTATACAGATTTAAAAGAAAAAATAATGAATTTTGTAGAGATTTAGTATACAGATATGAATAAATTGTAGAGATTTTTAAAAAAATGATTTTTACAGAAATTTGAACATGCAACTATGGAGAAATTTTCTACAGATTTGCAAAAAAGCAGATTAGCCTTTTTCTAAAAAGAATATTTGAACTAGGTTAGATCCCTAAAAAAAATTGTTTTTTTTTTTCACAAAATGTAAAATATAGAGATTTTTTACAGATTTAGCCTAATATTGTAAAAAAAAAATTACAGATCTAAAAAAAATGAAATATAACCCTTTATTTGAGGGTTTCTATTTTTTTTTGCAAAAATCTAAATATGCATGCAAATTATAAAGATTTGCTTTCAGATTTAAATTGATATTTAGCAAAAAACTTAGAAAACTTTATACAAAATATTTGAAATCTGTAACAACTATAAAAACTTGCACAGATTTGAAATTTAAAATAAATAAATAAATAACTTAGAAATGAAATCCTGCACAAGAAAAATAGGTTAGAAGACAAAAACAACCAAGATTAGGCACTTTGCTCTTCTTCTCCTCTTTGAGAGTGTCTCCAATGGTGTGCTTAAAAAACTGATAAACCTTCAACAATGTAGCTCACAAAATATTAGTAATACCAAGCTCTGATACCATGAAAGGAAATAGAAAAGAACAATGGAAAGAACTAATAAATGAGCAATTGTTTGAAGGAAAGATATTACCAAATAGATTGAAGTAGTAAAACCAAGCACCACCAAAGCAAGAGAGACACAAGAATTTGATAAGGGGAAAAAACAAGAAAAAACCCCAATATTATGAATGGAGGCAAAATGCCTAAAGAATAATACAAAGAGAGATAGAGAGTTGCAGCCTTAGGCTTGCTTGCTTGAGTCTTGAAGAATGAGAGGAGAAGCACCTCAATAAGTAGAGGTGAGAAAGAGGAGTTAGAATGTAACTCCCAACTCAATGAATGCCACCATTCATCTATGTGTGTGCAAAGTGTCACCTCTTAAGGAGGTGGTTACAAATATTCCTTAATAAAGGAATTAAAAATAAGCCATCCTCACACATGTGTGAGATGACAAAAAGGACAAAAGACTTGTAGGGATTCCTTTGGAATATTCCTACAAGTTAATAAATAATTACAATTAAAGAATAACCTTTACCAAGTAAAGATTAATCTTCTAACACTTTTCATCAGGGCTACCCACATTTTCTCATGCACATTATCCCTTACATACTCCCACTTAACATCCAATATGATAACATACTGAATAGTAGGTAAAATTAATGTTTTTCTCTCCTCCTTACCTACTTGATCATAGTACTCTATTTTAGGCTTCAACATATCTTCAAAATGTAACAAGGAATTGAGTAATGCCTCTAATCTGAAAAGGGAAACTAGGCCTTACCGGAGTGTCCTTCTATTCTTCCTAGTTCGGAGAGGCTTCTTTAGACACCTTTGATTTCTTTGACTCCGGTTTGGTGTGCACATGGACACCAAATTCCTGTTCTTCATCTTCATCAGAGGATGAAACAATATGGAATCTCTTAGAACCAATGCTAGCTTCCTGAGAAGCACCTTCACCAGAGGACAAGCTTCCACTTCTCTTCTTACTAACTTTGCTTCAGGGTCCTCCTCCTCTTCCTCTTGATCACCAGTAATGTTGAGGTTCTTTTCCCTTGTAGCGTTTGCTTTCTTTCCTCTTACCAGGGACCATCAGGGGAGTCTCTTTCCTTTTCCTAGATCTTGTAGTAGGTCCAGAAGGAGCTGAGCCTTTGCCTTTATTAGTAGCATTGGGCTCAATTTTCACTGTAAGGGTTGCAGAGGGTTTAGAAGGAGCAGTCCTGCTGGATCTCCTTGGTCTTGATGATTCTCCCTCCACCTGCTCTCTCTTATCCCTACCTAGTGCAATCTCCTCATCAGAGAAACCTGCTTCTCTAAGATTTTTATCCACATTCTTTCTTATTATTGGCTTCCTGTGCTCCATATAAACCTCCATAGAATTCTCTGCATAAGTGCCAATTCTAGGTTCATTGACATCTTTCAGAATTTTCAACAACACCTACACATAGCCTACAGCTTCATCTTTTGTAATGTCATAACCCAATGGTTGAATCCATATAGTTTTAGGTTCAACAACTTCAATCATACATTCATCAAAAGAGACATGAAAGATGATATCATTCTTATATTTCTTAACAACTTTCCTCGAAATCCTTTCTCTCTCATTCATGTTGCTCTTGAACACAACAAAGAATGATATTAGTGCATTTTATTGAGTCTTTAGATCACCCAAACTATGCATATGGTCAAAAATTTGATGTGCAACCAGTCTGGATAAATCCCAAAACACCATATCATCCCTTCCAGTGAGTCTCTTAAGGAAATATAATAACAAACAAATAATCAGGGAGCCAAACTTAAATGCATACTTATTTTCCCTAATCATTCTCAGGTTCTCAAGCAACTACAATAAGATAAGTTCACACAGATCATAATCTACACCATTAACTATCATATCAAAACCAACGTAAATAGTTGTAGTAGATAAAAAGTTCTCTCTGTTAGTGAAGTAAATTTTATGTTCGATCATTATTGCAGCATACTTCACAACAGGATTAATGATAGGCTTTGTAGTCAGAGCTCTCTTATCATAAATGGCTCCTGTGAGTTCCATCACCGCTTCATTTTTCACAACTTTCATTATGGGTACCGAACCAGTATCACAAAGTCTAGTAATAACCTTAATTGTTTCCTTAGTTATCAGATGGGGTCTATTAGCCCACAAGAATTTATCATGTATTCTACTGAGAGTTGGTTTTACATACTTGTCATCAACAACATAGCTGAAAATAGGAAAGTGATTCCATCTATCCAATTTCTTCACAACAATATTCGAATATTCAAGTTTTATCAAGAAATTATCCCCTGTGAGCTCATTCTGCCAAATGTTTATCAATTTACTATGATTAAATTCATCAATTTTATGTAAATTCTTGTATCTTTAGTCGACATAACCCCATGATGGATCAATGAGAAAGCCCCCATAGGGTTGTCTTCAAAAATGTTCATAGAATATTTCCTATATGATGGTCTAGGTCTTTCTGACACTTTGAAAACTACAGGGGTTTCCATTTCACCATAAATCAAGCTCAAACAATTTCAAAAAGATGATTCACACAATCCCACAATAGCACATATAAGAAAAAAACATTTTTCTTTGCGAAGAACCAAGACTAGGGTTTGCACGGCTCAAAATCCAAGTCACCTAAAAAACACTCCAAAATGATCTCCAATTTCTTCAAATGCACAAGTGATTAAAATGCCTTACACATTTACTTTATGAAACATCGATCTTCTCTAATTCACATTAAATGCGACATATTTCAAAAAGTTGCTAAAAAATCTTCTTCTTTGCACAAAAAAACCCTAATTTTCTCTGCAAATGATCATGCCAAATTTTTTTCTAGTTCCACTTGCATAAATTTTGACTATCCATTTCTTATAACATATCCTCCTGCCAAAAGTGACACGCCAAACATCAGGGGGTTCAAACAATTTTCTATTAAAGCTCCCCCTAAGACCATGCTAGGTCTAGTTTCCAAAGGAATTGTCTGCACCAGACGAGGGCACAAACACATCTGTTATTTCAGGCTCTTCTTTCTTCTTCCAAATCTTGTTCATTTCTTGCTTAACCTCATTCTTATCAATTTTATTTATTGGTTCATTCTTCTTTATCGGATCATATTGCTTTCCCTTTTAACTTCTACAAACTCTTGAGATATGTCCTGGTTTGTTGCAATTGTAATAGAAAACATTTTTTTGAATAGTTTGTCCTCCATTAACCCTTGACCCGCACTGATTATCTTTTAGTCCAAACTTGTTACATGTATAGCAGTAGCCATTAAAATATTGATTCACTCTACTTCCATTAGACCAATTCACCATCTGAGTTCTGCATTCACTAGCTCTATTTCCAATTCTCTTGCATGCAAAAAATTGACTGGAGAAGGAACCAGGAAACTGATTCATCCTACTCCTACACTTTGTTGCTCTATGACCAAATTTATTACATGAAAAAAAAACCATTGAAAGAGGGGTCTATTTGGGCATTTGGCTGTCTGATAGGCGGTCTTCTAGAAAAGTTCCTTAGATTTCTTTTCTAATTTCCTTTATCTTGAGTATTTTGATTATCCATTGGATTATGCACAGCCTTAGAACTTTCACCAGTTTCATTTCCCAAACCACCTTTGTCTTTAGAAGGTATTTGTCCTACAATCAACTCATCAAGCTTCTCAAAGATGGATTTGAAATTATTTTCATAGAGTTTTTCTTTCTCTAGATCTACTTTCAGATTCACCACCTCTTGTTCAAGCTTAGTGCATTCATCAAACTTGCCTTGTACCATTTTATTTAGACATTCTTCAATTCTTTTCTTTTCCTCCACTTGCACCTTCCAATCGGTAATCTCTTCATTAGCTTGCTTCAGCTGCTCACTTACTTCCCTATGTATTTCTTTGAACTTCAATTTCTCTTGTAATTTCCAGACACATTCATTTGCTTCATCAAGATTTTCTTTCAAATCTCTTTTTTCACTTTCAACCTTGTCAAGATCCTCAAGCGCAACCCAAAGCTCTTCTTTATCATCCATTTGTTCCATCTTCAAGATCTTCCTCAAGCTTTTAGGCTTCTCTGGAGGAATCAAAATTTGATACCAATTGTTGAATATCCAAGATACTGAGAGGGGGGGTGAATCAGTATCTTCTTAAAATTATTGAAAAAATACCATCCAATTACTCCAATGCATATAACAATAAAGATAAGCAAGAGCATTAACAAAACATGAAATCAAACAACACATGAACACCAAGATTTTTACATGGAAAACCCAAAATGGGAAAAAACACGGTGAGTGTTAGCTCACAATATAGTATAACTAGTTATAAAATATTACAAAAGGGTGGCTCATTGCCAGGACTCACTGTCCTACAAAATTATAATGACAAAATGGCTTACAACTAGAAAATGAACTAATAATGTAGACCTAACAAGTGCTGATTTAGTTCCTTTGAAGCTTAGTAAACTGACTTAACACACTTCATCATTTTTGAACTTCTTCACATTCACATCATCATCAAATTCATCTTCTACAATCTCAAAAATATCCAAAATATATAGCTAATACATCCACAAGTATCAATTAGGTCGACCTAATTAGATGCAATCCTTATTCACCAAAAATGCCAACTGTCATCTTCAAGTATTGAAAATATTTCCAAAGACACTTCAAACATTCAACACGCAACATCATGTTGGCATGGACCTATGATAGGTCACACATATATTTGCACAACAAAATTAATTCACCATAACATCAACTATCCATCAGATTGGCCAAAAATAGACCTAATAGAAAAATACAACGATAAAGTAATGCTAATTCACCATTCAAGCACTTGAATACGTAAGAATCTGAACATACATGCTTCCAACATCCATAGACCATTTCTCAAAGCCGCAGGAAAAAATAATCAATAGCAGAGGATTGTAGATCAAAATACCAGAGGATGATAATTGAATACCAGTTCAGATACCAAATCAAACTTGACCTTGCAGTTGCACTTCATATAACATGGTGACATCAATGACAACACAAAACAAAAAAATGAGATGTTCTTCTTCATTCTTCCAACATAAGTATGACACAAATTATGATCTTTGTGAGCTACTCCGATTGCACCTATTGAAGAATTTGAAAGAAATAAAAAAGAATAAGAAAAGTAGATTCCGGTACAGTACTTTAACAGTTTTCCTACTATTTTACTTTATGAAAGAGTTATAGGTAATTGGAAGGGTAGAATGAAAAAATTCAGAACTAATTGCACGCCAGATAAAGAAATCTCATGAAAAATCTTGGTGGTTCGAATGCTCAAGAAATTGCTCTTGCAACATTCTTTGGAACATTTTAGATGAGAATGAATAATAGGACAAGAATTATAGAAAATATGGTAGAAAAATATTCTAGAAACATCAATTTCTGTGTCTCTACATATTTCTATTATATGGAAGTAGTTGAATCTAGAATTTTGTGGATTTTTGAATTGGATTATGAAGTAACTAAGGAAGAAACTGATCATTATGCAAATGTGCTTCTAAAAATCCCCAAGAACCCCAACAGGACAAATGTGGAAGAAGTTTCTATGACTGAAGCCTTCGGTAGTGCAAAAGGAACTAGAAAGAAGAGAAAGGTGTTTTTATCAAGCAAGAAACCACAACGCAAAAAGGAAGTGAATTTGAGATAGCTCAACATGAGCATGAAAGCACCAAAATTTAAGAAGCATTAAAAGAACTAAAAGAAGTGATTCTCGGTGTCAACTTTAATTCATCTATATCCACTATGGAAAATATCAGGAGTATGATTAACTCACTAAAAGCATACATCTCTAGGTTGGAAGTACAAATAGGAAATAAGACTCTTGAAGAAAATCTTGATGACATTAAGACAAAATGTGCAGATGCACATCACAAATTTTTGAAGGAATTTAAGGTCATTCAAGAGTGTGAAAAAAAGCTTAAGAGTTAGTATCTTTTTGCTTGAATTGGTCTAATTGGACATTGAATGCAAAAAGTGAAATATTGAAGAATGAAATTTGATTGTGCACTCAAGCAGATGTGTATAGCTTGGTTGATGACAAGGACAATCAGAGATAGTCCCATATTGTGCAACTACAAGAAAAATTCTTTTGTCTACCTAATTGATGAATGAAATATACTTATATATATATGAGACATTTTGGAGATGAAGATGAGAAGTAGTGTGGTGTATGAAGGATTGAGAGATAAGTGAATATGAGAGCTTAAATGATTTATCACATGTGAGTAATGTATGGTGAGAGAAGTCAAGGATCATGTTAGAGCTTCTAAAATCTAGATGGATTTTCATTCCCATGGGTCTGGTTAGCCTTTGATAAACCCTTGTCTTCATAAGTGTGTAGGGTTTTTAATCAAGAAAATGTGCCAACATTATATTTTCATGTTGACCGGTTCAGTTGATCATCGGTTTCTTAAGTGATCCTTTGAGCCATCTGACACGTTTGTTTACCAACTGCATTTACCTGAGGAACCGGTCATCCTTTTCCCATCGTGTCAAATATTTTCTAAAGTGGGGTTTCAAATTTTAACCCAGTGACTTAAGGATTAAGGCATTAACCTTGCGGTCATGGCACCATCGGTTGGGCCGAGTCTTGTCCATTTAATGCTAATGCCATGTATTGTGCAGTTTTCAAGATTCAGAGATCAAAGATCAGATCTCAACCGTACCCTGCCAGCCCACAGGAGTTAAATGCATGCTGGATAAATGTAGTGAGGTTAGCGAGAAGCTAACATGTGTCCCAGGTACATCGTGGGAACCACCTCCCACTACCGCCCCTATGGCCTGACATGTTTGATGAGTGGTTGAGATCAACTGGGTAGAATGATCCTAACCATTCCTCGCTGGATTGTTGAATAAAGGTGAATGATGATTAAATCCTGCGAGATTAGCGAGATCTCGACACTTGTCCCTCACTCACTCAGATAGTGGAGCCCACACATAGATATGGTGTCATCTAACATGGATAGGAACTATTAGTTGAAAATAGTTTAGTGAAGCATCGCTGGAAATCAAAGGAGGTCAAACACAAGCTGGCTATTCGATCATCCATTAAGAAAAAAGATCAACAAATTGCATACAAATTTGGCAAGTGACACCTGATGGTCATTTCTACTCCGCACAACTAGCTTGCATTAATGGCTAACACTTTGGAGAGTGATCAAGTTGATCTCAAATTTTGCGAATATGCAAATGCAGATAATCATGAAGAATAATCAACAAATTTCCATGCAAATGGGAATTAAATGGTGCCAGTACATCTGCCAACGAGATGCCAAAATTATGTGTGAGGAATACTAAGTGTGAATGCCATTGTTTCACCCGATAAATACAATGGAGGTGGTTGTTATTTGCATCATTATCACTTAGTAGTTAAACATTTTTTGGTGTGAGCAGTTATCGAGAGAGAAAGATGAGCAGACTAGCAAGAAGGTCAGTTCGTTTAAATTTACAAGGGTCCAGCCTTGGTTCATAGGGTGCTGCTCCTATTATGGAAGTGGGTACTTCTAAATGTAAATTGGTGCCAAGTAGATGTAGTCGCCAACTGCAATTCTAGGGTGGCGATGCTGAAGAAGTGGGAAACAAAGGAAGACATCTAGTGCAATCTTTGACTGGGTCAAAGTAGAAAGTGAGGTATGGGCATGACTCCTACGGGCACTAGCATTCTCCCATCAACCTTACGAGCACCTCCTCAGACAATGAAGATTAAAAGATTGATTCTGCTTATGCTTGGTACTTGGCACTGTTGAATGAGGGCTTCCCTTAGATGAGGAGGTGATCTTTGTGTTGCCACTGACAATCAAAACCCCAAGTGGACATACTGGGAGCGTGTCTGGAAAGGAAAAGAAGGAAGAGGAAGCTAAGGTTTCTTCTCTTCCTCTTGCAGCAACAAGAAGTGGTCGGGTATATCGTGGTCGTGACTTTGGTCATGATGGTGTGAGTGGTAAACGAATTTTCTACATGTGAAGTCTTCTTTTTTTTGGTGTTTATGAATTTCGTTGTGGTGGCCTTTTGTTATTCATTCATGGCATATTTTGATGATTCAACATCAGTTGTGTGCCTTCGTGGCATCTTTGGTTGTCTGGTTCATGAAGCTCGGATGGAGACAAGGGAGGTTTTGGTGATACTTTGCTTTCTCTTCCTCAATGATGGTTATATTTTAGGCTCCCTCTTGTTATACTGGTTTTTTGCAATTTCAGCATTTGGGATTTTTGAAATTCAAATCAAATTCAGCTAAAATTTTGATGAAATGATCATTTTACAATGTAATTGCATTCAAGTCTAAAGCTTGTTGCTCCTTGTTGGTATAAAGGGAATTCAAGACTCAAATGTAGGGGGGAGAAAAGACAACATTCAGGGGCTAGGGTTTTCGGTTAAATACATATAGATAGGTAAGAATGGGATAGTTAGTCATCTTTGGGTTTTTATGAATGAACTATGGCAAGTAGCTTAAATAGTTTTTCAGATTTGATCCAAGTATAAGTGAATATAGGTAATTCTGATACATTTCTCTCCTTGTACAAGTTTGAGATGAATTTTGAATGAAATATTAATGATATTTTTGTTCTGCTTTGAATCATTTGTTCAAATGCATGTCTCATTTCTTTAGCTTGATTCAAGTAATCAACTAAATAATTAGATAGGGATGTGAATTTTCTTTTATTTGCAGAGGATTTGATAAGTAGTTCTGTATTAGAAAATTTGAGCTCCATAGTGCAAAGTATTATGAGAGTAGTATATTTCATTGTTGGATAATTTTTGTTTTACTGATTCTTGCTTATGTGACTCCATTTTGCCCAATAAATACGACATTGATCCATTCCTTAATGATTTTCCTAAGGGGTTTATCAAATAATCATTCAACTAAAGAAACTTTAGCCGGGGTGCCAATTTATTTCAAAATTCATTGATTCCATTGTTTATTTGTGATAATTCTTACTTGGGGTGTCATGATTTTGATGAATTGATAGCACATTACTTAGAAACAATCCAATTTCCTAGTAATTGTTGCATAATTGTCCTTTGTCATTATCAATCTATGTAATGATGTGTTCAACATAGCTAAATCTTAAGTGAATACATTAGGAATACCCTCCTTGGTCCCACACCTAAAGCATAGAAGATCCCAGGCTTTGGCTAGATCTTGTTAAGTTGGCCATTCATTTCAAGAGTCTTGAGTATAGGAACCGGCTATTCCTTAGAGATATATTGGGTGTACTAGAAAAAACACCAACATATTAGAGCATAATTGTTATGCGACTGCTATGCAGGGAAATACTTCATACTTAGAGCTTCATTGGAGCTAAACTCTGCACACAAAAGGTGCATTTCATTATTTCATACTTTTGGAAATGAGCCATATCTTTTGTATCTTGGTGGTTAGCCATATATTTTTGTATTTAGGTTGTGAGCCTTCTAAGGGTAGCGAGTCCTGATAGTGAGCCCTATAATATATTGTATCTAGATATATTATATTGTGAGTTAATCCTCATTACAGTTTTTCCCATTTTGGGTTTTCCACGTAAAAATATCAAGGTGTTCATGTGTGTTGATGCATTGTCTTGATTCCATGTTTTCTCTTGCTATTTCAATTAGATCTATGATGTTGTTTGGATGGATTTTATGTGAATGGTTTTATGGAATAATGATTCACCCCCCTCTCAATATTTTGAATGTTCAACACCTTCCTCTCGACCTCTGACGGTCCAAGGTTTGACCTCCGAAGTCTCATCTTCTTCAAACCTTTCACTTTCTTCCTTCTCCTTCTCACTTTCACTCTTTTCTCCCAAATTCGACTAAGTGTTGAGTTTTTGAATGTTAGCCTTCGGCCTTCCCCTTTACCTCTTACCTTTCTTCGGTAAGAGGTAACCCTTCTCCTTGATCCTCGATGCTCGACTAATTTTATTTTGGGTGGTCATGGTTTCCTTCTCTCTTCTCCCTTTGGTATGTGGTAAGCTATAGGCCTGATGCTCTACTCCTGACCACACAATCACTGATGTTTGACATGTGCTATTTTTGGGGGTCTAGGCCATTTAATTCATGTGCTTGTAAAGGTGTTTTTCTTAGGTCGACACCCTGACCTTCCTACATTTTGACATGTTTTCTGGGTGACATTTTTGATGCTCAATTTTACTTTTCAGCTACCATATCTAATTTTTGGGGCGTCGAGGATAACTTTAATGCTCTCTTTTGACTTCTCCAAGTGGATTTCATGGGCACCCATGCCCATTCATTATTGTTGTTTGTCCCTTTTGACAAATCCCATACCAAAATCACATATTTTGTGGGGGATTTTGGATGAATTTTCTTGTCAAATCTTTATGGTAGGGTGGATGGCATGCCAGTTTTGTTCTCTCTAGGCTCTCTAGGTGCAGTTAAGTTTTGTTTTATACTCCATTTTTGGCACATTTGATAGCTATTCCATCGCTTTCATCCATTCTTGTAAATTTGTGTTTTTTTTCCTTATTTCTATTTTGACTAGAATTGTGTAAAAATGGAGTTCTAGGCTGCATTCCCTCCATACCAGGAAGTATGGAATTGTTGGGAACATGGTCAGGCTCCATATTTGTACATATTTTAGTGGTAGGTGTTAGGTTTTCTTTGGTTGCAGGAGCTATGAGAAAATCTTGCCCTAGGCGAGACAGTGAGAACCTGGCTAGGAAAGGCTACAGGACAGCGTTGATATCTTGCAGGGGAGAAAATATTTTTAAAAATTATTTTTGGAGAATTTAGGGGAAGGTCTTGGCCATGTATGGTGATAAGGAGGAGATCCCAAATCCATTTAGGAGGAGAACTTTTCACCAGTCCTAAAACTAGTTTGAGCAGTTTTGAAACCCTAGCTACTTGACCAATTTGGTGGTTGGACAGCATACGGCCTGAGCAAGACTAGAACCCTAGAAATATTGAACCTGTAGATAGGGGAAACACAAAACCTAAGTCAAGAACCTAAGTCCTTTGATGGGTTTAGGAGGGAAAAGCAATTTACCCCTGTTTAGAGACCAAATAGGGCTCAAGGGCCAAACCTATGGAATAGGCTTATGCCGTTGGTAAGATGGAGTCTAAGTGAAGTTTCAAGAACCCTAGGAGGTTGTTTTGGAGTTTGGAAAACATTCCCTCACCCCTGCAAGATCCATTCATGTATTGAGGGAGGATTAGTCTGGATGCATAAAGTTGCCAAAGAAGAAAGGAGTCAAGGGGCACAAGATTCGCCTGGTAGTTGCAAATTTGACAAAGAGAGTGAGGTTGAGAACCGGGAACTTAGATAAGGTAGAGTTCATAGTGAAACAAATAATTTCACCAAGGAGGTCTATGACAAGGCCTAGCATAGGAATCTATGATTGCTTCCTGCAACATCTCAGTCAGTGTGATTGATTCTTGCAGCCTCCCTATCAGATTGGTATCCGAGCAAGCAAAAGATTTGGGGAAAGAGGGATATATGTTAGAGGTTGAGTCAAGTGAAACTCCCTCGCCATGGTGACAAATGCATAATTAGCCAAGATGGTTAGCTGACAAGAGGAGGACAACAAGTTGTTAAAAGAAAGGATAGAGCAACTTGAGAAAGCATTGAATGATGCAAGGTTGGAAGGAAAGGTACCAAAGGAAGAAGAGATTGTAGAGGAAGAAAAGGTCCCTGAACCTGACCCTGTTCTGGAGGAGGAGCCTTTATTGAAGGCATTGAAAGCCCTGAGTGGAAAAGGACTTGAGGGCATACCACTGTTTAGTGGAAAGATGGATCTTGATTTGGTCATGGATTGGATAGAAGGCATGGAGAATCACTTTGAGTGTGATGGAGTCACTGAAGCACAGCAGGTAAAGGTAGCTAAATCAAAGTTGAGAGGATCAACTTTGACATGGTAGCTTGTTCAGATCAAAGGAAAAGAAGGGCAAAACCCGGTATCAACTTGGAAAGGAATGGTTGTTGTGAAGGGTGCCTAATACGCTGTATACAGGACGAAGCTGTGACAAGAAGAGGCAAAGTCTAAGGTAGAAAGACCAAGATGTCAACACCTATACTAAAGAGTTTCAGAAGCTTTGCTTGAGATCAAATGTAACAGAGGATGAGAGCCTAAAAGTGGTTAGATACCTAAATGGGTTGAAGTGGAACATCCAAGAAGAGATGGCTCTTTTGAGTCCTAAAATAGTACACCAATGTTATCAGTTGGATATTAAGATTGAGGAAAGGAATAAGAGGAAGCAAGATTAGTCTTCTAAGGGAAAAGGAAAAGGTAGAGATCAAAGAGGACAGTGTGGTGGTTACGAAGGTAGAGGTAATGATCAAAGGAACCAAGGAGAATCAAAACTTGCTGAGCATGGAGGTGAAACATCTTCAAGAGGAGGATTTAATAGAGGAAGAAGACCTCAAGGAGGTTCAAATAGAGGAAGAGGAGCAGGTAGGAGTAATTCTTACTTTGCAAACATGAAGTGTTATCATTGTAACCAACTAGGTCACCCTGCTTATAGGTGCCCGGCGAAAGCATCCTCTTCTAACAATGAAAAGAGAGTGGCCTATGCACAAGAGGACACCGTGAGTCCTAAGGCATCTGAGATCAATCATATAGAATCTGAAATAGGAGAGAATTTGATGTTTAACAGAGTTTTGATAAGGCATCCAGTCAAAGAGGAACCTAAGCAAAGAAGGGCTCTTTTCAGAGTAAGGTGCAAGATACTTGGAAAAGTGTGCAAAGTCATAGTAGACTCAGGTTCAACAGCTAACATAATCTCAAAGGAGGCAGTAAAAAAGCTAAAATTGGAGAAGGTACCCCACAATAACCCCTACAAGGTCACATGGCTGAATAAAGGGCAGAGTGTTTTGGTGAATGAGCAAGTAACAGTGGAATTTTCAATTAGAGGCTATAAAGACAAGCTAGTTTGTGATGTATTACCCATGGATGCATGCCATCTGCTACTGGGAAGACCTTGGCAATATGACAGAAGTGTTGTTTATGATGGGAAAGAGAACACCATCTCATTCAAGAAGGATGGAAGAACCTTCAAGGTGTAGTCATTGACAGAGGAAGATGAAGGACAGTCAAAGGTACCTAACATCATGTTGAGCAGTGGCAAGGAGTTCCTTAAGGTCCTACACCAAGGGAATGAAGGATATGTGGTCATGATGTAGTCCAAAGAGGAAGAAAAGGTTGAAAGGATAGTCTTACCAGAAGCAATCCAAAGGTTGCTTGCTAAGTACAAGAGCATAGTGAGTGATGGAACCCTTGCAACTTTACCACCAAAGAGAGTTATAAGTCATCCAATTGACTTCATACCTGGAGCCTCATTTCCTAACA
>VDFB02058242.1:637406535-637420026 GCA_007258455.2 Sequoia sempervirens | reverse complement strand
AAACCTAAGTCAAGAACCTAAGTCCTTTGATGGGTTTAGGAGGGAAAAGCAATTTACCCCTGTTCAGAGACCAAATAGGGGCTCAAGGGCCAAACCTATGGAATAGGCTTCATGCAAGCATTGGTAAGATGGAGTCTAAGTGAAGTTTCAAGAACCCTACGAGGTTTTTTTAGAGTTTTGGAAAATATTCTCTCACCCCTGCAAGATCCATTCATGTTTTGAGGGAGGATTAGTCTTTTGGATGCATAAAAGGCTAAGAAAGAAAGGAGTCATAACACCAAGATTTGGCTTGGTAGTTGCAAACTTGACAAGAGAGTGAGGTTGGCAGGAGAACCAGGGGAACTTAGACAAGGTAGAGTTCCTATAGGTTAGGGTGGAACAACAATTTCACCAAGGAGGTCTATGACAAGGCCTAGCGTAGGAATCTATGATTGCTTCCTGCAGCATCTCAAATCAAAGTGTTTGATTCCTACAACCTCCAGGAATCTGTGATTGCTTCCTATAGCCTCCCTAGCAAATTGGTATCAAAGCTAGTAAAAGATTTGGGAAGCAGCTTATATGTCAAAAGTTGAGTCAAGTGAAACTCCTGCCATGGTGACAAATGCATAATTAGCCAAGATGGTTGAAGGACAAGAGGAGGATAACATGTTGTTAAAAGAAAGAATAGAGCAACTTGAAAAAGCATTGAATGATGCAAGGTTGGAAGGAAAGGTACCAAAGGAAGAAGAGGTTGCAGAGGAGGACAAGGTCCCTGCACCTGACCCTATTTTGGAGGAGGAGCCTTTCTTGAAGGCATTGAAAGCCTTGAGTGGAAAATGACTTGAGGGCATACCACTGTTTAGTGGAAAGATGGATCTTGATTTGGTCATGGATTGGATAGAAGGCATGGAGAATCACTTTGAGTGTGATGGAGTCATTGAAGCATAGAAGGTGAAGGTAGCTAAATCAAGGTTGAGAGGATCAACCTTGACATGGTGGAAGTTTGTTCAGACTGAAAGGGAAAAAGAAGGTAAGCAACCCATATCAACTTGGAAAGGAATGGTTGCTAAGGTGAAGGAAGCCTACATGCCAGATGATTATGAGATTTAGTTGCACAAGAAGAGGCAAAGTCTAAGGCAGAAATACCAAGATTTCAACACCTATACTGAAGAGTTTCAGAAGCTTTGCTTGAGATCAAATGTAACAGAGGATGAGAGCCTAAAAGTGGCTAGATACCTAAATGGGTTGAAGTGGAACATCCAAGAAGAGATGGCTCTTTTGAGTCCTAAAATAGTACACCAATGTTATCAGTTGGCTATTAAGATTGAGAAAAGGAATAAGAGGAAGCAAGATTAGTCTTCCAAGGGCAAAGGAAAAGGTAGAGATCAAAGAGGACAGTTTGGTGGTTACGAAGGTAGAGGTAATGATCAAAGGAACCAAGGAGACTCAAAACTTGCTGAGCATGGAGGTGAAACATCTTCAAGAGGAGGATTTAATAGAGGAAGAGGAGCAGGTAGGAGTAATTCTTTGCAAACATGAAGTGTTATCATTTTAACCAACTAGGTCACCCTGCTTATAGGTGCCCGGTGAAAGCATCCTCTTGTAACAATGAAAAGAGAGTGGCCTATGCACAAGAGGACACCATGAGTCCTAAGGCATCTAAGATCAGTCATATAGAATCTGAAATAGGAGAGAATTTGATGTTTAACAGAGTTTTGATAAGGCATCCAGTCAAAAAGGAACCTAAGCAAAGAAGGGCTCTTTTCAGAGTAAGGTGCAAGATACTTGGAAAAGTGTGCAAAGTCATAGTAGACTCAGGTTCAAAAGATAACATAATCTCAGAGGAGGCAATAACAAATTTAAAATTGGAGAAGGTACCCCACAATAACCCCTACAAGGTCACATGGCTGAATAAAGGGCAGAGTGTTTTGGTGAATGAGTAAGTAACAGTGGAATTTTCAATTGGAGGCTATAAAGACAAGCTGGTTTGTGATGTATTACCCATGGATGCATGCCATCTGCTACTAGGTAGACCTTGGAAATATGACAAAAGTGTTGTTTATGATGGGAAAGAGAACACCATCTCATTCAAGAAGGATGGAAGAACCTTCAAGTTGTAGTCATTGACAGAGGAAGATGAAGGACAGTCAAAGGTACCTAACACCATGTTGAGTAGTGGCAAGGAGTTACTTAAGGACCTACACCAAGGGAATGAAGGATATGTGGTCATGATGTAGTCCAAAGAGGAAGAAAAGGTTGAAAGGACAGTCTTACCAGAAGCAATCCAAAGGTTGCTTGCTAAGTACAAGAGCATAGTGAGTGATGGAACCCCTGCAACTTTACCACCAAAGAGAGTTATAAGTCATCAAATTGACATCATACCTGGAGCCTCATTTCCTAACAAAGCAGCATACAAACTTACTCCTGAGCAGAATCAAGAGGTGGCTAGGCAAGTGGAAGAATTGTTGAATCAAGGTCTGATTCAAAAGAGCATCAGCCCATGTGCAGTCCTGGTGGTTTTGGCAACAAAGAAAGGAGGTAAGTGGAGACTTTTTACTTATTCTAGAGAAATCAATAGGATCACCATTAGGTATAGGTTCCCAATACCTAGAATTGAAGATTTAATGGATTTCCTTGGAGGAGCACATTATTTCACTAAGTTGGACCTCAAGAGTGGCTACCATCATATTAGAATTAAGGAAGGTGATGAATGGAAGACAACTTTTAAGACAAATGATGGCTTATATGAGTGGAAAGTGATGCCATTTGGCCCCTCAAATGACCCTATCACATTCATGAGACTAATGAATGAGGTGATTAAGGATTTCATAGGGATTTTTGATGACATACTGATTTTCAGTAAGACAGCAGAAGAACACCTCAAGCATGTGGAGATGGTACTTAAAAGGTTGCAAGAAGAGAATTTGGCAATTAACCTTGAGAAGTGTGAGTTCTTCAAGCAAGAACTTGTGTATCTGGGCTTTGTAGTATCCCAAGGAACATTGAAGATGGATCCAAGCAAGGTGGAAGCCATCCTAAATTGGCCCACACCAACCACAGCAACAGAGGTAAGGAGTTTTCATGGTTTAGCTCAGTTTATAGGAAATTCATCAGTTATTTTAGTGGTATATGTCTACCAGTCCTAGATACTATTAAAAGTGGTCTAAAAACAAAGTTTAAATGCACTCAAGAGGCTGATAAAGGGTTTGAAAAACTGAAACAAGAAGTGGCAACACAACCTATTCTATTATTGCCTAGTTTTGACAAGTTGTTCACAATTGAGTGTGATGCAAGTGATGTAGCAGTAGGAGGAGTACTTAGTCAAGAAGGTAGAACTATGGCCTTCTTTAGTGAAAAGCTCAATGAAGCCAAGCAAAAGTACTCTACCTATGATCTAGAGTTATATGCTTTAGTGCAGTCCCTTAGGAAGTGGAGGCATTATTTGTTACCCAAAGAGTTTGTGGTCTTCACTGATAACCAGGAACTTAGTTATATCAACACCCAAGAGAAGTTAAGCAATAGGCACTTGAAATGGATGGAATACATCCAAGCTTTCACTTTTACCATCAAGCATAAGAAGGGAAAAATGAATAAGGTGGCAGATGCATTAAGCAGAAGGTTGTTGACAGTGCAGGAAATACAACTGAAGAGCATTGGATTAGAGAGTTTCAAAGACCTCTATGGTGAAGATGAATATTTCTCAGAAGTTTACAAGGTATGCTCTAATTTTGAGAATCATTTTCATAGTCAATATGCTGAGTATACATTGCAAAATGGACTGTTATTTAAGGGTAATTAGTTATGTGTTCCAAGAGGATCAATGAGGGAAAATCTAATTTAAGAAAAGCATAATGGCAGTCTTAGTGGGCATTTTGGTATTAATAAAACTTTAGAGCTAGTTCAAAGGTTCTATTACTGGCCTAAGTTAGCAAGAGATGTCAGAAAATATGTGGAACAATGTGTTGTATGCATGAAAGCTAAGGGAGGAGCTAGCAATGCTAGTTTGTATCAACCCCTGCCCATTCCTAACAGACCATGGGAGTGTGTGAGCGTGGATTTTGTGGTAGGTCTTCCTAAGACCAAGACTGGTTTTGATAGTGTTTATGTAGTAGTGGATAGATTTAGAAATATGAGTCACTTCATTCCTTGCAAAACTACTCATGATGCAAGCTACATAGCTCATCTTTTCTTCAAGGAAGTTGTAAGGATCCATGGCTTGCCTTTAAGCATTGTTTTTGACAGAGATGTGAAGTTCATGGGTCATTTTTGGAAGACTCTATGGAGAAAATTGGGTACAAATATGTCATTTGGATCAGCTTACCATCCTCAGATTGATGGTCAAACAGAGGTGGTTAACAGAATGTTAGGTAATCTCTTAAGGTGCTTGACAAAATAATATGGAAGGGCCTGGGATATGGTGATTTCTCAAGCTGAATATGCTTACAATGACAGTGTAAATAAAACTACAAGAAAGAGTCCTTTTGAGGTGGTGTATGGGATGCACCCAAGAGGTATTTGTGAACTCAGAGACCTTGGATCAATGGAGAATAGGAGTGGACATGCAGAAGACTTCACTCAGACCATGAAGGAGATTCATGAGTAGGTCAAGAAGACAGTTACAGCAGCAACTCAAAGGTTGAAGGAGAATGTTGATTTGTCAAGGAAGGATGTACAATTTGTAGTTGGGGACTATGTTATGGTCCACCTCAATAAATCCAAATTGTAGAAGGGCATGGAAACCAAGTTACAGATGAAAAGAGTGGGTCCATGCAGGGTATTGGCCAAATATGGCAAGAATGCATATAAGGTGGAATTACCATTAGATTTGGGCATCTCTCTAGTTTTCAATGTTGCTGATTTGATCAAATATAAAGGGATAGTCAAGGATCTAGGTCAGGACAGTTAGGATGTCTTCAAGGACATCATAAACATGTCCATACCAACTCCAGACAAGCTACAAGCAGAGAAGATCTTGGAGTCAAGAGTGAAGAAGACTACAAGGCACAAGGTGTACATGGAGCATCTTGTCAAATGGAAGGATAAGCATGAATCTGAAGCTACCTAGGTAGAAGAAGCATATTTTAAGAAGAAAGGAATTGATATGTCTCTCATCTCTCCTAAAGTTCCTTAGTTTTTTGAGCTGAGAGGGGGAGAATGGTGCAGGAGCACCTGGCAAAGTTCAGCTTAATTGAAGTTTTTGTAGGAAGTCTAAATATTGTTGTGCTTTCATAAGGTCATGTTGACCATTTTTTTAGGTTCTTTTGGTTTTATTTGAACTTTGGAAAGGAGGTTAACAAGAGTTAAGTAGTTTTAACTCTTCATTTTGGCTAAGTTGTAAAAATTGCCTAAGTGTTTGTAAACACAGCGGGTTTTACAAAAATGCATTTTTAGGTCATCTAAGCCTCGACCCAAGAACCAAAATTCTTGTGGAGGCATATTTATAGAATTCCACGACCTTTTTGGTGGGTTAGAAGTTTTTGTACGGACAGTGTTTCCAGAAATTGAAGAAAACAACATTCTTGTCTTATTTTCTATTTTTATGTTCTTGTTTGCGTGACAGCAACTAAATGAATTAAAAGAGGCATTTTGTAGGTTTTTTTAGCATGCAGAGAGGCCTCTAGAATTTTTTTTTGGCACATTTGATAGCTATTCCATCACTTTCATCCATTCTTGTAAATTTTGTGTTTTTTTTTCCTTATTTCTGTTTTGACTAGAACTATGTAAAAATGGAGTTCTAGGTTGCATTCCCTCTGTACCAGGAAGTATGGAATTGTTGGGAACATGGTCAGGCTCCATATTTGTACATATTTTAGTGGTAGGTGTTAGGTTTTCTTTGGTTGCAGGAGCTATGAGAAAAGCCTTTCCCTAGGTGAGATAATGAGAACCCAGCTAGGAAAGGCTACAGGACATCGTTGATATCTTGCAGGGTAGAAAATATTTTTCAAAAATTATTTTTGGAGAATTTAGGGGAAGGTCTTGGCTACGTATGGTGATAAGGAGGAGATACCAATAATCCATTTAGGAGAACTTTTCACCATTCCTAAAACTGGTTCTGAGCAGTTTTGAAACCCTAGCTACTTGACCAATTTGGTGGTTGGACAGCATACAACCTGAGCAAGACTAGAACCCTAGAAACATTGAAGTTGTAGATAGGGGAAACACAAAACCTAATTCAAGAACCTAAGTCCTTTGATGGGTTTAGGAGGGAAAAGAAATTTACCTTTGTTCAGAGACCAAATAGGGGCTCAAGGGCCAAACCTATGGAATAGGCTTCATGCAAGTGTTGGTAAGATGGAGTCTAAGTGAAGTTTCAAGAACCCTAGGAGGTTGTTTTGGAGTTTTGGAAAACATTCCCTCACCCCTGCAAGATCCATTCATGTATTGAGGGAGGATTAGTCTTTTGGATGCATAAAAGGCTAAGAAAGAAAGGAGTCATAGCACCAAGATTTGGCTTGGTAGTTGCAAACTTGACAAGATAGTGAGGTTGGTAGGAGAACCAGGGGAACTTAGACAAGGTAGAGTTACTATAGGTTAGGGTGGAATAGAAATTTCACCAAGGAGGTCTATGACAAGGCCTAGCGTAGGAATCTATGATTGCTTCTTGCAGCATCTCAAATCAGAGTGTTTGATTCCTATAGCCTCCAAGAATCTGTGATTGCTTCCTGCAACCTCCCTATCAAGAAAGCTTCATATTTGGACAAAGGAAAATTAGGCTAGGAAATAAGGTGAGCAAAGCTAGAAGGTATCCAATAAGACAACCCAATGCTCAAAAGTTCAATGGATACTATTTTATTTGCAATAAATTTGGTCATATGGCTGCTCAATGTAGAAGGATAATGAATTCAAGTAGTCCATCATTCTCAGGTCAGTGTTTCAATTGCAATAAGTATGGTCATAAGTCAATTGAATGTAGAAATATGACAAACAACTTTTTCAATAGAAATGTCAGATGTTATGCCTACAATAGATTTGGCCATATTGCTAACTAGTGCAAATCAAAAGAAAATCAATGGAATAACTGGTTTGGACAAAGAAATGTTGTGTGCTATAATTGCAACAAATCCGGTTACATTGCGAGATTCTATAGAATCAGGAAGGGTCTGGTAAACAAAAGGAAAAATATGCAAAAGGATGATAAGGGAAAAGGAAAAGTTACTACAAATGAGATTAGGAATCAAATGAAGAATACATGGGTGAAGAAGAGTATTTCAGATGTAGGAAATGAGCCCACACCAAAATTTGGTCCTAGAAATTCCTTTGGGAATTAGTTTAAGGCATCTAGCCTAGGGGGAGCTCTCAAGAAAATATTTTACCCCCTGCTAGTACTTGGTACCGAAATGTGGCAAATTGCATTGACTACAATAGTAATCTACAGATGTTTTGGGAACACTTGTGGAGGAAATTTATGCAAAATTGGAGCTCTACAGAAGAATTTTCTTTCACAAACTATGAAAATAGGGTATTTGAAAGACCTAGGGAAAAAGCATTTATTGCAAAAAAATTTAGGTGTGTGAATGATAAAAAGGTTACTTCTATTTCTCACTCGTTACATTGCATTTCAAGAAGAAGAAGTTTGGAGAGCTCTGCAAGTGAATTTTGATGAGATACAAGTCTAAAGGTGATTTGGCGATCAAACCCTAATCTAGTGAAATGTATTTATCTACAAAACTTGTGAACTTGAAATTTCTGAAAATGGTCACTCCTTTGGTTGTTGATATTAAGGATAGACCCCGCCCAAAATTCAAATGGCACCCATTCAAATCTATTGAGACAGAACCATTAGGTACATTTTCTTTTGTTTCATATGGTGTTTTGCATATTGAAGATATTAGGGAATATGTTCATGTGAATGTTGAGGAATTAGGAAGCTCCCAATTGCTAAATCTATACACAAATCACATTGTGGGAGAAGATCTTTGTGTAAGGCCTGAATTCAAGACTTTGGAGGAGAAGAAGTTCACACAAATTGTGAAGTTTCTTGTGTTTGACAAAAATGAACGGGTTTGATACATAATGAGTCGAGTGCATGCTGATTTCATGTGGTTAAGTCAGCCTTTCAAGATCACAAAGGAAGCTATAAGCATTGTTACTGGTCTAGATTCATCCAGTGAGTTTCTGACATTGAAATTTGTGAAGAACCAAACAGTCACTGAGGCAACCGGTTCCATTTTCGACAAGAGAGCCATGACAATTAATGACATCATTGAATTGGATGTGAGATTTTCCTCTATGGTTATTAGATATAAAATCTATCACTCCAGCTGGGATAACTCTGTATCCAGTACTGCAATCTATGCAGCTTATCAAATGGTCAAGGAAAATGTAGAATATGACCTATATGAGTTACTCCAAAGCCAACTAATTGAAAATCTTGGCAAAATCAAGAAGAACAAGAAGAACTCTTTCAATTATGGAAATTTGCTGCTATGTATATTTTTCTACTTCATGAATGAAGTTTTGGGAGTTGGTAAAGTGCAATGGGAAAGTGACAAACCTGTAGCTGTTCAAATCAGAGACATCTTATACAAAATTGGTGACAACAAAGCAAGGAAAACTACTATCTTGGGTTACTTCAAAAGTTTTCAGAGTGAAATGAAAGCTAGGGAAAGGATTCCTACATCTATTGTGGAAAAATATAAGGATGCTATTTGTTTCATTGTTGACATTGATCAGTGTTTGATGGAGGAAACAAAACCTAGAATAGTTTGGATAATGCCTATGGGATATGAGGTTGAAGAACACATTTTGGAGTTGTATGCCCAACACCTATTGAGAAAACCTCAAGATCCAATAGAAGAAAGTTTTGGTACCTTCGAAGAGAAAAATATGCAAGTGCATGTAGAACTGAAGAAGTCTATGATAGTCCAAAAGGTGAGAAAGGAAGTTGAAGTAGTGAGGGAAGCAAGGAAGAAAAGAGAACAAGATGAAGAAGGGGAGCCTGCTAGAACTGAGTCAGGTAGTCCAACAACATCCTTTGTCAGATCTAGATCTACAAGGAGCTTTGCACTCTCATCTAGCCTTGCAAAGAAATCAAGCCTAGTGAAAGCTCAAGTCAAGACATTCAGGAGAGAAGGAAAGAGAAGGATAAAAGCACAAGAGTCTATGTTGTTGAAGATAATGAAGAAACTGAATTAGATGAAGAAGTAAGAGAAATCAAGCATAAGGGCATAAAGGATTCAAAAATATCTAAGGACAAGCCCTCTGTTGAAGAGAAAGCAAAGAAAAAGATGAAAACTAATAGATCAGGTATGACTATAGAGGAAGTTGAAAAAGATTTAATTAAGGATGATAATCTCAAACCACTTTCTAAATGGTATGATACTTTTGATAGTGTCGGTTAGAGAATTCTTGAAGAAGCCACAATAAAATATTTGAATATTTTCAATATGACTCTCATAGAAATAATGTCAGAGTTTCCTACAGAGTTATATGAAGTCTTGGAAGTGAGGAGAGTAAATGCAAGAGTTGAAGATGAACAAATGAGAGAGTGAATACTTGTTGATCTATGTCTAGTAATTTCAATAGAAGAAATGAAGAAAATCCTCAATGATGATAAAAAGTATTTTAAGAGAAAATCAAGAGTGAAAAAGCTTATGATCGGGTAGATTGAGGAAGTGGAAAAAGACACTGAGAAAATTCTTCAGGCAATTCTGTTGAAGAACAAATATAATATTGTTTCTAAAGAAACTCATGATGAAGATGGTCCATCTAGTCTGAAAATTGAAGAAGACACAATTGAGGATGCTTTGAATCCTCTAGATATTCAATATACTAAAATTCCTATGGATACTGAAGCTCCTAAAGTTGAAGAGTTAGAGATTCCTAAAGCAAAGCAAGAATCTGTGAATGAAGAAAAGAAGGCTGAGGCAAAGGAGGTTGATGTGGAAGCAAGAGACACTACAAAGGAAATAAAGGATTTTTTAGAAGAACAATAGGAGGAGTTTGACCCTGAATTGGTTGAAGGTTCTATCAACTTGGCCACTCTATCTCCTATTCATAAGTTGAAGGTAGCATCATTTGCTCAAGCCAAGGCAAGGGAAGAGATATTGAAATCTCACATTGAGGACAGTGAGTTGCTAAGTCTTGCATCTGGTATCTTGGAGAAGATCATGCCCACACATTTTAAGGACTCATCTGATTCTCCCTCTGGTCAGTTGAAGAAACTTATCAACTTTGTAAGTACTCACTTTGAGTCTCTAGAAAAGTCAATTGAGGATAAGGTTTAGAAATAATTTGATGCAAATAGGTTCAGTAGATTGAAGTGGATGATTGCTAATGATAAATCATTATTAGCTACCTATGAAAATAATATTCAAGGTGCTTTATGTGAGGGTGGAAATATCTACAAGTCATGCTTATCATTGTCAAAGTTCACTAAGGTCACTAAGAAGAAAATTAAGGAATATGAGAAACAATTAGTAGATATTTCTCAAGACTTTGATCCTCTAACTATTTTTGTTGGTAAGCAAGAAGGTCAAGTCATATCCCTACTTGACAAAATTAAAAATTTGAAGCATGAAAAAGATAGAATTTTTGAAAGGGTATGTGAGCTAAGAGGATTGATTGGTCCTAAAATGGAGACAATGCTTAGTGCATTGAAGGAAGCACAGGATGCTATGGTTGTCAGTGATCCAAAAAATCTTGAGTCAACAGAGATGCAATCCTATTTGTTCTATGGTCACATGACTATTTTGGAGAGTCCCAAAAAGGGTTGGGACACTAGTTTAAACCTGTTGAAGAACAATTTTGCAGATATATTCAAATCCATGTAAGTTAGAAAAGAATGTTTGTACATATACAATTTTGTATTATTTTTGGTATGTGGATTCCTACCTTTTCCATTGATGTCAAAGGGGGAGTGTGGGACAGTGAAAAATGTCATATTCATCTCAGGGGGAGTTGTGTTTTGAAGTTTTGAGGATTGTAGTGTATTCATGTTGGTATTGATTCTAACACTTAGTCATTTTTCACTAAGTGTTGCCATCAATGCAAAAGGGGGAGATTGTTAACTAGATACACTACAAAAGTCATCTGGTGTTGTCATTGATGGCAACCCTAGTCAGTAATCCGATCCGCACTTCATTATTTGCTTATACCAGAAGTCTTATTGAAGATATGTGTTAACTATTAAAGTTAAATAGGGCATCTGACAATGTTTTGTACATCGATTCATGTGTAAATTTTTGCTATCATTTTATGTTGTGGATCTCAAGGAAGGTCTTTTGATGTATGAACTATCTTATCTTTGAATCATAGGGCCTCGTATTGATTGGTGTGCAAGTTTGAAGATCCGATTTATTGATTTTTAGTCTAACAACGCAGAAAGGCCGACTAAGTGAGTATAGCATGTTGTGGATCTTTGAGGGAAATTTGTTTAAGGTGTTTCATATTCAAGGATGTTGTTTTGGGTCCTCACTATGTTTTGTCTGACATTGGTTGATTCGCATTGATAATTATTTATGGATTGAGCTGACAGTTTGTACATGTTTTATATTTTGTAAAAGTCGACATGTAGTTGAAGTAATCTCTAGTTGTAGATATATATAAATGATTATTCATATCATTTTGGTGTGTGTTGTGATATGATGTGAAATTCAAAAGGAATATAGATCGATTGTGTGCAGTTTCATTTGCGCATAACAGAGATTGGTGATCCAAATTTAAGAAGATAAATTTTCAAGTGCAGAATCAAATAGAATGTGAAGAATGTGATCAATGTGCTTAACCAGAACTATAATTAGGCATTAGAAGATGCTATTTCATAGTTCATCCACTCCAATTGTCTTCCAACTATGATTGTAAGACAGTGAGTCTTCTTTTGGGAAATAATCCTTTTTGTATTTGAGTAGTGAGTTCTAGCTAGTGTGCCTGAATACATGTGCATTCCATTTGTAAACACTTATTTTGAGTATACAAATATTGTGGATTAATCTCCACTGTGGTTTTTCCCCTAACTGGGTTTCCATGTAAAAATCCTTGTGTTATGGTGTTGTGGTTGATTTCCTTGTGTTCTTGCATCTTTCTTTTGGTTCAATGCTATAAGTGGTTTAAAGATCAAGTTAATAAAGTTAAATTTTGTAGAACACTGATTCACCCCCCCCTCAGTGTTCCTTGATTCTAACATCAAGATGTAGATAGTGTTGGTTCTCAGTTGTGATCATATGGTTTGTCCTTGATGACAAAATTCCTTTCAGTTGATTCTACTTGTTGACAGTTTCAGATTGGTTTCTCATGCTTTATCTTGGTACAGTTTTGTCTATATGGTTTACTTGTCTTGGAATTCAGTGGACAGTCTACATTTAGAATTTTAATATCCTATAGTACTGATCAGTTTGAGCTTCGTACAGTCTCTGCTTATCTTATTTGTACATTGTTTCGGTGACATAAAAATAACTTTTTGGCGTGAAAATGCTAAGGTCTCCCTGATCCATTCTTCTGGTAAACATTTGTGTTGCCTTTCGGCAAGACATTTCTGATGTCATGACGATTTGATTTTACATACAGGCAGCTTTCGGTTTGACATTCATGTGGTCTTGGTGATAGTGGAAAGGTCTATCTGCATGAGTTTTTTTCACCGCTAAGAGGTCTTACCAAATGAGTCGGGCCTCACTGACTATTACATGAGGTGGTTCATTGGCGTAAGTAATCCCTATCAGCATATTGTTTCATCGAGCGCTTTGTGTCTTGCCGACCGCCACAAGAAAGAACATATCGGCAAGAGTTGGGGCATCGATATGATGTCTTAGCGAACCTGTCAAGTCTTGGTGACTAAGTCTTATGAGGGGCTTTCAGCGAGAGGTTGGTATTGTCTCAGTGACAAAGGATATTTTCGCATGAGTTTAAGGCTTCGATGAAGGGTCATAGCGAAATTGTTATGTCTCACCGACCATATGCATGTGGACGTCTATCAGTGAAACATTCACGTGGTTTTGGTGACCGAGGATGAACTTATCGGTAGGAGTTTTGTTATCAGGGTAGTGTCTCATCGAACTTGAAATGTCTCCCCGACTAGTGCATATGGAGGTTCATCGACAGAGCTGGGCAGTATCGGAATAGGTCTCAGCAAAGTGGTTTTGTCTTGCTGACATCACATCTGGGGTTTTGCTTCAGCCAAACATAATGTATTCGGTATATAGTCTCACCAAATATTTTTTGTCTCATCAACCGATGCACTGAATGTCTTATCGACATAAGGTTACTGCTTCAGTAAAATGTTATAATGACTTCGTAGTGTCTCACCGACTTGTGCAAAGGGTTACTTCAGCTGGAGTATACCATATCGGGGTGAGGTCTTGGCGAGTGACCTTCGGTCTCGCCGATGGAAAACAAAAGGGTCTCTGTCGGTATAAAAATTGAATTCTCTTGGTGATCTAAGGTGTGTTCAGGTTGTTTTGGTATGACACAATATAATCTATGGGAGGTCTCCCCGATGTTAGTATGTTATATCGACCCGCTTGGGATAGATGGTCTCATCAGCAAGAAAAACATTATGTCACAGCAACCAAAATGTAT
>VDFB02058242.1:637393811-637406435 GCA_007258455.2 Sequoia sempervirens | reverse complement strand
CATCATGCACACTTTTGTAGGTGTGGGCCTTTGCCCACATCATGTGCACTCGACTGGTTGATTTTCCCTAATGACGGCCATATCGAATTCCCATGGCTCACTAGTATGACATGATGGGCCAGTGGAGATTCAAGGACTTATAGTTTTGGCACTTATAATTTGACACTCACTGCGGGTGGGGTTTGGTGGAGACCTACCAATTTTTCATATGGGTGGATGAAAATAGGTACTTGAGGAACCTACAATGGGACTATTTTTGATCAACCGAAGATATTATATCATAGTACCCTACTACTAGAGTCGGGTCATGCGACAACATGGTCAACCTAAGACTATTTCAGCAGACATGCCCACCTATATTAGGGCCCATAGGAGTACATCGAGGGTTGGGGACCGCCCTCACCCCACTATTACTAATATTTTCCCCTTAGATGATGATGAGCCCGATCATGATCAGTTCCCCATAGCGGTGACGGATAATGTCAAGGTAGCGACTAATTTTGCAAGGTGGTGGGAGAGGCATTGTCTTGCTCCTGTGTTCGGTGAGAATGCCCTGAGAGGAGATCTTCTTCCACAGGAGGAATCACCACCCTAGCTACTATAGGACATGAGGATAGGTTGATAGAAAGTCGAGGAGGAGGAGGAGGAGGCACCACAAGAGGAGGGGGTGGCACTGCCAAGACCGAGGCGACAGAGGAGGTCAGACCCCCCACTAGCTACCCCTGTCTCTTTGGCACCACCATGTTCTACTATAGTTGCAATAATGCTAGCATCACTGGGAATGACAACCGATGTTGGAAGCGTAGGTCCCACCACTGACCCTCATCCTGACCCAACATGGTAGTCAGGGGGCCCAGGTATACGTGATATGTTGTTTATTTTTCCATACTTTCAGTTTTTTTCTTTACAACATATGTATATACATGTCATGTGATACTGATACCTCTTTCTTTCTCTATGGTTGTAGAGGATGCACAGGGATGGACTGGGCTTATAGCTCAGTGTATTTCATAGGTTGCCCCTATTGTGCTGATTTAGGGATCGGTCCTCAAGGCTTATTGACTAGCATTTGCGGGACAACATGCCCCTAGCTTTGAGCCAGTTGTGTGCCTGAGGACTGCTTATGAGGAGCAGGGCATGGAGATTGTCTAGCTTATTATGGAGCTGATGACTATTCAAGGAAAATGAGACCAGCTATTGGGGGAGTTGCAAATGACACTCACTGAGCAAGACATGACAATGAGGAGGGCTAATTCCGCCAAGTAGGTGTGCGATGTCCTCTAGAGCCATCTTGATGACCTTGACTGGTAGCTGGCAGCTGTGATCCTGATAAATGTTCAGCAACTATGGGATGAGTTGAGGTAGTGGAGTTGACGATATCCTCCCTATAGGGGGAGATCAAGGGGATGCAAGCAACTTTTCCTGTATCACGCTCCCACCATTCACACTCGATGACCACTGTCTAGCCCCTCCCGAGGGTTCCAGAGCAGCCACTAGGGTCAGAGGGCTCTGAGAGCCATGCACTGCAGTGATTAGAGGCATCATCATTAGTTTTATATATCATTTTTATAGAAAGATACATATACATTCATATATACTTGTAGATCTTTTGTATAGACATATATTCAATAACCACTCACTTTTGATAGTAGTGGCCCGATACATTAACATGACATTTGATATATATATATATATACATATATATATATACATATATATATATATATATACATATATATATATACATACATATATATATACATATATATATATATACATATATATATATATATACATATACATACATATATATATATATACCATATATATACTATATATATATATATATATATATATATATATATATATATATATATATACTTCTATATATATATATATATATAGCATATATATATATATATATGTATATATATATCTATATATATATATATATATATATATGGATACATCAATTCTGATTTCATGGCATCATTCATTTGGATATGTATATTCTTTATTTTTCACGTATGTTTATGCTATGGATGTTATATGATCATATGGATGTATACTTACATTAGATGCTAATATGATTTAATAAACACATGTGGTGCAGGAGCACCCATAGGTTGCCATAGATTGTTTAGAAAGTCTGTCTAGGACAACTTTGTCAAGAATAATTAAGAAATAAAATTTAGTTCTTTTGTATTTGAATGTAAGCAATAGTGGCATTCTTGTTGGTTTTGATAAGATGAAGGTAATGTTGACCATAGAATAAGTGTCATTAGGTTCTAGCTCGAAATAAGGTCTTGGATTTTTCGGAATTCTTGAAAAATGTTTGAAATTGTTGCTCAATTAGAGCTACAAGCGGCCAAGAAGATCCAAGGAGAGGATAACTATTTTTGAGATCCTATTTAGGGGTGACCTCGACATCAGAGAAGGGTGGGAAGCATTTGATATTGTTGAAGTTTTTGAATTCAAGAAAATAGTTGTGATTGGGTGTGGATTTTCTAATTTTTGCTTTGAAGTGAGGTTTTAATGGATTGATCATGGCACTGTAAATTGTGTAGGAGATAGAGTAGTTATTCTTCAAGTTTTGTGTGGCATTTAGATAGTTTTCTAATTCAATTTCAAGCATTGTTGGTAAATAGTTTTGTTTTCTTACTGTTGCTGGTCTGAACCAGTCAGTTTGTGAAGAATGGGATATTAGTTCACTTTCCCACCACACAAATTGTACAGCCCTTTGGGAATAATGACTAGACTCCATGGCTGTAAATATAGTAGGGTTTAGTTTCTTTGGAAGCACAAGAGTTACTGCAGAAGTCTTGCCCTAGGTGAGCCAGGAAAGTGCCCGGCTAGGAAGACTTTAGTGTAGAGCACTTAATTTGCAGGGGTGTCAAATTCTTGAAAAACTCCTTTTTGGAGAAGGTAGGTATGAATCTTGCCAAGACCTGGTAAGTAGGAAGAAGTTCCATCAATCCATCTGGTGTGAGGAATTTCTAACATTTTGCTGTGAGTTAGGTAAGAGTTTGTATAGGCCTAATTTTTCCAAATTGTGGGTTAAGCCTTTGTACGGATAGTTGAGACCGAAGACCCCAAAAATATTTGAGAGGTGTGCATATGAACTAGGAATACCAAGTAAATATTGGGTGTTCTTTGGAAATATTTAGAGAACTAACCTATTTTCTTGGAGATGGAGGCCTAATTGGGCCTCCTAGGGCTAGTAGCCTTTTAGGTCCAAATGAGGGTTTGGTGAAATCGACCAGCAGATGGAGCTAGATGGACCCCTAACACACTTAGTAGGATGGATTGGAGTTATTAGAAACACCTCCACACCCCTGCAAAGTGAAATTCAAGATTTGGAGGATTTGTAGCCTTTAGGGTGGATTAAGGGCTAAGGCAAGTGTTTCAAGAGTGCACCAAGTTTTGACTTGGTAGGAGGAACTGAGTTGATAGGTGGGTTGGCAAGGAGAAATCAGGGGACCTTAAGAAGGAAGAGGTCCTATAGGTTTCAAATGGTGGAGTGAAACACCATAGAGGTCTTGCAAGCAAGACCCAGAGCATGAAACAATGTTTGTTTCATCCAACCTCCCTATGAGATTGGTATCAGAGCAACAAAATATTTGGGATAGAATAATATATGTTAGAGATTGAGTCTAGTGGTTCTACAAACATGGTGACAAATGTAGAATTGGCCAAGAAGGTCAAAGAATAGGAGGAAGACAATAGACTATTGAGGGAAAGAATAGCTCAACTTGAGCAAGCAATGAGTAATGTGCAGTTGGAAGGAAGGGTACCAAAGAAATAAGAGGTTGCAGAGGAAGAAAAGATCACTGAACTTGACCCTATTTTGCAAGAAGAGCCTTTCTTGAAGGCATTGAAGGCTTTGAGTGGAAAAGCACTTGAAGGCATACCATTGTTTAGTGGGAAAATGGAAGCTGATCTAGTCATGGATTGGATAGAGAGGCCAGGAAAACCATTTTGAATGTGATGGAGTCTTGAAGCGAGAGAAAGGTGAAGGTGGAAAAAGTAAAAGATTAAGAGGATTACATGACATGGTGGAATTCATTAGGAGACAAGAGAACATGAAAGCCTAAGAAGCCTATTCTACTTGGAGAGGGGCATGGGTTGCCAAAGTGAGGAAGCACTTCTGCAGCTTAGAGATGATTCATAGGTGTTCAGGTTACTTAAAGAAAAGAACTCAATCTTGAGAATTCAAAGGCTTGGGAGTGTGAATTGCCTCTTTTGAGGAGAGTTCAAGCTTTGTATAGGGATACAATATGAGGATGAAGAGTCTTAAGGTGGCTGGAAATACTATGCGCGGTTTGAAGTGGAGCATTCAAGAGGGAGATGACTCTTCTAAGTCCCAAATGGTGCACCGAAATGCTATCAATTGGCTATATAATAAATATCAAAGAGGAGGAGCAGAAAACAGAGACCCAGGGCCCTGGAAGCTGAGGTAAGAAATGAGATCTAGAGGACATAGAGGTGGGATACCAAAGGTAGAGGGACTAAATGAAGTTGGGGAGGTGTAGCTGCAGGAGCATTAAACAAGCTGCAGGGAGATATGGAGGTGGGGACCTCCAATGGGGGTTAGAATAGAGGAAAGAGTAGGTAGGAAGTGACTCCTGCTGCACAGTATAGAGTGTTACAGCATGGGTCAAAGTGAGTTGAAATAAAACTTATAGGTTCTCGAAGATAAGCATCTTCTTCAAATGCAAAAAAGAGAGTGGCATATGCTCAAGAAGACACTATGAGTGTTAAGTCACTAGAGGTTAGTCATGTTGAGTCAGAAATGGGGGAGAACTTGATGTTTAGTAGGGTTCTAATCAGACAACCAGCCAAAGAAGAGCCAAAGCAAAGGAGAGCCTTATTCAGGGTAAGATGTAAAATACTTGGAAAGGTGTGCAAGGTTATAGTGGATTCAGGATCTACTGATAACATTATCTCTAAGGAGGCAGTGAGGAAGTTGAAGTTAGAGAAAGTACCCCACACTAACCCTTACAAGTTGACATGGTTGAACAAAGGGCAGAGTGTTCTTGTAAATGAGCAGACAACGGTGGATTTCTCCATTGGAGGGTACAAGGACAAGTTGATTTGTGATGTGTTGCCCATGGATGCATGCCATCTTCTATTGGGTAGACCATGGCAGTATGACAGAGGAGCCATCTATGATGGAAAGGAGAACAATATCTCATTCAAGAAGGATGGAAAGACATTCAAACTGCAGTCACCATCAGATGAGGAAGAAGGAAAGTCAAAGACCCCTAGTGTCTTGTTAAGTAGTGGCAAGGAGTTTATCAACACTCTACAACAAGGAGGGGAAGGATATGTGGTCATGGTGCAACCCAAGGAGGAAGATAAGACTAAGAAAATAGTCATACCAGGAGTAGTCCAGAAGTTGCTTGAACAGTTCAAGGATATAGTTAGTGATGGATCACCAACAACCTTACCTCCAAAGAGAGCCATCAGTCATTAGATTGAATTCATACCATGGGCTTCATTTCCAAACAAAGAAACTTACAAGCTTACACTAGAGAAAAACCTAGAAGTAGCTAGACAAGTGCAAGAGTTATTAGACCAAGGGCTAATTAGGAAGAGCATCAGTCCATGTGCAGTACCAATGGTCTTAGCAACCAAGAAAGGTGGTAAGTGGAGACTTTGCACTGATTCTAGAGCTATAAATAGAATTACAATTAGATATAGGTTCCCTATTCCTAGGATTGAGGATTTGATGGATTGTCTTGGAGGAGCTCAACACTTCACTAAGTTGGATCTCAAGAGTGGATACCATCATATCAGAATCAAAGATGGGGATGAGTGGAAGATAGCCTTTAAGACAACTGATGGGTTATATGAGTGGAGAATTATGCCATTTGGCCTCTCAAATGCCTCTAGCACATTCATGAGGCTCATGAATGAAGTGCTTAAGGATTTCATAGGTATATTTGTGGTGGTATATCTAGATGATATACTCATCTTTAGCAAGACAACAAAAGAACATCTAAAGCATGTGGAGATTGTTCTTAAAAGATTGCAGGAGGAGAGGTTAGCCATCAACCTAGAAAAGTGAGTTCTTCAAACAAGAGCTTGTGTATTTGGGGTTTGTGGTATCCCAAGGATCATTAAAGATGGACCCAAGCAAGGTGGAAGCTATCCTATACTGGCCTACACCAACCACTGGGACATAGGTAAGGATTTTTCATGGGTTAGCTCAGTTTTATAGGAAGTTTATAAGGAACTTTAGTGGCATATGTGCACTATTACTTGATACAATTAAAGGTGGCCTAAAAACCAAGTTCAGATGGACTCTTGAAGCATAAAAGGGTTTTGAGAAGTTAAAACAAGAAGTGGCAACTCAACCCATCCTTTTATTACCTAGTTTTGATAAGTTATTCACTATGGAATGTGATGCCAGTGGAATTGTAGTCGGAGGAGTACTAATCCAAGAAGGTAGACCTATAGCTTTCTTTAGTGAAAAGATCAATGAAGCTAAATAGAAGTATTCTACTTATGACTTGGAACTATATGCTTTAGTACAATCACTTAGAAAGTGGAGGCATTATCTCCTACCTAAAGAGTTTGTAGTTTTTACTAATAACCAGGCACTTAGCTACATCAACACAAAAGAGAAGTTGAGAAATAGACATTTGAAATGGATGGAATACCTCTAGGCCTTCACATTTACTATCAAGCACAAGAAGGGATAGTTGAACAAGGTGGCAGATGCATTAAGTAGGAGGTTGCTGAAAGTGCAAGAGATACAAATAAAGAGAATTGGGATAGAAAGTTTCAAGGATCTCTATGTTGAAGATGAAGACTTCTCAGAGGCATATAAGGTATGTTCTGATTTTGAGAATCACTTTCATAGTCAATTCTTAGAGTATACATTACAGAGTGGACTTTTGTTTAAGGGGAATCAGTTATGTGTTCCAAAAGGTTCAATGAGAGAGAATCTTATCTAGGAGAAGCACAATGGTAGTCTTAGTGGTCATTTTGGTATCAACAAGACAATGAAACTAGTGCAAAGGTTCTATTATTGGCCCAAGTTTCCAAGGGATGTTAGAAGGTATGTGGAGCAGTGTGTAGTTTGTATAAAAGCCAAGGGGGGAGCTAGCAATGCAAGTTTGTATCAACCTCTACCCATTCCCAATAGACCATGGGAATGTATTAGCATGGAATTTGTGGTAGGACTCCCTAAAACTAAGACATGGTTTGATAGTGTCTATGTGGTGGTAGATAGGTTTAGCAAAATGAGTCATTTTATTCCTTGCAAGACCACCCATGATGCTAGCTATATTGCTTATCTTTTCTTCAAAGAGATTGTGAGGATCCATGGATTGCCATTGAGCATTGTCTTAGATAGGGATGTGAAGTTCATGAGTCATTTTTGGAAGACTCTATGGAGTAGATTAGGTACTAACTTATCTTTTGGATCAACATACCATCCTCAGACAGATGGACAAATTGAGGTGGTTAATAGAGTGTTAGGTAACCTTCTCAGGTGCCTCACCAAGGAGTATGGACAAACATGGGACTTGGTCATATCACAAGCTGAATATGCCTACAATGACAGTGTGAATTGGACCCCAAGTAGAAGTCCTTTTGAAATAGTGTATGGAATGCACCCAAGAGGTGTGTGTGAACTTAGAGATTTAGGAGCTATGAAGCATAGGAGTGGCCATGCTGAAGATTTCTCTCAGACCATGAAGGAGATTCAGGAGCAAGTGAAGAAGACAATTACAGAGGCTACTCACAAGCTAAAAGCTAAGGTGGATATGTCTAGGAAAGATCTACAATTTGCAGTAGGGGACTATGTCATGGTCCATCTCAACAAATCTAGGTTGCAGAAAGGAACATCAACCAAGTTGCAGATGAAGAGAGTGGGACCATGTAAGATGTTAGCCAAGTATGGAAAGAATGCTTACAAGGTGGAGCTACCTGCAAACTTAGGCATTTCACCAGTGTCTAATGTGGCTGATTTGATCAGGTATAAAGGACCAGTCACTGATTTGGATAAGAAAAGTGTGGATGTCTTGAAGGATGTGAGTAACTTAGCCTTACCTCCTAAAGACAAGCTGTAAGTAGAGAGGATCTTGGAATCAAGGGTGAAGAAGTCTACCCGACATAAGGAATACATGGAACACCTCATCAAATGGAAGGAAAAACCAGAATCTGAGGCTACATGGATGGATGAAGCTCAATTCAAGAAGCAGGGTATTGATTTATCTCTGATCTCTCCCCACATTCCTTAGTGTTTGGGCAAAGGGGGAGAATGGTGCAGGAGCACCCATAGGTTACCTAGATTGTTTAGAAAGTCTGTCTAGGACAAATTTTTCAAGAATAATTAAGAAATCAAATTTACGTCTTTTGTATTTGAATGTAAGCCTTAGTGGCATTCTTGTTGGTTTTGATCAGATGAAGGTCATGTTGACCATAGAATAAGTGTCATTAGGTTCTAGCTCAAAATAAGGTCTTGGATTTTTTAGAATTCTTGAAAAATGTTTGAAAATGTTGCTCAATTGGAGCTACAAGCAGCCAAGAAGAGCCAAGGAGAGGATAACTATTTTTGAGACCCTATTTAGGGGTGAAATTGACATGGGAGAAGGGTGGGAAGCATTTGATATTGTTGAAGTTTTTGAATTCAAGAAAACAGTTGTGATTGAGTGTGGATTTTCTGATTTTTGCTTTGAAGTGAGGTTTTAATGGATTGATCATGGCACTATAAATTGTGTAGGAGATAGAGTAGTTATTCTTCAAGTTTTTTGTGGCATTTAGATAGTTTTCTAATTCAATTTCAAGCATTGTTGGTAAATAGTTTTGTTTTCTTACTATTGCTGGTCTGAACCAGTCAGTTTGTGAAGAATGGGGTATTAGTTCACTTTCCCATTGTACAAATTGTACGGCCCTTTGGGAATAGTGACTAGATTCCATGGCTATAAATATAGTAGGGTTTAGTTTCTTTGGAAGCATAGGAGTTATTGTGGAAGTGTTGCCCTAGGCGAGCCAGGAAAGTACCTGGCTAGGAAGACTTTAGTGCAGAGCACTTAATTTGTAGGGGTGTCAAATTCTTGACAAACTCCTTTTTGGAGAAGGTAGGTATGAATCTTGCCAAGACCTGGTAAGCAGGAAGAAGTTCCATCAATCCATCTGGTGTGAGAAATGTCTAACATTTTGTTGTGAGTCAGGTAAGAGTTTGTATAGGCCTAATTTTTCCAAATTGTGGGTTAAGCCTTTGTACAGACAGTTGAGACCCAAGACCTCAAAAATATTTGAGAAGTGTGCATATGAACCAGGAATCCCAAGAAAATATTGGGTGTTCTTTGGAAATATTTAGAGAACTAACCTATTTTCTCAGAGATGGAGGCCTAATTGGGGCTCCTAGGGCTAGTAGCCTTTTAGGTCCAAATGAGGGTTTGGTGAAAGTGACCAATAGATGGAGCTAGATGGAACCATAACACACTTAGTAGGATGGATTGGAGTAATTAGAAACACCTCCACACCCCTGCAAAGTTAAATTCAAGATTTGGAGGATTTGTAGCCTTTAGGGTGGATTAAGGGCTAATGCAAGTGTTTCAAGAGTGCACCAAGTTTTGACTTGGTAGGAGGAACTGAGTTGATAGTTGAGTTGGCAAGGAGAAATCAGGGGACCCTACGAAGGAAGAGGTCCTATAGGTTTCAAGTGGTGGAGTGAAACACCATAGAGGTCTTGCAAGCAAGACCTAGAGCATGAAACACTGTTTGTTTCATCCAACCTCCCTATCAACATGGTTGTATGTTAATTAAATACAATGATGATCTAATGGTTTGAATAGATGTAATGTGATTCATGGTCACACACACACATACACACATGTGGTCATTCACAACACAATTTTTTCCCAATGTATTAAAGAATAATGTCAACATATGTAGTTCTATTGCCCTTCTATGGAGAGAACACCACATAGATGACACATATAACACTACACATAGTATCGACAAAGATGCATCACATTAGCGAGCTCTTTTAGAGGCATCCCATACATAGATGATAATCCATAGGCACCTGAACCATATACATAGATCACATTGTAAGGGCCTAACTAGTTAGGACTAAATTTTCCTCTCTGATTAGGTGACACATTTACATTTGTCTAGTTTTCACAGAGAACTAGACCTCCTATTTTAAAAGTCTTAGGAAGCACACCCTGATTATTTTGCCTAGATAACCACCGTTGATAAGCTTTAAGGTGCTCATCGAGAATCTCCAGCTAATGCAAACGGTTAACTCAGTAGGTTTCATTATCAATTAACCCTTTAAGGGAAACCTATAAAGACAAAATCTCCAAATCCAAAGGCATAATAGCTTTAGTGCCATACACGAGGTTATAAGGTGTTGTTCCCATAGCCATATGAACACTCATGCAATAGGCCCACAAAGTGTACGTCAGTTGAATATGCCAATTTTTACCATGCTTATTAACTATCTTATGAAGAATAAGCTCAAGAGTCTTGTTAGACACTTCCGCTTGACCATTAGATTATGGATAATATGGTGTGGAAACCTATGCTAAATATGAATTTCTCAAGGAACTGCTTCACTTCCATTTTCTTGAAACGTGTGCCATTGTTAGAAATAAGCATAGCAGGTAATCCAAATTGAGAAATGATGTTGCTCATGAGAAAGCTACAAATAGCCAGCGTTCATGGATCGAAGTGGGATAGCTTTGACCCATTTTGTGAAGTAATCTGTATCAGTAATGATAAAGGTATGTCACTTGGAAGAAGGAGGTGATATTTTTCCAATAATATCCAACCCCCATTTTGTGAACGGCCAAGGATAAGTTTGATTTTGTAATCTTTGGGTTGATGCATGAATGAGATGACTATGTTGTTGACATTGAGGACACTTAACAAAAATGAAGGAATCTTGCTCCATTGTTTGCCAATAGTACCCCATGTGTATCGGTCTTCTTGCCAAGGATCTACCACCAAAGTGTCCACCCCCGAAGCTAACATGGGCTTCCTTAAGGGCAAGGGGTATTTATGATTTAGTGAGACACCTGAGAAGCATGCCATTATAGGCTTTTCTATAAAGGACATCAGACATAATAACATAACGAACTGAAATATTTATTATATGAGTGTGATAATTCTTTGTCGCATCATCAGGAAAGTTTCTAGTCTTTAGGTAGTTATAGATATCAAAAAACCATTCTCCAAAGTCCACATGGGAGTTGGTCGGGGACCGCAAGACTTGGACTATTAAGTGGTATTCTTTCGTATCTTCTTCTAAAGGTACCAAGGAAGCAACACTTGCCATGACATCATGTCTATTTTCTCTCCTAGGGATGCTATCTATTGTGAAGGAAAAGAATTGTTTAAGCAAGGACAGGGCAAGGTCTTGATATCGGGACAACTTACTCTACTTCACTCGATAGGCTCCCGTCACCTGGTTCACGATAAGTTTAGAGTCACCCAAAATATGAAGACATTTGATTCTTAGTGAAATCATAGCACGTAAACCAACAATAAGGGCTTCATACTCAATGATGTTATTGGTACAAGGGAAATTAAGTTGAAAGGATAGAGGAACCAGTTTACCTTTAGGGGATATTAGAACTATGCCAGCTCCAGAACTAGTTTGACACCTCGATCCGTCAAAATACATTTTCCACTCAAGGTCATGATTAATTACAAAAATATTTTCATTAAGAAACAAATCCAACCCTGGAAAAGAGCGAGATGAGTAAGCGTTTGCCAACTGATCTGCAACTGCTTGACCCTTTATTGATTTATGAGTAACAAAATTTATGTTGAACTCATAAAGTAGCATAACCCATTTCGCTAATCTCCTAGCTAGGTCGGTGTTAGAGAATAGATGCTTTAAGAGATCCATTTTTACTATGACGTGCATTTTATCATGGAGGAGATAGTGTCTCAACTTCTGTGTGGTGAAGATGAGAGCAATACATTGCATCTCCATGGAGGAATAATGAGTTTCATAGTTAACCAAAACATGACTAATGTATTAGACCAATCTCTCCTTCCCAGTGTCATCATATTGAGCTAAAAGAGCTACCAAAGCATATGGTGATGCAACAAGGTAAAGCAGAAAGGGTCTATCTTGCATAATTGGTATCAATACGGGAGGATTGGCCAAATAGGCCTTGATTGATTCAAAGGATTTTTGACACTCTTCATCCCATATGAAGCGAACGTCCTTTTTCAATAAAAGAGTGAAAGGAAGGGTACGATCAACCAAATGAGATATAAATCTATGAATTTCTTGAATCTTCCCCTGTAAACTTTACAACTCGGTGATATTCCTCGATGGAGGCATGTTAACAATGGCATCAATCTTATTAGTATCAACCTCGATCCCATGGTGAGAAACTATAAACCCAAAAAGCTTGCCGACATCAACACCGAAGAAACTCTTATGGGGATTTAGCCTCATTTTATAAAGTTGAATCGTCTCAAAAATAAGGTGAAGGTTCTTCGCGTGATCTTGACGGGTTATTAATTTCACCAATATATCATCAACATAATCTTCTAAGATCTTATAGATAAAATCATGAAATATTAGGGTCATTACCCATTGGTAAGTAGCTCCCGCATTTTTCAATCCAAAGGGCATGACCA
>VDFB02058242.1:637322226-637393711 GCA_007258455.2 Sequoia sempervirens | reverse complement strand
CTTGTTGGTTTTGATCAGATGAAGGTCATGTTGACCATAGAATAAGTGTCATTAGGTTCTAGCTCAAAATAAGGTCTTGGATTTTTTAGAATTCTTGAAAAATGTTTGAAAATGTTGCTCAATTGGAGCTACAAGCAGCCAAGAAGAGCCAAGGAGAGGATAACTATTTTTGAGACCCTATTTAGGGGTGAAATTGACATGGGAGAAGGGTGGGAAGCATTTGATATTGTTGAAGTTTTTGAATTCAAGAAAACAGTTGTGATTGAGTGTGGATTTTCTGATTTTTGCTTTGAAGTGAGGTTTTAATGGATTGATCATGGCACTATAAATTGTGTAGGAGATAGAGTAGTTATTCTTCAAGTTTTTTGTGGCATTTAGATAGTTTTCTAATTCAATTTCAAGCATTGTTGGTAAATAGTTTTGTTTTCTTACTATTGCTGGTCTGAACCAGTCAGTTTGTGAAGAATGGGGTATTAGTTCACTTTCCCATTGTACAAATTGTACGGCCCTTTGGGAATAGTGACTAGATTCCATGGCTATAAATATAGTAGGGTTTAGTTTCTTTGGAAGCATAGGAGTTATTGTGGAAGTGTTGCCCTAGGCGAGCCAGGAAAGTACCTGGCTAGGAAGACTTTAGTGCAGAGCACTTAATTTGTAGGGGTGTCAAATTCTTGACAAACTCCTTTTTGGAGAAGGTAGGTATGAATCTTGCCAAGACCTGGTAAGCAGGAAGAAGTTCCATCAATCCATCTGGTGTGAGAAATGTCTAACATTTTGTTGTGAGTCAGGTAAGAGTTTGTATAGGCCTAATTTTTCCAAATTGTGGGTTAAGCCTTTGTACAGACAGTTGAGACCCAAGACCTCAAAAATATTTGAGAAGTGTGCATATGAACCAGGAATCCCAAGAAAATATTGGGTGTTCTTTGGAAATATTTAGAGAACTAACCTATTTTCTCAGAGATGGAGGCCTAATTGGGGCTCCTAGGGCTAGTAGCCTTTTAGGTCCAAATGAGGGTTTGGTGAAAGTGACCAATAGATGGAGCTAGATGGAACCATAACACACTTAGTAGGATGGATTGGAGTAATTAGAAACACCTCCACACCCCTGCAAAGTTAAATTCAAGATTTGGAGGATTTGTAGCCTTTAGGGTGGATTAAGGGCTAATGCAAGTGTTTCAAGAGTGCACCAAGTTTTGACTTGGTAGGAGGAACTGAGTTGATAGTTGAGTTGGCAAGGAGAAATCAGGGGACCCTACGAAGGAAGAGGTCCTATAGGTTTCAAGTGGTGGAGTGAAACACCATAGAGGTCTTGCAAGCAAGACCTAGAGCATGAAACACTGTTTGTTTCATCCAACCTCCCTATCAACATGGTTGTATGTTAATTAAATACAATGATGATCTAATGGTTTGAATAGATGTAATGTGATTCATGGTCACACACACACATACACACATGTGGTCATTCACAACACAATTTTTTCCCAATGTATTAAAGAATAATGTCAACATATGTAGTTCTATTGCCCTTCTATGGAGAGAACACCACATAGATGACACATATAACACTACACATAGTATCGACAAAGATGCATCACATTAGCGAGCTCTTTTAGAGGCATCCCATACATAGATGATAATCCATAGGCACCTGAACCATATACATAGATCACATTGTAAGGGCCTAACTAGTTAGGACTAAATTTTCCTCTCTGATTAGGTGACACATTTACATTTGTCTAGTTTTCACAGAGAACTAGACCTCCTATTTTAAAAGTCTTAGGAAGCACACCCTGATTATTTTGCCTAGATAACCACCGTTGATAAGCTTTAAGGTGCTCATCGAGAATCTCCAGCTAATGCAAACGGTTAACTCAGTAGGTTTCATTATCAATTAACCCTTTAAGGGAAACCTATAAAGACAAAATCTCCAAATCCAAAGGCATAATAGCTTTAGTGCCATACACGAGGTTATAAGGTGTTGTTCCCATAGCCATATGAACACTCATGCAATAGGCCCACAAAGTGTACGTCAGTTGAATATGCCAATTTTTACCATGCTTATTAACTATCTTATGAAGAATAAGCTCAAGAGTCTTGTTAGACACTTCCGCTTGACCATTAGATTATGGATAATATGGTGTGGAAACCTATGCTAAATATGAATTTCTCAAGGAACTGCTTCACTTCCATTTTCTTGAAACGTGTGCCATTGTTAGAAATAAGCATAGCAGGTAATCCAAATTGAGAAATGATGTTGCTCATGAGAAAGCTACAAATAGCCAGCGTTCATGGATCGAAGTGGGATAGCTTTGACCCATTTTGTGAAGTAATCTGTATCAGTAATGATAAAGGTATGTCACTTGGAAGAAGGAGGTGATATTTTTCCAATAATATCCAACCCCCATTTTGTGAACGGCCAAGGATAAGTTTGATTTTGTAATCTTTGGGTTGATGCATGAATGAGATGACTATGTTGTTGACATTGAGGACACTTAACAAAAATGAAGGAATCTTGCTCCATTGTTTGCCAATAGTACCCCATGTGTATCGGTCTTCTTGCCAAGGATCTACCACCAAAGTGTCCACCCCCGAAGCTAACATGGGCTTCCTTAAGGGCAAGGGGTATTTATGATTTAGTGAGACACCTGAGAAGCATGCCATTATAGGCTTTTCTATAAAGGACATCAGACATAATAACATAACGAACTGAAATATTTATTATATGAGTGTGATAATTCTTTGTCGCATCATCAGGAAAGTTTCTAGTCTTTAGGTAGTTATAGATATCAAAAAACCATTCTCCAAAGTCCACATGGGAGTTGGTCGGGGACCGCAAGACTTGGACTATTAAGTGGTATTCTTTCGTATCTTCTTCTAAAGGTACCAAGGAAGCAACACTTGCCATGACATCATGTCTATTTTCTCTCCTAGGGATGCTATCTATTGTGAAGGAAAAGAATTGTTTAAGCAAGGACAGGGCAAGGTCTTGATATCGGGACAACTTACTCTACTTCACTCGATAGGCTCCCGTCACCTGGTTCACGATAAGTTTAGAGTCACCCAAAATATGAAGACATTTGATTCTTAGTGAAATCATAGCACGTAAACCAACAATAAGGGCTTCATACTCAATGATGTTATTGGTACAAGGGAAATTAAGTTGAAAGGATAGAGGAACCAGTTTACCTTTAGGGGATATTAGAACTATGCCAGCTCCAGAACTAGTTTGACACCTCGATCCGTCAAAATACATTTTCCACTCAAGGTCATGATTAATTACAAAAATATTTTCATTAAGAAACAAATCCAACCCTGGAAAAGAGCGAGATGAGTAAGCGTTTGCCAACTGATCTGCAACTGCTTGACCCTTTATTGATTTATGAGTAACAAAATTTATGTTGAACTCATAAAGTAGCATAACCCATTTCGCTAATCTCCTAGCTAGGTCGGTGTTAGAGAATAGATGCTTTAAGAGATCCATTTTTACTATGACGTGCATTTTATCATGGAGGAGATAGTGTCTCAACTTCTGTGTGGTGAAGATGAGAGCAATACATTGCATCTCCATGGAGGAATAATGAGTTTCATAGTTAACCAAAACATGACTAATGTATTAGACCAATCTCTCCTTCCCAGTGTCATCATATTGAGCTAAAAGAGCTACCAAAGCATATGGTGATGCAACAAGGTAAAGCAGAAAGGGTCTATCTTGCATAATTGGTATCAATACGGGAGGATTGGCCAAATAGGCCTTGATTGATTCAAAGGATTTTTGACACTCTTCATCCCATATGAAGCGAACGTCCTTTTTCAATAAAAGAGTGAAAGGAAGGGTACGATCAACCAAATGAGATATAAATCTATGAATTTCTTGAATCTTCCCCTGTAAACTTTACAACTCGGTGATATTCCTCGATGGAGGCATGTTAACAATGGCATCAATCTTATTAGTATCAACCTCGATCCCATGGTGAGAAACTATAAACCCAAAAAGCTTGCCGACATCAACACCGAAGAAACTCTTATGGGGATTTAGCCTCATTTTATAAAGTTGAATCGTCTCAAAAATAAGGTGAAGGTTCTTCGCGTGATCTTGACGGGTTATTAATTTCACCAATATATCATCAACATAATCTTCTAAGATCTTATAGATAAAATCATGAAATATTAGGGTCATTACCCATTGGTAAGTAGCTCCCGCATTTTTCAATCCAAAGGGCATGACCACATAACAGAAAGTACTTCACTGGGTAGTGAAGGCTGTCTTGTATTGATCATCTGGGTTAATACAAATCTAATTGGAAAAGCCATCCATGAAAGATAGTAATGCATGGCCTGCGATCGAGTCGACAATCATATCTATATTAGGTAGCGAAAAATCATCTTTAAGAGAAGCCTTATTAAGATCACAAAAGTGGATACATATACGAATACGACTATCAGGCTTACTAATGGAAAATATATTCAAAATCTAGGGGGAATAGTCGATAGGACGAATAAAGCTTGCTTTCAACAATTCTCTATCTTGGTCTTGACCATCAATGCCACCCAAGGATTGATCTTTCAGATTTTTTGTTTAACTGGCTTGGCCTCAGGACATAGGAAAAAATTGTGAACCACTATAGACTAATCAATACTAGGCATATCCTCGTACGTCCAAGTGAAGATATTTGGATGAGAATGCAAGAGATCAGAGTGCTTGTCTGCTTCCTCCAAAGAGAGACACTTCCCGATCTTGATCACTTTTTTTGAGGATTTAGGATCCATAGAAATTTCAATAGTATCCCATTTAAGAAGGGAATCTACAGTCTTCAAGATGAGATATCATGATGTCATTACTGATGTTAGATAGAGGGTCCTCCTTATCAATACTCAAAAGAGACTCTCCAAAGTATGCTTGACTATGCAATCAATACGAGAATTGTTTCTTGTGATGAGAAGGAGGAAATGGGAATAATCCCCTAGAAATTATTCTAGCACCTCATTTGAAGAGAAGACATCTAAAGGAATCTTCTCAGTCTGCCCCCTTTCCTCTATTAACATAGGATAAACCAGGCTCAGCGGTTCAGCTAAAATCATATTAACACTCCACCAAGGCTTTTTCTTGGATTGTTCTATAGAGCATCCCAAACCTAGATAGCATAGTCACAACTTGAATTAGATAGGGACTTGAATCCCTTGCTTGATACACCCTAGGTCCTTCTGCCTATAGCCATACTAAGAAGCGAGCTCATATCCAAACCCGTAACGAGTTTGCAAAACCTCAGGAGGTGACGACTCCACGTAGAGCATTTCATTCCACCAATGCATGTCAAACATTTCTATGGTTGTACTTCCACCTTCTTTACCAGGCTTACAAATGTTAATCTCCTTTGCAAGAGTGGGATTATTTTGCTTAGCATAGGAGGGAGTGATCTCCTAAATAGGATCACACTTCTCTTCCTCCATGGGAGTATCATCCGCCTTTGTGTCAAGGGCACTTGTAAGGTCTATGCAAGAGGGGTTTGCCTTGTATTCTACAATGAAGAATTCAGAGAAATTCAAGGAGTCCCAATCATCTCCAAGGAAAACATTTGTTTGAGTAGAAGACAAGGGAGACTCAGGGTCTTCTGCTTTAGGTGATTCTTGATTTTTGACACTCGCTCTAGGAACAACTTCCATAGAGGGTATCGATGAAGAACATGCGATAACATCGATAGTCAAAGATGGAATACAATTCATGAGAGTAGATACAACCAAAGTGCAACTAGCATTGACCAGTTCAAAGAGGTGAACGCCTTCTGGATTTGCTTTAACCGTAACTACTTGATTATTTGCAACGAACTTTGTGTGGTTGATTTTAATTGTATCAAATGTAGATTAAAAACAAATCAAACACACAAATAAGACACTATATCAAAACAAAAGATCAAATAAAAGGAGTGCAAACTTAGTTTTCTATCCTTGATCTCATCTTATCATCCTTTATCTCCAGTGATTTTGTCGATTCCAACTTGCTCTCAAATTGTGTGCTAGGCTCAATAAACGGTCTTCCTAGAGAACGATATTGAAGATGATGATTGAATGCGATGCTAAGATATGATTATGCTGATGCATGATAATGCTAAAATGCTAATCACCTGAATGCAACTAATCTCTAATGCATGTCTCTAATGTGTGTGTGTAACCAATGCTTGGATTCATAGGGGTATTTATAGAGTTTTTGAAAGATTTTGATTGACTGATGTGATCAACGGTTGAAATCAAGCTTGTCAAGATGAATGGTGAGAGATGTTTGAAAGTTGAGAGAGAGATGGAAGGTTTCCTCCTACACAAATTTTCCCATTCAGAACTGAAGGAAAGTTACCATTTAAGGAGTGAGTTGAGGATAAATCCCATAATTAAATAAATAAATTTATTTAATTACATGTGATGATTAATTTAGAAGTTTGCATTATTTTTTAATTATGTGTGAGAGATGAAAATGGAAGGTAATTAAATATTTAAAATATTTAATTGTGTGAGAGATGAAAGTGGAAGGTAATTAAATATTTAAAATATTTAATTATGTGTGAGAGATGAGAATGGAAGGTAATTAAATATTTAAAATATTTAATTATGTGTGAGAGATGAGAATGGAAGGTAATTAAATATTTAAAATATTTAATTATGTGTGGAGTGAGAAAAGGTCTTAAATTAAATATTTGTAATATTTAATTTAACCATGAGATGAAGAAGGTGTTTGGAGGAATATTCCATTATTTGAATTTAAACATTCAAATTATGAATAATATGATAATTAATTTAAACAAATTATAAAATTTATTTAATTTAATTAAGAGGAAGATGTAAGATGGTAATAATTAAATAAAACTGGTCATTCTAATTAAGGTAGAAGAATTATAAAGGAATGATACAAAATAAATAAATTAAATTTATTTTATATGTAGATGACTAGAAGATTAATTTAAATAATTCATATTTTTAATTAACAACAAAGTTTGATGACTAATAAAGGACTACTCTTTTTAGATGCATACAAAACTCAAAGAGTGGTGTAAAGTAGAAGCCACTTTGACCCATAACATGGATCCAAGGTCCCCAAGAGGAGGTTGAGCATGTAGTGCTGGGAGGAGTCACCATTAACTCCTAGATTCTAACCATGTTTCAGGTGTGATCATACAGTCATGGGGGTTATTTATTGTATATACACATGCATAAGAACCTTTGGAGGTACCATTATCCCACATCATGTTTCCAATTTGTTTTGTTTCTCTCTTTTGAGAGGAGTTTTGTCCATTGGGTTTCCTCTCCTTTCTCCCAATTCTGTGAGAGATTGCTTTCATTTGTATTGTAAAATGGGTACCTAACATGGTCTAGTAGCTTGGGGACCCATGGTCATAGTCTTTGCACAGTTTGCATAATAATCTTCTCCCTAAGTTGCACTTAAGGGGGGTTGTTGGTGTGAATAATTGTCTTGTACCTAGCTAATTCATTCACTAGATAATTAGGGGACATATTCACATGGTTAAGTTTACTTATGATAAAAAAGATCTTTCTGTGTAGTTTGTTGGCTTTTCTTCTAGAACTTCATCCATTCCAGCTAGATGCATCATTTCCTAGGCAGGATTAGGTTATTGTCCCATGTCATAGGATCAGACATTTGTCAACATCATGTTCATATTCCCATTCCCTCAACCTTGCCCATAATGCAATACCTTGTGAAGTGGCATAAAGCAATACCTGCTCAAGGAAGTCAACCATTAATCAATCTTGCATTGTAAGCAAGCTTTCAACATTCTCTCTTGTGGAAGTGGTTTTGGTCGCAATTGATCTTGGGGGTGTTGAGGAGTCACCATCAACTCCTACAATATGGTAAGGGGCCAGACATCACATAAACTAATTTGGGTAAGGTAACATGACCCAATTGCAAAGGTAGTATTATCTTACCTAGAGCTTGGTAGCCAACATTATCGAATCCACGAATGTACAAGGAGGAAGCTGCTAAAGTGGATGAATCAATCTTAATTTTTGGTAATAGGTCTACACCACAAACATTGGGATCCGAACCAGTGTCAACAAGGGTGTGCCTAATACTGATATTGTTAACATTGACTATAATCATCAAAGGCTCTGCTTGCTTCTACACATCTGGAGGCAGGAATTCTTGCAGGTGGAACGTGACATTCGACAAATTTGCATGAATGGTATGTAACAAAATGATATGAAATGAAAAATGAAAAATGAAATGATAATGCATAATGATGGATAAATAAATGATAAAGGATCCAACTGATACAAAAATGAATGATATATGACAAACTATATATGTATAGGACCTAGAGAATTTATAAATGATTACACGAAATGACAAGATGAATTTGGAAGAATGATAATGAAACAAATGTCTCAATGTCCCATAGATAGTCCAAAGAGACATGACAACCACATGTTTCTTTGATTTGAATTTCAAAAACTCCTCATGTAAATCCAAAGATATAGATATGTGCATGATCTAAAATGAAATGCAACAAACAAACTAACCATCTGTTGAGCCCTTGAAACAGATTCTCTTGAACTACCATGAGCAAAGCTGAAAATTTGAAGCATGTACAAGGCATGGAGAGGGAACTAGCAACTAAATGACCTTAGTACAACTTTCATACTCTTTTGATATGGCAAGGAATAAGCATTGGAGGCAGAATCAACGAGATGACTCCGGAGTATTTCTAGCAATAGACAGCATTAACCATTTTTCATGCAAATTAAACTCATCAATGGTAATGTTTTGAAACTGTCCATGGTTATTATCTGCAATCTCGGATGGATATTAACTCCTCAAGATGAAAAAACAAAGAAAATTATTCTCTTCCTACCTAGTTCAAGAGACATCATTGAGTGTGTCTAGAGGGATGATATCAAAAATCAAGCAACCATTGTTCAAAATATAATACTGCTATTCCAAACATTATTCAGATTTTAGATCATCCAGATATGTGTTATGATATGGTACTTACTGAAAACTGTTGGGATATGGATCGATGATTGAGAAGATCATGGACGGATTGTTTGGTTTGCATGTTTGACTTCATGCCATTATTCATATTGTTTCAGAACTCCCAAAATTGATTGCCCCAAGATGTCAATCAACGCTTGTTCCTGCAGGATTGGCACAACTTGCTAAAATGAATATGTATAATAATCAAGCCATGGTAAGACATTATCGCTCTAGGAAAATGATGAAAGTATGATGCTATTATGGCCCTAAGATGACTATGAAAAGATGCATGAAATGAAGGCTGAGGCTGCAGAATATGATTAATAGACGGAGATACAAACCACGCTCCTATTTACGATTTTCATTATCTATCTTATTGCATTTTCTAATTCCATTTTGATTCTTTTGTATTTTTCATGGTTGGCTTAGATCCATGCTGCTGTATTTTCACCCGATTTTTTATTTTTTGTATTTCTTTCTCGTCAATAGACTGGCCTCATGCCAAGTTTTCGCCCTATGATAATTTTTTTTGTATTTTTTCTTTAGGACTTTCTCTACTATTTTTTGTATTTTTTTAGGACTATTTCTATTGTTTTTATATTTCTTTCAGGACTTTTTTTGTTGTTTTTTTGTATTTCTTTAGGACTTTTTTTTTGTATTTCTTTAGGACTTTTTTTGTGCACTCCGAAGCTAGATATAGAATTGATAAATGCCAGATCCATAGACCACCTTGACGATGCCACAAACCTGTGTGGATGACCGTGCTGGATGAAAGGACCTAATCAGAATGAGGAGTATGAGTGGAAAGCATGAAGGATGATAGATGTAGTGAATGGAAGAGGCTAGGATAGGATCCCTAATGTGCACACTATGTGGGCCATCAGGCGTTAGTCAAAAAGGAGCTTGAGCAACCAATGAGTTATAGTACGTGAAGTGGTCATCATCAAAGACACATCAAAAGACATCACCAATGGAGGTGTAATGATATGATGGGTATGTGAACATGGATGGGTGGAAAGGACTATATGGTATGAGTGATAATGAGGTGGATGAAGACCTTAGATCAACAAATTCTTTCTTTGATTTTCTTTCTTGATAGATGCCCCCAGTGATTTTTGAGGGAGAGGCATGTTTGGAGATCAACTTTTTCTTGCTTTTTATTTTTGATTTTTCCAATAGCTTTTGATTTTGGCTAGTGGACTTGTATGGATATTTCTTTGTTTTTGATTTTTCCAATAGCTTTTTATATTGGCTAAGGGACTTTTCTTGATCTTTCTTTCCTTGCAAGATTTCTTTTGATTTTAGATCTCCCTTTGAAAAAGGAACTTTGACCTTTGATTCTTGAATTAACTCCTTTATATTTTCTTTGAATGATACTTCTTGATCCATGGCTATAAGGTGGATGGATGTAGGTGAGATGGAAGGAGTAGTGATGTCATCAATAGAGTCTTTAAGACTATCCTTTTCGGTAGGACTAACATCAAAGGAAGCTTGCACATCCTTAGTGACTTGGCAAGATGGATTTGTAGAGGCCACAATAGGATATTCATATCCTAGTCCAGGGCAGGTGGAATGGAAGGATGATGGTTGGATATCCTCAGCAAGATCATGATCAAAGAGTGGGTTATCATAGAAGTTTTGATCAAATAGTGGATTATCAATGATATGAAAACATTGAGTGGTAGTAGATATGGAACAGGTAGGTGTATCATCAAGATCCCAAGTGGTTTCAATCTCAACACAGTCATCTTTTTATATTCCTTCTATAGTTGTCTCAACATCATTATTAGAACTCTGACCCTTCTCAACAACAGTAGTAGTATCTTTTACTAGCAAATTTTCCAAATGGTATTCTTCATTTCCTAGATCATGGATTTAGACCTTAGAATTTGATATTGCAATGGATGAAGTGGATGTTTTGGAAGATTCAAGATCAATACATGCTTGAGTATGTAGTGCTTCACTTTTTCTAGGGATGGTGATTTCAGCTTTAGGACTGAGATTATGACAAGGTATGGAAGGATTAAGATCTCCTTGTATGGTGATTTCAACTCCATCATGAGGGAATTTCAAGCATTGATGGTATGTAGAGGACACTGCTTGCATTTCATGTATCCAAGGTCTTCCAAGGAGAATATTATAAGGCAGGGGGAGATCAAGGACTTGGCAAACCACATCCTTCACCACAAGGCCAACTCAGATTGGTAAAATAACTGATCCTTCAGATGAACGTTCCTCTTGATCATATGCCTTCATGGTACTCTTGTTACTGGAATCGATTTCTTCTTCAGGATATTCCAATGCATGTATAAACTTTAAAGAGAAGATATTTAAACTAGCTCCTCCATCTATTAGAACATGTTTGAACAAACATTTATGGATCAAAACCTCAATATGAAGTGGAGCATTATGCGGATGGGTGAGTGATGCATCATCATTTTTAGTAAATGATAGGCAATGAGGTGCGGTGGAGTGTCCCACCATAGCTTGGGATTGACAAACTTTCAAATTAGTTGGTACAATGTCTTGTTTATCGTGAATTTGATTGTGAACTACATAAATGTTAAGAATGGTAGTCTTATAGACATAGTTTACATTCTTTCCTTTGTTGTTGTCTTGTTTATCGTGAATTTGATTGTGAACTACATAAATGTTAAGAATGGTAGTCTTATAGACATAGTTTACATTCTTTCCTTTGTTGTTTGATGAAGAAAATTCCCCTTTTTCATAGTTTGGAAGAGGGTCTTTAAATGCTTGATGATCTTCATTTGTTTGTTGGTGTCCTATTGTGATGGTGCCATTTTCTATCAAATATTGGACAATATTCTTTAAGGCTTGACAATTATTCATTTTGTATCCCTTGCACCTATGATAATCACAATAGTATGCATCATTCCATGATGGAGGCTTCACACTGGGTTCAAAATTTATTGAGGCGGTAAAGTGATAACGTTCCTTGCCATCAACTCTTTAAGGGAAGATTCTAGAGATTGACCCAGTGGAGTAAAAGTTCTTCTACTGGAGAAGAATGAAGATCATTGCAGATTTGTGTTCAAGGTATTTCCTAAGGTATTGTTGTTGTTTCCATAGTAACCTTGATTGTTGGAATTCCCTTGATTGGGAATAGAATTTTGATTCACGTTGTGCCTCAGAGGAGGAGGATTGTTTCCTTGATTTTTGACCAAATTGACATTATTATAGCGAGGATCACTTGGAGTATTAAGAACAAATGGCTTAGTCAAGACATGATTTGCATCTACAACACCATCATTCACCACATTTTTTTTGTGAGTCCAAAACTTAGATTTGTCATTGTTGTTGTGGTGATTTGAAGAGATAGGATTGTCCTTATCAAGTTTTATTATCCCTCTCTAGATTAAGGAGCCTTCAATGGTGATGGAATTTTCAATCAATTTCTAAAAAGAGGGAGGACAATGAAGATTAAGATGATACCTCATCTCTTGATCTAAGCTATTTATGAAAGTGGTGATCTTTTCCTTTTTAGGAACATGATGTGGGTATCTAGTGAACAATCTTCTCCATCTCTGAAGAAATGTAATGAATGGTTCACTAGGTTTCTGTTTAGCCTTGTAGAGATCAATCATGGTTATTTTATGTTGTATGTTGTAGTAATATTGTGATATGAACTCGTTAATCAATTCCTCAAATGTCTTGACAGGCGGTGTGATTTTCGATAGCGATTCCATAGATTGGCCTCCAAGACTCCTAGGAAACAAATGCATCAAGTATGTGTCCTCATGGGAAAAATATAAAGTCATATTTCAGAAGTCTCTAATATGATTGATTGGATCCGATTTCCCATTATAATGATCAAAATTTGGAACTTCACAATGTTTGGGAAATGGGATCATGTTGAGACGTCGGTCAAAAGGATAACCTGGCAGATGTCATCAAGAGCATATGTATTTGTTGTGGTTCCCCCTTGCATGTATTTAATTTGTCCTTGTAGAGCTTTAATCTGTTGAGACAAGGCACTAAGATCAGACAACGGTGTTTCATCAAGACTTCTCTTTAAGTTCTTAGTATTAAAATCATGAGGAAATTTAGCTCCTTTGTCAGCCAAATACAGGAAATATTTCTCTTTGTTGTGTTCTAAAATATTTTATAATGCTTTGTGAAATTCGGGATCTTGCTTGGCCTCTCGAAGGTGATGTTCTTCATCTCGTTCATCATCACTATCTATAGGATTTTTGCTCACATCCTTGTATTTGTTGTAAGGAAATGGATTTTCTTCTCTATTATCCATGTTGTTGTTGAAAAGGGGATTATGACTTACACTATAAAGGGGATTACTACTCTCACCTTATTCTTGAGTTTTTTGGGTGTGATCTTCTTGTTGAATATCCTCTTTCATCTTATTGTAATCAAATCTTGTAAAAATAGGCATATGATTTTGAAATATTCTTCTAAACTTAGATCACAATTTGATAAGTGTGAGAATGATGGTGTTTTGATCCAATAAGATGAAAATCTTATGATATGATCAAAGATGTTCCTAATTCTTGATTGTGGCTTCCAATGATGAAGGATGTCAGAATCTTGTTGGGGAAGTTGAATCAATAAACAAAAATTTGCTTGAAAGGCACACTTTTAAGATTTGATCCTTGTTTTTGAAGAATGATGAGTATATCAAATAGCCTAATTAAACTCACTGAAGGATTTGACTGGGATGTGTTGTATATTCAATAGAAGGTTCTGGTAGATAATCAAAGTTGAGAGGTTGATTGTGATTGTGTCATTGTGATAGAGCTATTCTCTGGAAATAGGCTCATGAATATAAAGGTTCTACAACATATTCGTTAGTAAATCCCCTAGCAAAATATTGGTACCTATGGAGAAACTCATGGTGATGGAGCAAGATGTTTCAAATTTTATACAAAAAATTTCTATGTTGCAAGGTTTTCTTGTAACCTAAATTTTTCTTAGGTTTCTTGATCCTATTGGAAATTGATTTCTTAACAAACTTGGTTGATTTCCACTCTCTAAGCATTAGAAAAATGTCAAAATGCTACTAGACCAAGGATGTTACAAACTTAGATCTATCAAAAGCAAAAATTCTAGAAAGTGACAGATGCGCTACTTTGTGTCTTATATGTGCTGTAGAAATAGGTAGATGTGCTAAAGAAATAGTCAAATGCACTACAACAAACCTCAAATATGCTACAATATGCCCTAGATGTGCTAAAATAGTTTTTTGATGCAGTTTTCCGAACAGTTTTGAACAGTTTCAGCTGCATTTTTGCATGTTCATTTTGGATGATCTTTTATCTAAATTAATGTGATTGAAAACACAACAAACATTCTTAAAACAGTTGTTTTTAAGCCCTATACTAAAAATCAAGTGTATTTTCAAAATGTTTTCAAAAAGTGTTTTCATAGGTTTTTGCACATAATAGACAATTCAGGCAGACTCACTCTTACTACTCAAGTAGGTCATGATAATAACCGCAACCCACATCTTAGAACTGTGTTGACTCACACAACTGTGTCAACCTCAAAGGGGTGCTCGTGTTTTTGTCTTTTCTAGGCATGTAATTAGAGTGACGAAAGTGGATACCGGATCCCCTAAGCAAATGGTCCTTGGTAGTTATAAGGTGAGTGTCTTGGGGGCAGATTCTTCCCTCCCCTTGCACTGTGATTATTAGGATGTTCAGAAACTGACACGGTTGGCTACTACATTAGGTTCTTAGTAAGGGTTTCTATTCAGTGTGACAATAGTAAACTCCCTTAAGTGACCTCCCAACCTTTAGAACAGAGGCTTTGGGGATGGTTATCTTGCACACTACTGAAAAAAGTGGGTTTCCCCAGATTTGCTTTAAATTTTATAGTGGGGTGGAATAACCTAGCTTTGGTTTGAACCCACTTGGTTCGTTCCTCTTGGGTGAGTAATTTTTCCCACAAGAGCAGGCCCTCTAAAGGATGTAATAAAGCATTAAAATTGTAGAAATTGAAAAGGAAATTTTGGTATTCTAATCACCCAGTTAAGGGAAGAGCATAGACCTATTGCCATAGACAAAGCAAACAATTTTTTTTTTAAAGCCCAAATGACAATGATTTAATATATGTGAAGATGTTGCTTCACAACAAGCATTGGATTCATTTTAACCACAAAATCAATGTGTGGTGACTACCCTAGGATTGCTTCATTTTAAATTCCATGTCTATCCTAGGATTGGTTCATTTTAAATTGTTGTGTCTACCCTAGGGTTGCTTCATTTTTTAAGCCAGAAAAGGTCCTGTCTATGGAAGGCATTAGACTCAGAACCTTGTTTAGTTACAACTTGTATGCACTGAAAGATCATACATATGCACTAAAACAAACATCATAAGCAATGCAAAAAACCTTAAATGCGCTAATCTAAGAATGCAATTTTTTTTAGACAACTTTAAATGAAGTGAGCTAAATGGATGTGCTATTCTATTCCCTAGATGCACTGAAACAGTTCCCGGATGTGTCAAAAGACCTGCAAAATCGCTAAAAGAAGCCCTGGATGCGCTAAAACACGATTATTTTTTGAAAAGCCAAACTTCAGAACACAAAAACCTTTCAAAAAACTTGCAAGTAGATGTTAAAAATGGGGCAAAGGCCCCATGGTGGGCACCAAAAAAATGTGTGGTTGATTTTAAGAATATCAAATGTAGATTAAAAAAAAATCAAACACACCAATAAGACATTATATCAAAACAAAAGATCAAATAAAAGGAGTGCAAACTTAGTCTTCTATCCTTGATGTTGTCTTATCGTCCTCTATCTCCAGTGATTTTATCGATTCCAGCTTGCTCTCAGATTGTGTGCTAGGCTCAACAAATAGTCTTCCTAGAGAATGAGATTGAAGATGATGATTGAACGCTATGCTAAGATATGATTATGCTAATGAATGATAATGCTAAAATGCTGATCACCTGAATGTAACTAATATCTAATGCCTATCTCTAATGTGTGTGTGTAACCAATGCTTGGATTCACAGGGGTATTTATAGAGTTTTTGAAAGATTCTGATTGGCTGATGTGATCAATGGTTGAAATCAAGCTTGTCAAGATGAATGGTGAGAGATTTTTGAAAGTTGAGAGAGAGATGGAAGGTTTCCTTCTACACAATTTTTCCCATTCAGAACTAAAGGAAAGTTACCATTTAAGGAGTGAGTTGAGGATAAATCCCATAATTAAATAAATAAATTTATTTAATTACATGTGATGATGAATTTAGAAGTTTGCATAATTAAATAATTAATATTTAATTATGTGTGAGAGATGAAAATGGAAGGTAATTAAATATTTAAAATATTTAATTATGTGTGAGAGATAAAAATGGAAGGTAATTAAATATTTAAAATATTTAATTATGTGTGAGAGATGATAATGAAAGGTAATTAAATATTTAAAATATTTAATTATGTGTGAGAGATGAGAATGGAAGGTAATTAAATATTTAAAATATTTAATTGTGTGGAGTGAAAAAAGGTGTAATATTTAATTTAACTATGAGATGAAGAAAGTGTTTGGAGGAATATTCCATTATTTGAATTTAAACATTCAAATTATGAATAATATGATAATTAATTTAAAAAATATATAAAATTTATTTAATTTAATTAAGAGGAAGATGGAAGATGGTAATAATTAAATAAACTTATTTATTTAATTAAGGTAGAAGAATTATAAAAGTGAACGATACAAATAAATAATTAAATTTATTTATATGTAGATGACTTTAGAAGATTAATTAAATAATTCATATTTAATTAATTAACAAGCTTGCTTAACTGTGACCATTTTTAGATGTATACAAACTTCAAAGAGCGGTGTAAAGTAGAAGTTACCACACCCATAGCATGGATCCAAGGTCTCCCTAAGAGGAGGTTATATGGTAAGGGTTTGAGCATCACATAAACTAACGTGGGTAAGGTAACATGACCCAATTGCAAAGGTAGTATTATTGTACCTAGAGCTTGGCAGCCAATGTTATCGAATCCATGAATGTACAAGAAGGAAGCCGCTAAAGTGGATGAATCAATCTTAATTTTAGGTAATAGGTCTACACCACAAACATTGAGAGCCAAACTGGTGTCAACGAGGGTGTGCCTAATACTGATATTGTTAACATTGACTATAATCATCAAAGGCTCTGCTTGCTTCTGCACATCTAGAGGCAGGAGTTCTTGCAAGTGGAACGTGATATTCGACAAATCCATGTGAATGGTATGTAACAAAATGATATGAAATGAAAAATGAAAAATGAAATGATAATGCATAATGATGGATAAATAAATGATAAAGGATCCAACTGATACAATAGGTTGTTGATTTAGATTTTGTTTATTACTCCTTTTAGGATATTTTTGTCTGGAAACATTATAAGATGTAGAGTCCATAGCTTTCATGAACCTTGAGTATAAGTTTGATAAGCTGCTATGACATGAAATCCCATAGATAGAAGAGTCAGCTGGGGTTACGTAAATGGCATGTTTCTTAGGGCTTGGAGGAGCCATAGAGACCACCCCCACATTTACTGATCCATTCATCTAGAGCATCCTCCAACATATCAAAATATTCCTCAGAAAAGTTATTATCATGAATGTGCAACATCTTGAGGAAAGATCTGACGTTTACGTTGGGTTCACCAAAATGTGATTGTTACCTAGTTTTAGCTATAGCTAAAAATAGGTAGAGTTGATTTGCATTCTTCATTAAAAGGTACAAAATTTTTGCTAAAGTATTCATTCTAATCCAGAATCTGATTACTTGTGAATTTCTAGTGTGATTATGCAAAAGTTTGTAACAAAAGAAATCATTAAAATTGCATAGTAATGATGTTTTATTCATATTGTAAAAACCAAAGTCCCACACAAGTCGTCAGAGTAACTTAATTTGATTTTCTTAATCAAATAATGAGTACAAAGTAGGATGTATACTACACTACTAAAAATAATATAAACATAAAGGAGGGGAATGATTCATCGTTGCCTATAACGATGAAGCATTTTTACTCGATGTCTTCAAGATTTTTGTGTCTCCAATGCCTTGAGGTTCTTTCGACTCCAAGCTCCATGCATCTGTAAGGTAGTAAAAGGATGGTGTTAGAGCAATGATAAATCACATCCTACTTCATGCCTACACTACCAACAAGAATGTAATGTATATCCAATCAGACATTCACTAGATGATTAAGTCATAAAAAGGTTGATATTCAGGGAGCACAAAGTTCAATGGAAGCTTTTAGCTTCAATTATTTTGCTAACTTGTTTGTTTAAATGTGTAGATACACATATAATCAAATCATTTCAACCAACAGATATTGTTATGAGTGGTGAGAAATGTGGTTCCCACAAGGGTTGAGCCCAAATCATAAACAATAATGTGGAACAATAGTATGGAATAAAGATAATCATCATTCTCCATGAATGAAGTGCATAAAATCAATCTTTAATTCAACACGATGAAAACAGGTCAAGCAAAGCATCTTATTTCTCATCATTTGAAATAACAACTCATAAAGTATCTATATCAGCCTCAAGCATTGATCATTTATGGAAATCAAATGCAAGTGCAATGAAGAGAGAAACATAAATGGACAATGGATCTTAATATTGCAAAGCAAAATAAAAATCCATCTTGTACATCATGGTCCTACATCATCAATTTGCTGTCATTCCTTGTTGTTATGCTATTAAGAAATATGATGAAGACATTCATTGCGTATAAACCAAAACAACACAAGAGTCATTCAAGGTGTATATTTTTTAAGGAAGCAGTCATCAGGAATTCCTTGCAAGGAGGTATCATGTTCATAATGGAGCAGCAATTTAGCATTGAGAAGCATAAATATAAGGATCATGACAGTCATGCAGAAGAGGACAACATAATAGTAAATAGAAGTTTCAAAAGGAGTGACATTCTTATGATCTCAATAAGAGTCTACAATGTCAATATGAGTGAAACTCAAGAGGCTTAGGGAAAGAGGACATGCATACTTTGAATGTTCAAATACATTGGGGACAACAAGAATGAGCCATATCAATATGTAATAGTCTCAAAGCACAACAAGAATAAACTATTCTTGAGTTCCAATATAGTAACACTGTTGTATGAGATCCATTCACAACAGAACATTCATAAGGCAATATATTACAAGCAATTCTTTCATTTCCTTCATGTTAAAAAGGAATATAAGAATTCAATTAAGCACGAGAAATGTCACAAGATAGAAATGAAATCATTTCTAAAGACTGTCCCAGATGATATGTGAGGAAGCAGTCACTATGATTTTAAAGTAACATTCAGAAACAGATCTGCAAGTAAAGGTACAAGGATATGAGTGACAGTCAAATTTCAAGCTTTTGCGCATTCATAAGAGACAGAAGAAAGCAACTTCATTTTAATCTAACATTTGTATTTACAAAAGGTAGTATGGAGCACTGAGTGTATTATGAAAACTAAAGGAAGAAACCTGAGCATTCAAGTAAGGAAAGGGTACTCTCACAATCACATTTGAAAGAAAATTCAGTGCTTCAAAATTTTTATTTAAAACAAGATACCAGTGGATGTAAGTTTGCATCAATCAAAAAGGCCTGTAGAGTGCATCAAAGAAAAGAAAACAAATAATATTTGCATAGAATAAAAAATCAGTCCATAGTGCCATCATGGAAAGCATATATATTCTACAGGTTGATTTGAAGTTAAAGAAAAAACAAACTAGGCCATACATAATATATACAGTGATAAAGCAAAGCTTTCATGACATCCTGCAAATGGGAAAAATCCCCACATAAATCCTAACAATATCAAAAGAGAGGAGCTCGAATGGAGAAACCCTTATGGCAGCCCCACAAGTTCAAAGGTTTTATAGACAAGGAGTCTCTGAAAGTTTTTACTACAACCATGAATGAGCCAAATATCAACAAAACGAATGCCCAGATGAAGGAAATACAACCGCAGCCTCAAATAAGGAAGTTATAGGGATTTGTGGTATTTTACAAAGCATAGAAGAGTTATTTCTTGCACTAACAGATCAAAAGCATAGAAAGAGGCATCAAGAGATGGTGAAGCCGTGACCAAGTCATCCTCAGAGAAGAAATTCACAAAGTCCAATATATACTCAAATACCTTCAGATATGTAACAAAGATGCTCCATTTTCGGCCAGAATAGAAGACAATATCAATAGAGGAAGAAAGGAGACAAAAGACATCAAAAAATAATGTAAAGCCACAACTATAAATACTAAGAATGCATTAAAAATGGAGTTAAATATCAAAATTTCTAGCAAAAAGATAACTTACTAGTAGTTGGGAAGTGTATGAATCTTGCAGAAAACACTCCCAGATGTCATTCAAACCCTCAAAAACCAACAGACCATGGCGACGTAGCTCCAACAGAGGGTGAAATGCATAGTGGATAATGAGAAATGGTTAGGGTTTCATTTTCTTTTTCTCACAACCCTAATTCGATGGTTGACTTTTTCACTATCTTTTAAATAAAATCATTGTGAATTATTAGCTTCGTGGTATTGACTTTTAAGTCAATTAATCTAATGTTTAAATATGGTGCCTGTGAAGCTAAGGGAGGAGAGAGGGTGAACTAGGAGTTTTAAAGAAGAGACTCTCACTTACATGTTTTCCATGGTTTGAGCAAAAAAAAGTATTGTAATTAAATATTAAAGATAACATCCTGTGAGTTATCTTAATATTTAATATATAATGCATGAAAGGAGAAATGAGGAGAAGTTTCACATAATATATATTAAAATAATCAAGACTAATTATCTTTAACATGTAAGCAAACAAATATCTTTGATCAAAGCCATGCAGGAAATACAACTGAAGTACAATTGAAGTCAGTAAGAATGATCAAGAGTGTTGCGTTTTTTGGACCTGGAGTCTTTTTCATGCAAAAGACAATATGGAGATTATTGACATTTTACTTCAGTTCTACATTAGTTCACAAGGTGTTTTGATCATGCAAATGGAGAGGTGGAGTTTTCTAGACACTGAGTTTAGTTTGCTTTAGTTTTGGGCCATTTTTATGAGGATTTTCTCTTTTGCTTGTGAGAGCATACTGTGGAGATATTTTTGACTCTAGTTCTCATTCAGTTCCATCCTTTGGATGCTTTATGCATGCCTTCATTGTATATATGAGAAGGACTTAGTCTTTTCTCATTCAGTTCTTATTTTTCAGACTTTGCATTCTGCAAAGAGAAATATTTTGTAACTCAGCTTTCAGTTTCAGATTAATATACAGTAGTAGGTTTTTACAGGTTAATTTATTTGTGATTAGCAAAATATTCCTTTAGTTTGTAGTATTTTCAAAGTTTTTCCTTCAAGATTTCAAGCATCATTATTGTGTGGGATTTTGATTGAAGGATTATTGTGTTTTAAGTTTTGTAACCTCTAATTTTTCTATCTCCATAAATATTTGTATGCAGTTTAGTTTAAGTTCACTAGTTATACACTGTGCATGTAATTGATTAATCATTTTAGTCATGAAAACCATGTTTTCTCCTCAAAATTGTATTGAATCAAAGCCTCTATTTAAAACATTCAGGTGATTAGACTATCAAATCAGGTTGTGTAGATTAAAGTACTGAGTAATAATTTTGTGAGTCAATTTGCATTTTAGATTTCCAATTAGGTGCATCACCAAAGTTTTAATTCTAGTTCATGCATTCGGTTCAATCCTTTTTACCCTTTTCTCAAAACAAATCATTCAAGTACCAAATTGATCATCATATAGGAACCAACCTAGAATCTAGAGGTCTATCTTCACCATAGGAATACCCACAACCTAAAGATAGTTCCCATGTTTCAACAGTTTGGTGAATTTAATCATTCAAGCATTCAGGTGCAATCTATTTGACAACAATACTATATTGTGAGCTAACACTCACTGTGGTTTTTCCACGTAAAAATCTTGGTGTTCATGTGTTGTGTGATTTCATGTTCTATTAATGCTCTTACTTATCTTTACTATTATATGCATTGGAGTAATTGGATGGTATTTGTTCAATAAGTTTAAGAAGATACTGATTCACCCCCCCTCTCAATATCTTGGATATTCAACAACTTAACCATATCAAATGTAATGTATGCAACAACAGTCAAAAATTTGTATTCAATACTAGGTATGCAAATTTTATGTCCAATAATCATTGCAACATACCGAATGACTGGGTCTTCAATTGTACTCAATATGAGTTCTTTTCCTTCAAGGGTCACACTAGTCATCTCCATTATTTATTGATCATTGATAGTCTTCCATTGCAGAACTAGTCTAGAGAAACACAAACTAATCACATCTCTTATGGCTTCTCTGGTTATCAAGTGTGCACCATCAATCCAAATATATTTACCGTGAATCTTGCTTAATGCCATTTGTATGTATTTTTTGTCAAATTCAAAAGAGGGGAATTTTAGCCATACATCCAGTTTCTTTTCACCTGAGATTTTATATGCATCATAGGGTAAGTGCAAAAAGATGGGTCCCAAAAAGGGGGCTTACGTGGCCACGAAATTAGAAAATATTGACCTTAGATGTGAAATTAAAGATAGTTATGCTCAAAATTTTGAGATGGAACAAAAAAAAGGATCAAAGTGCTTCAAGTCTATTTTCCAAACTACTAATTTATTTTGAAAATGGTTGAGATTAAGGGGTTCAAAAGAGGTATGCACATAAATTGGTGTTGTTTTTGTCAGAAAAACATAACATAGCAACTCTTGTACATCCCTAGCATGATGAACTTTTTTTTAATATTTTTAAAATCACTATGGTGAAAAATTAGCTGACAGTATGTAGTTGATGCACGATTTTTCTGATAAATTTTTAATGAATATTTGATTTTTTACTAATTTTCTAAGTGGACACTTCCTGAAAAATAGAATTTTGGTTGTGCTACCCCTACAAATTTTGGAAACTAAATGAATTTTATTTTATTTTATTTTTTAATTTTATAGAATGGAGTCTAGTTTCTAAAAAAATAAATTATTTGAAATTCTGATGAATGGTTAATTTTTAACAAAGAAAACACCAAACAATGCTTTTTTCCAAAATGAGACACACAAACAAAAGAAATTATGGATGAAAGGATTAACATTGTCAGAAAGTAAAAAAAATTGCATCATTGGATAGCTAAGAGAGAACCTAACATTACCCAGGTGTTTAATTTGTTCGACATTGAACCACATGCAATCCTGACAGTGAGCACGGACTTGATTATGTGAAGTATTGTAGGATTTGAAAAAACACGTCTTTGTTCGTTGGGAATGCTCTCCAAGACTTTGGGTTGGTATTCCAAGGAAAATACCAAGCCCAAGGTTTGGAGATTCCCAAAGCGTGTCAGAACGCAAGCCACACTATATCTTAGTTTTGACATGGTTTTTTGCATTTGTGGGGGACATGTCTAGCAATACATAACACAAGCGCAGTCTAACACACTCACATTATGTCTTGCTTTATGCTAAATGCTACTCTATTGAATGTATGTTTATATATTTGTATGTTTGTATGTAAATGTATGCTTGTATGTTAGAGTAATGCTAATTCACTGTTCAAGCACCTAAATACATAAGACTCTGAACATACATTCTTCCAACATCCATAGACCATTTCTCAAAGCCACAAGCAACAATAATCAACAATGGAGGATTGCGGATCAAAATACTGGAGGATGATAACTGTATACGAGTTTAGATACCAGATCAAACTTAACCTTGCAGTTGCAACTCGTATAACATGGTGACATCAATGACAACACAAAACAAAAAAATGAGATGTTATTCATTATTCTAACAATGTCCCCCTTTTTCATTGATGGAAATATGTGCCAAAATTTACAAGTCCTCTTATGTACAACACTTCTGCCCCTATCACCAATATTCTCTTCCTCTATCACTTTTCACTCCCCCTTTGACATCAAGGACAAAGGGCGGCCCAAAAGAGATATGAAAACTAAAGAAAACAAACATTAACTAGAGGATGGCGAGCCTTGAAGCTCCTTAAGAATACCTTTCCACACTGATTTACCATTCTCCCAACTCTTCTTTGCAGCAATGAACATCCTCTTTAGGGATTCCAAATCCATCAGACTATCCTCTGCATCATCTGGAGTACTAGGAGTCAGATTTATCTTCTCAAGTTTCTCTGCACTTGCCAAAGCATTGGAAATCAGGGTATACTCCATTCTTTCAAGGTCACTTAACTGACCAATTTTTTTGATGATTTCTTCCTTTTACTTCTGTAGAATGAAAAATTTATCTCTATGAGCAGAGATGGAATTCTAGGTTGATCTGTCTCTGTCTTTAGATGCATTGTAGTTACTAGAGACAATAGTCAACTGGGACTCAATGGAGTCCATAAGATCTTTAATATTTCGAGTGGCATCTGACCACTTCAAACAACAAGCAAAGAAATCATTCACCTCAGATTCACAAGTATGCATGGCTTCTAAATTCTTCTCAATATTTGTGTGTGCTAGAGCACATTTGTCATGAAGTGGCAACAACCTTTTCTCTGCTAGCTTCTCCTCAACTTCTTGCTTTGCCTTCTCACCAAGTCCGGAGGCATACTCCTTAAACGAGTCCAATAACAGTCTCAAATTTTCTATCAGAGTGAGAGATGTTTCCATTGAAGTAATGGGTGTGGCCTCCTATAGTGCCTTAAGAGAATCTTCAATTAGTTCTATCCCTTTTTAGTTTGTCTCCAAAATCTCTCTTCTAGCAGATTCATACAATGCATTGCCCAATACCAACGTATGAAAAGGAGAAATTTTATCTAAATCCACACATCCTTGAATCATAGGGAGTTGTAGAAGCTCCAGAGGAATTACCATCTAAAATATGATCTGCTTGGATAGCAAGCCTTTCAATATATCATAACTAGAGGAGGATTCTTTGGGAGATCTCTGAGATTCTACAACCTACTTTTTATTTTCTTCATTCTTCTCCATAGATTCCCCATTTTTCTCTTCTTCCTCTACATTTTCTTCTTCTTCTACCTTCTCTTCTTCATATTTCTCTTCTTCTTTTTCATCTTCATCTTTTCCATCTTCATCTTTGTCTTTGTTTCCTTCTGCATTATCCTTGTCATTGTTATTGTCAACATTATCTTTTTCACCTTCAGTATGCTCTAGAGGGTCAACATCATGCTTCTTTGGCTTAACATCACCCTCATTTTGTTTCTCCATCTCTAGAGGGTCATTTACAACACCTATATCCTGAGGGATGTCTGCATCATTTGTTTCCAAAGGAATACCTGTATCACCCATACTAGAAGGAATATCTTCCTCAACTTCTACAAAAACTTCTTCACCTGAACTGGGTGCAAAACCAGATGGTAGTGCACCAAGCATGCCATATTTCTTAGCCATATCTCTGATTACTTCTACAGTTTCCTTATTTTCTTTATTTGCTTCTTATCCTTTGTCATTAAAGAGTTCACTCTTTTCTTCATTCAGAGCATTTTTGCACATATCTTCTTTAGAGTTGCTAAATTATCCTGGGTCAAAGAAGACCCAATTTTCTTAAATACATCATTTCTAATTTTATCTTCTAATTCAATAGCCTATGATATCCTTTTCATCAGGGCTACCCACATTTTCTCATGCAAATTATCCCTTACATACTCCCACTTAACATCCAATATGATAACATACTGAATAGTAGGTAAAATTAATGTTTTTCTCTCCTCCTTACCTACTTGATCATAGTACTCTATTTTAGGCTTCAACATATCTTCAAAATGTAACAAGGAATTGAGTAATGCCTCTAATCTGAAAAGGGAAACTAGGCCTTACCGGAGTGTCCTTCTATTCTTCCTAGTTCAGAGAGGCTTCTTTATACACCTTTGATTTCTTCGACTCCGGTTTGGTGTGCACATGGACACCAAATTCCTGTTCTTCATCTTCATCAGAGGATGAAACAATATGGAATCTCTTAGAACCAATGCTAGCTTCCTGAGAAGCACCTTCACTAGAGGACAAGCTTCCACTTCTCTTCCTTACTAGCTTTGCTTTAGGGTCCTCCTCCTCTTCCTCTTGATCACCAGTAATGCTGAGGTTCTTTTCCCTTGTAGCGTTTGCTTTCTTTCCTCTCTTACCAGGGACCATCAGGGGAGTCTCTTTCCTTTTCCTAGATCTTGTAGTAGGTCCAGAAGGAGCTGAGCCTTTGCCTTTATTAGTAGCACTAGGCTCAATTTTCACTGTAAGGGTTGCAGAGGGTTTAGAAGGAGCAGTCCTGCTGGATCTCCTTGGTCTTGATGATTCTCCCTCCACCTGCTCTCTCTTAGCCCTACCTAGTGCAATCTCCTCATCACAAAAACCCACTTCTCTAAGATTTTTATCCACATTCTTTCTTATTATTGGCTTCCTGTGCTCCATGTAAACCTCCATAGAATTCTCTGCATAAGTGCCAATTCTAGGTTCATTGACATCTTTCAGAATTTTCAACAACACCTACACATAGCCTGCAGCTTCATCTTTTGTAATGTCATAACCCAATGGTTGAATCCATACAGTTTTAGGTTCAACAACTTCTATCATACATTCATCAAAAGAGACATGAAAGATGATATCATTCTTATATTTCTTAACAAATTTCCTCGAAATCCTTTCTCTCTCATTTATGTTGCTCTTGAACACAACAAAGAATGATATTAGTGCATTTTATTGAGTCTTTAGATCACCCAAACTATGCATATGGTCAAAAATTTGATGTGCAACCAGTCTGGATAAATCCCAAAACACCATATCATCCCTTCCAGGGAGTCTCTTAAGGAAATATAATAACAAACAAATAATCAGGGAGCCAAACTTAAATGCATACTTCTTTTCCCTAATCATTCTCAGGTTCTCAAGCAACTGCAGTAAGATAAGTTCACACAGATCATAATCTACACCATTAACTATCATATCAAAACCAACATAAATAGTTGTAGTAGATAAAAAGTTCTCTCTGTTAGTGAAGTAAATTTTATGTCTGATCATTATTGCAGCATACTTCACAATAGGATTAATGATAGGCTTTGTAGTCAAAGCTCTCCTATCATAAGTGGCTCCTGTGAGTTCCATCACCACTTCATTTTTCACAACTTTCATTATGGGTACCGAACCAGTATCACAAAGTCTAGTAATAACCTTAATTGCTTCCTTAGTTATCAGATGGGGTCTATTAGCCCACAAGAATTTATCATGTATTCTACTGAGAGTTGGTTTTACATACTTGTCATCAACAACATAGCTGAAAATAGGAAAGTGATTCCATCTATCCAATTTCTTCACAACAATATTCGAATATTCAAGTTTTATCAAGAAATTATCCCCTGTGAGCTCATTCTGCCAAATGTTTATCAATTTACTATGATTAAATTCATCAATTTTATGTACATTCTTGTATCTTCAGTCGACATAACCCCATGACGGATTGATGAGAAAGCCCCCATAGGGTTGTCTTCAAAAACCTTCATAGAATATTTCCTATATGATGGTCTAGGTCTTTCTGACACTTTGAAAACTACAGGGGTTTCCATTTCTCCATAAATCAAGCTCAAACAATTTCAAAAAGATGATTCACACAATCCCACAATAGCACATATAAGAAAAAAACATTTTTCTTTGAGAAGAACCAAGACTAGGGTTTGCACGACTCAAAATCCAAGTCACCTAAAAAACACTCCAAAATGATCTCCAATTTCTTCAAATGCACAAGTGATTAAAATTCCTTACACATTTACTTTATGAAACATCAATCTTCTCTAATTCACATTAAATGCGACATATTTCAAAAAGCTGCTAAAAACTCTTCTTCTCTGCACAGAAAAACCCTAATTTTCTCTGCAAATGATCATGCCAAATTTTTTTCTTCTAGTTCCACTTGCATAACTTTTGACTATCCATTTCTTATAACATATCCTCCTGCCAAAAGTGACATGCCAAACATCAGGGGGTTCAAACAATTTTCTATTAAAGCTCCCCCTAAGACCATGCTAGGTCTAGTTTCCAAAGGAATTGTCTGCACCAGATGAGGGCACAAACACATCTGTTATTTCAAGCTCTTCTTTCTTCTTCCAAATCTTGTTCATTTCTTGCTTAACCTCATTCTTATCAATTTTATTTATTAGTTCATTCTTCTTTATCGGATAAGATTGCTTTCCCTTTTAACTTCTACAAACTCTTGAGATATGTCCTGGTTTGTTGCAATTGTAACAGAAAACATTTTTTTGAATAGTTTGTCCTCCATTAACCCTTGACCCGCACTGATTAGCTTTGTGTCCAAACTTGTTACATGTATAGCAGTAGCCATTAAAATATTGATTCACTCTACTTCCATTAGACCAATTCCCCATCTGAGTTCTGCATTCACTAGCTCTATTTCCAATTCTCTTGCATGCAAAAAATTGACTGGAGAAGGAACCAGGAAATTGATTCATCCTACTCCTACACTTTGTTGCTCTATGACCAAATTTATTACATGAAAAAAAAAAAACCATTGAAAGAGGGGTATATTTGGGCATTTGGCTGTCTGATAGGCAGTCTTCTAGAAAATTTCCTTAGATTTCTTTTCTAATTTCCTTTATCTTGAGTATTTTGATTATCCATTGGATTCTGCACAGCCTTAGAACTTTCACTAGTTTCATTTCCCAAACCACCTTTGTCTTTAGAAGGTATTTTTCCTACAATCAACTCATCAAGCTTCTCAAAGATGGATTTGAAATTATTTTCACAGAGTTTTGCTTTCTCCAGATCTACTTTCAGATTCACCACCTCTTGTTCAAGCTTAGTGCATTCATCAAACTTTCCTTGTACCATTTTATTTAGACATTCTTCAATTCTTTTCTTTTCCTCCACTTGCACCTTCCTCGGTAATCTCTTCATTAGCTTGCTTCAGTTGCTCACTTACTTCCCTATGTCTTTCTTTGAACTTCAATTTCTCTTTTAATTTCCAGACACATTCATTTGCTTCATCAAGATTTTCTTTCAAATCTCTTTTTTCACTTTCAACCTTGTCAAGATCCTCAAGCGCAACCTGAAGCTCTTCTTTATCATCCATTTGTTCCATCTTCAAGATCTTCCTCAAGCTTTTAGGCTTCTCTGGAGGAATCAAGATTTGATACCAATTGTTGAATATCCAATATACTGAGAGGGGGGGGGGGTGAATCAGTATCTTTTTAAAATTATTGAAAAAATACCATCCAATTACTCCAATGCATATAACAATAAAGATAAGCAAGAGCATTAACAAAACATGAAATCAAAAAACACATGAACACCAAGATTTTTACATGGAAAACCCAAAATGGGAAAAAACACGGCAAGTGTTAGCTCACAATATAGTATAACTAGTTATAAAATATTACAAAAGGGTGGCTCATTGCCAAGACTCACTGTCCAAAGTGAGAGGCTCACTGCCTACAAAATTATAATGACAAAATGGCTTACAACTAGAAAATGAACTAATAATGTAGACCTAACAAGTGCTGATTCAGTTCCTTTGAAGCTTAGTAAACTGACTTAACACACTTCATCATTTTTGAACTTCTTCACATTCACATCATCATCAAATTCATCTTCTATAATCTCAAAAATATCCAAAATATATAGCTAATACATCCACAAGTATCAATTAGGTCGACCTAATTAGATGCAATCCTTATTCACCAAAAATGCCAACTGTCATCTTCAAGTATTGAAAATATTTCCAAAGACACTTCAAACATTCAACACACTACATCATGTTGGCATGGACCTATGATAGGTCACACATATATTTGCACAACAAAATTAATTCACCATAACATCAACTATCCATCAGATTGGCCAAAAATAGACCTAATAGAAAAATGCAACGATAAAGTAATGCCAATTCACCATTCAAGCACTTGAATACGTAATAATATAAACATACATGCTTCCAACATCCATAGACCATTTCTCAAATCCGCAGGCAAAAGTAATCAATAGCAGAGGATTGTAGATCAAAATACCAGAGGATGATAATTGAATACCAGTTCAGATACCAAATCAAACTTGACCTTGCAGTTGCACTTCATATAACATGGTGACATCAATGATAACACAAAACAAAAAAATGAGATGTTCTTCTTCATTCTTCCAACATAAGTATGACACAAATTATGATCTTTGTGAGCTACTCCGATTGCACCTATTGAAGAATTTGAAAGAAATAAAAAAGAATAAGAAAAGTAGATTCCGGTACAGTACTTTAACAGTTTGCCTACTATTTTACTTTATGAAAGAGTTACAGGTAATTGGAAGGGTAGAATGAAAAAATTCAGAACTAATTGCACGCCAGATAAAGAAATCTCATGAAAAATCTTGGTGGTTTGAATGCTCAAGAAATTGCTCTTGCAACATTCTTTGGAACATTTTAGATGAGAATGAATAATAGGACAAGAATTATAGAAAATATGGTAGAAAAATATTCTGGAAACATCAATTTTTGTGTCTCTACATATTTCTATTATATGGAAGTAGTTGAATCCATACTTTTGTGGATTTTTGAATTGGATTATGAAGTAACTAAGGAAGAAACTGATCATTATGCAAAGGTGCTTCTAAAAATCCCCAAGAACCCCAACAGGACAAATGTGGAAGAAGTTTCTATGACTGAAGCCTTCGGTAGTGCAAAAGGAACTAGAAAGAAGAGAAAGGTGTTTTTATCAAGCAAGAAACCACAACGCCAAAAGGAAGTGAATTTGAGATAGCTCAACATGAGCATGAAAGCACCAAAATTTAAGAAGCATTAAAAGAACTAAAAGAAGTGATTCTCGGTGTCAACTTTAATTCATCTATATCCACTATGGAAAATATCACGAGTATGATTAACTCACTAAAAGCATACATCTCTAGATTAGAAGTACAAATAGGAAATAAGACTCTTGAAGAAAATCTTGATGACATTAAGACAAAATGTGCAGATGCACATCACAAATTTTTGAAGGAATTTAAGGTCATTCAAGAGTGTGAAAAAAATCTTAAGAGTTAGTATCTTTTTGCTTGAATTGGTCTAATTGGAAATTGAATGCAAAAAGTGAAATAATGAAGAATGAAATTCAATTGTGCACTCAAGCAGATGTGTATAGCTTGGTTGATGACAAGGACAATCAGAGATAGTCCCATATTGTGCAACTACAAGAAAAATTATTTTGTCTACCTAATTGATGAATGAAATATACTTGTATATATATGAGACATTTTGGAGATGAAGATGAGAAGTAGTGTGGTGTATGAAGGATTGAGAGATAAGTGAATATGAGAGCTTAAATGATTTATCACATGCGAGTAATGTATGGTGAGAGAAGTCAAGGATCATGTTAGAGCTTCTAAAATCTAGATGGATTTTCATTCCCATGGGTCTGGTTAGCCTTTGATAAACCCTTGTCTTCATAAGTGTGTAGGGTTTTTAATCAAGAAAATGTGCCAACATTATATTTTCATGTTGACCGGTTCAGTCGATCATCAGTTTCTTAAGTGATCCTTTGAGCCATCTGACACGTTTGTTTACCAACCGCATTTACTTGAGGAACCGGTCATCCTTTCCCCATCGTGTTAAATATTTTCTAAAGTGGGGTTTCAAATTTTAACCAAGTGACTTAAGGATTAAGGAATTAACCTTGTGGTCATGGCACCATCGGTTGGGCCGAGTCTTGTCCATTTAATGCTAATGTCATGTATTGTGTAGTTTTCAAGATTCAAAGATCAAAGATCAGATCTCAACCGTACCCTGCTAGCCCACAGGAGTTAAATGCATGCCAGATAAACGCAGTGAGGTTAGGGAGAAGCTAACATGTGTCCCAGGTACATCGTGGGACCCACCTCCCACTACTACCCCTATGGCTTGACATGTTTGATGAGTGGTCGAGATCAACCGGGTAGAATGATCCTAACCATTCCTTGCTGGATTGTTGAATAAAGGTGAATGATGATTAAATCCTGCGAGATTAGCGAGATCTCGACACTTGTCCCTCACTCACTCAGATAGTGGAGCCCACACATAGATATGGTGTCATCTAACATGGATAGGAACTATTAGTTGAAAATAGTTTAGTGAAGCATCGCTGGAAATCAAAGGAGGTCAAACACAAGCTGGCTATTCGATCATCCATCAAGAAAAAAGATCAACAAATTGCATACAAATTTGGCAAGTGACACCTGATGGTCATTTCTACTCCACACAACTAGCTTGCATTAATGGCTAACACTTTGGAGAGTGATCAAGTTGATCTCAACTTGTGTGGATATGCAAATGCAGATAATCATGAAGAATAATCAACAAATTTCCATGCAAATGGGAATTAAATGGTGCCAGTACATTTGCCAACGAGATGCCAAAATTATGTGTGAGGAATACTAAGTGTGAATTCCATTGTTTCACCCGATAAATACAATGGAGGTGGTTGTTATTTGCATCATTATCACTTAGTAGTTAAACATTTTTTGGTGTGAGCAGTTATCGAGAGAGAAAGATGAGCAGACTAGCAAGAAGGTCAGTTCGTTTAAATTTACAAGGGTCCAGCCTTGGTTCATAGGGTGCTGATCCTATTATGGAAGTGGGTACTTCTTCTAAACGTAAATTGGTGCCAAGTAGATGCAGTCGCCAACTGCAATTCTAGGGTGGCGATGCCGAAGAAGTGGGAAACAAAGGAAGACATCTAGTGCAATCTTTGACTGGGTCAAAGCAGAAAGTGAGGTATGGGCATGACTCCTACGGGCACTAGCATTCTCCCATCAACCTTACGAGCACCTCCTCAGGAAACAAAGATTCAAAGATTGATTCTGCTTATGCTTGGTACTTGGCACTGTTGAATGAGGGCTTCCCTTAGATGAGGAGGTGATCTCTGTGTTGCCACTGACAATCAAAACCCCAAGTGGACATACTGGGAGCGTGTCTGGAAAGGAAAAGAAGGAAGAGGAAGCTAAGGTTTCTTCTCTTCCTCTTGCAGCAACAAGAAGTGGTCGGGTATATCGTGGTCGTGACTTTGGTCATGATGGTGTGAGTGGTAAATGAATTTTCTGCATGTGAAGTCTTTTTTTTTCGGTGTTTATGAATTTCATTGTGGTGGCCTTTTGTTATTCATTAGTGGCATATTTTGATGATTCAACATCAGTTGTGTGCCTTCGTGGCATCTTTGGTTGTCTGGTTCGTGAAGCTCAGATGGAGACAAGGGAGGTTTTGGTGATACTTTGCTTTCTCTTCCTCAATGATGGTTATATTTTAGGCTCCCTCTTGTTATACTAGTTTTTTGCAATTTCAGCATGTGGGATTTTTGAAATTCAAATCAAATTCAGCTAAAATTTTGATGAAATGATCATTTTACAATGTAATTGCATTCAAGTCTAAAGCTTGTTGCTCCTTGTTGGTATAAAGGGAATTCAAGACTCAAATGTAGGGGGAGAAAAGACAACATTCAGGGGCTAGGGTTTTCGGTTAAATACATATAGATAGGTAAGAATGGGATAGTCATCTTTGGGTTTTTATGAATGAACTATGGCAAGTAGCTTAAACGGTTTTTCAGATTTGATCCAAGTATAAGTGAATATAGGTAATTCTGATACATTTCTCTCCTTGTACAAGTTTGAGATGAATTTTGAATGAAATATTAATGATATTTTTGTTCTGCTTTGAATCATTTGTTCAAATGCATGTCTCATTTCTTTAGCTTGATTCAAGTAATCAACTAAATAATTAGATAGGGATGTGAATTTTCTTTTATTTGCAGAGGATTTGATAAGTAGTTCTGTATTAGAAAATTTGAGCTCCATAGTGCAAAGTATTATGAGAGTAGTATATTTCATTGTTGGATAATTTTTGTTTTACTGATTCTTGCTTATGTGACTCCATTTTGCCCAATAAATACGACATTGATCCATTCCTTAATGATTTTCCTAAGGGGTTTATCAAATAATCATTCAACTAAAGAAACTTTAGCCGGGGTGCCAATTTATTTCAAAATTCATTGATTCCATTGTTTATTTGTGATAATTCTTACTTGGGGTGTCATGATTTTGATGAATTGATAGCACATTACTTAGAAACAATCCAATTTCCTAGTAATTGTTGCATAATTGTCCTTTGTCATTATCAATCTATGTAATGATGTGTTCAACATAGCTAAATCTTAAGTGAATACATTAGGAATACCCTCCTTGGTCCCACACCTAAAGCATAGAAGATCCCAGGCTTTGGCTAGATCTTGTTAAGTTGGCCATTCATTTCAAGAGTCTTGAGTATAGGAACCGGCTATTCCTTAGAGATATATTGGGTGTACTAGAAAAAACACCAACATATTAGAGCATAATTGTTATGCGACTGCTATGCAGGGAAATACTTCATACTTAGAGCTTCATTGGAGCTAAACTCTGCACACAAAAGGTGCATTTCATTATTTCATACTTTTGGAAATGAGCCATATCTTTTGTATCTTGGTGGTTAGCCATATATTTTTGTATTTAGGTTGTGAGCCTTCTAAGGGTAGCGAGTCCTGATAGTGAGCCCTATAATATATTGTATCTAGATATATTATATTGTGAGTTAATCCTCATTACAGTTTTTCCCATTTTGGGTTTTCCACGTAAAAATATCAAGGTGTTCATGTGTGTTGATGCATTGTCTTGATTCCATGTTTTCTCTTGCTATTTCAATTAGATCTATGATGTTGTTTGGATGGATTTTATGTGAATGGTTTTATGGAATAATGATTCACCCCCCTCTCAATATTTTGAATGTTCAACACCTTCCTCTCGACCTCTGACGGTCCAAGGTTTGACCTCCGAAGTCTCATCTTCTTCAAACCTTTCACTTTCTTCCTTCTCCTTCTCACTTTCACTCTTTTCTCCCAAATTCGACTAAGTGTTGAGTTTTTGAATGTTAGCCTTCGGCCTTCCCCTTTACCTCTTACCTTTCTTCGGTAAGAGGTAACCCTTCTCCTTGATCCTCGATGCTCGACTAATTTTATTTTGGGTGGTCATGGTTTCCTTCTCTCTTCTCCCTTTGGTATGTGGTAAGCTATAGGCCTGATGCTCTACTCCTGACCACACAATCACTGATGTTTGACATGTGCTATTTTTGGGGGTCTAGGCCATTTAATTCATGTGCTTGTAAAGGTGTTTTTCTTAGGTCGACACCCTGACCTTCCTACATTTTGACATGTTTTCTGGGTGACATTTTTGATGCTCAATTTTACTTTTCAGCTACCATATCTAATTTTTGGGGCGTCGAGGATAACTTTAATGCTCTCTTTTGACTTCTCCAAGTGGATTTCATGGGCACCCATGCCCATTCATTATTGTTGTTTGTCCCTTTTGACAAATCCCATACCAAAATCACATATTTTGTGGGGGATTTTGGATGAATTTTCTTGTCAAATCTTTATGGTAGGGTGGATGGCATGCCAGTTTTGTTCTCTCTAGGCTCTCTAGGTGCAATTTTCATGAGCAAATCTTTCTTTGAGCAGATATTTCTTTAACTGCTAACCCTAGCTGGGTTAGGGTTTGAGTGCATTTATCTAAGTTATGCCTGATCTATAAAGGCAAGAAATGTGTTCATTTCTCAGGTTGTTTGTTCTTCCTTTGGCTCCTCTGGGGTTTTTCTTTTGCAAACATGTATTTTACACTCGACCATTGTAAAGATTGGCTTATGCCTTTGCATTAATGAAGCTGATTATTGTTATTGCTTCTCTCCTCTTTTATGTATGAGTAATCTTTCATTACCTTCATGTTTAAGTGTTTGTTTTCATTTTTATGTATAAATGTTTGAGTTAAATTGTTTGCAGCTGGTACGTTAGGAAATTCTCCATTCCAATGCTCTGTCAAACCCTAACCTCCATGTTTACCTCTAAAATTGACCAAATAGAGAGTTGTGTGAGTCCTTTGGTCCCCTTCTTTGATGTACTATGCAATCTTGGCCAGGAAGGAACAACCTTCTATCTCAGTGTACCACCTCCATTTCCATTTCATGCATTCCTTCTCCCATTTTCCCCTATGAGCTGTTAGAGTAGGTTAGTGGTAGGTTTTCATGTGTTGGGTCAGACCAACACTTTGCACTTGGATTGAAAAAGGAAGCTGACCTTCTCTAGAGATTCAACCTCATACATGCAAAGGTCCCACGCCTTGTGGTCATTTCCATTGTGTCATTAAAACACTGAACTCTTGTTCAGTAGGGTGTAATTTTATGTGACAACAATAACCAACTAAGAGCTACCAAAGCAAGAAATTGATTGATCCATCCTCACATTAGTTACTACCTCAATCTATTCATAGTAAATGAAAGTTCTATCTAAATTTTTTGCAGTTTTAGGGATACTCTATTCTTGAGCTTGAGACAAGATTTTTTCAGTCTTTTAAATGAAAACATTGGCTATGAGTTAAAATTTATTTTCAGGAATAGGGTGAGGAGCATTTCTTGAAAGTTATTTTTTCCTAGCGTGAGACTTCTTTCCCAATAACCAGTACCTTTGTTTAACAAATAACAATAGAATTATTTTGGAATGAAGTAAAACACAAAAAAATATGACTCCGTACAAATTGAAAAAGAAAACTCAGAATGACTAACCTCAAGATTCACCACAAACTGTGTTGTGCTATCAATGATACCGATGAAAAAATGGGAAGATTTTGCAAGAAAACTTTACGAAACCCTACCACAACATAAGTTTTTTTAAATGAGGCTAACCAAAACCAATGTCCCTACAACTACTGCTCCAATCTATTCACAGTAAACAAAAAGTGGGATCTAAAAATATCAGGGTTTTAGGGTTATGTAGATTCTTGAGCTCGAAAAAAGATTTCACTTGTGAGGTGACTGTTTGATTCAAAACTTTGATGAGATGTTTGTAGTCTTTTAAATAGAAATATTAAATGTTTTAATTGCTCATAATTATTTTTCAGGCATGAGAATACTGAAAGCCGGTGGGCAATGCCCACATAAAATAGCCTATCGGCTAAATACTCCTCTTTTAAATAAATTAAAATAATTTATTTAAATTGCATATTTTCTTCTAAAATAAATAAATTAATATTTATTTATTTCTCCAACTATCCTTATGAATTAAATAAAATTATTTATTTAATTATTTCAACTTTCCCTCTATCAAAATTCAAATTATAGGTCTTACCCTATCACAAATTTTCTCATCCATTGATCTTTCAAGTTAATATCCACCATTGATCAAATATTAGGTGCTTGACATATAAATAAGACCTTCACTCATGCATTATCCCCTAGAACATGATTTTCATATCACAAGATCTATAACATTATCAAGCTAACATTATCAAGCATCCATTATGAAGCTTCAAGCATCAAGTTATCATTTTATCATGTTGATATCAAGGCTGTGGTATAAATTTGAGAGAAATCTACATCAAGCATTCAAGTATTTATCAAGGAAACAATAGAGCAATCTAAGGTATTTTCTATGGTATTATTGTTTAATCATTTGATTTTATGCATAGATATTAGGCTTTATTGAGTGACTGTTGAAGTGTAAATTTTGTAATTTCATTGCATTGTTACTATTTGTGATTCACATTTTCACCATCCATAGATACCTTCATCTTAGTATTCATCCAATATTCCTACACCCCTAAAGTGATAAAAATATTTGAAGAATTTAAAAAGTTGTATTGATGATTTAGGTCAATACATACATGGATCTTTCAATTTGGCCTTCATAGTGTATGCCAAAAGGTGGGAGGGAATCAATGAATCTTTAAAGAAGAGGGAGGTAACCTTTCCAATCAATTTAATATGGTTTTGTTAGTGTGTATTTTGACACACCAATAGGTTGGAATGACAAAGGTTCCCCTACTTGGAAGGTGGCTAGTCTCAAGAGTTTTCATTAATTGCATTTGTGAGGTTTACACAAATCTCAATTGGAGAGCACTTTGGATGGTTTGTTCAATGGTCTACATAGGAATATCAAATATCATTCACATGAAAAAGAGTTCCACTTAATGTGATTTGATCAATATTATCCAACATAAACTTTCTAACTCACTTGTAAACATGTTAATGGTTTCCTCTTTAGCTTATTAGATTTATCATGATTATTTTCTACATTGGTTTTAGATGAAGATGCTTTAAAAATTTAAAACAACAATACTTCCTTTCAAATTATATTTTTGTAGCATGGAATACAAAAATTCATTCATGAAAATTTCTTCCAATTTTAAATGAATTTAATTCAATATTTAGGATAGTAAAGGATATATTTTTTTGATGAATAGGTGTCAAATTCTATTAATTGAAGATTGATATTACACATACTCACAAAAAATGTGGGTGGTAAGAAGGTACACTCCAAAAAGTCACATGGGACTAGCCTAGAAACAAACAAATATAAGCAAAGATAAAGCTGCTTAAGTACCAAGAGAAGTACTAGCAGTGGGAGGAGGGTCCTTATCATCTAGCTTACCTCATACATTAGTGGGGTCTAGAGTGACGTCAAGAGGATCCCATCCATTTTCATTCTTGTCTTTATCTTCTTGTCGAGTGGGAGAGATTGCTAGATCCAAATGTGGAAGCCACTTAAAGCAGTTGATAGGTGGCCAACCGAGAGCTTTGCTAGAGGGCCATCCAGAAACATCACCACTAGAATCCCCCCTTGAAGGCCACCCAAACCAAATTGAGGAGGAGGGGATGGTGAATGTCTATGAGATTTCATGAACCATTGCGATGTCGAGCTTGGGTGGGGGAGCAGGGGCATGTCACCTGAGAGTCTTGGGCGGAGCCACTCTTGCCCCAACGGTGGCCCTAAGAAGGTGAGCAGCCCTTAGAGGAATCTAGAGAAGGAAAGATGTGAGAAATAGTGCAAGGGGCATTCCCTTAGTGGTCCAAGAACTCCTAGAGGTGAGCCACTTCTAGTGCAACTTTGTTTTCTTGTACTTGAATTTGTATTAACACATTAGAGCATATAATAGCTTTAGAAAAAAGTGAAACACGCTTACCATGTTGGCTATGAGAAAAATAACAAAATTTATGTCTCTCCAAATGCTAAAACCATCTTGAAAATGTGCCAAAGATGGTTATAATTGTGGGAAATGTGGGGCCAATCTCACAGAAGAACCATATTCCAGGAGAAAGGTTCTAGTTGGATAGGTCGAAAGAAATCATGAATCTAATTCCATAACTGTTGGGATTTGGAGCAAAACCAAAAGAGGTGCATAAAAATCTTAGGTTGCTCACAAAAAGAGAAATAAGGGTCAAGAACCCCCAGGTGGGTGAGCAAAGAGCCCAATGATAAGCCTTGAAAAAGAATACACCAAGAAAAGTGGGAAAGTTTAAGCTCAACAATAGCAACCCCCGCATTATTGAATCTATAGTGTCAAACAAAAACTTGTGACTGCAGGTGCCATCTCTGACTCAAACTGTTAAAAATATGTATTTTGTAATGAGGAAGTCAAAAAATTATTTAATTTTTTCCTTGTATGAATAAATTCATTAGAAAAATCCTAAAACTCACCCTAATCTAGCATCAAAATAAAAAAATTTAAAAGGAAAGGGAGAGACAAAAAGGGTTAAAGAATCTAACCTATTTCTAAAACTTCTAGATACCATTTGGTTAATGGATAAATTTTACATAAAACCAATGCATGTTGGATTTGTTACCTACAATCAAAATGTGGGAAGTATGATCTTGAAAGGAACCCAAAACCACATAGATAATTGATGTCGACTTTTAGTGTGCACAAATGTGTTCATGTGACCACACAAAGCACCTCATCATCAATAAGGAATTAGTGGTATGAACTCACATTAAAGTCATCAGACATTCATTGGATTAAGTGTAAATGAATATGTAAGAAAATAAATTCAAAGTTTGAAAAACATAATAAAATTGAAAACCCAAAAGAATGGAGCAAATTTTTGCATATTGTGTTTCAAAATGAGTTTTCAATGGTTTTCAACCATCTAAATAAGTTACAAATAAGTAAATATATCATTTATTTAGAATGAGGAAGCTAGAACCTCATTCCTTCCAAAACCCATAAAAGATAAAAAGCAAAGAAGACCAAGATACATTCATCTTTTCTTCTCATGTTTTCTAATCCTTAATTATATGTGAATAATATTTGACTTGTAAACAAACATTGTGCTCATGTACACACTTCTTAATTATCCCACACTCTCTCCTAAAACCCCTATTATAAAGGTGTTTAAATAATCTAGCACTAGCTTGCCATGTTCCACATCAAGCTCATATAATTCATGAGATAATACGATGCAATCTCATTTTCTAGTGAGCAATTTGCTCCAAAAACCTCTAGGAAATACACTATGTTCATACCAATCTTGGTCTCTACCTTGAATCTAACTAAGAAAGTACAAATTCTTTCCCACAAGATCATAATTTTTTTAGTTTAACTCTCTTCACAACCCTTAATCCAACCGAGCAACAAGGGTGCTTGATGTTTTGGAATCCTTCCATGAAAACTATACAAGTGTATTGTAATCTTGTTCTTGAGATAATATATTGAGTTCGTGAGTACTTTTGGAGGTTGGATTTTTCCCTTAAAAAGGTTTTCCTAGGGTACATTTGGTGTCATCTTATGTTATGTTTGTTATTTTTTTGCATGATGGATTTTGAATATTTTTCTCTCATGAGGGTTATACAAAAATGGTAAATATTGTTATACATTTTCATGCATCCCCTCCTAAGATGGTAATAAATCAAATTTTGCATGCGAGGTGATTGCATATTTTTAGCATAAACTATTTCTATATGCATAATAATATGAATGTTTGTATGTCTAACTTGACATATCTTGTAACAGTAGTATCTATAGCTCTTGGTTGCACACCTTTAAGACCCACCATCCAAGGCCCGCCATCCAAGATCCACCATCCAACCACCACATGGAGCATCTAAATAAGAACTACAATCCATAGAGTCAAGTTCATCATTAGCACTAGGAATCCACTTCCTAATATCTCTCTTGAATATTTTTCTTGGAGATCTTGATGCAAACTTATGTTTTAAGTCCTTTTTGATATAGATTCATCTTCAATGATAGTAATAGTGTTATACACTTGTGCTTGAACTTTATCCTAGGTTTTCCTCTACTTTAGGTAAACATGTGTTTTGCTTTGCACTGTGGAATATGTCTTGTGGCATAGCAATATTCAATATCCTTATTCTAATGAGTTTGGAACCTTTGAATAGGCATTAATGACTGCAATGATTTGACCTCTATGCATATCCTCATTGCAAGGCGACACTTCATTCATTAAGTAACATTATCTTCTTCATTTTGGTATGGCTGGTAACCCATTCTAATCCTTTCTAGAGACTTTTCAACTAATCTACTTGGTGGGTATCCCGCAACCCTTTCTTTCTCAATGGAATTCCACATTCCCATGTGCCCACGAGGGTTCAATCTCTAGTCAATGTTCACAACTTCGAAGTTTGACATTTTTTTTTATTTTTTTATTAAATTTCTCCAAAGGAAATTTGTAATTTCATCTCAAAGTCTCATGAAATTCAAACTTTAGAATAGATTAACCTCTTGAAAGTTGCAAATTATTATTTTTTAACCAAAGTTTGAGGTTCCTCGGGGTCTAGGAATTTTTTACTAATTAAATTTGACATTTTTAAATTTTTTTATTAAATTTCTCCAAAGGAAATTTGTAATTTCATCTCAAAGTCTCATGAAATTCAAACTTTATAATAGATTAACCTCTTGAAAGTTGCAAATTATTATTTTTTAACCAAAGTTTGAGGTTCCTCGGGGTCTAGGAATTTATGTGTCACCATATAGATTTGCACAATGAAATATGAATCTATAAGAAATGAAACATTATAATTAGAAATTTCAATATTTAAACTTTAATTAGGAATTTAAATATATACATATTCTATGATATAGAGATTTAAAAGTAAAATGTAAACATAGCTTAAAGAATGACTAGTTTAAATTTGTAATAATGGATTATTTGGGTCTAGACTTTGAATATGTTTTGTTTTAAAACTTTACATTTGTTTTTTTTTGGCAGAAGGTCAAGTATGGAAGACTTCAACCTTCTCAAGCTTCATTAATATTTTACTATTCAATTTGCACTCTTGACTTAATTTTTGAACTAATTAAATATCCTAGCATTTGAACTTCATAATTTTCAAATACAACCATTATTTTTTGATTTAGTATGTTTACATCAATTCATATGTAGATAATAATAATGTTTGTTAGGACAAATTAATAGTTTTACACATTTGTGTGCATAGTTTAACAACCTAGAAAGGTCATGCTTCAAAAACTCAAGATATATTAGTATGATTATGATGTGTTATAAGACACATGACATTGATTAAAGGAAATTTTGATGGAATTAGAGATATGTTCATATGATATTGAAACATTGGCTTGCTCAAACTCGCTAACTATAACTTGCTTCATGGACTCATGAAATATTAGAATGATTAAGATTCATTTGAAATTGGTTGCATTGAGACTATTTTGAATTCATAGAAAATACCATTATATTACTTGTCAAAATCAATGGAACAATAAAATATAAAAAATAATGAAAACCCTAATACAATGTACATGTCAAAATTATAAAAAGATGAAAAATATAAAGAGGATTTCAAGGACATGGAAATGACACGATACTACCATAAATAGAGGCATTGACTACATTAATGCTTAAGTTTTAGGTAGGATGTGTATGGATTTGAAGGAATCACATATGTATTAATCTTCAATTTTTAGGTAACCTAAAGGACCTAGATAATAGTCATACCCCTAAATTTTTTAACAACAATTTCCAAATGGAATTAACAAAGAATTGGAAACAATGAGATGCAATTGAAGGACTTACAAAAAATGATGAAATACACATGAAGACCTTAGAGAGATGATCAAGTCCACACCCAAATGTGACCTTTACATTAATTCGTTTAGGAAGATAATAAATTTATGAACAAAAACAACCATAATGAGTTTACAAGGATCCTACACAAAATGAGACCTCAACTACAGTGATTGAACTAGATTGCATGAACATTCTTCCATTGTGACAACACAACATGCATAACACCAAGGTGTAATAAGCACTAATTAAAATTTATCTCATAAGGGAGTAACTCATAAACTGATGAACACAACATGATGAAAGAAAAAATCAATGTTATTATAAGCCATTAAATCTATAATGTGAATATACAACCAAAGGACAACATTGGCTTAGGGTTGAACAATGCAAGAACAACATAAGTCACATTTTCCTTTACCACACCAAAATATAAAAGATGAAAAAAATATAGGATTAAAAATGAAAGACAAGGGTCCCCAATCTCAAAATGATAGGGGTGTGTTATGGAGGTAACAATAGATGCCCCCTTATTTTAAAACAAAGAGAAAATTTTCTTAGCCATGATAGATATAAAATAATGATAACATTTATCCCAAAACAAGGAATTTTTTATTAACAACCATAATCACATATTGATTTGCAAAGATGATTGTTGAAAAATCATCCATAATGGTCCAATCCTAAGGAATTTAAAATAGGAAAATTACCTAGTAGATAGGTTTTAATGCTCAATGTACCTATGCATGCAGATTTGGGTTCATACTAGATTTAGCACAGGCCAATTTTATAATGATATCAAAATTGATATCACCTAAGTGTGTGCACTTTATTCTTTCCCTTCTCTTGTTTGAATGAATCAACTAATATAGCGTGTATATCACACTTTTAGGATTTTAATATTCATTTAGGAAGATGTTTTATTTATAAATAATAGTGAGTTTCATTTCAATGTGCATCTTTTGATTACTTGGACATAGCTTTGTTGTTATCTACCCATCCATAATCATGATGGAGTCACCTTTGGTCCCACTCTAGGCATATGTTTAATACAAATTAGACATCCATAGCTTTGGTAGAGGTTACTTGGATCACTTAAAATGAAAGAGGTTTTATTTTTCTTTGTCTCTCTCTCTCTCTCTCTTAATTTTCTCATTCCACTAGTAGTGAATCTCATCTCTAGGTTTGAGTACACCATGGTAATCAATTTTTAACTTCCTTTTAATTATAATTTATTTTTTACTCAACACCTTAGCTACAATTTCACGCTACAATAGATAGACCAAAGAACATTAAGTGTGTAAAGAGTGATAAGTGAAAATGTATACAAAATACATCTTGGACTTGCCCATTGTTGATGGGTGTTTTGACACACTTATCAACTTAGATAAAATACTTGGTATCCCACCTCTCCTAAAAGATTTTTTTTTCTAGAAGAAAACCAACCAAACCAAGGTCTTTGTAACTAGGTCATGGCTATGAAAGATAACTTAGTTTGATATAAATCTATTATTTTGATCAAGGATCTTGTAAAATATTACTCTACTATAATCTAATACAATGAGTTAGATTTGATTTTTTTAAAATTCTTAACCCTAGAATAGTGTTTCCTAAACATTAAATTTAAAAATTATATACTTGGAAACTATTGGAATCAAAGAACACTGAGAGGGGGGTGACTCAGTGTTTTGCAAAATTTAACTTTATTAACTTGATCTTTAAACCACTTATAACATTGAACCAAAAGAAGGATGCAAGAACACAAGACAATTAACCACCACACCATAACACGGATTTTTTACATGGAAACCATGTTAGGGGAAAACCCATGGTGGAGGCTAATCCACAATATGAGTATACTAAAAATAAGTGTTTAAAAAAGGGGAATGCACATGCATTCAGGTGCACTGCCTAGAGCTCACTGCTAAAAAACAAATAGGCTTACTGCCCAAAAGAAGACTCACTATCTTATAGAAACAAATAGACAATATGGAGTGGATGAACTATGAGATAGCATCTACTAATGCTTGAGTATAGTTCCAGTTAAGCACATAGATCACATTCTTCATACTCAGTCTGATTCTACTCTTGAAACTTTGTCTGCTTTAATACGAATCACCAATCTTATTTCTGCTTGAATGAAACTATGCACAATCGATCTATAATCCTTCTGAATTTTGCATCTTATTGCAACACACCTCAAAATGATATGAATAATCGCTTATATATATTTGCAACTAAAGATTACATCAATTACATGTCGACTTTAACAAAATATAAACCATGTTCAAATTATCGGCTCAATCCATACATAATTATCAATGCAAACCAACCAATGTTGGCCACAACATAGTGAGGACCCAAAATAACACGCTCAAACAAAAAACACCTTAAACAATTATGCCTTGAAGATCCACAACACACTATACTCATCGAGTCATCCTTTTTACACTGTTAGACTAAAAATCGATAAACTGAAACTTCTAACTTGCACACCAATCAATACAAGGCCCTATGATTCAAGGATAAGACAATTCATACATCAAAAGACCTTCAGTGAGATCCACAACACAAAATGATGATAGGAATTTACATATGAATCAATTTACACAACTCTGTCGGATGCCCTGTTTTAGCTTTAACAATTAACACATATCTTCAATTTGAATTCCGATATAAGCAACTGCTAAAGTTTGGATAGGATTAATGACTAGGGTTTCCATCAATGACAACACTAGATGACTTGTGTAGTGTCTCTTGCCAAAAATCTCCCCCTTTGGCATTAATGGCAACACTTAGTCAAAAATGACTAAGTGTCAGAATCAATACCGACATGAATACATTGACATTCTCAAAACTTCCAATTTTTTTTTTAAATCACAACTCCCCTTGAGATGAATATGACATTTTTCATTGTCCCACACTCCCCCTTTGATAGATCAATGACAAAGATGAGAATCCGCATACCAAAAATCATACAAAATTTCTATCAACAAACTGCATATGTACAAGCATGCTTCTCTAACTTACATGAAATTGAATATATCTACAAAATTGTTCTTCAATAGGCTTAAGCTAGTGTCCCAACCCTTTTTGAGACTCTCCAAAATAGTCATGTGACCACAAAATAGATAGGATTGCATCTTTGCTGACTCAATATTTTTTAGATCACTGACAACCATAACATCTTGTGCTTCCTTCAATGCACTAAGCATTGTCTCCATTTTAGGACCAATTAGACTTCTCAGCTCACATACCCTTTCAACAATTCTGACTTTTTCATGCTTCAAACTTTTAATTTTTTCAAGCAGAGATATGACTTGACCTTCTTACTTATTCACATAAATGGTTAGAGTATCAAAGGTTTGAGAAATATCTGCTAATTGTTTCTCATATTCCTTCATTTTCTTCTTAGCGACCTTAATGAATTTAGACAAAGATAAGCATGAATTGTAAATATTTCCACCCTCAGATAATGCACTTTGAATGTTCTTTACATAGGTAGCTAACAAAGATTTATCATTAGCAATCATACCTTTTAATATATTGAACCTGTTTGCATCAAATTCTTTCCGAACCTTATCCTCAGCTGACTTTTCAAGAGACTCAAAGTGAGTACTCACAGAGTTGATAAGCTTCTTTAGCTGACCGGAGGAAGACTCAAATTAGTCCTTGACATGTGTAGGCATGATCTTCTCCAAGATAATGAATGCAAGACTTAGCAATTCACTATCCTTAATGTGAGATTTCAATATCTCCTCCCTTGCCTTGGCTTGAGCAAATGATGTTGCCTTCAGCTTCTGAATAGGGGATAGAGTGGCCAAGTTGATAGGACCTTCAACCAATTTAGGTCAAACTCCTCCTGTTGTTCTTCTAAAAACTCCTTTATTGCCTTTGCAGTGTCTCTTGCTTCCATAGCAACCTCCTTTGCCTCAGCGTTCTTCTCTTCGATTAAAAATTCTTGCTTGGCTTTGGGAATCTCTATTTCATCAACTGACACATATTTAGGAGCTTCAGTCTCCATGGGAATTTCAGTATCTAGCATATCTAGAGGATTCAGATATCCTCAATTGTGTCCTCTTCCACTTCTTCAATTTCTGGACTAGATGGAACATCTTCATCATGAGTTTCTTTAGAAACAACATTATATCTGTTCTTCAACATAACTGCCTTAAAATTTTTCTCAGTGTCTTCTGCTACTTCTTCAGTCTGCTCGATCATAAGCTTATTCACCTTTTTTTCTCTTAAAATCCTTTTTAGCATCATTGAGGATCTTCTTCATTTCTTCTATTGACATTACTGGACATAGATCAAAAAGTATGCGTTCTCTCATTTGTTCCTCTTCAGTTCTTGCATTTACTCTCCTCATTTCTAAGACTTCATATGGCCCTTTAGGTAGCTCTGATATTATTTCTATGAGAGTCATATTGAAAATATTCAAATATTTTATTGAGGCTTCTTCAAGAGTTCTCTCACCGACACTATTAAAAGTGTCATACCATTTAGAAAGTGGTTTAAGATTACCATCCTTAATTAAGGATTTTTCCACTTCTTCTACAGTCATACCTGATATATCAGTTTTCACCTTTTTCTTTCCTTTCTCTTCACCGGAGGGCTTGTCCGTAGAGACTTTTGATTCCTTTGTGCCCGTATGCTTAATTTCTCTTCTTCATCTAATTCAGTTTCTTCATCATCTTCAACAACAACATAGACTCTTGTGCTTTTATCCTTCTTCCTCTTTCCTTCTCTCCCGAATGCCTTGACTTGAGCTTTTACTGGGCTTGATTTCTTTCTAGGACCAGATGAGAGTGTAGAGATCCTTGTAGATCTAGATCTGATAGAGGATGCTGCCAGACTAGTTGACTCAGTTCTAGCAGGCTCCTCTTCTTTAGCTTGTTCTCTTTTCTTCCTAGCTTCCCTCACTACTTCAACTGATATACTGATCTTTTCTGCAAAAGCTTCAACTTCCTTTCTCACCTTCCAGACTATCATAGGCTTCTTCAGTTGAGTATGCACTTGCATATCCTTCTCTTCAAAGGTACCAAACCTTTCTTCTATCCAATGTAGAGCCAAGGTGGTCATTCACAATAATGAAAATATCAACTCTGGAACAAAGAACTCTTCTTTACCATGCATTCAACTCACCCTCAATGCCAAGCAACCTTCCAAACCTTTTTTAAAAAAAGAATAACTTTTCAAAGAAACCTCACACCCATGAACCAAAATTCTTTTTGGATACCCATTATGGCCTATTAAAACATATCATAAGTTCTTAAATACTTGTTTCAGAAAGTATGAGAGTTCTATGACTGGCCTCTCTTGAACTAGGCCTAAATTGGTCCAATTTACAAAACAACTACCCTTTAATCATGCAATATTTACTAAAAACCTAAAAAAAATAGATCAATATGTCATAAAACATCTAAATCAACGACCTCTTGAGTTAGTCATGCATTTTAAGACCCCAAAACTAGAAACCCTCATTTTTGCTTACAAATTAGGAGGGTTTAATGAAAATGACATCTCCACACCACACAAAACCTTGCAACCACTTGGAAAACATCCAATTAGACCTACACATGCTCAAAAAGCCTTCACATTGGCAGCCATAACATCAATTGACAAAAAATCAACTTCTACACCTTCATTTGCATTGAGAATGTACAAAAATTCAACTAGGGAATCACCTTAAAAAGTCACAAATGTCCACCTTTGCATCCAAAACTCACACACATCTAATTTAAATCATATCATACCATTCCACTGAGTTATAGTGGCATACAATGGGTGGAATGGTCAAAAACTACATTTTAGACTTTTAAACCCTCATTTAATGGCTGTGCATAGGTAGTTTTAATCAAATGTCAATAAAACCATCTAAACTCAATGAAAAGCCTTCAAAATGGATTCAAATAAAATTAGAAACAATATACTAACTCTCCATAGTCATTTCATACCATGAGAACCCATCTATGGCTTGTACCAATGCAAGAAAATTTTGAAAATTGTGTAAAAACGTGAGAAACAACAAATTTCTTTCTTCAATTCTTCAAATCTTACATCATTCCCCTCTTGAACATGTGCAATGGCTTATTTAAAGCCAAAAAAATCCCTTCCAATGAAAAAACTTCCAAAACTACCCCTTAAACTACAAAAGACCCTTCATATTCCATATGTTGCAATTTTTGCAATTTTTCAACATTTTGCATATTTTGACCCATTTACACAAAAGACTCAAACATTACATCAAAATGGTCTAATAGACCTTATTTATTATAAACAAAACTAAAACACCCCCAAAATTATCTAGACTCACTCTATAACCACCTTGATACACCAAATCAAATTTTGCATTTAAGGGTGTAGGTGCTCCTGCACCATACACCCAGCCATAAAAGTCTTCCAAGTCCCTTGGAATCTTCTATACCTACAAAAAAAATGTGATTAGATACTCCTCTTTGTCCCTGCAATGGTCTAGTCTTCACCTTGGGCTTATACTTGTCCTCCTCTTGAAATTCCATGCTTGCTTTGTCACTTTAACTCTTCATGTCTACTCTATCAACTTGAATCTGTACTTCTAGGCTTTGATTGTCCTTCATCCATCTTCCTTTTTCCTTCTCTTCAACTTCTTTCATTACAAACCAACTCATCATATGACTGTCCTCCTTCATCTTTACCCTTGGCTTGACCTCCATCAATTGTATCGACACAACTAGGAAGCAACAAATGACTTCCTTTGTCTTCTGCTACTTGACCTTCCTCTTCACACCTACCATGCCTGTTACCATTGTCATAACAGCACACAACTACTCAACAACAAGTTTTATTAACCAAGGAAAATTCTCTGCCCTTACCGTAGTCCTTCCTCTTCTCTCCATTTCAAGTGGAGACTTCACAAACTCTTTAGCCTTCTCATGGCCTAACTCTGACTTCCCTGTACTCTTAGTCCCTGTCCTCATAGAGACCCCTGACAAACTCTTCATCCTATTTACTTCACCCTTCATGGTGACAACCTCTTCTTCATACTCTTTCACTATCCTTTTCACATTTCCCTTCACTATTTCTTGCCATTCTAACTAGTTGACTTTCATGTCTTTGTCTGTCATAAACTTGTTATCCCTGTTAATGCCTTGCATTAGACCTTTGTCTTCCTTCATCACTGTGTTCTTAACCTGCACTATCCTCTCAAAATCATTACATTCATTCCCCATCATTGGGTTATGCAAGTCATCCTCTTGACTGTCCATACTTTGCCTTCTATTTTCTTCCTCAAGGACCTCTGTCCTACTAACTTCAAAAACACTACTTAACTATTCTTCACCTCCTCCTAACATCATGCTTTCACATTAGTTTACCTCAACCAATCTACTCTCCATCACTTGCCATACCCCTTGGGATTCTCTCTCATCTACCTTCGCCTCACTGTCCACCTTTGCCATTGTATTTACAACGTCCATACTCTTTGTATTTCTTGTATTAGACTAGTTTTTGTCTGCAACCAACTCCACATGACACCAAACTGTCCCTATCTTAATCTTCCCATGCTCTTCAACCCTCTTATGACAGTTATCCTCACTACCATCATTTTTTCCTTCATCATTCACTTGAATCTCAGTTTTTAAGATCCTTTTATCAATGGGTTCTCCATCCTTCCCTTCAACCACCTACTGCACCTTGTGCTCTTGTCCACTCAATGGACCACATATCCCTTCCTCAATGCCCTTGCTTTGCCATTCCTGTAAATCACTTGCACTCACATCTTTTTCCCTCTCTACGCTCTCTATCCCAATAACTTTCTTATCACAAAACTCAGTCTCAATCTCACCTAACCCTGTATCTTTCATGGGGGTTTTCCTTGCATCATTTTTAGTCTTTAACGAACAAAATTTCACCTTCTCTTCCACACAACTCTCAAGCCTACCTTGCATCCTCAAGGCCTCTTCACTCTTGACCTTTTCTTTCAAACAATCCTTTACATTCTCCAATTTTGAATTTGCTGCTACCCCTAGTGTCTCAAGGACCTCTCCACTTGTAATGGCTTACTCTTCATTGTTTTTGTCTTCTTTGTATCCTAGGAAGTTTTTTCTTTCCTGTAGTAGCACCCTTGTTTCCTTGTTTTGGCTGTTATCTTCTTCCACCAATGAAATCAAATTATAAATATTCCCATCCTTTTTAATCTGGTAACTGTTATCCCTGCCATAGTACACAACAAATCTTTTCCAACACCATGGTTTCCCAAACATTAGATGATAAGAGTTCAATGGTACAATATCACATAATATTCTGTCCTTGTATTCACCTATTTGAAATTCAACCCACGATTGCTCCCTAACCAAAAATGTATTCTCACCATTCATCAATGAAACATAATAAGGTGAATTGTGTGGAAACCTTTCTAAGTTAAAATTTTCAACCATTTCAAGAGCTACCAAGTTATCCAAACTATTTGAATCAACCATAACCTTGCATACCCTACCTTTGCACTTGCACTTGATCTTGAAAATTGCATTCCTCATCTGTATCTCTGTCTCATTCAAACCTTTGATAGCCATGATGTCCTTTCTCCTTCAAATGCTTCTCCTTCAATCTTTAAGAGATCTACTTCCTCACTCTGATACCACTATAATGCAGAGCCAAGGTGGAGGTCATTCACAACAATGAAAATATCAACTCTAGAACAAAGAACTCTTCTTTACCATGCATTCAACTCACCCTCAATGCCAAACAACATTCCAAACTTAAAAAAAAAGGCATAACTTTTCAAAGACACCTCACACCCATGAACCAAAATTATTTTTGGATACCCATTATGGCCTATTCAAACATATCATAAGTTCTTAAACACTTGTTTCGAAAAGTATGAGAGTTCTATGATTGGCCTCTCTTGAACTAGGCCTAAATTGGTCCAATTTACAAAGCAACTACCCTTCAATCATGCAATCTTCACTCAAAACCTCAAAACAACAGATCAATATGTCATAAAACATCTAAATCAATGACCCCTTGAGTTATTCATGCATTTTAAGACCCCAAAACTAGAACCCTCATTTTTGCTTACAAATTGGGAGGGTTTAATGAAAATGACATCTCCACACCACACAAAACCTTGCAACCACTTGGAACAAATCCCATTAGATCTGCACATACTCACAAAACCTTCACATGGGCATCCATAACATCAATTGACAAAAACTCAACTTCTACACCTTCATTTGCATTGAAAATGTACAAAAATTCAACTAGGGAATCACCTTAAAAAGTCACAAATGTCCACCTCTGCATCCCAAACTCACACACATCTAATTTAAATCATATCATACCATTCTACTGAGTTACAGTGGCATACAATGGGTGGAATGGTCAAAAACTACATTTTAGACTTTCAAACCCTCATTTAATGGCTGTGCACAAGTAGTTTTAATCAAATGTCAATAAAACCATCTAAACTCAATGAAAAGCCTTCAAAATGGATTCAAATAAAAGTAGAAACAATATAATAACTCTCCATAGTCATTTCATACCATGAGAACCCTTCTATGGCTTGTACCAATGCAATAAAATTTTGAAAATTGTGTAAAAACGTGAGAAACAACAGATTTCTTTCTTCAATTCTTCAAATCTTACATCATTCCCCTCTTGAACATGTGCAATGGCTTATTTAAATCCAAAAAAATCACTTCCAATGAAAAAAATTCCATAACTACCCCTTAAACTACAAAAGACCCTTCATATTCCATATGTTACAATTTTTGCAATTTTTCAACATTTTGCATATTTTGACCCATTTACACAAAAGAATCAAACATTACATCGAAATGGTCTAATAGACCTTATTTATTATAAAAAAAACTAAAACACCCCCAAACTTATCTAGACTCACTCTATAACCACCTTGATACACCAAATCAAAATTTGCATTTAAGGGTGTAGGTGCTCCTACACCACTATCGGATCCTGAGGTTTACTCAATAGGTGTTGGGCATACAAATCCAAAATGTGTTCTTCAAACTCATATCCCATAGGAATTATCCAAACTATTCTAGGTTCTGCTGCTTCTATCAAACATTGATCAATGTTAACCATGAAGCAAATAGTGTCCTTACATTTTTCCACAACAAATTTAGGAATCCTTTCCTTGGCTTGCATTTCACTCTAAATTTTTTTAAAGTAACCCAAGATAGTAGTTTTCCTTGCTTTGCTATCACCAATTCTGTATAAGATGTCTCTAATTTTAACATCTACAGGTTTATCACCTTGCCATTGCACTTTTCCAACTCTCAGAACTTCATTCATGGAGTAGAAGAATAAAAATAACTAAAGATTTCCATACTTGAAAGAGTTCTTCTTGTCCTTCTTGATTTTACCAATATTTTCAATTAGCTGGCCCCAAAGTAAGTCACATAAGTCATATTATGCATTCTCCTTGATCATCTGATAGGCTGCATAGATTGCAGTACTAGATACAGAGTTGTCCTCACTAGAGTGATATATTTTATATCCAATAACCATAGAGGCAAACTTTACATCCAATTCAATGATGTCATTAATTGTCATGGCTCTTTTGGTGAAAATGAAATCAATTGCCTCAATGACTGTTTGGTTCTTCACATCTTTCAATGTGGGCAACCCACTAGATGAATTCAAACTAGTAACAATGCTTATAGCTTCTCTTGTGATTTTGAAGGGCTGACTTAACCACATGCACTTGGCATGCACTCATCTCAGTATGTACTGAACCCATTCATTTTCATCGAACATAGGAAACTTCACAATTTGTGTGAACTTCTTCTCCTCCAAAGTCTTAAATTTAGGCCTTACACAAAGATCTCCCACAATGTGATTTGGGTATAGATTTAACAACTGGGAGCTTCCTAATTCCTCAACATTGCATGAATATATGCCCTAATATCTTCAATATGCAAAAAACCATATGGAACAGAAGAAAATGCACCTAATGGTTATGTCTCAATAGATTTGAATGAGTGCCATTTGAATTTTGGGTGGGGTCTATCCTTGATTCAACTACTAATGAAGCAGCCATTTCCATAAATTTCAAATTCACAAGTTTTGCAGATAAATACCTTTCATCGGATTAGGGTTTGATCATCGAATTGCCTTCAAACTTGTATCTCACCAAGATTCACCCCAAAGCTCTCCAAACTTCTTCTCAAAATGCAATGTGACAAATGAGGAATAGAAGTAACCTTTTTATCATTCACACACCTAACTTTTTGTCGTAATAAATTCTTTTGCCCTAGGTCTTCCAGATACCCTATTTTCATAGATTGTGAAAGAAAATTCTTCTACGGACCTTAAATTTTTCATAGATTCCTCCATAACTGTTCCTAAAACATCTGTAGATCACTAATGCAATCATTGCAATTTTCCACATTCCGGTATCAACTACCAGTAGGGGGTAAAATATTTTCTTGAGAACTCCCCCTACTAATTCCCAGAGGAATTTCCAATACTAGATTCTGGTGTGGATTCATTTCCTGCATTAAAAACACTCTTCTTCTTCACCCATTTCTTCTTCATTTGATTCCTAATTTCATATGTAGTACTTTTCCTTTTCCCTTATCATCCTTTTACATATTTTTCCCTTTGTTTATTAGGCCCTTTATGCTTCTACAAAATCCTGCAATGTGACCAGATTTGTTGCAATTATAGCACACAACATTTCTTTGTCTAAAACCGTTATTCCATTGATTTTATCTTGATCTGCACTGGTTAGCAATATGGCCAAATCTATTGTAGGCATAACATCTGACATTTCTATTGAAAAAGTTGTTTGTCATATTTTTGCATTCAATTGACTTATGACCATACTTATTGCAATTGAAACACTGACCAGAGAATGATGGACCACTTGGATTCATTATACTTCTACATTGAGAAGCCATATGACAAAATTTATTGTAAACGAAAAAATATCCATTAAACTTTTGAGCATTGGGTTGTCTTACCGAACACCTTCTAGCTTTGCTTGACTGATTTCCTTGCCTAAATTTCCTTTGACCAGTAACAGAGCTTTCTCCTTTCTCATATCCAAGACCTTGCTTGTCACCTCCAATCTTTTGGATTTGAATCAATTCATCAAGCTTAGCTGAGCTAATATTGAACTTCTCCTTGTATTCATTTTTAGTAGCAAGTTCATCCCTGAGAGTAACAATTTGTCTTTCAAGCTCTTCTTCATTGTTTCTCAATTGTTGCAATTCAAGCTCCAACTGATTGAATCCATCATTAATTCTGCTGCATTCTTCAGATTTTTCTTTCAAGGATTGAGTAAGATTCTCTTCATTCTTTTTTTGTCTTCAATCTCCTTGGTCATCCTCATCACAATAGATTCCATCTCATGCTTTAGGACAACATTATGTCCAGTGAACTTTTCACATTCTTCTATCTTTTCCTTCAAGGCTTGACTTAGTTGTTCATCTTCCATGCTTTTACTTTCTTTCTGCTTGAGCTGATCACAGAGTTCCTTTCTCTTCTCCCTGGAATTATTGATTTGATCTTTCAATGATTGAATGAATTTCTCAGCATTCATGAGGATTGCTTACAATTCTCAGACTTCATATTTGGATTGATCAAGATCATCTAGTGCCACCAAAAGTTGTTGTTGAAGACTGCTAGAATCCATTGAATCACCTTCCCGGATCTTCCCCAAGCTATTAAAATTCTTCTGAGGAACTAGGCTCTGATACCAATTGTTGGAATCAAAGAACACTGAGAGGTGGGGGTGAATCAATTTTATGCAAAATTTAACTTTATTAACTTGATCTTTAAACCACTTATAACATTGAACCAAAGGAAGGATGGAAGAACACAAGACAATCAACCACAACACCATAACACAAGGATTTTTTACGTGGAAACCCTGTTAAGGGAAAAACCAAAGTGGAGGCTAATCCATAATATGAGTATACTCAAAATAAGTTTTTACAAATGGAGAATGCACATTCATTCAAGTGCACTGCCTAGAGCTCACTGCTCAAATAACAAAAGGTTTACTGCCCAAAAGAAGACTCACTATCTTACATAAACAAATAGACAATCTAGAGTGGATGGACTATGAGATAGCATCTTCTAATGCCCGAGTATAGTTCTGGTTAAGCACATAGACCACATTCTTCATACTTTGTCTGATTTTGCTCTTGAAAATCTGTTTGATTCAATCTGAATCACCAATCTTCTTTCTACTCAAATGAAACTACGCACAATCGATCTATAATCCTTCTGAATTTTGCATCTTATCGCAACACACCTCAAAATGATATTTCTTTGATTTCCTTTATCAACTTAGGATCAATAGCAATTCCTTCTTTGGACACTACATGTCCTAATAATTTTCCTTCTAGTACTTCAAAGACACATTTTTTCGGGTTCAAGGATACCCTAAACTCTTGGAATTTTTTGAAAACCATCTCTAGGTGATCAAAGTGATCATCCTTTGACTTAGAGAATATGGTCAGATCATTCAAATAGATTAGGATAATCTTGTTGATCAATTCGCTGAAAGTGATATCCATGGCCCATTGGAAAGTGGTTCCCACATTTGAGAGGCCAAAAGGCATTTCAGCATATGTGAATGTTCCCCACTTGGTAGTGAACGTTTTTTTGTGTTGGTCCTCTTCTTTGACTTAGATTTGGTTGTAATTAGAGAAGCCATCCAACAAAGAAAACATTTCAGATCCTTCCACTGTTTGCAAGATTTACTCCATAGAAGGAAATGGGTAGTGGTCCTTTAGGATTCTTTGTTCAGGTCTAGAAAGTCAACACATAGGCAGATATCTCCATTCTTCATTCAAACTGGAACCAAGTTGGATACCCATGTGTTGTGCTTGATTGAGAAGATGATCTGAGACTGAATTAGCTTTTCTAGCTCTTGTGCCATCAAGGCTTCAATCTTTGGATTCACTGGCCTCTACTTTTGGTGAATAGGTTTTTCATCTTCCGTTAGCTTTGTTGTATGTTGGATGATGTCGGGATCATATCCCTTGAGGTCATCATATGAATAGGCCACTACTCCTTTATACTTCTCACATAAGTTGATGAGCCTTTCTTTATCATGATGTAGAACATCCTTCCTGACTTTGAGCTTTCTTCCATCTCTGACCTGAAGGTCTGCATAGTCACTTTTGTCTGATACAAATTTTCTCTTATCATTCCTCGCATCGTCACAATTGAACAAGTTTTCAAGAGTGACTAGCCCCTTCGGAAGCTTGTTAGACCTCAGCTGAATGATTTTTCTGTCATAGGCCTCAGTAATCTTTGGTTGGAGTTGGTCGAAAAACTCTCCTGAATTTTGGATGAATGAGCCAATGTGTTCATCACTGTCAAACACTTGCTAGTTTTGATCATTATCTGGAATTTTTGGTTGGAATATTACTCATACAAAGTGTTTGTTATGAATTAGGTCAAAGGTAGGATCAAATTGAGATCTGATTGCCACCAGGCGATCTGCCTCTGTATTTTGTTCTTTGGGCACTATCTAGATATTGAAGGCTTAAAACCCTCGATCAGGTCCCAAACTATATGTCTATAGGATTGCATGTGAACATTCTTGGCTATAGAAATCCCTCAGACTTGATTGACTACTAGTTCAAAATCTCTGAACATCGTCAATTGCTTGATGCCCATCTGCTTTGAAAGGCTTAGACCTTGCACTAGGCCTTCATATTCAACTTCATTGTTCGAACATGAGAACTGGAAGTAGAAAGATCTCAGTGTCTTTTCATTTAATGGGATGTCAAACATATCCCAACTCCTATTCCAACTTTGCATCTTGCTCCATCAAAGTGCAATGTACATAGCTTTGGTTCTTGACCACTTTTTGATTTCTTCATGACCTTCAGAATCTCTTAATCTTCATCATACATAACATAGGTTCCTAACTCAATAGCATGATAGGTTCCAAAAGGATCAATGTTTATGTATTCACTCAAGAGGACCTCTTCTTGATCAGTTCAGTCTCTGGTCACTTTTTCATCCTCTAGAAGCTTGGTGCAATACATTTCCTCTTTGGTGAAAGAGGTATGGGCAGCCTCAAATTTGATCATAGCTTCATTGGCTACATGTTTTGAATGCAGAGGTTTGGATATTATCTTCATTTTAGGTCCATGCTTGGTCTTGAGGATCAAGTGTGACCAATCCAAAGAAATATATCCACCTATATTTGAAGTGAATTCCCGAGATAGGCAGAGGCCAAACATAGGAGGAATGTCTATGATCACAGTATCTTGTAGAAATGTGATGCTAGGGCAGGAGAACCGAGTCAAGGGGAGGTCTTTGCTGTGACCTACAATTTTGACCTTGTTCCCATCAAGCTACATAACCCCCCTTTTTAAAGTTTCATAGCCAAGTCCTAAGGCCTCAACTATCTACTTGGGCATGATTGTGGTGCTAGTGCCAAAGTTAATCATGGAATTATGCAGTAGTTTCTTCACCACAATAAGAGTTACAAAAAGGGTTTCAGTTTTGGCTTATCTCTAACCTTGATAGAGGCTTCCTTTATGCTATTTTTGAGAACTTTGGTAGGAGGTGATTGATCAATGACCTTTCCCTTAGGGGATTGCTCCATTGGCTCAATGATTGGATCTTCCTAAAGAGCCTTCTATAGCAAGGTCTTCTACTTTGAAATAGCTAAGATATCTCAAAGGGACACATTAGTGGATGATTTTTTCAATTGTTCCACCACATTGAATGGTGGGGGATTTGAAGGCTTCTGCTCCTTAGCTCTAGTTATAACAATTTCCCTTCACGACTGTATAACTACAGAGGTACTAGGTGTCTAGACGAAAGCACTTTTGGGCCACCGACTGACTGGTTGTGGTGTGACTGATTCACCCATGAATCTCCTCTTTGAGCAAGTGTTGTAATCGAACTGCACTTGTAGGGTTTTTGATGTGGATGCATTGTTGGAAAACATTGCCTCTTCTTCTTCCATCCATGAGAAGAGTGCGTGATTGGGAGAAATATTTGTTTCTTTATCCAAAGACATCCCTTGCATTTGCGCGGTGAGTACTACATTTTCCATTTGTGGAGAGGCATATACATAACCTCCATGGTTCGACATTGCACCTTGGCTGCGTTGTTCTGCCACTTTTTGTTGTAGATTGTGACACATGAAGTTTTAGTGCATATGTGTGTCGCCATAGAGGAAGCACCAAGGGTTGATTTCATCAACTAAATTTTTTTTCCCCATTGTTAGTTCTTTTCTCGAGCTTGGGTTAGCACTCTACAATGGAGAAGGAACTGGTGTTGGTGTAATTAATATTTAATTACACTTTAGCATAAGTTTACTCAGGCATATTTAATTCTTAAGCTATAGGTTTTATCCTTATCTTGTTGAGCTATATTGTTGCTCAAGATAAGATTAGGTTTATGCATCTTTGCTTTTATAAAGCAAATTATCTCTTGTAATATTTTGTACTTTGAATATATCAATTTGCACATCTTTTGAAAATCTCTGCTTTTTCATTTTTCTCTTCTGTGGAAGGTGATTATTCTGGTTTGCAATCAGATCTTGGTTTCTAATAATTGGTACTATTTGATTAGTTTTTTATGCCAACAGATTTGTGCACGAGCCTCCTTGGAACTAGTTTTATTGGTAAGAAGGTCTTCCACCTTGATAATTTTGGTAAGTTGGCTTCAGAGGCACAGATTGGTTCCATTTGATGACAATTATTTCATTGGCGATGGTCAAAAAAATTTCCTTAATGTCACTCATCTTGTCTTTTGAAGAGCTGGATGAAGAAGCAACATTCTGTGGTGTGCCCAGATATGTGTACATAGATTGGGGAGGAGTGGACGCATTGGTAGATGGAATATCCTGGGTGGGAAATAATATTTCAGGAAATATATGTATGATGGGTTGAGGTGGCAACTTCTCAGCATCTATTAGATTGTTCTCCGCCTTGATTGTGACTCTATATGCATCCGGTAGCATGGTTCTACCAAGAGATTGGATCATCATTGAGATGTCGACGTTGATGGATTTCAAGTAGAACATGAACACCAACTTGGTCAATGGGTGGATAACAACTTGAATCCTCTGCCAATTTATATGGAACCAGGCATTGAAGTCAGTCATGGCTTCATATGGGGCCTACTTTATGACTAACAACTGATGATATTGCAAATACTTGTCTCCATCATTCAAGAATATTTCATAGAAATGGTCTCTAAGTTGATCCCAAGTGGTGATAGTAATAGCTTGTAGAGTGTGGTACCGATCTAGCACTTTACCCCTGAAAGAGGCTATAGGAAACCTTAGTGCTATATTTTGGTTAGTAACTCCGTGCACCAAACATACGTCTTCCACATCTTGAAGATGTTCAAATGGTGTTCTTGAGCCATCTCCAGTAAATTTAGGTATAACTTTTAAAGTAGAGACTAGGATAGGGGCCAAAATGACGTGTGCTACTAGTGCTATGAGGGGACTTCTGGCATCCCATGCCACATAATTTCTATTAGCGATTAGTAACATGGCTAGCGAAGGGGGTGAAATGTTCACTATATGGGTTTTGGATTGTACTATTCCTAGTGGCGGCACTAACAAACCAAGGTTATTCACTGTTTGAGATCAAATAACATGTCAATGGTTCATACACCCACTTTAGATTTAGGTACATTTAAGCAATCCCACTAGGCATGCCAGAAAAAAGAAACTGTTGATGCCAAAAATTGACAAGGTAACAACCTTATGGGAAACTCAGTTAATGGGGGGACCAATTGCGCTAAACTGAGTGACCTCTGAGTTTTAAAGAAGTCAACTTCTTCTGTATTTGGAGTTTTGGAATGCGAAAATGAAGCAAATATAAAAAATAAAGATCTAACTAAAGCGATGCACCAAGATTTAGATATAGGGCATGATAAATCCATCTTTCAGATGCGATTTAAGGGCCCGTTCAACAATCTACTATGTCCCAGAATAACAGAAATCAAAGATGAAAACCTAAATAATTTATCCAATAACATAAAATAATTTCCATACACATATACTAAAAAGAAGAGTCAAAGACATGGTCTAAACTAGTAAACTTGTAATTAAATCATAGATGTTATGCAAATAAACAATTCAAGACAATAATGACATAGTATAATGTTTTATCAAATAGCTTAAGGAAACAGAAAGGTCAAACAATGCCACAATCTAAGAGTCTTATACAATAATATAAAAGAAATACAAAAGGCCTGGTGTCTTTCCCCTAATTTTTCTATATCTTCCAAACTCATTTTCGGAAGGAAGAAGTAGTATATATAGATAAAAATCCCACCGTCTAGTGGGAAATAACATAAAAGATTCCCCCATCATGAGTGATGATGCCCAAAGCAATGATTTCCCTTGGCCGTTGCAACATAAAAGATTCGAGCCATGAACATGGTCGCCCTCGAGCTAGATGCATCCCCTGTGAATGATGACAGTGGTCCCATAAAAACCTTGTGCAAACATGTGTCATTCACCCACAAAGGCAGTTAGAACATGTGGCAATCTGGTGGGGCATGCTGCTTGCTCTCTCCTTCCCTTTGATAGAATCTCCATAGAGGAGACATGTGGCAGCAGGTCAGAGCCTGTGGTGGGTTGCTCCCTCGTGATGAAAACCTGCGTGGTGAAGACACATGGAAGCATCCTTCACTATTGACGCTGACTATGGGGTTTTCCAAAAGTGTACGTGGATGGATGCAATGTGGAACATAGACGGGGCCTGATTGAAAAGAGAAGGGAAACAACATTGAAGTGCTCACGGTGAAGACACATGGAAGCATGCCAAGAGCCATTAGAAGAGTGTAGGAAGGAATTTCTGCGAAGAGCGCTTGGCGGGCACATGGATGAAGCTCTTCAAAACAGGGCTTGATGATGTTAAAATAGATGGGGCATGGGCCGATACTTAGCATAAATAAAAACCACCCAGAGGGAGCTTGAGGAAATTTTACGTCCACAACTTTCAAATAGATTATTTATTCATTTGGTGATCTACAACCAAAGTGGTTGTTGATATTCATGTCAAAGTAATTTTTGTTCATTCATTACTTGTTCACATGGTGTTGGTGCAAAAGGTATTGATAGTTGTTGGAAAATTTTGACAAATTTGTTTCATGACAAAGTTAGAGGTATTGAACAAGTACTCATTGCACATTCATTTCATATTTTATTGTTGATGGCTAATACATTTTGATGTTGTGACTCAAAGGTATTCAGTGGATAATTTTTTGGCATAAAGATATGATTGGTGTTTGTTGATGATATCTTCATGATTCTACAAGGATCTAAACCAATGTTGAAAGCATAATATTTTGCATCAAAGGTTACAAATCAATTACATGTTTTCAATCCAATTGAGTTTGTTTGAAGTTGTTTTGGGTTTTTTCATTGCTTTCAAGTTTGTTCTTAAATGCTAAATGAGGTTCATTATGCAAAGTTTATAATAGGTTTACTTTTTGTTATATTTGGTTGGTGACTTACTATAACTGGTGGAAAGACACTTTAGTTGTGTCTTGAGGGTTTTAAACTCATCAACATCTGGCCCTACTCCTTGGCTTAACCATCTTAGCAAGTCAATAACTTATGTTATATCGGCCCTACTACTTAAGTTAGACCACTGATTCACCCCCCTTTTAGTGGTCCAATACTCCAATAGTCTACCAAGGCACTTATAAATGCAATCTTTGATTAAATTCTATTTTATATAATGCTTTGATGGATGTTTATGCCCCTTTTACTATCATATGTCTTTGTCTTATGTCTGCTCATCCCCATTTCATTTTCCCTAAGGCTGTCTATCATATAACAAACTTCTCTATATCCTACATGACATTGTACTTCTCAAAACCATTGTTTTATCTTCGTGTTGCAGTATTCATCTATCTCCTTCCTTCTTTATACTCTATCATTTCACTCTTGAACATTGGAATACCTATTCATTCATACCATTGTATCATATCAAGTGTTTTTATTACTTCCTATTTGTCTTTCAACACTTCCCATGAAATGTTATCTTTAATAGTTGAATGATTATCCTTTCAATCATGGTGGTAATCCTTTTGGAATGACTGTCCCATGCTTACATTTAATTTGATCCTTTTTTGTCCTTGAGAATGGTGAATTTCATGTTGATTTTGAGAGCCAACCATTATAATTTTGTTGTCTCTTAGTTGTTATTTGAAAACCTCACCTAATGCCTTCTCAAACTCTATCCTAGCTTCCTTTGTAGGGATTGACACCATTATTTGACTGCTACTGTTGTTATTGTAGACACTAAAAATTGTCCTAGGCTTGCGATTTCTAAATTCTCTATCGTTTCCCCTTTTGTCTTTGCTAGTTAAATAATTTTTAATTATTTAATTATTTTCTAAAGTCATGTCTTCTATTAATTCATTCCTACTTTTATTTCTTGCTTGATTAATTAAATAAATTTTATTTATTTAATTGCATCACTAATTAAGTCCTCTTCTTTCTAAAATTAAATTAATTCTTATTTATTTAATTTTTGTCCACTATCCACTATAATTAAATAATTATTTTAATTATTTAATTATTCATTAGCCTCTTCTCTCATAAATTAAATAAATTTTATTTATTTAATTTGCTCCACTCTCTTGAATTTTGAATTAAATCATTATTTAATTTAAAATAATTACTTTTGTCATATTCTTCTATAATTAAATAATTATTTTAATTATTTAATTATTCATTGGTCACCTAGATTAAATAATTTTAATTATTTAATTTCTCCTATCACCTCTTTGTCCGTGCCAATCTTATCTTCCAAATCAAATCTTATCTCTTGACATCTCATTTAATTTCAGCCCTTGATTGAATTATCTTATAATTCAATCTTAGCCATTCATTTCTTGTCATTTCCCTAATTTTGACCTAACCCTAGTCCATACTACAACTTTCAATTTTGGCCATTGATTTAGACATCTTATTGACATCCAATCTCAACCATCAATCAAAATTGGACATTTCCTATAAATAAACTCTCTCATAAGCCATTTAGGGGGGTTGATTATTCAAGTATCTTTATGCTGTCAAAATCATTCTTGAGTCTTTCATCCATTTCTATCTATTGTGATTCATCTATCATCCCCATGTCAATGTTATGTTATTAAATTGAGCAACCAACATTCATCCAACAATCAACCTTCAAAATCTTGCATTCTCATGTAGGTGGAGAAGAGCCATGGAGGTCAATCAAGTCTAGTTTGAAAATTGGTTTGCATTTCCTTTGTTTATTTGCATTTTCATTCTAGTTTGTGCTTCATGGTGCTTGATAGGGTTTAGTTAATTTGTTGTTTTCAATACATTAAATTTGAATTTTTCCCTATTTACAATTATTATAGAAAAACTACCTTTTCAACAATAATATGACACCATTATCATAGGTCTAACTTTCCATTTTCATACTGTCAAATTGCATAGTCATTTACTATTTTCATTTCATTGACCATAAACCTTTGATGATGAAGAGTGCTTCTCATGACTATCCTTAAGGTTCTTACTCCATCAAGCGTTTCTTTTTGTTATGTTCACCTTTAGGATAATACTATCCTTGACTTTATTGTCTAATAATTTTTTTTGCTTTTGACTGTCATAATGAATTTCATTGATAGGACTACCCTAGGAAGCAAGGAATGTCCTCTTTTCATGGTTGTCATCATAAGGGTTTGACATAGATTGTCAAAGGTTTCCTTTAATAAATTTTCTCCTTTTTGTCCTTATGATGACTATTCATTACATACCACTATCGTAGGTTTTCTCTACCTTCTACTTCACCACAAGTCTTGGCTGCTTCATGATTTGTTCACTATCCATGATTGATTCATATCCCTTCTCATATACTATATTTTTGTTGTAACCATCTCTCTGTAACTTACTGAAGCAATCAATGGTTTTCAGTTTGTGTATGTTCATATGCTTGTCCAAAAGTCTCAATCTTAGTAATATAGGCTTCTCCTTATTCACTTTTAACCTTCAAAGCTTCGACAGTTTCCCATTCATGATGAATACTCTATGCTTGAGTGTAATTAAACTACCTTTTAAGGGGTACTTGATTGAGTTCATGTGATTGGATTTTTAGACTGTCATTAATAGGTTTACTATGTTTAGTAATTTACTATTGTGCTTTGAGATATTTTTTCTAGGCATCTGTAGCTTGTTCAAAAACACCTATTTTAGGGTTTTAGCCATAGCAGTGCAAGGCACTGAACTGTTCAATTAAATTCTTTGGTAGACATGTATGAAAAATGTGGTAGCATAGACAAGGTAGTGAACTATTTGATAAAATTCCTCAAAGAAATGTGGTCTCATTGTGATGCAATGCCATGACAATCCATATAGCAGCAAGGTAGCAATATGGATTGTCATGGAATTCCATCACCACGTGAACACATTTATTTTAGGAATTTTATCAAACAATTCAATGCCTTGTCTATGTTGTTGCTTACTATTATGCTTTGATATATTTTTTACAAGCATGTGTAGCTTGTTCAAAAGAACCTGGTTTAGGCTTTTAGCCATAGTAGCAAGGTAGTGAACTGTTTGATAAAATGCTTTGGTAGAGATGTATGAAAAATATGGTAGGATAATGAATTCTTTGATAAAATGCCTCAAAGAAATGTGGTCTCGTGGTGATGGAATGCCATGACAATCCATATTGCAGCTTGCTGCAATATGGATTGTCATGGCATTCCATCACCACGAGACCACATTTCTTTGAGGAATTTTATCAAATAGTCCACTTCCTTGTCTATGCTACCTGTTTGATAAAATGCCTCAAAGAAATGTGGTCTCATGGTGATGGAATGGCACAACAATCCATATTTCAGTTGGATTTTCATGGCATTCCATCACCACGAGACCACATTTCTTTGAGGAATTTTATCTAACAGCTCACTATGCTACCACATTTTTCATACATGTCTACCAAAGCATTTTATCAAACAGTTCACTACCTTGCTGCTATGGTTAAAAGCCTAAAATAGGTTCTTTTGAACAAGCTACGCATGCTTGCAAAAAATCTATCAAAGCATAATAGTAAATATGGATTGTCATGGAATTCCAACACCATGGCTAAATAGAAAATATGGATTGTTGAAAAATCTATCAAAGAATAATACTAAATATGGATTGTCATTGCATTCCAACACCATTGTCCTAGAATGCCATGACAAGCCATAAACAAGCAATAGAAATAGTTACATAGAAACAATTCATTTCCTAGTCTATGGCTTGTCATGGCATTCCAATCACCATGGTGTTTCAATGCCATGACCATCCATCTTTACTATTATGCTTTGATAGTAAACAACAAATGTTTTCCAACAAGCATATACATGCACAATATGATTGTAAGTTGGAAAACATAGTGTGAGGTAAGTATATGTCTGTCAAAACATAATGGCAACCCATAGATAAGTAATCACTCATAGAAATAGTTCATTGCCTTGTCTATGGTTTGTCATGGCATTCCAACCCACATTGTGTTGGAATGCAATGACAATCCATATTTACTATTATGCTTTGATAGTAAACACACAATGTTTTCCAAAAACCATATAATTGCATAGTGTGATTGCAAGTTAGGTGAGTACATGTTTGAAAAAACACAATGGAATGCCATAGATAAGAAATCATACATAGAAATAGTTCATTGCCTTGTCTATGGCTTGTCATGTCATTCCAATCACCATGGTGTTTGAATTCCATAACAATCCAAATTTACTATTATGCTTTGATAGTAAACACACAATGTTTTCCGACAACCATATACATGCAGTGTATGATTGGAAGTTCAAAAATATAGTGTGAGGTGAGTGTATGTCTACCAAAACACAATGGCAAGCCATAGATAAACAATCATACTTACAAATAGTTCATTGCCTAGTCTATGGCTTGTCATGGTATTCCAATCACCATGAGACCACATTTCTTTGAGGCATTTTTCAAATTGTTAACTACCTTGTCTATGTTGTTGCTTACTATTATGCATTGTAATATGCTTTCATAGACAAGGCAGTGAATTGTTTGAAAAAATTCCTCAAACAAATGCAATTGGAAGCTGCAATTATCACTCTAGTATGAATGAATTAATATCTTTGAGAATAGTATTTTCTTGCATAGGTGGAGTTCCCTATAGTTGTGGGTATAGTTTTAGAATATATTTTTGATACATCTACTAAAGATGACAATATCTATCTACGAGCCAAACTGCATTGCTTGTTAAATAAGGTGTTTCCCATTTTCTAAAAAAAATTGGTTAGGGGGTCTCCATCTGCAAATATCACTCGAATTATCATCATATATATGCAATTATCACTCTAACTATAAACACCTAAATTTGGCCACTTACGTTTGGTCAAATTTATCCTTTTTCATTTAAATATCCTCTTATCTACATTAATTAAGTAATATTACTATTATTTAATTAATACCCCTAAATTCCTCTAAATCCCTAAGGTATTTAATTGAATAATTAAATACCTTACCCTTTATTCCTTTCCTCCAAGGAATTAAATAAATAATCCATTTATTTAATTCCCTTTATCTCCCATCCCCCATAATCTACACCTGATCCTAATCCACATCCTAATCCATGATTAGGATGTGTCACATCCTCCAAATTTTGTAAGTTGGTTCTTAATCCTCATTATCCACCTAATCATCCTCTAATCCTTCATCGAATAGCCTAATCAACCCATTAGTCAACTCTCCCCATTCCCCAAGGAATTTTTAATTCATTTTTGTCTTCCCAAGGTCCTTTTAAGGAATTTTTAATTCCTATCCCATCTTCCAAGGAATATTAAATTCCTTTTATCATTCCCATGCACATTAAAAATAAATTTTTAATTCCTTTGGTCAAATCTTGATCTCAAACCTTGATCTTCCTCCCCATTTCAATCTCCACTATCCATTCTATCTCCCTTGGCTAAATGGCTAACAATCAACCATTTTTGCAACCCTAACCATTCTAACCATCTCATGCACACTCAAGATCTCACACTATCACCATAGCCAAATCCTTGCAACCACAACCATCTTGCATCCATCTTATGACCAAAACCAAGCATAATCAAGCTATTATGCTGCTGAAATCAATATAGAGCACACATATCAAGCCATCAACAAGGGAAAACAACTCCATTAAGCTCAAACAAGGTAATATTTTTCTATATTATTTACAAGTTTGAGTTTCATCTTTAGCTCAATCTTGAGTGTTTTTTTTTGTTTTTGTCTTCTTGCTTGAGTTTATTTCTTGCATTCTAGATGGGGTAAAAATACTGCACACATTTCTGGCATGCCCGGTGGAACCCACATCACGGGTCTAGCATTTTACATTTGTTGTTGTTTAAGCTTTGTAGGTTTAGGTTCACACACAAGGGCGAATCCACCCTGATGGGTGAATTTGCACCTTATGGAGGTGAATCTGCATCCAAAAATAGGAAAACCTGATAGCAGAGGTAGATTTTCTTGATACAAAAGTGAAGTACAAACAAGAAAAATTTCCCTTTTTGGTGAAAAGGGGAAAACCTGCTATTTGGGGCGAATTTGCTTGGGTTATACGGGTGAATTTTCCTTTTGAGGCAAATCTACTCTGATTAAAGGGGCAAATCTAACTTTTTGCATGCAGTTGTAGAGTCAGGAAAATTTTCCCATGCTCGTAGAAAAACCAAATTTTCTCAGTAGAACAGGTGAATTTGCTCTTGACAATGATGAATTTTCTCATCAAAAAGGGCAATTTTTCCTCACATAGAGGCAAATCTGAGGTAAATATGAGACCTTAATCTTTAGTTTTTAGCATCATTTTGGTTTTGTTTTCAGCTACTAATCTACTAACTCGTCTATTTGTGAGTGTCCCTAGTTTTTGCTAATGATTATGCAACTCATTCTCATCCATCCAAGATCGGTAGTTGCAAACTACTTACACATTTTTTGCAGAACGATCGGTTCAATACCTTTTAGTTAGTTTGTCTATCATTTTTACATACTAGCTAGCACACATAGATTAATTAGAGGGTCAATTAACTCATTTATTGTGCTTGGGAGTGACTGTTGACATATCCAATCCCCTTGCACCATTGGGCGATCCTAAGTGACGAGAAATCATAGTTTACTCTAGTCTAGTCTAATCCACCTATGAGGTGCTAGTGTGTCTAAGCTCTCCCTTTGTGCTACGTGTGAGCCTAGGGACCAGTTGAAAACATCTAGTATCTTCTTCCCTTAGCGAGACCTTCCTGGGATTTCATCACCCAGGGGACGATCCCAACCATGTGTTATTGACGGGGTATATAAAGGGGGGAGAGTGAAAGTTGTACCTCAATCTAGTCACGTCATGTTTAGCGAAGCATCGAAGCTAGGGTGATTCCTACGTAAGACATGTTGAGTTGGTCTGAGTTTCTAGTACCTCATTGGGGCTCTCGACTCATGCTTGTGATGGGCTGGTGTTCATAGTTGTGCGCCATGTACCATGCGTATATCACCCGGACTCACAAGATAGCCTTGTTTAGCCTAGATAGAGACCCGTGTTTTAGCTACGGCTTGGTGTAGTGTAGGGGATGCACATTGTACCCCAAAATTACTCACCATGTACTCCCTTGGTTGAGATAGGAATCCTTGTGGTATACTATGATAGTCCTCGAGAGAGAGTGTGAAGGTGAGCCCATGGTGTCTGTTGATGACCTTGTGCCACTAGAACTCTAGTTATCCACCTTCATGAAAAAGGGTGATCCAGCGAATCACCCTAGTATCATGGAGTATTAACCTTGGGTTGTTTGATCAAGGTGGTGGGCCTACATCAAGTTTGTAAACCCAAATCACTAATTCTAGGTTTGTGCTGCTTGGTGTGTCTTCATTGTGCGATACTAATACTTTTATTTTCAGTTGAGTCAACCTAGCCTTCTGTTTACTATTTTTCATGCTTGTTGTCCTTTTCCATAGTCAACCCCTGCCTTTAGAGGTGAATTTTCCCCTTATAGAGGAAAATTTTCACTGTAGATAGGCAATTTTTCCCTATAAAAAGGCGATTCCACATCCAGTCTAGTCCAGGTCATCTGTTGAGGAAAATTCTCATGTGGTTCACTTTCTTAGGTGACCCCATTTTCACCCATTCCTTGGAATAGGCAAGTCTTTCCATCCCTTAGGTGACTCTATCAGTTCTCATATATCAAATTTTCTTGTTCTCTAAGAATAGGAAAATTTTCCATCCCCTTGGGTGAATTTGTTCCCCACAGGGGCGATCCTATTTTTAGTTTGTGTCATCTTGTCATTCATCTTCCATCAAATTCTCCCATTTTCATAGAATAGGTGAATTTTCCCCCTTTAGGGACAAACTTGATGTCAGTCTGACTCAGTCTATCTGTCTATCCGTTTTCTCACCAAATTCGCCCGTTCTCTTAGGACAAGTGAATTTTCCACATCCTTGGGTGAATTTTCTCTCTACAAGGGTGATTTTTGCTTCTTGTCTGAGTCTTCCATTGTTTGAGTCAAGATTTAGGTGAATCCATTTGTCGGATAGGCAATCTCATTTTTAGGCAATTCCATTCCCCATCTGTACTGTTCAAGAAATAGTTGAGTTTTTCATCTCGTTAGGGGACGTTAAAATCCAAATCTGCCCATTTCCCTGAGTTTAGGCAATCTTGCTAACTATTTGGGTGCACCTACTGTCAAATAGGCAAATTTGCTGGGAAAATTTGCTTGTTTCTTGTATCATCTGAAGTTTGGGCGAATTTGCTTCCTAGATAGGTGAATTTTCTCATCAAATTTTCCTATTCTTATGCCAGCCCAAGTTTAGGTGAATTTACTTCCCTAGATATGTGAATTTTCTCATCAAATTTTCCTGTTCTTATGCTAGCCCAAGTTTAGGCAAATTTGTCTCCCCAAAATAAGAAAATTTGTTTCCTAGGATAGGAAAATTTTCTCAAAATAGACCATCATTTGTCTTCCTATAATCATCACTTTAGTCTACCTGCATTCTACAAAGGTTGTCATTTCATCGATCAAATCATATAGATGCATCTTAGGACATCCCTAGATCTCATATCCATCATCAGTTCATTGATCCCAATCACCTAGACTTTGTTTTAGGGGTTTTTATCCAAGTTGGATTAGGTTTTTGACCTTGACCATCATCCTTCACACTTGGGATTTTTATCCATCCTAAGTCAGTAATCACCTTCGACCCAATCAATATACTTCCATCTCGAGGTAGATTTACTGTCATTACCATCCTTTTTGTAATCTAATCTGATTGTCAGCACCTTATGTCATCTAGTTAAACCCCTAAACTTGGTTTAGAATCAATCCCATCACATCCTCCACTCTAATCCTAATATGAGCTTCAATCCAATCCAAATATGAGCTTTAATCCAATCCCAATATGAGCTTAAACTAAATCCTATTTTGAGCTTTAGTCCATCTGCATCCAAGATCTTCTGATATTGAAATAAATATTAAGATCCCTTTTTTCATCTTCTTCTAATCCATCCTATTTATCTTTTCATCATCTTTTCTTTCCTTCTAATCATCTATTCCCATATTTTCAATCCATATCCATCCCATCTAACATCATGAATCCTTATTCTTCATCAATGCAACCAACAATAGTAGTCAAGGGAAATCCCAATTATGTTTATGATGATAATGAAAGTCTTGTTGATCAAGATGAGTATGATATAGA
>VDFB02058242.1:637229064-637322126 GCA_007258455.2 Sequoia sempervirens | reverse complement strand
TTGATAGCTTAGAATTTTGACATGATATGTGTTCTCTTGAGACCAAGATTTTTACTTTGGTGCATGTGATCTCCTAGGAGGATATGGTTAGATCATGTTGTCATGATAGGTTCCTAATTCTGTGGTTGGATCTTTGGCATTGATTGTGGTAGTTCTCTTTGTATTGAGTACATTGATCATTTTATTTATTACTTCATGATGGTGCCATGTTGCATTTGGAGTTTGGCATGGGTTGATTGGTTATAGGTACTCATGGATACTTAGAGATGTAGGTGATGGTTGGATTTCTCTTATGATTAGAGACATTTGCTTGAGATGGTTACTCTTGGAGGTTTCAACAGGAAGATTGAGGAGCTTTCACCTGTGTATGGACGTGAGTTCATGATCGACTGATAGAGGAGATTGTTCTTGGAGTGAGTCATGATGGCTTGGTTATCCTGGAGGAGCATTCTCATTCCTCACTCTTGGTTTATTCGGAAACTTATTATTTGAGAGGTATTTTCCCATTATATCTTTAAAATGTGTTATGTTTCATGCTTTGATTTCTCATGGGATTGAGTTGATTCATGGTGATTGATTATGGATACTCATTTTAGGATTGTTTAGCATGAGTTTATATGCTTTTCTTTCATAGATATGGATCTTGAGCTATGAATAGTTAGTTTTGGAGGATTCATTTTGAGGGATGTTATGGCATGGTTATCTCCTTGTGCATTTGAGTTTATGATATCATTCTTTGATGAGGATTGTTAAGAGAGTTTATGGGTTGATTTCTAGTATTAAGGATGGTTTCTTTGAGTTTAATCTTCTTGATTAGAGAGGCTTCCATCCATGTTGTCATTGTTACATTAATTTGTATGTTGTACTTGATCTATGAGATTGAGTGTTATGGAACAATTTTGCATAGCGAGTAAAAGTTGAACAAACAATGAGCCCAAGGCTCTTATTTATAGAACTCGAAGGAGTTGGCAACCCCAAAATATCCTTGAGTTAACAATGAGTTCTTGCCAATGAATTAGCAAGATTTATTCCTAAAAAGGGGGAACAAGCAGTTAACTAGAAAACTACTTCAGTTAATTGAAAGTAAACAAAGAGTCAACTGGAAACTACTTCAGCTGACTGAAAGTAAACTAAAGGTGAACTTTAATGTAAGTATCCCTCCAAAATAGACATCCATATTTAGTGGAGATCTAAGATCCATGAATCATGGAAGCCGATTAGACATCCTTAATCAGTGGGATCTAACAATGTATGATTTAAGGGATACAGAGTTAACTTGGAAAGGAGCATCAAGTTAACTCCAATTACATTTAATGTCATCTTGAGTTGACTTGGAAAGAAGCATCAAGTCAAACTCAAGTATCATAAATGCCACTTGGAGGGTGTAGGACGTCCTTCTTTGGTGCCTTTACAGCTCACCATTAATCAACAATGTCTCTATCCATTCGTTGTCTTCATTAGCCTTTGGGGAGTTAATGCTCTATAGAATGATGATGTGGCATAGCAGCATTACCTCACCTGTTGTGGGTTGATTTCTGAAGTCTATACACTGAGATGATTCCTCTTCGAACTTGGTTGATAAAGCTGCTACCTTAGCCAACTTGCAACCATCTGGATTATCAAGAAAGGTACTATGGATGACGTCTTTGAACTGATTATGTACAGTGACCATCTCGATGTATTCTCCTCCCTCACACTGATATTTCATGCAAGGGAATGATATTACCAAAATTCTTGCGAAGTCAATAATAGTGGAGACCACCCATCTGTAGTTAATCAACTCTACTGAATGGGCGTCATAGGCTTTCACCTTGTACGCCAACTGTTCCTTTCAAGCAAAAATATGTTGCTTGTTTTCCTTGGAGTAGACTGATTGATACACCAATTGCAAGTCTGCAATTGTGCTCTCGTCTTCTAGCCTCTTCTCTGTAATTCTTTGTTCTGATTGTTGGATCTCTACATGAAGTCCATGTGCTCTATCCCATAATTGGTATAGATTTGCCAGTATATATCTACCCTTGAGAAAAAAATCTTCCACTTGATCTCTCAAGTGTTTGTCGTATGTTATCAATTGTTGATGATTTTGTTCTGTGGGGAGATCTAACAATCCTACTTGTAAGGCCAAGACTTTTGGGGTTCCATGCATCAAGCTAGTTATGTATGACCTCAGTTGCCAATTTTCAGCCTTTAAGGCTACTTTTTCCTTTCCATCCTTGGCCACTCTTTCTTGTACGCTCACCAAAGCTATTTTGAGAAGGTCTGCCTCCACTTGTCATGTAGTCTTCCTGAGGTTAAGTTGAGACAATGTGTAGTATTCTACTTGTACCTTGTGTATGCTTTTCTCTATTGGTGGGGCGGCAGTCTCTATGATAATTTCACACTCTGCATTCCTCTCTATGTGAACTTGCCTCTTCAACTTCTTCATTGGCATGTTTTGTGGGACATGGTCGAATTCGGTGAAGTCAAGTTCATAGGAGGGTTTTTCCCTCTTTCTTCCTAGGAAGCCTTCAAGCTAAATGGAATCTCAACAAACTTCACTAGGAGGAATATGAGGCCCTTGAATGCCCGATGTGTGAGATTGTGCTGGAGCAATGTCTCTCAATGGCGAATCCAAGTCAATAAGGACTTGTGATTGCTGTGATGGTGGTGATATTGGTGACTTTGTTTCCATAACAGACACCATTTTTGTTGCTGCTTCTACTATTGTTGGTTCTGCTACTAGCTCTGCTATTGGCTCGTAATCAACAACTTCTGTTGGTTCAGGGGTAGCAGTTTCTATTCCTTGCTCTGGGGCAGCAATACCCATGATTATTTCGGGACTATGTGTAGCTTTCTCCATAGGTGTCCTCTATGTTCTGGGCTTTGTAGGCTTCGACATCCTCATCCCTTGGGGAGGATTGCACCATTGCTTTTGTCTAGGCTTCCTTCTTGAAGTGGAAGGTGGTGTAAACTGAACCTGTGGTGGCTCTGTTATGTGAGGTATCACCTTCCTTGATTTCTTGCTTTTGAGATAGAGTTGGCTATTTCTAACCACTCTAATCGCTCTTTCCTCTATAGACATTTTTTCCTTGGCATACTAATCCACTCTTGGGAGCGGTTGGGAGTCAATTGAATCTACAAAGAATGAGGGGAGAGTGACTTCCCCTTCATCATCAGATAGGCCCTCGATGTCTGCTGACATAAAATTAGCAATTTGCGGGAGTCTGAACCTGCTGTAGTTCCTTCTTCACACTTCATACTCATCTTGAAAATTTACCCAATAATCTTCCATAGAAGGCTTATGTGACGAGTGTTGCTCGAGATGCGCTACATAGAGCCCTTTGGGATCATAAGACCTTCTATCAATGAGTTATTTGAGATTAAGCCTCACCGTTTCCTGACTCATCATCTTAGCATCTACCACGAACCTGCATCTATAGAGTCCCATTCCAATGGGAAAGTTTACATCTGTCTTCTTCTTCAAGCGCAAGTAGACATGGACTTCTAACAACTATCTCAGGAATTCCATGAAGACTACCCTATCTGAAGGGTATCTTGCTAGCATGGCGGGGTGACCAATGTAGCCATACACACGTATGTAAGAGAACGTAGGGAATTGGATGAACCAATCCGCCCAATCTGCCATTTACTCTCTGGCTATCTGTGAAATATGCATGTGCATCTCATGGTCTAGCTCACGTATGGTGTGCATAATGAAGTGATCACTCGTTCTTTTGAAGTGTCGCTCTGCTTGAGTAAACTCAAGATGTGTAAAATGATCATGAACCTTCTGCACACCTAAGGTTCCCACATTGTTCAATATCCTGAAATCACCTTGGAAGGAAATCAGGTATACTAGGTAAGAGCACATGTGGAACCTATGAGCTTCCAAATACCTAGTGAACTGTTGATGGAGTGCATCACTAATCAGAGTGGCCTAGTCATAATGTTCCCTTATGCTAATGATTTTTGCAATGACATAATACATCCATGACTGGAATTGATTGCCATCTTCTTCTCCAGTGATTATGTTGAGTAGAGTGATTAACACTACATACTCATCTTTACATTCTCCTTGTCCCACCAACTTAGGCAAGCTTTCCTTTGTCACTTTTAGCCATTTTTTAGCCATTAGAAATTTTTCTTTGGTCATCTCGAATTCCTTCTCGCATTCCATCACTGATATGACTTTTTTGTTAGGACATGATGGAATATCAAAGCACTTTTTGATATCCTGAGGCTTTAGACTGCAAACAATTCTCCCATCCACTGCTCTGATTTCTCTAGTGGTAGGATTGTAATGCTTAACACAAGCGATTACAAGCTCTATGCTTTGTAATGTGATGGGGGATGGCTGCAGCCTGAAGCAACTTGGATTCTTCAATATTCTGCAATGTGATCTGATTCATGCCGTCTAGCTGCTCTAGATCAACCACTGGATTTACCTGATGTAATTTTATGTCAACTATTTTCAAGTAATCATGGAATAGGGCCGTCTTGGTCCCGTATTGTACCTGAGAGTACTGCATCTTGAAAAACTTAAATATTGATTGTAAACTTGACCTTGTTCTGATAATTTTTGGAAACCCCTGAAAATAGTGCCCTGCCGAGAAGTATTTTTTCGAAAAAAATCTGGCACATGGGTTTTGTTTGTGCTTCAATGCTGAACAAGCCCAATTCCTTAGAATTTTGATTCTGAAACTTTTTCAGAAAAAACCCCCAAAAATAGGGGCAACAAGTTTGTTGATTTTGGAAAATTTTGCAAGATGGGTTTCAGTGGAAAATTATGTTGAATCTACCCAGTTGATCTGATCTAATGTAGCTTGTTGCCTTTTTGTAATATGCAAGAGAACCTAAGACAAGAAGAGAGGTAGTAGATGGAAGATGGATTGGAAGTTTTTATTTGACCCCCTGAGAAAATCTATCTCTGAATCCAACCTCAGATTAGCAATCTTCTTCTACTTCAGATCTGCAAGAAATATTGAAGAACAGATGAAAACCTTGTCCAAATCTGTAAATGGCATCCTTGAGAGCTTATGGTTGTTCTTGATCCTTAACCTACAATGAAATAATGAAGTAGGACGCCTATACCTTGATTATATAAACTCAAGCCTTAGATCCACAAGTTTGGGGACTTAACTCATGATCAAAAGTTGTTTTGGCTTGATCTGAAGTTCAAAAAGGTGATTTCCACTGATCATGGAGTGATTTAGCCAAGTTTAACTCAAAATATCTTGACTTTAGTCAACAACTTTACCTTTGACTTCTTCTAAGTGTCCCTTTTGAGTTTTGCAAATTTTTTTATTATTTTCTCTATTGAATGACCTCAGTTTGATCCTGAATCTAGCTTGATTTGTTGATCCTGAGTTGTTGTCAACACATTCATTGTTGAGTTGGATCCAACCCTGAGGGAAGTGCCTAGGAGACATGATGGTAAAAAGTTGAGTTTAGGGCATCAAAAGAAAGGGAAATTTTTCTTTTGCCTTGGTAAATTTTCAATCTTCATTCTTCAGCCTTTTGAAATGACCTCTCATGCTTTGATTTGGATTTCTCATTGATCGGAGAATCAATTGATCTTGCTTGATATCTCGCCAGGTAGCCAACTTTGTTTCGTTGAAGATGACTAGAGTTGGAAAACTTAGAAATCATTCTAGAGTTCCTTTATTCAAGGGAACCCCTCATTGAACATGGCACTTTTGTCCTTCAGCATAGTTATCTTCATTTGAAAAGTTGCCTAGTTTGATCCTGATTATTTGTTGACTACTTCATCAGATGCATGTGCTTGCAGTTGCATTGTTGAGATCTACCTAGGCTGAGAAGATTGTCTTGGGAAGCCTTTGGTCATTTGTCAGCATCTAAAGGTCCATAAAGAAGGGCACCTTTCTTTGGAAAAGGCTCTTTTTCTTTGATCTTCACCTTCGACAGTCGTTTCTTGATATTTCATCAACTGCCTCTTTTCACTTCATCAACAATTGCTTATGATCAACTCATCAGATGATCTAGCTATTTGTTTTGTTGTCGCGCCAACAAAAAATGCTGAGGATGACTGCCTTGGATGATTCAACAGACTACATTTGACCTTTAAAGATCATGGGTGCCCCTGCTTGAAAAAGGCTCTTTTCAGCATTGCGAACTTGTCTCTCCTTTGTAACGTTTCCAGAGTTAGTCAAATTTTGACCTTTTTGGGTTTCAGGAATCTCCTTCATCAAACATCATCATTTTAGATCTTTTTCACCATATGGTGCGACTTTGGATCTTAAGCGCCAGCACACGGTGGAAATCTACCATTAATGAAACGCCAAAGCTCCTAACTTTGTTCTTGGAAAATAGAAATAGACCCACCAGAGTAAAACATGTCTTTTGATGATTCTAACTTGACCAATGTGATCGTGAAGCCTTTTAATCCTATCAAAATCATTTTCAATCATTTTTGGGAAGGTCCTATTTTCGGGGGTTTCCCTGAAAATAGGGGCGTAAAACCCTGATTTTCAAATTTTTAGAATTTTGCACATGTGTTCATGACAAAGAGCAGAACAAACTAGAGACAGCTCACACTCACAAAGAGAGAATAATATTTTATTCATAAATATGGAACTTCTTACATGCAGAGGATCTCAAATCCCCAAGCTCTGTATTACATGCAAATTACTAACTTACAGAAAATTACCCAGATCCCCTTTCACAGCATGCGAACTTCTTTCCCCAAAAAGTTACCCAAAAATCAGAAACAAGCCCCTAAATAGACCATTTCGGTTTGGAACCAAAAACAACCTTCAAGATAAGATTTTTGACGGTTTGGCGCCAAAATTACAATTTGAAATTCAAGTTTAAATTCACAGTTGAAAATTAGCACATTTCTAAAATATGCACCAACTTCCGGCAGCCATAACTTTTAATCCGACCGTCGGATCTTCAATGATAATACCTTTTCGGAAAGCTCTCAAAAAGATGATTTTCTACAAAATAGGCCTTTGGCGGACTACTTTGGCATTTCCGCAAATTTTCAGGCCCATCAGGGATCGCTTGGTGCCTCAAACTCCAGCCTCCTAAGGTTTTCGTGCAAAGCGTAAATTGGAACTTGAATAACTTTCAAGTCGGAATGATCTTGACTCCATTCTTTCTACCGCATCGTGGTATTTTTCCACCTAACTCCCATAAATTTCTCGGTTTTCCTACTTACTTCAAATGCAAAACCTGCTAAAATAGCAGCTTTGAGCAAGAAAAGCAAAAAAGTAGTTCTGGAAGTTGGAAACTCTTATTCGACGAAAAGGGTATCCAGAAATACAAAAACATCTACAAAAAGAAAACAACAGGAACAAAAATGGAAATCATCTTTTGGGTGATGCAAGATTGCCCTCACACCACTGGATGCTCCTGCATCACTTATCTCTATGATCTTCTAGTATCCTATAGAGACATGACCCTTATAAGGCACCCCTTAACCTATCTTCCTTGTCAACTAGATGCTCTGCACTTGCTTTGTAGCAAGTTACAGTAGGTTATACTATGTCTTGTACCTTGCTAACATCATACTCCTTTCAAAATTATGTCTTTTCCTCAAGACATGATTTAGTTGCTTAGGAGAATATGTTTGTAGATGACCTTCAGTTGTCCCAGTATAGTGTCCCATTTTTGTTTAGGTTCTTGTAATACTTTTATGTTCCCTTGTGTGTTGATTATAGTATTCTCTACCTCTGAAATATTTGTAGGGATTTTCATTTGTTGTGTGGTTGTTCTATATTCTCCTAATACTCCATATAAGTGTGTAATATTTATGTTGACTACGTCTCTTAGATACTTTATTTATAGCTTTATTCCTTCCCTCAACTCCCGAAGCTGCTGTAATTGAGTATGTATATTCTCCAATTGGGCCCTTATTGCTTCATCCATATCTTTAAATGGATCGTATGAGGTTGTCGCTTGTGTTATTTGGCCTTCTAATTGTGCTATAGGGTCTTTGAGTGCTTTTGTGAAGGTAGTCCATTGAAGAAAAAACTAGTAGAGGAAATTAGCCTCTACTATGCTACTTTCCACATGAACTTTATTTTCTTCTCCAGTTGTGAGTGAGTTTCCATGCATCATTTGGTAGACTCTTCTATATTATTTTTAAAAAATTTCTTGTTGGGCCTCTTGTTTGATTTTATCTTTTTGTACCCTTAGGTCCACTTAGAGGCCATCCACTAACTATTTGAGTTGCTACGATAGTGGAAGGGAAGTATTTCTTTGCATTTATGGAAGGGATCTTTGAAAAGTTTGTATAGTTTCTTTCAGTTTCTCTGCATTATCCACATGTTGTAAGATCTCTTCCCTAGCTTTGGCCTGGAAATGTCTCTCAGTTGTAACTTTTGTAGTGGAGATATTTTCACTAGATTAACTTGTGCGCCCATTACTAGAAATTGTATGACCAGGTGAATTGGTGTTGGTTGTAGTTGCTTTTGTTGTGCCAAAAAATCTTTGATGGATTTTATGGGTGACATTGATATATTTTATTCTCCCTCCTCTTCTTGTGTTTGTTCCTCTTTCGCATGTATGTGTGGTGGACTTCTTTTTGGGGATGGTGATGGATGTTACTTAGATTTTTCTTCTTCTAGGATTGAGTCCAGGAGTGTCTTTCTAATTTATCTTGTCTCCTCTTGTAATTTAGCAATCTCTTCATGTTTCCCTCCCATTAGATTATCTACCTTCTACTTAGTTTGGAGCTCTTGTAAGTTTTTCCTTCTAATCGATGGTAAGATTAGACCCTAGCTCTATGAAATATTTTTCTCTTATCTCCTATTCTTCTTTGAGGGCTTTCTCCCTTCTTTCTTAGATTATGGCAATAATAGGTTGGGGAAAGTATTTGATGACTTCCTCTAAACTTTTATCAAACTTTCTTATGTACAATATTAGGCTTTATATTATCCTATCCTTGTTAGCATTGTTTGATTCATCATACATAGCTATTGAATCCAAAATCTCTTTTGTAAATGGTGTTGAAAAAGAGTCATGGATACACACTTTGTTTAGCTCCCTAAAATCAACAAAAAATATTATTTCTCCTTTCTTTTTATTTTGAATAACCATGGGAGTGATCTATTTTGCATCCTCTATGGGTTTGATGATCTCAACCTCTAACATCTTGTGCAATTTTTTCTTGAATTTATTCTTCATGTTAGGGTTTAATCTATAGGGCCTTTTCCCTACAAGTCTAGCCCCTTCTTTTAGCTAGATTTTCATAACTCCTAATTCCTTTTTGATTCCTTTTAAGTCAATATATTTTATAGGAAAACTTATTCAAATTTAGAGAGAATATATGCCACTTCTACCACTAGTCTATCATCCCTATAATCTTCTATCTTGGCTAGTTTGGGATCTCCCTCTTTAGCAATATTTTCTTCCTTTAGTTTAATGGGTTGGTTATAGTATTTCCTTTTAGACTTAATGGGGGACTCTAGTTCTATTTCCCCTTGTTGAATCTCTATTTCTATTTTTGGGGAGTCTTCATCATCTTTGTTCATTAGGTAGCATCTCCTTTATGAAATTTTAACCTCTTTATCAAGCCATTCTATATATTTCCATATGCCTTCTAATTTTGGTCACGTGGTGTTGATGTTTGTAGTACTGCTACTTGATGAATATCCTTCGGTCTAAATATGACTTTATTTTGATAAGTGTGTTATGTATGTTTGTATTCTTGTTATACAATGAGATGATTTTGAGGAAGTATTTTGTGAGGTATGTCCAACTATTTGTTTCACTTATTTATTGGTTGATATACCAAGATTATGCTACCAATGTCAGTGTCTAATAAAATAATTAAATTTATATTCAATCATCATACATTTTTATATCTTTTCATGTGTTAATAAAAATGCTAAGGTGTTCCTCTCGTGGGATTTTTCCATTATATTTTTGTATTCTTTGTACCCCCCTTCCTTTGGACGGTACCTAGTTTTGATCAAGATTTTCAATATTTCCCATGTGTCATATGTTCTTGAGAGACTTTAAGGTATTAGGATGTTTTTGGGTTTTGCAACACAAAAAATTTAAGGTATATCAGATGCATGTAAAGTTTGCATTCTTGAATGGTGAGTTAGAAGAAGAGGTATACATTGAACAACCAAAAGGTTTTTAGTTATCAGAAGATTTTGATATGGTTTGTAGGTTGAAGAAAGAATTGTATGGACTCAAACAGGCTCTTAGAGCTTGGTATGCAAGATTGGACAAGTACCTATTGCAAGAAGGATTCAAAAATGGTACTGCAAATAGCAACCTTTGCTTCAAAGTTGAGAGAGATCAAATTCTAATTGTGGTTGTGTATGCTGATGACATAATCTTTGGAGAAAATAAGAAAATGTGTAAAAATATTGTAGAGGAGATGCAAAATGAGTTTAAAATGTCAATGTTTGGGGAGATGAATTTCTTCCTTAGCCTACAAATTAGTTAATTAGAAAAAAGGTATATTCATTGCACAATCAAAATATGTCAAGGAAATGCTAAAGAAGTTTGGAATGGAGGACTCTGAACCAGTATGTAATCCCATGGTTACTGGTTGTAAATTGAGAAGAAATGATGAATCTCCTAAGATAGATCATACCAAGTACAAATCCATGATTGGTGGATTACTATATCTAACTACAACTAGACTAGGTGTCATACATGTATGTTTTGTGGCATGATTTCAAGAAGATCCTAGAGAATCACATGTAGCAATAGTCAAAAGGATATTCACATATTTGAAGAGAACTCCAGACTATGGTCTATAGTATTCTAAGGATATTGATTTCTCCTTGAGTTCCTATACAGATGTAGATTGGACAGGTTATGCAGATAACAAAAGAAATACAAGTGGAGGTGCTTTCTTTCTTAGAAATAGACTAGTTTCTTGGTTGAGTAATAAGCATGTTTCAGTATCGTTATCTACTACAAAGATAAAATATATTGTTGTACCATCTTGTTGCACACAAGTCATGTGGATAAAGCAGACATTATTCAAGATATCATAGTATCATATGATGAATATATTTCTATCTTGTGTGATAATACCGTTGCTATCAACATTTCAAAAAATATGGTAATACATTCAAGGACAAAGAATATCTCTATATGGTATCAATTTCTAAGAGAAAAAGTTGGAGTATGTACCTACAAAGGATCAAATAGTAGAAATTTTCACAAAGGCTCTTCCAAAAGATACATTTGAGTATCTCAGAAACAAGCTTGTGGTTATTTCCCCTCCTTTCAACTAGATGCAGAATATAGTGCATCTATCTAGGGGTATAGTTCAAGATGAATTCTTTGTCCTAGACTAATTAAGGCTACCTCTTAGGGGGAGTAGGTAGTGGTGTCTGTAGTTGGTGTAGTCAGGGGGAGCATATGGTGTGACTAAATGTGTGTGAGAGAAGTGAAGTGTGCAGGTGTTTCCCTTTTCCATTGATTTCAAAGGGGGAGAGTGAAGCCTAAAAAACTAAGGGGGGGAGAAGTCTGAAAATTAGAGAAAGGGAGAGAGTAGTGGAGAAGAGAAGATGAGAGCTGGTTGAGAGTTGGTTATTTTTGTTGTTTATGGTTTTTCAATAGGTGTTGTCATCAATGAAAAAGGGGGAGACTGTTATACTATATTTTCATTAGTGTTGTCATTGATGTCAACCTATGTCAACCTCTAGTGTGGTTATGATGAGAAGGTGTTTGTAGTGTTGAGCAGGTGTTGTAGATGCAACATGGTCACTTGGTTTCCAAGGGCTTTTGAGAAAATTGTATAAAGAGTGTACAAGGTGGTTGGGGTGTGTTTTGTATTGTGCTCCACATTTCTTCATGTTTAAAGATGTGCTTGTGTGGTTTGGATGTGATGATAAAAAGTGTTCAAATTTGTTATATCTAGAGTTGTAGTTTCTAGATCATGCGACAGTGGGAGATATGCTTGACAGTGTGTTGGACTATGAAGAACGTTGTCTAGGAGAAATGGAATTGCTCCACATATCTCCCTGTTGAATTTTATTGTCTTGCAAATATAGGAATATGATAATGATGATTGTATCTATCTTCCCTTGGAAGGTTTGGTGTTTAATTTTTCTATAGGATTGGTTCATGTGTTGTGTCTTAGTAGCGGTTTGACTGGTTGCATGATGATAGTATTCTTTGTTGCAGGTGTTTTTAGAAGTCTTTTTGAGTATTTAGTTGGTGTTTGAATATCCCAGGATATTGTGTGATGTTGCAATATGGTCCAAAGGATGTTTCTAGACTTGGTGAATTGTGAATTTGGTTGCTTGGTAGTGTTAATGTCGGTTTGGATGACCTAGCATGTTAGTGTTACTTGTAGATTTGCTTCATAAATTATAGAAGCTTGGTGTAGTGTGTTGATGTAGATTTGGGTCTTGGTTAACCCTTGGTGTGGTCTGCCTTCAATTATTTCCACCATAGAAATGTTTGGTGCTAAACTATTTGTTGGTTGCATGTTTGAGGTGCATATATTTCATTGAAGCCAACTTGAAGAATATTGTTTGAGGTTGTGGAGGATATATAAGCAAGGTCAATTGTTGGAGAAGAGTGTTGTGTGATGTGTGGTGCAAAATGATGTAAGTGGGATCAAGTGTTGTGATTTGAGTGTGAGCATGAACGCCTATGACTACTAGAAGCAATGAGCAGAAGGTGTCTACATTTCAATATGCCTGAAGTTGCTGGAGGTAGTGAGAAAAAGTTTGTTGATGGTGTAGAGTTGTTGTGGTGGATTTTCATGTTGCTCTAAGGTAGTGAACCTCCTTGTAGCAGTCTCTTTCTATTCTTTTTCTATTTGAGCAGTGAGCCCTTGTTTCTTTTAGATAATGAGTCCTTTGGGTAGTGAGTCGTTCTAATAGTGAGCCTTTTGTAATTGGTGTTGTTATTCATATATATATGTGAGTTAATCCTCACCATGGTTTTTCCTTGACTAGGGTTTTCCACATAAATCTAGTGTTCTATTGTGTATGATTGTTGATGTGTTGGTGTTTCATTTGTTTACGTTCATGTTGATACATAATAAGGATTGGAATCTCTATAAGGGTTTGAAGGCTTTAATGTGTAACTGATTCACCCCACCTCTCATTTTTCCCGTGTGTCTAGCAAATTTGAATTCCAAAGTTATGATTTCACTATTGAGTGGGTAAAAGGTGAGAATAATTCATTAGCTAATATTTTAACAAGGGAATTTTTAGTTTCCATTATTATCATAGAAGAAAATCAAGAACTTTCTCTACTCCTATAGTTGGTGCTTGAATAAATGGCTTGATGAATTAAGAAGCTTAATTCATGAAATTTTGGTTTTTTTGACACTTTGTGTCACCCTTTTTTTCCACTGCCATTAACCATTCTGAGATTTTTAGTGTGGGTTTTTAAAAAAATTGTAGTTTCTTATGGTTTTGGTGTAGTTCTCGAGGGTTTGTTTTGTAGGCCTAAAACCATAAACCCTTTGAGATTGGTTTATATCTTAGCAATATATTTCCTTGTCGACTAGTTCAACCCGTTGTGTGCACTTAAATTATATTTTCAACTCACAAGCTTCGTCTTTCCATCAACAATTATTCCTATTTATCAATTGAGCTCTTCAAGTTCCTTGCATTTTCCAATTCCTAAGTATTTATTTCAAAGTTGCACTTGTAGAGGTGGTCCCCACTTATCCACATGGAACTCCCTTCTTTAAGTACATCCTCTCTTCATAGCACAAGTTCTTAATGTGCACTATCATCAAAGTCACACTCATTCACTATCACAATACATAAATTCCACTACCACCTTTCACCCTATTCTTGATAGATCATGGGACTACTACCATTCTAAGGCATCATTTTATTATTGGAGTGCATCAGTTCTTCATAGCATTGGCTTAAAAAGGCATATTTTATTGAGGTTGCAATCATGCACTCGAGCGCCATATGTTACTCTAATGCAATGATATTTGGCTTAGTCTATGGGGGGAGCCTCCTTTCAAGTGGTGATTTCTGATAGCAACACATAGCTTCTTCATAGCACAACTTCATTTATGCCTATTATTTTGAGGTTGCACTCTTGCACTTGGTTTTCATTACATATGCAATGCAAAGGAAATCTCTCATAAATGGGGAAAAAGAGAAAACCTAGTGGGTCAAAACTCCTCAAAAAGAGATGAAAGCATGAAATCAAGTGATGAAAGATGGATGACTCCATGATACCCCCCAATTACACCATCCATCACATAGATACATTATAAAATCACCCCCATAAGGTGGAAATAAATGATGAAAGAATCTAAAAGTTGTGTATCACGATGCAGATGCCAAAATGTGACTAAAAATAATCCATAGGAGGAAGTATCATGAAGATTCAAGGAAATTATCCATATAATGAATGGCCCTCAAACTGATATGTGACCCAATGTGAATTAGATGTAATTAAGGATCATTGACCATAGGCTATCAATTTGACACATGAATAGATACGAACCAAAATGTGTCAAGTCATGAGCAAGATTGTGGCAAAAAGAAACTAGAAAATCTAGATACAACTCATGTGAGTTTTCATCAATATGGAGATGGGATCATAGGACATTCCATGTGGCTACACTCTAATCCAATTATTATGTATGCAACCCCCTTGATGGAACTTTATTAAAGTTTATTTATTACAATACCCCTAAAATTGTAAAAGGAGAACAAGCAACACTTGCAAAAATCAAAGAGAAAATAAAAACATAAAGCATGCAAAAAGGAAATATTGCATACATGGATTAATATTTACATCTACCACCATGAAGTTGGTTTGAGATGAGATATATGCAGAGTACTTAATCATCTTTCTGATTATGCTTGAATCATGAAAAATTGATATCCCAGTCAAAAGTTATGGCCTGCTGAGTGCAAACAACTTGATATGACTTTAGAGGCCTAGAAAAAAATTATAGAAAAAGATCTAGAAAAATTACTTTCTTTAATAGATTGGGCTCGAAACTAGCTTTTTGATGATATAAAGTTTTCAAAAAATAAACATCGTATGAAAAAGTTATGCTCAATTTACAAAAAGATCTAAAAAATGCTCAATTTGGCCCTTAAGATGATTCAGGGGCTAAAAAAAATAGGCCCCTGGTCCTATGGTGGACTAGGGGTCCAATGGCTAGGTGGAGGGCCCTAGCCCTTGGTTGTTGATGTGATTATGCAAAGTGCTAAAGGAAGCGAAGGGGGGTGAAGCGAAGTGTATGGGAACTCAGATGACAAGGTGTTGAAAGATTAAGCCTGCGTGGGCTAAGCACAAGACTAAGGTCATAGATGTGACCGATTGCAAGGCCCATGGGTGTTGTAACTAGTAGTAGGTGAGGTTTTATGGTGTGAGTTTTTCTCATATGGGTGGGCACCTTCGCGTGAGCGTAGCTCCACTGGCGGCACTTTGCTCACTGGGCAAAGCACTCAACTAAAGAGTGTTGGGAACTCAAAAATGATTTTTTTTTGAATTTTTTGCAGTACAGTCTATACAAGGGTTGTACCAAGGCCCTTGGTAAAAAAATCCCTTTGAAACCCTTGACACGAAATATAGTCAAATTTTATATCAAAATTTGTTTCTTTGGCCCCTTGATCATGATAGTGAGGTTGATTTTGATCCAAGATGCACCAAAAAAATTCTCAAGGCCGAATCTCTTAGAAATTGAATAGGGGGCTATAGATATACTCTAATACCATGTGGAAGTTGTTGATTCAACCCACAAGACCCAAAACTCACATGGAATCAATAACCTATCACAATAGGGAAGATCAAAAAGCTTGATTTTACTCAATAAGCCCAAGAATTGTGTTGATGCAATTAACTTGAATAAGAATTACAATGAAAATAAATCCTTATGAAAAGGAGATAAAAACCCTATATATAAACCATAGGCGAGGTTTAAATTAGCCCATGACAAGTGTCACCATCCTATGCAATGAGACAACATGTGCTTTATTAGCTAATCTAATAATTAAATATGCAATTCCTAAGTTTAGCTTAAGTGAATAAAGTAAGAGGTGGTCTAATTAATTAACTATGATGATTTAGATGACTATCCTATTACTCTAACATTTTTGAACTCCAAAGCCATCTTCAATACCATCTTGAGTCATTGTCGATTAGATTAGCAATGCCCATACTCCTTTCTATGATTTGTGGCCCTTTTTTGTTAGAGGGCAATCCTTGGACGCATTCCATAATAGGTTCCATAGGGGGTTTCTTGCACTTCTCCTCAAGGTTGTCAATGCTGAGACATTCCAAGTGTTAGGAATGTTTTACCCACACCTTCAAATCAGATTAAGTTATATAGATGTTTTCTCTATTATTTGTGTAGGTGGCTAGGGTTTCGTGATAAAAATCCCTCCTTCTAATTGGTTGCTTACATAAGATGCAAGAAATTGGAGGATAAAAAATATAAAAATGTATGATACAACATGTAATATAGTAAACAAATATCATTGTATGATAAATATGTGAACACATAAGATAGAGATTATCATTAAGGCATGTGTAAAAGGTTGGACTTGCTATAGGAAAATAAGAAGAAATAGATAGCTAGATGATAACCATGCAAACACGTCAACCATGCAGTGATAATCAACAATATCTAGGGGAGAGAGAGAAGAGGTGAAATAAGTGAAGTTTACTCTCAAAGGAACTTTATTTTTTGTAAGACTCAAATTTCCTTCATTATACATATGAGGTGTTAATGGTCTTCATTTGGATATAAAATAAGATCTAACTCCACAAATAACATGATAAAAGGTCTACAAATTTATGGAAATATGCTCCATTTGGATATATATTAATAAAGCTATCTTTGATACTAAAATATAATTATAATTATCATATTTGAACCATTGCAACCAAACTCATGAAGAATGCTAGTGATAAAATATCCCTCCTTCTAATTGGTTGCTTACATAAGATGCAAGAAATTGGAGGATAAAAAATATAAAAATGTATGATACAACATGTAATATAGTAAACAAATATCATTGTATGATAAATATGTGAACACATAAGAGAGATATTATCATTAAGGAATGTGTAAAAGGTTGGAATTTCCATAGGAAAATAAGAAGAAATAGATAGCTAGATGATAACCATGCAGTGATAATCAACAAGTAACATCGTATAATGTACATCAAATATGTAACAATAAATAATATATTAGAAGACACATCATTGTTAGTTTATTTTATTATTTATACATTTAGATTACTTTACTTGCTCTATTATTTGTGTAGGTGGCTAGGGTTTCTAGGGTTTTGATGTTTTTCTTTAGACAAATCTTGTTTGAAGCTCATTTATAATTATTCTTCCTTTATTATTGGAATATAAACTTGTATATTTATACTTATATAACTATAAATTGGTCCAATACCTCTATATAAATAATAAACTATTATATTTCACCTCTTCTCTCTCTCTCTCTCTCTCTCCTAGATATTGTGTAATGTTCATTGCCTCTATGTATGAGTGTATTTTATCAGTTTATGTGTATGAATAATGTATTCTTGGTTCTTAGAGCTACATGTAGGAGACTTTTCTACACCTTTCCATACATTTAGTTTCATTTATAGACTAGATGATAGTACAATGCGTGGACATTTGTGCAACACACTCGAATCCTTGGCAATAACCTCCAGTTTTCAATCCTAGGTTCTTTATCACCTGTATTTTCTATTTTTATCATTGGAAATTTATTTTTATTTTTCTATTTTTAGATATGTTCAACATTGTACTTTCTTTATGTATTTTAAGTAGTTAGTTTTCTTTGAGTGTAATAAGTGAAGTTTACTCTCAAAGGAACTTTATTTTTTGTAAGACTCAAATTTCCTTCATTAGACATATGAGGTGTCAATGGTCTTCATTTGGATATAAAATAAGATCTAACTCCACAAATAACATGATAAAAAGTCTACAAATTTGTGGAAATATGCTCCATTTGGGTATTTATTAATAAAGCTATCTTTGATACTAAAATATGATTATAGTTATCATATTTGAATAATTGCAATCAAACTCATGAAGAATACTAGTGATAAAATATCCCTCCTTCTAATTGGTTGCTTACATAAGATGCAAGAAATTGGAGGATAAAAAATATAAAAAATGTATGATACAACATGTAATATAGTAAACAAATATCATTGTATGATAAATATGTGAACACATAAGATAGAGATTATCATTAAGGCATGTGTAAAAGGTGGACTTGCTATAGGTAAATAAGAAGAAATAGATAGCTAGATGATAACCATGCAAACACATCAACCATGCAGTGATAATCAACATCGTATAATGTACATCAATATGTAAATAAATAATATCTTAGAAGACACATCATTATCAGCGCATTTTATTATTTATACATTTAGATTACTTTCCTTGCTCTATTACTTGTGTAGGTGGCTAGGGTTTCTAGGGTTTTGATGTTTTTTCTTTGGACAAATATTTTTTGAAGCTCATTTATAATTATTCTTCTTTTATTATTGGAATATGAACTTGTATCTGTATACTTATATAGCTATAAATTGGTCCAATACCTCTATATCAATAATAAACTATTATATTTCACCTCTTCTCTCTCTTTCCTAGATATTGTGTAATGTTCATTGCCTCTATGTATGAGTGAATTTTATCAATTTATGTGTATGAATAGTGTGTCCTTGGTTCTTAGAGATAATTGTAGATATATTTATATTATTTTATTGTTTATATAGATGTTTTTTCTATTATTTGTGTAGATGGCTAGGGTTTCTAGGGTTTTGATGTTTTGTCTTTGGAAAAATCTTGTTTGAAGCTCATTTATAATTATTCTTCCTTTATTATTGGAATAAAATCTTATATCTTTATACTTATATAACTATAAATTGGTCCAATACCTCTATATCGATAATAAACTATTATATTTCACCTCTTCTCTCTCCCACTCTCCTAGATATTGTGTAATGTTCATTGCCTCTATGTATGAGTGCATTTTATCAGTTTATGTGTATGAATAGTGTGTTCATGGTTCTTAGAGATAATTGTAGATATATTTAGATTATTTTATTATTTATATAGATGTTTGTTTTATTATTTGTGTAGGTGGCTAGGGTTTCTAGGGTTTTGATGTTTTTTATTTGGACAAATATTTTTTTAAGCTCATTTATAAGTATTCTTCCTTTATTATTGGAATATAAACTTGTATCTTTATGCTTATATAACTCTAAATTGGTCCAATAACTCTATATCAATAATAAAATATTATATTTCACCTCTTCTCCCTCTCTCTCTCTCTCTCCTAGATATTGTGTAATGTTCATTGCCTCTATGTATGAGTGCATTTTATCAATTTATGTGTATAATTAGTGTGTTCTTGGTTCTTCGAGCTAATTGTGGATATATTTCCCTCTTAGTGCTTTGTTAAACTTTAACCTAAATGCATAACCTTAGAAAATGGTATTAAAGAGAATTGTGTAAATTTATGTGACATTTTCTTGTTGATCCTCTATGTGTTTTGGCTAGGAATAAACACTCTAATCTTGGTGCATCACATCTTTATATTTTTTCAATTTTATCTTCCTCTTTTTCCTGACAAGTTATTATAATAGGTTTAGTTATAGGGTTATTTAGTTTTGGTTTGGAGCAACACTTTGGATCTAGACTAGGCAGGGAACTAACCCTTTATTAGAGGCTTGGCTTCATTCAACAAGGCCCCACACCTTGAATCCATTCCCACTTTTTACAAAGAAACTAGATTTGGAATCCAACTATGGGTGCAGTTCATATTGACAACAGGTTTAGAGTTATTGATTATGATGATATTTTTTTAAAATAATATTATCGAATAGAATCCCCTAATTTCATTTGGTTAAATAATCCATGAACAATTAGCTTATAAATTAGAAGGATTAGAAATTTGTGTTGGCATAACCATCTAAAATAAAAAATTTAAAGGTTAATAAATTAGGACTAGTAAAAAAAAAAAAATTCCATGTAGAATAGTTCTACAAATTTGTAAAAATATTCAAAGAATCAAATTTTGAGGTGATGAATTTTTTTAATAAATTAAAACCTATATATGCTAAAAATATTAATTCTAGACTTACTATACATTTAAATTCTCCTAATAGATTTATTTATCATAGATTAGAATGTTATCTTCTTATTTGATCAATTCCCAAAAGCTAAGATTTTTTTTAAAATGTTTTCATCCATCCAACTTTAGTGGCACAAGAAATGGAAGAGGATAGTGTCTTTTATGGAATTTTACAACACATTAGCTTTGCATTCAAAGAATCTCCTAGAGATCATGAAGAAACCTTTAACATGTGAAGACCTTTTGTCTATGTTGGAAATTTTTTGATGAAGGACCTAGGATAATGGCCTTTCTTGGTACCCGGTAAAGTCCATCCACTAAAATAAAGTCATATATGTACATTAATTTATTGCATTTGTCTAGGATTCTTAATGTCACATCTTTGTGATGAATATTTGATCTTCTTGCATCCAAGTTTGTTATATAAGAAAGAGAATGAGTTCATTGATACCAGGTTTTAGGATTTTAGAACCCTTAGAGAGTTTAGTCTCAAATGTATTCTCTTTATCTTGTGATTTATTGTGATCTAGCTAATCAAAAATTTGATTTAGTACTTATCAACTATATCAAATAATGTATAATCAATTGATGTTTTTGATCCATATTGTAATTTTGATATTAGATATTGTATTAATATTGAGATCTTTGGTTCTTGTCCATTCTTGGGTATTATTCTCTTATAATCTTCATAAATAAAACATATCATTCAACAATATTTAGGAATTTGTGTCTTTGGAGAAGTGATCCTTAAATTGGTATATATATACACACATATACATATTTATGTGTATATGTATGCATATACATACATACATACATATACCTTTATATACATATATGTATATTTATAATCTTCTCTAATAAATCAAATCATTCAACAATATTAATGAATTTGTGCCTTGAGAGAATTTATCCTTGAAATGGTATGTGTTTATGTATATCTACATAACTACACATATATTTGTGTATGTATATACATACATACATACATATATATACATATTTACAAATGTGCATATATATTTATATATGTGTGTGTATGCATATATGTGTATGCATACATATAAATTATATGTAAATGTATATGTGTGCGTATATATACAACAAGTGAAATAGACCATCAAATTGTAATGGTAAAATTTATAGTTCCATACTAGTTCATGTTTAGTTTTAGGCTAATCTTGATCAAATTTCTTAATATAATTTCATATCAACAAGAGACCCATTATTGAGCTAAATTTGGATCATGACCTAATGTTTATCCCTATTTATTTCACATTCATTGACACCTTTTTCATGCATTCAACCTTATCCCATCCTTGTTTATGCACATTCATGTATTTTCCATTTACACATCATTTATTAATATATATATATATACACATCCATGTCCACATATTTGTTCACTACCTCAAAACTAACACTTATCTATTTTTGGTCAATCTTGAGTGGCTCGAGATTGATGCAAAACTTTAAAAAATTAAATTCAAAGTTTTAGATTGTCTCTTTCCTAGTAGTTAATATGAGTCAGTTTGGCACATGCTTGTACAACTTGGTGTTATATTTTGGTATTCAAAGACTTCATAATTTAATTTTATATAGAATTTCTTGGAGCACACTTCATTTTGTAAGGCACAAAGAACCATTATGTACAATAGAATTGTACATGTCATATGTACATTTGTATCTATTCTCTTGGAATATTCAATCAAATTTGTAAATCTAGTTTGTACAACGGGTTGTCCTAAAATTTCAATCCTTACAATCTTATTAGACATGGAACATAGAGGTAAAAATATTTTAGAAATCTACATTTTACCAATTCAAATTTACATTTAAGATTGAATCCATAAAAACTCTGGATCAAATTTGCAACACTTAAAATTTATTCACCAAAATCTAAAAACAATCAAATTTTACTTCACCATTCAAAATTACAATTTTAAATTAAAATTAGAAAGTTATAATAAAAACAACAAATAACTGTCTAACAAATTAATTATTTTTTTTCAATATTTTAAAAATTCAAAATTCTAAACTTAAACATTCAAACACTCTCTCTCTCTATATATATATTTCATTGCACAAATTTAGTTCTCACCTAACTAAGAAATACAATTATAATTTCTAAAGAAATACAATTATAATTTCTAAAACCATAACACATTATTCTTGTGGGAAATAACTCTTGAATCTAAAGATGGTTCATTTTAACTATAGTAAACCACATTCTAAATATTTTAATATTTCAAATTTGGCTTTTCCTTGGTGGGCCATGCCTTCATCTCATCCCCCGCGTTTTCTTTACATAATCTCCCTATGCAGAAAAAAAAGACTTTTAAACTTTATATAATAGGGCTACTTTTGAGCTTGAAAGTTCCATGACTTGTTTTATATGAAGCCTAACCATCAAATCCATTAGAGGTAGGGACATTTAGGAATCATTTCACTCTATCAAAATCATCTCTTAAAGCCTTTTTTGATTTTAGGAATTTGTACTTCCCTAATTATATCACCAAAAGACAAGACAAGGGTTACCTTCAAAAGGAAAGGGAGACTAAAATACTAAGGACATGCTTTTCTATTGTAGGAACATGTGTACAATAATATGTGTTATGGGGTGGAAACTTTTATAGGTGGTTGGGCAGTATACTTGGAAGAGTACGAGGTACTCATGCAAGTGCTCATATGCTCCAATCATAACACACGTGTATGCAATGGTTTTCTCCTATGTCAAGTACTTTTCCTTTTTTCTAAGATCAAAAACAAAGCTGCAAGAGTGTTTGTTTCCACTTGTTAGGATGTGTGAGGTGCAATAAGTACTCAATGTGTTGTCAATTTTAAATTTAGAGTTTTTTTTTCAAGTGAGTTAGCATTTTTCTTCAATCATTTTTAAGATATGGGTGTGTATTTTTTTATAATATATAAAAAATAGGGGATGAGTAAAGTTAGATTATAAGTTTATATGGATTATGTGTTTATATATAGAATCTAATATTTATATAATTCATAATAGTGAGAGATAACAAGTCTTCTAGATATAAGTATGCGGAAGATTTTTATATCAATGTTTTGGATCACATTATGTAATTCATTATTAATAAGAGAATACTTGTGTCACAATTTAATCATAGAGTGTGGTCTACAATGTTGATGCAATAAACTAGTACATAATTATAACTAGAAGAACCATCTTTGAAATTTATATATAAAAACATAATTTATAATTTGTATGCAATTATTGTTTATATGTGTTTAAAAATATTATTTTGTTATAAATGAACTGAGATATTTTGTTAGTAAAATATTTTTTCTAGTATACAATCTAATCTAAAATTGTTCAAGTTAAAAGAAAAATATAATACCAAAGTGGTGTGCACTAAATATGAGTGTTCTTGTTATGACTATTTTTAAATTCATGTACACAACCCCCTATGTGATATTTTTTATCCTAAATTTAGAAGGCACCCCTCTTCTTCTTATAAGATCTAAGCTTTATATGATTATGGGCATTCTACCTTGATAGTGACTTCTTAATTTTGACAACAATCCATTAATCTAAACACACTAAGACAAAGGTCTCAATACTATTTTATACTATCATGATTGACTTTAAGCATCCAAGTAAAAAAGGCATTTATCCATGTTGATGGAAATTATACACCTTAGGTTATATTTTGCTTGCTTAGGTGGATATTAGAGATATTATACATATTTTTATAAATGTAAGAGAGGAGGACCAACCATGTTCAAGGCCCCAGATCACAGAGAGCCAAGAGCCAAGAGCGAAAGGCTGCCCTAACTTACCTCACTCTAAAGGAATGTCTTGAAATGAGGGACGAGAATGATGAGGACTATAAGGCCCTTCAATCACTCTACAGACCCAAAATCAGTTTTGGGGCTAGGCGAGCTAGTTTTCGGGTTCAACACTGTACCTTAGATAGCTCTTTCCTGGAGGACAAAAGTGTGGTTTGGGGCGACAGTGTGACATGCTAGCGTCTCTCAGGTACGTCGGCGTTCGTATGACCAAAGGAACGAAAATATAGTAAGAATCACCAGAAAACAAGCTGACGACCTAGCTAGTTTTTCCTAAGGGAACAAAAAAAAACTATAAAGTAAGAGATATACAAATGAATGTGGTAAAGTAGATATATTAAAGCTAAGGTGTCAAAGATGATCTCACAAAAGAGCTCGTTCGCCAGCTAGCTCCAAATGCACATCCACCTACACACAAGAAAGAGGAAAAATTTTGGGGGGCTGTATAGGGGCCTGCCTTAGTCAGACCCTTGTTTTGGTGTTTCCACCTCTATGGACAACCAAGATAGCAATGATAGAGAAAAGTATGATAAAGAAGAAAAGAAAGTAGAGAACACAATAAACACTACAAAATAGTAATGTGCTACTCAACCAAATCGTAGAGGAGAGGAGTGAAAATGCTTACCACCTCCACCAAAAGCTCACTAGCTAATGGGGGAGAAAAAGAGGACTCAAGCCCCTGCTGCAATGGTTTATTCCATACTTTCTCTATGGAGTTGATGGAGTGTTGTTATTGCTACTATGGAGTGCCAAAGTGTTGCTTGAGTGCTAAGAAGTGACTGCTAGAATGCTTGGAGAGTGCAAGAGGATGTGAAGAGATTGCTAGAGGCTAAATCGAAGTGAGGATGAATCCATTTGAAGGAAGAATGAGCAAGAATAATAAATTTTTGGGTCAGTTGGTCAAAGAGGGACATTAAAAACCAATCCTAATGGAAAGTGTAATGCCTCTACCAACTTCAGACGTAGGAATTCATCAAGGACATAAGCGCACCATGCAAACGTTTGTGTGCCGTGCAGGCGTCCCCTACGGTTATTCTTCTATCGATGCAAAAAATAGACGCCAAGTGGAACGAAGGCAGTGGGGTGATGTGGAATTTTTCCCTCAAATTTGATTTTCTAAGGTGAGGAAGTGTAAAAGGGGAATTTGTGTAAGGGGTGCAAATTCACTCCTATACATTTTTCCCCCAGTTTAGCGAGTATGAATCTTGATGAGTGCTTCAGTAAAGTAGATCAGAAAAGTAGTAGGGTTAGAAATGTATACCTGAACCATCGAGGAAGTAGACTACAATCTGGTGAACTCGAGAGCACAGGACAAGAAAAGGACTTCATAGCCCCGCAAAACTATGAAGCTACAAAATGAAATCATCTTATTGGCCCACAGACCTGCAAGGAGGGAACCCCCAAGATCTCTCACATGAAGGAAGCCCCAAGAAGTGAGCACCTTACAGGCCTATGAACCTGCAAGGAAGGTATCCTCCAAGATCTCTCACATGAAGGAAACCAACAAAGTGCCATATAGAACCACAAACCTACAAGGAAGGTATCCTCCAAGATCTCTCACATGAAGGAAATCCAAAGAAAGTTCCCTACAGACTTGTAGACCTACAAGGAAGGTGTCCTCCAAGATCTCTCACATGGAGGAAACCCAAAAAAGCATCCTACATGCCCGTAGACCTAAAAGGAAGGTGTCCTCCAAGATCTCTCACATGAAGGAAACCCAAAGAAAGCACCCTATAGACCCACAAACCTGTAGGGAATGTATCCTCTAAGATCTCTCACATGGAGGAAACCCCAAAAAAGTGCCCTACAAACTCGCAGACCTGCAGGGGAGCCACCCCCAAGATCTCTTGCATGGAGGAAGCTTAGAAGAAGCGCCCTAAAGACCCACAGACCTGTAGGGAGGTATCCCCCAATATCTCTCACATGAAGGAAACCCAAGAAATGGGACTCCGTAGAGTCGGGAATTGACTATATAGGCACACCCATAAAGCAACATGTTTACCCGCAAATAGAACATGTCAGAAAGTGGATAGTCATGCAAACCGTCAACAAGTTGGAAAACTTTCAAAGGGGTCCCTTGGGAACCCAATGTAAAGAAGGGGTCCACTCAAGGGATGCGTTGTTTGAAAGTACAAAAGAGATGTTTCTTTCTTGAATCGATTCATCATCAAGGAATCCTTTTGAAGGATGTTCACTTCATTAAGGAATTTGAAAGGAAGAATATGCCCCCACATGAGGGGAAGGCTGAATTTTCTCCCACCTTGAAGGAAGGTTCTCAAGCTCTTTCTTTACAAACCCATGATGAAGGAAACACGATCTATTAGGGTTTCAAGTTGAGAATGTGATTCTTTGAACAAAGTTTGTGAAGATTCTCAAGAAAAGATCTGTTGGCCATGAATGCATTTTTTGAAAATCAAAATGTTATAGAAGTGGCATTGTCACACATGAGAGGGACAACTCAAGCAAAGAAGAGAGAAAGATAAGAAATGAGAAAAAGAGAAAAGAACATAAACACAGGACACAGGGGTAGCCTTATATTTTGGGGTCAGAACTGCTCATAAATATATAATATAAGTATAGTAATAGTATATAAAATGAACTGTCATCAACCCCCTACTATATTAGACCATGTGAAGAATGCACGAGAAGACAAAGTAAAAATAAAAAATTGGGTCAACATGGAAGGGAAGCCTAAATGCCCCCAATGCTTTGTATCATCCCCAATTTTATCCAAAATCAATGACAAACATGGAAGAATGATGATACACATAGGAGAAGGTTTACGACACAAAAACCATGCCTGTATCCAAGCACCAACGAGGGAGACAAGGGTCATCCAGACACACATAGCACAATCATGGTGGAACACATCACAACACACACACATCTATAGTAAAGATTAAGAAGGGCCTCCCCCTAACACTGATCAACCAAGAGGTCGTCTGCTTCCCTCTTGAGATCATTCTAGGGGGAAAGGAGGAAAAGCATACAATGCTGGAATGTTAAGAGGAGGAGCATCTGACCCTCCTGCAACAAGGGCTAAGGAAGAAGCCCCTGCAAGGTCTCCTCCACTCGGCTCTTGTGGAGCTATGGTCAACGATTTTGTGAAGATCGTTGACAAGGCAAAAACTTCATCCAAAGAGTTAAGCATACACTTCACAGGAGTGCCATGTTTCACCTCAATGGATGAAGAAAGTTATGCCTAAGATTCACTGCTAGGTTCACTGAGTAATTCTGGAGCTGTGACGAACTCAGGAGAAGTCAGGACTGGTTTTGTCACTAGCAAAGAACAAGTCAGCGCGGGACCACCCTTTGGGGAAGGTGGACTCCTCTTACGTCCTTCGTTGCTAGAAGGACCACTCTCTACCTTTTGTTCCATCTGGGGGCGTGAACTCCCCACAAATGAGGTGAGAGGTGCAAAGGAAGAGGAGGAAGAGAAAACCATAGTAGACACCACTGAAGTTTTCAGCATATCTACGAGTTTTGGGAAAGGTAGGAAATCCAGAAGGGACATCAAAAAAGGTGGCTCCACCAAAGGAGCGATGAACACCTACACCTTTTTAGGGTTAGGTGCATTTGTACTCATAGCAGAAGTTGGAAGCTATGCGGAAGAAGAGAGGAGGAGAGAGGAGGACGTGGCAAGAGGCCCTGATACAAGGGCAGTCATCTCCTCTTCCTTCCTCTATAAGGTGGCCTGCTCAGTCGTGAGAGCCTTTCGTCAATGCTTGCGCTTGCGCATAAGGCAGTTTTTATGACTCTTCGAGCTAGAGACCAGAGGTTGCAAAGGAACAAAAGCCTCCTACTCAACCATAGGAGTGTCAGGAGGAGTAGGTTGAGAAGCAATGGGGGGAGTCGGTTCTAATGCCTTGACAATGAGCCTCTTCCCATTTACTGCTTTGGCAACAGAAGTGGTAGGAGTCCATGGAGGTCGAAACATAGAAGATTCCCTATGGGGGCATTTTCCTCTATCATACAAATAGTACCAAGTTCCAAGCGGTTTAGTAGGGAGGTCCAATACGCTGATCTTGGGTTTGCACCAGGGTGGTATCATTGGACTTCACGGATAAAAACCAGGCATATTCATCCAAAACTCTTCTCTAGAAAGGGGAGGAGGAGGCTTCTCTTTCCCTTTTCGAGAAGGGGAGGTAGTCAGCTGCTGTACTACTAAAAGGGACAATTTTGGTTGTCCCTTGCCCCTGGTCTTATACTTCACATAGTTTATGTAAATTAAGTCCATTCTTGGAGGAAGCGAACCAACCAAGGTGGTCCAAAAATGGTCTAATGAATATCCCCCATGGGATACTAGAGGCTAGTATCCAGTGTCATGCACTACATACACAACACCTTCATGGGAGAATTTTAGACATTTATGAATAACATAGGTGATTCCATTCATGTAAGCTAGCCAAGGTATGCCTAGCTTCATCTTGAATAAATCCGACTCCAAAATGTGATGCAGGAGCATCCAGCGGTGTAGGGAAATCTTGCATCACCTAAAAAAATGTTTTCTTTATTTTCTTTAGTTGTTTTGAGTCCCATGGTTGCACTTAGGGGATATAAGACTGTCAAGCATCAAAAATAGCAAAAGATGAGCACTTACTATTTTTAGTAAGTTGGCCAAAACAGATTCGTTTGGACATGAAAATTTACCCAAAGGAGCAGAGCAGAAAAACATTTCTGGTCATGAAAAAATCACCTCAATACCCTGCACAGTTTGGGAGAAATTAAAGTTTGCACCCTGGGAAATTTCTCCAATGTAGCTTCAAATTCAGATATAAAACTTTGGAGGCCCTGAAACAGCTCAAAAGGTGGCCAAACTGACCTATGGTGGGTTTGTGTGTTGTAGAGCTTGTCAAGAGATTTCCGATGATATACAATACTAGGAAATTGGACACTCGGATCAAAAGTTATGGCCCCACGAATTTGGACCTCTAAAAAGTGAATTTCATAAAAAAAATTCTTCCTAGGCCAGAAATCAAACGACATGACTTTTGGCACCAGAACAAAAAGGGGAAATTTGATCTTTCTAGAACATTCTAGGGTTGTTATTGGGGAAAATAAAATGGGTTAAGTGGGGGTTGTTGACGGTGGCCTTGATAGTGCAGATTGTGGCTCCGAATAGTAGAATTTCTTTTCAGAGTTGATTTTGTTGTAATGAATCAAGCCCATGAGGCTATAGCATGTAAGCTTTGAATCTGTAATTTCATCTTCTAAAAATAATTGAAAGTGATTCATTTTTCTGTCTCACATCTTCTATGTTGGTATATGTTATTGTGATTTTTGTGGGTTTTGGGTAGTGTGGCCCTCATCAAGTGGTATCAGAGCAAGAGTTCATGAGCTTGTAATAGAGCACCAAATGTGAGGGAGTTGCAGCAAGACCTATTAGTGTGGGTTGAATTCAAGATGCCTCCAAGACTTTCCTAGCATGGCATAGGTAGAGGTCGAGGTGGAGGACGTCCACCTAGAGATGAAATTAGAGCCCTTAGAAGGCAATTAGAAACCTTGCAACAAGAGGTTTGAAGAAGAGATGTGCAATGAGACAAAGATGACAGTGAAAATGAAACAAAAGAGGAAATGAAAGAGGAAGAGCAAAATTCAATAGATCATGGAGAAAGAAAATTGTTGTGAGCGATCTCAAGCATTGGGAAGAGAACTAAAATGGAGGTTTCAACTTTCAGTGGAAATCTGAATACTGAAGAATTGATTGATTGGATCAATGACATGGAGGAATTTTTTGAGTTTGAGGAGATCGAAGATCCTTATAGAGTGAGGTTTAGAAAGACAAAATTGAAAGGTCACGCTAGTATATGGTGGAAAGGGGTCCAATTAGAAAGAGGAAGACAAGGGAGAGATAAGATTTCCAGATGGGACAAAATGGTGTCAAATTTGAAGAAATAATTTATTCCAATTGATTACGAATTGGAGCTGCTCAAGAAGATGCAGAGATTGAGGCAAGGGACAAGGATGGTGAAAGAATACATAGAGGAATTTCACAAGGTCTTGATTCAAAAATGACATTCTAAGGCGAATAAAGAGAAATTTGCTCGTTATATTAACGGGTTGAAGCCAAGCATACAAGAAAAATTGGCACTGGTAAGAATGACCACCATTGAGGATGCTTACTAGTTTTCTCTGAAGGTTGAAGAACAATTGAACAAGAGGTTTGAGAACAAACAATAAGGTGGAGGTCGTGGAGGAAAGACCCGTGGATTGTCATATGGAGGTCGAAATGAAGATCAAAAGAAAGGTGGAGGCTCCAGTAGCATCCGAAACTAGAAAGAAGATAACACCTACCCTCCTCGTGATCAGAATCATGGAGACCAAAGAGGAAGGGGAAGATCTGGATGAGGACCGGGAAGAGGAGGCTTTTGTGGAACCTGTTTCTAGTGTGGAGAAGAAGGACATAGAGCCTATGAGTTTCCTCAAAATAAAGGAAGGACAAATAGAATACCTAAGGGTAATGCACGAGTTGCACATGTTGATGAAGATGTAAAGTCTTCACATTCTGAGGATGCAGAAAGAGGAGAGGTTCTTGTTACTAGAAGAGCCTTGCTGAATGAGGAGAATGAGCCAACTCAAAGGAAGAATTTGTTTCACACTAGATGTAAGTGTGATGGTTAAGTTTGCAATGTTATTATTGATGGAGACAGTACTGATAACCTTGTTTTAGAATAAATGGTTAGTAAGTTGCAGTTGGAGAGAAGAAGGTATTTGAGCCCATACCAAATCGCTTGGTTGTAGAAGGACCATAAAGCCTTGGTAAATGAACAATTTTTGGTAAAGTTCAAGATTGGAAATTACCATGATGAGGTATTGTATGATATTATGCCTATAGATGTTTGTCATATGTTGTTAGGTAGCCCGTGGCAGTTTGATTGATGAGCAATACATGATGGACATACCAACACCTATTCTTTGACAAAGGATGGAGTTCATCATAAGTTGAAGCCCTTGAAAGAGGCAGAGGAAAAGGTATGCAGTAATGCAAGAATTTGTTTGGTTGATGGAAGAAAGTTCGTAGAAGGAATGAAGCATGAGCATATGTGTTTTGCATTGATCCCTATAGTTGTTAAAGAAGATACTACTGAGGTACCTGTAGAGGTTTCAAATTTGTTGAATGAGTTTCAAGTTATTATTTTTGATAACATACCTGAAGGATTGCCTCCTGTACGAAAGATTAGTCATTAGATGGACTTGATTCCTAGAGCCAGTTTGCCAAATAAGGCAGCTCATCGTATGACTCTAGCAGAGAGTGAAGAGTTGAATAGACAAGTGCAAGAGTTGTTACAGAAGGGATTGATGAGAGAGAGTTTGAGTCCATGTGCAATACCTATAGTACTAGCACCAAAGAAGGATGGGGAATGGCAGATGTGTACAAATTCTAGAGCCATCAACAAGATCACCATCAAGTATAGATTTCCCTTGCCAAGAATGGATGACATTATGGATTGTTTGAGTGGAGCTGAGTACTTCATGAAGATAGATCTGAAGAGTGGATATCACCAGATCTAGATTAGAGAAGGAGATGAATGGAAGACAACCTTCAAAGCCAAGGAGGGCTTGTATGAGTGGTTAGTCATGCCTTTTGGGATAACCAATGCACCGAGCACATTTATGTGGCTTATGAATGAGGTATTAAAAGAATTTTTAGGAAAATTTGTTATTGTTTATTTGGATGATATTCTAATTTTCAGTAAGACATTAGAGGAGCACTCGATGCATATCCGAAGAGTTCTTGAGAAGCTAAGGGAGGAGAAGTTGTTGATTATTTTCAAGAAATGCAATTTTGTGAAGAGAGAGTTGGTGTATCTGGGATTTTTTGTCTCAACAGAGGGTCTCAAAATGGATCCAGAGAAGGTGAAAGCTATCATTGAATGGCCTACTCCAAGAAGCGTTACAGAGGTAAGATCATTTCATGGTCTAGAAATATTTTATAGAAAATTTATTAATAATTTTAGTAGTATTTGTGCACCTCTGATTGAAGCAATGAGATGGGATAAAAAAGAGTTTAAGTGGACTACAGGAGTAGCCAAAAGTTTTGACATGTTGAAGAAGAAATTTACTGAGCGACCTTTTTTGGCACTTCCAGATTTCAATAAGGTTTTTTAGGTAGATTGTGATGCTAGTGGTATTGTCATAGGAGCTATTTTGAGTCAAGAAGGTAAGCCTGTTGCCTATTTTAGTGAGAAGTTAAATGATGTTAAGAAGAAATATTCTATCTATGATCAAGAGTTTTATGCTATAGTTCAAGCTTTGAAGAAATGGAGACACTATTTGTTGCCAAAAGAATTTACTTTATATACTGATCACCAGGCTTTGCAGTATCTCAATAGTCAAGGAAAGTTGAATCAAAGGTACTTAAAATGGGTTGAGTTTTTGCAGAGTTATACTTTTGTTTTGAAGCACAGGAGTGGAAGGTCAAATAGAGTTGCAGATGCCTTGAGTAGAAGGACAATTTTTTTGATAGAAATGAATATAGAGGTTGTTGGGTTCAATAAACTCAAGAGTTTGTATCCAGAAGATCCAACCTTTGGAGAAGCTTGGAAGGCTTGTTTGGAACCTATTACATTGGATAGGACAATATGGTTGGATTTCTTAATCCAAGATGGGATGTTGTTTAGAGGAAGCCAAATGTGCAGTCCAAGGAGTTCTATGAGAGAGAATCTAATCAAGGAGAAGCATAGTGGAGGATTGGCTGGACATTTTGGTTGAGATAAGACCATTGCTCTTGTCAATGAGAATTATTATTAGCCATAATTACAAAAGGATGTGAAGAAGTTTGTACAAAGTTGTAGAGTATGTCAGATGGCGAAAGGAACAAGTCAAAATACTAGATTGTATCATCCATTAGTTGTACCTGAGAGGCCATGGGAGGATATTAGCATGGATTTTGTTCTTTGATTGCCAAGGAAACAAAGAGGGCATGATTCCATATTTATGGTGGTGGATAGATTTTCAAAGATGGAACATTTCATTCTGTGTCATAAGACCAGTGATGTTCATGTTGTAGAGTTGTTTTTCATAGAGGTGGTGAGACTACATGGTTTACCAAAGAGTATAATTTTAAACAAAGATACCAAATTTGTTGGTTATTTTTGGAGGACATTATGGAAGAAGTTGAAGACATATTTGAAGTTCAATTATGCACACCATCCACAAAATGATGGACAAACAAAGGTGGTGAATAGGATTTTGGGCAACGTGCTAAGATGCTTAGTTGGAGATAAGCCCAAGGGATGGGATTTGATTATACCACAGACAAAATTTTCTTACAACAATTCTATCAATAGGAGCATTGGTAAATCACCATTCCATATTGTATATGGGAGTAGTCCAAGAATTGCTTCTAAACTGAGAAATATGGATAAGGGGGAGAAGATTAGTGCTGAGGCTGAAGATTTTGCTGAGCACCTAAAGAATTTGCATGAAGAGGTAAAGAAACATATCAATAAGGTGAAATCACACTATAAGGCTTAGGTAGATCAGAAAAGGAGGCATAAGGAGTTCCAGGTAGGAGATGAAGTCATGGTTCATTTTCGAAAGGAAAGGTTTCTAGTTGTTACATACAACAAGTTAAATATGGAGAAGTTTGGACCATGCATGATTCATGAAATGCTTATGAGGTAGAGTTGCCTAGTGGAATACAAAATTCTCTTGTGTTCAACATTGCTGATTTGACAGAGTATCATGAAGGTGATATAGAGGAGGGTCCGATAAATGAACAGTTGAAAATTCCAGCACCTACTTCAGAGAAGGAAGAGATAGAAGAAATCTTGGATAGTCATCTGGGTAGAAGCACAAGAAATAGGAAATATGTAGAGTACTTGGTGAAATGGAGAGGAAGGCCTGTTGAAGATTCATCATGGTTATCTGAGGCTAAGGTTAACCATCTTGGTTTCCCTCGAACTCTTGAGAAGTCACAGGGTCAATTTTCAAATTACCCTGGGTGTCTGATGCATGAGCATCTAGCAGTGTAGGGAAATCTTGCATCACCCAAAAAAAATGTTTTCTTTATTTTCTTTAGTTGTTTTGAGTCCCATGATGGAACTTAGGGGATATAAGACTGTTAGGCATCAAAAATAGTGAAAAAATGAGCACTTACTATTTTTAGTAAGTCAGCCAAAATAGACTCGTTTGTATGTGAAATACCCCAAGGAGTAGAGCATAAAAACATTTATGGTCGCGAAAGAATCACCTCAATACCCTACACGGTTTGGGAGAACTTAAATTTTTTCTCCCGAGAAATTTTTCCAATGCAACTTCAAATTCATATATAAAACTTTGGAGGCCCTGAAACAACTCAAAAGGTGGTTGAACCGACCTGTGGTGGTTTGCATGTTGTAGAGCTCATCGAGAGCTTTCCGACAATATGCAATAATAGAAAATTAGACACATGAATTATAAGTTATGGCACCCCGAAGTTGGACCTCTAAAAAGTGAATTTCATAAAAAAATTCTTCCTAGGCCAGAAATCAAACAGCAAAAATTTTGGCACCAAAACAAAAAGGGAAAATTTGATCTTTCTAGAACATTCTAGGGTAGTTATTGGGGAAAATAAAAAGGGTTAAGTGGGGGTTGTTGACGATGGCCCTGATAGTGTAGATTGTGGCTTTGAATAGTAGAATTTCTTTTCAGAGTTGATTTTGTTGTAATGAATCAAGCTCGTGAGGCTGTAGCAAGTAAGCTTTGAATTTGTAATTTCATTTTCTGAAAATAATTGAAAGTGATTCATTTTTTTGTCTCACATCTTTTGTGTTGGTATCTATTGTGATTTCTATGGGTTTTGGACAATGTGGCCCTAATTAGAATGATATCAAAAATCGTGTCAACAACCCTAGGTCCAACTAGGACGGACAAAGTTATCAATCCATATGGCTTTAGAAAAATACCATCATGTGTACGAATGGTGGATTTTGTTTCTTCATACTCTTTTTTGTGTAGTGAGTTAAGCCACAACATTTGTTATGTAATAACATTGATTCGATTCGCAGGGTCGACTAAGACTCCTGTCACAATGTTACCATTGAGGCGATTGGGAATATAGAGGGGAGAGGACTTGTTATTTAAGGGTAAGTCCTACAAAGTAAATGTCACATCTGGTGAACCGGTCGTAGGCTGCTTAGTAGGAGTAACCATGACCATGTTAACATAGGCCTCGGGCTGAGTGATAGAATCAGTGGGGTTGACAATCATGTTAGTAGAATGAGATGGAAACATGTCCATGTATATCTGCAACTCACTATTCACTTTTTCCACCAATTTATTTGTATTTTGTTTGCTTCCATCGAGACGAATAGTACCATCCTCGATGTGGTCATGCATCTCATGACGGAGGCGCATAGGACGTTTGGTATCATGTTTGTTAACTTGATGGTACTGACAATAGATATTTGCATCATACCAACTAGGGTAAGGTTCCTTAAGAGGTTTAGGGTTCCGCAAGGTTATGATCTTATCCTTTAATAACTTTTGCAAAATGGAAGAATAATAGTCTACTTTGTGAAATTTTGGTTGCATTTAAGGCCATTGTCATCTGCAACAGCTACTACATTCGCAACAACCTTTCCTTTCCCAAAGATTGATACGATGGAATTTCCTTCAAAATGGGAGCATGAGGAGGATCCCCTGAACTGAACTACTGTCTATTGATACTCTCGTAGGGTTGCACACAAACGCATGAAAGAAGGATATTTCATAAGGGAAAACTTTTCCTATGAAGGCCTTTGCAAGTTCCCTATGAATACCTTCTGCACGTCATAATCAGGAAGCAAATATGAGATTTGTGAGAAGAGCACTTGATACCTCACAATGAAGTCAATAGTCTTTTCAATATCACCTTGTTTGCATCAAACAAGATTCAAAAAGGTCATCTTTGGCCTAATGTTAGCTTGGAATTGTCATAAGAATTGGTTTATAAATTGGTCAAATGAGAAAATGGAATTATCAAGCAAGGAACAACACCTTTCGAGTGTTGTATCCTTGAGAGATTGAGGGAATATTTTTTCCATCAATGCATCATGATGGAAAAATCTGTACACAAGGCGTTAAAGGTAGAAAAATGCATTTGTGGGTCCCCTTTACTGCCATATTTTTCACATTTAAGAATTTCCATTCCTTGAGGGAAGGGAGTGTTCTATGACTAACAATGGGCTATGCCAGAAGAAGGGTTGGAAGATAGGTTGGGCAGAGGCTTGGGAGAGACTCACCAATTGGCTTTGCATCTTACTCATATTCTAAAGAAGAGTGTTCATAATAGGGTCATTAGAAGATATAGGGCTAGAGGAACCTCCTCTAGAACCACTACCAGAGCCATCACCAGACCCACTGGTGTGACCTCCGCCAAAACCACTGCCAAAGCCACCACCATGACCTCCACCAGAACCACTTCCACTAGCACCACTTCTGCCGTCAAAGCCACTGCCGCTACCAAAGCCTCCACCACTCATTATGCCAAAACCTCCACCACTAGAGGTGATAGGAGGGGTGAAGCTAAAATCCAAGGGGTTTTGTTAACTTTGATAGTTTCTAATCTCTCAGAGGCAAAAGGGATGATAATTGAGGGTATGCCATCAACCATGTACATAGACATAAGAGGCATCGGCATTCCTATCTGTCTCTCATGATCTTCAAAAGTGGCCCCTTGTACAATATTAGGATTGTTTGGAGGAGCATATGCTTCAGTTAGAATAGAAAGACTAGCCAAGAGTTCAATTCTTGTTCGGTATTTTCCCACCATATACTTTAGTTCACTAATAACCCAGGTGGCCTTAGCCAACTTCAGTTCTCTTTCCAAGTGGTTTTCCAAGTAACCTAGCCCTTTGTTGAGGGTAGAGACATACTCTAAAGGAATGTGAACAACTTCATGCTCATCTACCAATGATGGTGTGGGAGATGCAAGAGGAGTGGGAACATGGTCAGTTTCTTTAGAGAATCCTACCTCGCCCCTTGACAACTGCTCATGTGTGATGAGACCAATGACGGATCCAACAAAAAGGCTTGTAGAGAAACTAGTAGTGATCTCCATCCTCTCCATCGGAAGGTGTCGTATACTTCTCCTAACGATATATCCGAAGGTTGTGGACTGGGTTGTAATGCTCATAAACCTTCACAACACTCAGAAGCATAATGATCAAAAGGTACAAGAGAAAAGCCTCAACACCAATGAATGAGTAGATGTTGGTTCACGTTAGGTTCATAAAAAATGTAAGAGAGGGGGACCAACCATGTTCAAGGCACCAAGTCATGGAGAGCCAAGTGTGGAAGGCTTCCCTAACTTACCTCACTCTAAAGGAATATCTTGAAATGAGGGATGAGAATGATGAGGACTATAAGGCCCTTCAATCACTCTATAGACACAAAATCAATTTTGGGGCTAGGCAAGCCAGTTTTTGCGTTCAACATTGTACCTCAGGTAGCTCTCTGCCCAAGGAAAAAAGCATGGTTTTGGGATGATAGCACGACACACTAGTATCTCTCAGGTGTACTGGCATTTGTATGACTAGAGGACCAAAAATACAGTAAGAATCACTAGAAAACAAGCTGATGGCCTAGCTAGCGATTTCTAAGGGAACAAAATAAAACTATAAAATAAGAGATATACAAGTGAATGTGATAAAGTAGATGTATTAAAGCTAAGGTGACAAAGATGATCTCACAAAAGACCATGTTTGCCAACTTGCTCCAAATGCACGTCCACCTATATACACGAAAGAGGAAAATTGTTGGGGGGTTGTATAGGGGCATGCCTCAATTAGACCCCTGTTTTGGTGTTTCCACCTCCACAGACAACCAAGATAGCAACGATAGAGAAAAGTATGATAAAGGAAAAAAGAAAGTAGAGAACACAATAAACACTACAAAATAGTAATGTGCTACTCAACCAAATTGTAGAGAGGAGTGAAAATGCTTACCACCTCCACCAAAAGCTCACTAGCTAATGGGGAAAAAAAGAGGACTCAAGCCCCTGCTGCAATGGTTTGTTCCACACTTAATCTATGGAGTTGATGGAGTGTTGTTGTTGCTACTATGGAGTTCCAAAGTGTTGCTTGAGTGCTAAGAAGTGATTGATAGAATGCTTGGAGAGTGCAAGAGGATGTGAAGAGATTGCTAGAGGCTAAAATGAAGTGAGAATGAATCCTTTTAAAGGAAGAATGAGCAAGAATAAGGAATTTTTAGGTCGGTTGTTCGAAGAGGGATGTTACAAACTGACCCCAATGGAAAGTGTAATGCCTCTTCCAACTTCAAACAAAGGAATTCGTCAGCGACGTAAGCGTGTCGTGCAGGCATCCCTAACAACTATTCTTCTACCAACACAAAAAATAGACGCCAAGTGGAACAAAGGCCACAAGATGATCTGGAATTTCTCCTTCGGATTTGATTTTCTAAGGTGAGGAAGTGTAAAAGGGGAATTTGCGTAAGGGGTGAAAATTTGCTCCTATACAATAAATATATGTTAAATAATTCTAGGATTAGTTTGCTTTACTTCTTAATTTTCTCTAGATAGGCTCTTGGGAAAATATTTCTTTCAATCTATTTTAGAAAACCAAGTTATTATCCTCATTTCCTCTTATATTTTTGATAAGATACAAATTCATTATATATTATGGTTTCTTAATTTGATTAATAATATAGTTATATGCATTCATTCATTCCTTCGATATGTCTTTATTTATACACCATGTAGTTTGCTCTAATTTTGCTAAAGTTAGGTTTAATTCAACACATACATGAAATCTTATTAGATTAGAGTAGATTAAATTAGATAAATTTTAACTATTTTGTGCAAAATGAAGTAATTTATTCCTAGGGGTCTTTAGTCTTGTTATTAGGTTATCTTGAATATCAACATCAGGTTGTCTTCAATAGAATAAGACTTCTTTGATAGACTTATAACAATGATAAAATATATGTCAAGATGAAGGTCATGCCTAGGCCTCCTAAAAAAATCATCCCCTAGGTTTTGTACATAATGATCATAGGTCTTGCGTACAATACAATGCCCTTAGGACTTACTAATGCCTATATGTCTTACAAGTACCGAGTATGGTGTCATATGTTATATAATACTTTACAAAGAAAAATAAATAGAAATGAAGATATTACATAATTCTTGTAGGTACTACATATGGTATAATAGTTTATAACAAGAAGATTTCATTTTGAGGTACACTCCCCCTTAATGTTAACTCTTTGAAGCCCAATATTTTTAAAAAATTATAGATTTTTACTCTTTATATAGGTTTTATAAATGTGGATACTTGGATTTAAGCCCAAGTCGTCATAAATATGAATTATTGTTAGGATTTAATCCCAAGTATTGAATTCCATATGTAGCATAAAAAATTGTCACCCTTGACAATTTCACACTAGGTTTAGCTCCCCCCTTATGTGCTTGGACCTAATTATGCATTTAATCTACTCATTTTATGAATATCTTCATAAAATTTAAAATTATGGGAATGAAAACAAACACTTAATATTTTCCCTCGATGTTTAAGGCCCCAACAAGGATGTGGCTAGACTAGGGCACCTAGCCCCCTTGTCCAACCCTTTTTGGGTCAAATTTGAATGTCATTGTTAGTATTTTATTATTTTAAAATAAAAAATCATTTGTTGGCTATTAGTTTTTGATTTTCAAGAAATTAGAATAATTGCATATAAATACAAATAATTTTCACAATTTTAATCCTATCATTTTTATTGAGAAATTGAGCATCCTAAAATTAGTCAAGGCAAGTCAAGAGAAAAATTAGCAGAATTACAATAATATTTATTTCAGACAAGCATCATGTTTTTATGTAAGTTTGTTCATGTTTCATGTTTATTTGTTTTGTGATCAGTACTAAAACTTTCAAGACTTAAAATCAATCATCACTTTCTCCTAGAACGTGATGAGCACATGACTTCAATCCATCAAAGAATGCAGATTTGAGTGGTGAGTTGTAGCCATAGTCAATTTATCACTTATTTATCCTCTACCCCCTTCTCGATCAAGGGTAAACTCTCTTTTTAGTTTTTCATAGCCATTGTGTAGGTAGAAATACCAAAATGAGGTTTGACTTAGGAAAGCCTTTTTATGACACAACCCTTCCCCCTCTTTCATGTGTGCAAGTTTTTAGATCTGAAGAAAATTGGAGAAATATTGAACACTAATTGCTCATTCATGTATTCAAAACCTAAAATTCATCAAATCAATGAAAGTGGATTTTATCAACGATAGAAAAAGTTTTAACAGTGACCCCAGAAGAGAAGAACTTGCAGATCAAGAGCAACAGGAGTGAGAAGTCAAATATTGAGTAGAAACTAACTAGTCTAGGGTACCCAACACCCATATCTAACTATTTCAAACCCAAATTTATACATCAAGTTCCTCTATGTTTTCCCTCTTCTTTTCTAGAAATTGTTTAATGTCTGTCTGTTCTATGTTTCTCATAAATCTCAATAGTTTGTTATATTTTCATAAATAACCTAGGAACATCATTACATCTTAAAATATAGTCAAATTAAAATAATAAAATAATTACAATGCATCACAATCACAAGGATTAAAACCTTGATCCACCATTCTAGCTCTTCTATTCAATTTTGTAACCAAGTGGATATTGAGATCATTAAAAACCCTTCTCTAAATGTCCATATTGGAAGAAGTGTGATTTAGGACCTAGATACCTTTTTCCAATCAAACATTTTGGTGAACCCAACTGTTCTTGCACTTTAAATCTTTTCAAATGTGAAGCATATCATTTTAAAATCTAAGTATAATATTAGGTTGTTTAAATTTATCATTTATGCATACACAATTTTCATAAAAAAGTATTAAAAAAGATAAAATTTACATATCATTCAAAAGATAACTAGGGTTAATTTCAATAATTGCAAGGTAGATCTAGTTCATAATTGCATTAAAAAATATGAGGTCATAATAAATTCTAAAAACAAGTTTGAAAGTGTTTTAAGTTGTCATTTAGGCATATGCATATAGTGGAAAAATTGGAAAATTGCATTGTTGCAAAAATATAGAAATATTTTAATTTCCAGATTTGTCAAATTAGGACTAGTCAATTACTATACTGTGCAATATAAAATTATATTTTTAATTACATTTATTTCTTGAAAAAATCTACAAATTAGGTGCATAATTGTGTTACACAGAAAAATTGTAATTCTATTCATTTCTAGAAATCTATTGGTTATTAAACTTGAATAGTTATAGACTAAAAACTCAAAAAATATAGATCATTTCTAGATTTTAAATTTTGAAAGCTCAACTCATTGGTCTAGGACATCCAATGCCCCTTGTCCTAGTTATTTTTTATCAAATTTTGGTGATAATAATCTTGATTAGTCTTCTGTCTAGTTTGGATTGTAGTCTCTATTTTTGTTGTCCTATAATAATCATTATATTAGAGCATTTATTTGTTAGTAATAAGTTTTCATAATGTTTGAGAGCTTTGAAAAAATGATTTATTCTTTAAGATACTTGGTTGATGTTTCATGTTGTGTCTTTGGTAATGCTTCTCCTACAAGTGATGATGATTGGATTTCCTTGTCTCCCAATGTATATCTTCCAAATTGATGCAGAGGGTCAGGGATCTCAAAAGATACACAAATATTTAAGATTAACAAAGTTTTGTTCTTCAATCTCTCAACTAGACACCAACTTAGAAATAAGGCCTTCACCTTGCACTTAAGACCTATCTGCCTCCCTTGTGATTCCTAATCATTGAAATGATCTCAAAAGACTTGAACAAACTTGATTCAAATGGGTCTCAAGCCCTAACCCTCCATTTTATACAAAACTCTCTTTTGCTGCTCACATAGCCATCTAACCTATTAGGCCTTTGGCAATGGATTTTTGACTTCTTCCTCAAATTTTGCAAATGAACCTCCCATAAGATGATGGTTTCAGATGTGGATTGTGATGAAAAACATCATGTCAACTCCTCGGCATCAATTGTTTCAGACAACCTCACTTCAAACCCTACTGTTTCCTTCAAATTAGGCCTAATTAGCCCTATTTTACAAAGCAACCCCTCTTTAAATTTGTCCCCTAACCATGAAACTTTCAGCAGTCTCCTAAAATGACCCAAAACCAAGGAATCCAAGTTTCTAGCCCTCTACGACACCTCTATCACGCTCCAGCACAAACCCCTCCCCAGCTTGCCTCAAAAACTAGGGCTTCTTGAAAACTAACCTTCCAATCACTTCCAGAACTTTCTCATTGACTCTACACCATTAGGACAACATATTTAGTTGATCCAAACTCAAAAACATGCCCCTCATTAAGGCAGATCTTCTGCTGCTACACCCTAGCCTCCATCTTCAAGCACTTTTCCCTTTGACAACTTGGTGTACACCTTGATATTCTTCCTTCCTGCACATTAGTTGGTTAAATATGTATGATAAATGTTAGGAATGATCCATTTCACAGGTCACAGCAGCATTCTACCTTGAAATGGATCAATCATCCATGAAAATCACCAAAATTAGTGAAAAATCTGCACTTTTTTTAGGACAGTCAGCAAAAACGTGCAATAATTGATCTATTTCCTTTATCAGAGCATGTGATTGGTGTTAAAACATCTAAATACAAATTACCAAAGCATCCGAATGCAGAAAACTTCAATGAGATTCAATGGTTCATCAAAAAACACAGAAAATTGCAAGAAAACAGAATTTTTTTTTGTATTTTCTGAGAACAGTCCGTACAATGCCTTCACCAACCACCTAACCTCCGTACAAATGATTATTTTAGGGTTATAAACCCATTCCCCAACTGATCCAACTGATTTGGATTAATTACATTGCTTAATTTACTCTAAAACTCTCAAAACCCCTTTTCCCGCCTAAACTAAAATTTGAAAATTTGAAATTGCAAATTTGAATTTTATTAACACCCACCCTCTAAAAACTATTGGATATTCACTATCCAAGTTTATTTGACCTATTTAAAGCATAATATCATTAATCAAATCCATAAAACTTACTTTACCCCTTACATTGCATTTTTGACCTGGATTCCTTATCAAGAACCTTGGAACTTTTAACACCCTCATTACACTTATTCATTTCAAATGCCATTATAGGCTTCAATAGATCATAATTTATGTTTTAATTTGTTTGGAAGACCCTCCTGACCCCTGCACTCTCATGGTTCTTGAACAACTCTTTGAAAGCCTTGGGTGCTCCTGCACCACAAATGAAGATATCTTGGCACAAGATGAAGAGATATTTGAAAAATACATACATAATACATTATGTATCTTTAGAACCGACATTGTCCTTTATCCTTCACTGGTATTGCTTGCTCACCATCCTGAAAAACCAACAAAGCCTACAATACCTTCACTTGATATGCTTTCTTTTTCCCACAAAGAGAGTGATTTACAATTTATACCTTGCCCATTTTGTATGAAGGCCCTTACCAATGCCAATCAAGACAACCCCATGCCAAAAAAGATACTCCATCCTATGAAAACAAAGTGAGTGATGCACCTATTAGTGTGGAAAAATGTTATGGCCAAGGATTTAAAATTCTTGCTAAACAAGGTTCTAATATAAAGAATGAACATGAAATCCACATTCTCTTAGAAATAATTCCATTCAATGGTACAAAAGGATCTAGTTATCAAGGTCCTCCACCTCTACATAAGATATTTACTCCAACCTAAAACACAATCCAAAAAGATGGCCCTATTATAGATGGACTTCTTCTCACTATGCATCCTTTGTCTAAGATAGAACATACCTTATGAATACTTTTGCAATGTAAATTAATTATATTACCTCTTAATGACAGAAAATATGTTAAAAACATAAATAAAATCTCATCTTTTTGTGTAGATCATAAAATACTTTGTCATTCTACTAATTAGTATTATGCTTTAAAGAAGATTTATAATGGTTAATTCAAGTGTATGGCATGGATGCAGATCCATATATGCAAGTATATGACAAGATAATAAATTAATAGCTTTGATGTTTCTCCTTGCTATGTGGTAGTTGTAGTATCAAACGATACTCATTTCCATGCATGGGGGCGCAAAATTATTTTGTGCAACCATATTTCTCTAATAAGGAGCAACACAATAATATCCACATAGGATTTTCCTTGTCCTTACACTTGGGGGGAAAGGTTAGTTAACCTTGTGTGAAGGGTATTACTTTTTATAAGGGATCCCTTTCTTCATTTTTTTTTATCTCCTTAAAATATTCATGTAGCAAGTAAACTAGTAACATTTTAAGGGAGGCATATTACCTCACATATTAAATTATTGGATAAGAATTTAAGCCATGTGGCCCCTTTTAGTGGTGATATTACATATGATATCCCCTATAGTGTGGCCTTATTTTCTCACATAATGTCCTCTTTAGTAGTAATATCATGTAGGATGTTCACTAAAGTGTGGCCTCCTCAATCTATGCTAGTGTCTCCTTTGTGGTGGTATTATGCTTAATACTCCCTAAAGTGTGACTTTTGAAGTCGTTTATGTCCTCTTAGTGGTGGTATTATGATTGATGCCCCCTAAGGTGTGGCCTTTCTTTCCATGATTTATCCCCTCTTAGTTGTGGTGTCATGTATGATATTCCTTAAGGTGTGACCTACCATGCATTGAGTCATGTCCTTTGAAATATAATGATCAATTTTTTAGCATGCACCCTTTGTGGTGGTATTATTTATAATGCCCCCTAAGGTGTGGCTTTATGATATTTCATCCCTCGTGATGTTAAACTTTTGTACACCTCTTGAAGTGTATAAAATTTTAACATGGGCTCCTCGTGATTTTGTCCCCTATGATGTTAAATTTTTGTACACCTCTTGAGGTGATTTCATCCCTTGTGACCTTAAAATTTTTACACTCCCCAAGGCGTGATTTACAAAACAATTCACAAATTTTGCATAACACAACTTGATTCATGAACTTAATCATATTTAACATGGCCACCTAGCATAACACAATTTGATCGCTAATAGAGCCATGTTTTTCATGAGATACCTAGCATAACGCAACTTGATATCCTTATGAAATCCATCATATTGCATGGAAATCGAGCATAACGCAACTTGTTAGCCTTATGAAATCCATCATATTGCATGGAAATCGAGCATAACACAACTTGATGGTCCTTATGAGAGAATTGTCTTGTCTAACATCATATTCATGAGATGATGTTTGGTATTTGAGACAAATTTAAGACATGTCTTTTTTCCTTTCCGATTCAAAACCTTTTTAGTACTAACCTTGTGTTGTTGTTTTATGTGTCTTCTTTGTGTTTGCATCCTGTAGTCTTCTCATTTCATGTCTATGTTTGCATTATGTTAAGTTAGGTATCTTCATCATGTATGGTTCATGTTTGTCATACTACATTTCACCTCATGTGTGTGTTTCTTTGTCCTTAAATTATCTTGTCATAGGATCTTGAATTTGGGGGCTAGCTCACCCCCTAGATTCGATGTTTTCTTATCTCTTCAATGTTTGGATAATTGAAACCTTCTTGGTTTTATCCATACTTTAGTGTGAGTCTGAGTGTAAGTTCATTCTCTAACTAAAGTGGGGGCTAAATGTAGCATAAAAAAATATCACCCTTGACAATTTCACACTAGGTTTAGCTCCTCCCTATATGCTTGGACCTAATTGTGCATTTAATTTGATTGTTTTATGGATCTTTTAAAAATAAAAAAATGGGATTGAAAAAAATATTTAATATTTGCTCCTGATGTTTAAGGCCCCGACAAGTATGGGTCTAGACTAGGGTACCCAACACCCTTGTCTAGCCCTTTTTGGCCCAAATTTAAATATTTCAATGTTAGTATTTTATTATTTTAAAATCCAAAATCATTTGTCAACTATCAATATTTGATTTTCAATAAATTAGAAGAATTGCATATATTGTACACATAATTTTCACCATTTTAATCCTATCATTTTTATTGAGAAAATTGAGCATCCTAAAATCAGTCAAGGCAAGTCAAGAGTAGAATTAGTAGAATTACAATAACATTTATTTTATTCAAGCATCATATTAGCCATGCATCATGTTTTTATGTAATTTTTCTCATGTTTCATGTTTATTTGTTTTGTGAGTACTAACAATTATAGGACTTCAAATAAAGCATAAATTTCTCCTTGAAGGTGATGAGCACATGAATTTAGTCCATCAAGAAATACAAATTTTAGTGGTGAGTTATAGGCATAGTCAATTTATCACTTGTTTATTCTTTAGCATTTTCCTAATCGAGGGTAAGATCCATTTTTACATCATACAACTATTGTGGAGGTAGAAATACCAAAACGAGGCTTAACTAAGGTAAGCCCCTATATGACACAAACCTTCCCCTTCTTTCATGTGTGTAGGTTTTCAGATATTAAGCAAATTGGAGGAAGATTGGAGACTAATTTCTCATTCATGCATTCAAACCCTAGCAGTTGTTAAATCAATGAAAGTGGATTTTATCAAGGATAGAAAAAGATTCGATAGTGACCCCAAAAGTGAAGAACTTGTATATCAAGAGAAAGAACTTGTATATCAAGAGAAATAGGAGTGTAAAGTCATATCTTGAGTAGAAACTACCTAGTATAGGGTGCCTAGCACCCCTATCCAACTATTTCAGACCCAAATTTATATTTCAGGTTCCTCTATGTCTTCCCTTTTCTTTCTGAAATTGATGGCAACCTTGCTGATCACAAGGTAAATGAGAATCCACAACAATCACAAATACAAGAAACTCTCTCTTAGAGTTTATAAGAAGTTCAAAATCTAGAATTAAAAACATAGTCCAGAATTTGGTCATTCACCGTCAAGGCCAAGAAGAACATTGTAACCTTTTATTCACAAATGAAATTCGAATTACAGAGAATACAACCAAATAAAATTCTCATAATCTTAAAGGAAATTCAGGATTTGAATTTGGAACAACAGACTAATACGTTGAACATTCACAATCAGTGACAAGAAGAACTAGATAGTAGATTGGTTACAAGTATTCAAACACAAAAAATAGAGTTCGATTCAATGCTTCAAGGGCTTTACATTGCACAAAACATGAGGCCTTCATTAGCCGGTCTATTTTCATTCACTATTGGCACCGTTCAGGCTTTCTATTTTCACTTTTCAACTATTGATCTCCTCCTGATGTCTCATCCATTGTTATTCCTAACATCCAACCCCCTCCTCAGCATTGCTTTCTCTCCAAATACATAATGCCTCTAAACTGCCCATTCAACAACAGTTACAATACCCAAAATTGCTAATTGTCGACTTCTCTAGGAGAATCAACCAGCAAGCAATTACAATATAATAAAATCATATTAAAAAAAAAACTAATCTACCAAACCAAAGACAAACAAAAAAACAAAAATGAAGAAGAAATAGGAGAGCGATGCCCTGCATCAAAAATTTGTTTGTCTATTTGTTCTATGTTTCTCAAAAATATCAATAGTTTGTTGTATATTCATAAATAACCTAGGAACACCATTACATCCTAAAATTTAGTCAATTAACAATTAAATCATCACAACAACGCATCACAAAAACAAATGATTAAAACCTTGATCCACCATTATAGTTCTTCCATTTAGGTTTTTAGCCAATTGGGTATTGAGATCATTTTTAATCCTTCTATAAATGTCCATATTGGAAGAAGTGTGATTTAGGACTTAGATCCCTTTTTTCAATCAAACACCACAACATAGAATATATTTTCAATCTAATCATTAGTTTGAAAAATAGGAGAGTAATATCACCATTGATTTTTTTTTGAACTCAGTGTGCATGGACTTCAATTTTCTTTATTCTTTGATGTTGAACATTATTTTTGGAGAAAAAAATATAACTTTGTTGATTAGATAATAAGATAGTACCTTGATTGGTACCCAAAAAAAGATCATAGAATGGTTTATTTAGCAATGTTGATTTCTATGTTGCTTATATTGCACTTCTATAGTGAGGTTTTATGGATGAAAGTGAAGCCAAGGAATTAAAATGAGGAAATAAAATAAAATAAAGGAAATTACACTAATCTTTATACCTCAATTTGAAAACTACTCCTTGTTGATGGTGTTTTTTGCACAACAACTTAGACATAATGTGATATTCTATCTCTCTTGAAAGGTAAATCTCTATCAGCAAGCCTCAAGAGATAACCCCAAGGTCTCTAATGTCAGGTCTTGACAATGCAAAAACAACTCTGTGATAAATTTGAAAATGCTGGTAATGACAAGGGGCCTTACAAATGAACAATGTTGGAAGTGTACTTTCATCCGATGTAACAATATGGTGATACTTTCAATCCTAAAACTAATCCAAATTTCAAAGAAATAGCAAAAGGATAAAGGGGTGAGAGAGATCCTACTCTAACTCCTAAGATTGATCACAACAATGATGAATGATGCAAATAGATAGATCCCCAATAAAACCAATCTCTACTTGATCAAGGACTAACCCACAACTCCACAAAAATGGTGCAATCTTCTAAGGAAACTGAATATTTTCAAACTATGAATATTCATCCACATACCCAATTACTGGCACAATGTAAACAAATGTTCATAGTTGAACTTAGCACAAAACAAGGTAGATACTAACTTTACACAACAAACTACAATCAACAAATTGCTAAAAGTATGGACCGGAGATCGATCAACATCATTCACATTTCACCATTGACACGAAAGACCTGAAATCTACCATCTAACATTTGAGAATCAAGAACAAGAAACCATAAACTATCAAAGTATAACACAAAGCTTTCAAAATCAACAATCCAATTGCATTAACTTCTCCAGTATTTACATAATAGCCTTATTTCTCTCTCCTCTCCTACAACTACTAATTTCTACTAATCTAGCCAATTTTGGCTTTCTAGCCTAGCTTCTAATCTAGAATTCTAACCCTCCTCTACAAATGAGAAGGCACTAGCCTTTTATAGATTTTACAATTTAGATTCAATGGCCAAGATTAAATATATCCAATGGCACAAATTGCTCATCTAGAAGCATCTAGAGGTTACATTAGGGTTTTGGATCTGGATACATCATCAACCAATGAGATAAAAGCAATTACATTCTTGAGCAATGAGAAAATAACATTTTTCCAGCTTGGCATTACTGAGAAATTTTATTGGAGCAAAGAAAGCAGCTTCACATGGTGCAAATATCTTCCAGAAACTTCCTCCAGCTGGATACAGTCTTGGCACAAATTCATAGGTAGGCCCCACACATTTAGTATTTGAAAGGAAATTAAATTTTAGTTTTGAAATCTTCTGGCAGCACATTTGGCACATATCCATATGTAGTGGTATTGGATAGTTGAAAATTTCCCCTTGGACATGTTTCCATATATAAGCTTTTCTCTTTAGTAGTGTAAGTTATTGCATCATTCCTATAAAACAAGAAAATAATTACATATAAGTCCAAATGTTGAGTTAACTTAATTTTAATTCAAATTCTAAATAAAACTAGCTCCATTTGTGCCATTTTACTATTATCACAGACTGCCTTGAACATTCTTTAACAAAGCTGGATCCCTTTCATACACCTATGTACCTTAGAATTTTACCCTATTTTAATGTGCAAAATATCTTAAAATGCAAATGATAAAACACTAAGAACACTTCAATGATTAGCCTAAAGAGTGATAAAACAAGGAAAATAGATGAAATAAAAATGCAAATCGATTATACCTTCCTTGCTGTTGAAGACTCCTTGGTTGGCCCTTGATTTAGATGAAATTGTATGCTCCTTAGATGGATTTTGATGATACTAGATGCAAGATTGATAATGCAAAATGACTAAATAGATGGCTAAATGGTAGCAAATGCTTGAGAATGCAAATTGGCAGCATAAGGTTGCTCAAAATGAAAGTGTTAGAAATGCCTTAGAGGAAGGGGTATTTATAGAGCAACTTGAATTCTCTAGAGAATTCAATCGTTGAGATTTATTCAACAAAGTCAAGATGAAGGGCTAAGGTGAGTTGAGGACTCACAAGCCCTCACATTTTGACATGTGGAATGTGAAGTAGATAAAGGTAGGATGATGTGTAGGTGATGTGGAAGAGAGGTACATGATGTGGAGGAAGGACAAGTACCTTCCAAGTACTTTGATGTGACCTTTCAATGATCACATGGGGAGGGGGAAAGTGTTGGGAGAATAAAAGTGAATTAAAAATTCACAATGATTGGAAGAATCTAGTGGATAAGACAAGGTTTCCAAAAGGTGGGAATTTGTCACATGTGACTTGATGTGACAAATCAAAGGTTCTAGAAGATGCATGGGAAAAGGGGATTCTAGGAGGAATAAAAGTGAATTAAAAATTCACATGGGAAGAGAGGAGCCTAGGGTGAATAAAAAGGAATTAAAAATTCCTTGGGGGATGGGGAGAGTTGACCAAGGTACTAATTAGGTTTAACTAATTAGTAATTAGAGGATAATTAGGGGTTAATGAGGATTAGAAGCCAACTTGCAAAAGTTGGAGGATGTGACACATCCTAATCAAGGATTAGGCATGTGCACATCCTAATGAAGAGATTAGGAGATGGATTAAGATTAGATGAAAATGACATGTGAGGAATTAAATAAATGTAATATTTATTTAATTCATTTGATGAAAAGAGGATTAAGGAGAGTAAGGTATTTAATTATTAATTAAATACCTTGGGGATTTGGCAAAATTAAAGATATTAATTAAATAATAGTAATATTACTTAATTAACTCAGATAAGAGGATGTTTAGATGAAAAATGATAAATTTGGATAAATTAAGTGTCCAAATTTGGATGTCTACATTTTTCCCCTTTTTGAGATGGTGTTACAAAGTAGCATCATTTCAAAGAATATTAAAATATAGAACCCATAAGGAGATGGTTAGATTGGAAAAGATGCCTCAGTCATTCAAAGGAGTGACTAAGAAGGAAAAAAGAAGATGGGGGTGAAGATGAAGATTAGGGATAAGGATTCCCCCTCGAGAGGACATGCGGGTTCAAGAGAACACGGATGTGCTCTCGAAATGGATGAGATGATGAAATGGGAGATGAGGAAGAGGATGCAAAGGGATGGATATGAAAGGATGAAAAGGCGACAGGAGGTTGGGAAACAAAAATGGATGTAGAGACGAAGATGATGTTGCCCCAGTCAAGGTACAAGCCAAAAGGGGTTGAGGATGGATGGAATGTTGTCAATGAGGATAGGGAAGGATACATCCCAATGAGTGGTATTGATGAGGGAAGGATACATCCCAAAACACCACTAAAGGATAGGGAAGAGTACCTCCAGATAATGATGATGAACGTGTTGTTGTGAGGGAAGGATATATCCCAAACAACATTGAAGGGATATGGAAGAATAAAATGGGATGATGATGATGATGATGATGATGATGATGATGATGATGATGAGGATGATTGGATCCAGGCTTATAACAAGACTGAGAAAAAGACCAAGGATATGATTAGATGAGTCAAGCTCAATGGAATGGATGGGGATTGGATAGAGATGTGAGATAAGGATGAAGGATGAATGGATGGGGGGATACATGCAAGACGATAGAATGGAAAATGAAATGCAATCCTAATGCAATTTTCCATCTTTGGAGCACTGATTTTTGCTATAGCATAAGAAACCAAGTGCCAGGGTATGTGGAACCAAGGAATAATAGTGTCTAATGCATGAACTAAACACAACAGACAAGAAGGCTATCCCAACACCCCAAAGTCACAAAGACCTTGGTCGGGCCAGGTATTGAGATAACCACAAGCACAAAAGGATGCCCCAGCGTAACACAAGACCTCAGGGATCTTGGTAGGTATTACATGGGACAACCAAGAAGACAAAAAAATAGACATAAAAAGATCAAGATATGCCCCTATGTTGACTAGTCAAAGCACACCATGATATGATGGATCAAGGTGACTATGACAAGTGATGATAGGGAGCTTAAATGATAAACAAAATCCAAAAGCACCAAAAGATCACAATCAATTTCAAATGTCCTTTACCATAGGATCAAGGGGATGGATGGGATTGATGAGGTCTGTTAGGAAGGATGCATCTTGTTGAGACCGATGATGGATACTAAACTTAAAAGATCGATATGATGTAGGATATTCGGAACCGATTGGATTTGATGATACAAGTGGATCTTGTTTGTTAAGAACTAGCTAGATAAGTAAGGGCATAGCTTGACGACATGACACAAGGGAGATAAGACATGAGATTGATACACCCTAAAGACCTAGGGGCTCAGCGGCCGATCAAAGATTAGCCTTGCCTACGTAAAAGTGCAGAGCCCTCGTAGTTCGATAAAAGGGTGACGATTGACCAAGATGGAGACCTTGATGGATGATAAAGATAGGATGGACAAAAGGAGTAAAGTGGATAATGGCGATCGATGAGAGATGATAGATGATAGACGATAGAGGAGCCCTGGGGGCTGATCAAGTGATCGACCTTGCCTACGTGAAAGCGCAGGGGCAACGTAGTTTGACCAACGACCAATGACAAAGGATGGATAAAGGATGATAAGATGATAAGATGATAGGATAAGTGGATAAAAAGATGGGACCGATACTACAAGATAGGATAGACTTGTTGGATTGGATCGAAGGATGGGGAGTACACAAAGCTTAGGGATGGGATAGTTATCCAAATCATCAAAACATGAAGTGGGAGGATGATATGATGGAGAGATGAAAAGTGACAGGGGATTGGAAAGATGTGCAAAAGAAGTAGGAGTGAGGACGATTAGATAAATGGCATCAGATTGCATGGAGGGAGGCCTATAGCTAGATACCAATGACAAGGGATTGTGAGATGGGATGAGATGGGATGAGAATAAAGATGGAAGAATAGATAGAGATATAAGGATGGGGGATGGGAGGGATTTTTTTTTTTTGGATGGATAGGAAGATAAGGATGGGGAGATGAAAGGTATGCTAGGATAGATGGATACGAAGATAAGGATGGGGAGATGGAAGGGATGCTATGATAGATGGATAGGGATATGAAGGGATGTTATGATAGATGATGTCTCCAAGGACTATGTCACAAAGGAAGCAGATGCCCCCACTCTAGATATGTCATATATGATGAGGCATGAGGGATGGAAGACAAGTGGATGGGAAGATAAAGGAGATAACTAGGATGAGGATAGGATGGGTGACCAAGGAATACAATAGAGCATGGATGAAGGGAATGCATACCAAGAGGTGGCCAAAGCATGTATAGATAGGTTCTCCTATTTTTATCAAGATCACAAGAAGGATGGAGGGATGGGAGATAAATGGGATATGATGGTAGGATGCAGAAGATAGGTGAGATGGAGGGGATTTATGAAGAGGACAGATACCAGGAAGACGAGTGCATAGCTAGCAGCATAGCGGATGGAGGGAATGTACATCGTAGTTGCCCCAAGTGTAGATGGGATTTCCACGATGACTTCTATTTCCATAGGGTTTTCATCATGGTATTTATCCACAGCTTGTTTGCCAAATTTTCACCATTGGATGAATTATTGCTCTTTACTATTTTATTTTATTTTATTGATGTTTTTGATTTTTAGTTTTTTTTTTTTTTTGCATTTTGTGGATTTTTTTTACTTTTTTGGATTTTTGAAATTTTGGATATCATGCAAAAGGAGATGGATAAGGATAGGGATGTGGATAAGGGAATTTAGAAGATACATGATAAGGATATGGATGAAGGACTCAAGCATCAAGTTCCATACAAGGTATTAAGAGCCCATGTTTGAAGCGACTGTTGGATGTTAGTACAACCTTATTAGGATAAATGGATTATGCAAGAGGATGAATTAGAGGGATTTGAGAGGGGAGATACATGGGATAATGGATGGGATGCTACAAAGAGTAAGGATGGAATGATGGGGTGGATATGTGATGGGGAGATGTGTTTAGGACCAACATTGGCACATGTGGTGATGGATGTGAAAAGATAAGATGATTAATGGATGGAGAATGTGTGGATAATGGGGTGGTGAACTTTGGAACATAAGGACCCAAAACAGACTTAGGAGATGAAAGGGGTGTATGACTAGCTTTTGGATTAGCAACTTTGGATGTTCTTATAGATTTTTCATTTGATTGCATTGCATATTTTTTATTTGGGATCCACATGGTTTTGATCTTTGCTTTGGTGGGCCTTCGTGGCCTACAGATTTGATTTAGATTTAGATTTTTCTTCTCTTCACCATGTCTTTTGGAGGGGACATGAGGAGCCTTAGATTCATGTGGATGTTTGGATTTATGCATTTTTCTGTAACAACCAAAGTGCTTTTAGTAGCAATGGGATGGGTGTGAGGAGATGGATGATGTGGAGTGATGGAGGTAGGAGTATGGGGATTATGTGTAGATGGAGGATGTTTAGGTATGTGCCTTTGTTGATCCTGACTATGGGGTATGTGAGAGGGATGTTTATGATGGATGAGATGGATAGGTGATGAATGGATGAAAGGATGGATAGGACAAGATGGAGGAGGTGATTTTAGGATATAGGAGCCTAGAATAGACGTAGGACCTGGAGGAAACATGGGCATGGTAGATGGAGGATTGGAGATGGTAGATGGAGGGATGTAAGGACCCAAAATGGATGGAGCAGATGAAGGAGGGATATGGACGGTGGTTTTGAGGCGATACAATAGAGGAGGAGGGATGGCAGCATATGATTTGGTGGAGCAATGGAAAGAGACAATATTTATTTTGGAAGAGGCTTGTTGAGGACATCTAGAGGTTGTACCAACATCTTTAGATTGTGAGTCTTGAGAAATAGGTCCAAGACCTTGCATGCGGATTTTTTCTTTGACTTGGATGGGCTCTAAGATACCTTGCTCATGAAGGCCTAGACCTTTTCCTTGATAGTTCATTTTCTTGAGCATGCGATCCATGATAGGATTTGTGTTATTCTAAAAACATGATGCAAGTCCATTATTAGGTGGAGGATGATGGGTGGTATATACGCTGTGTTTTTCTTTTGCAAGGAGGCCACCATGGAAGAATGTGAGAGTACCAAGGGGATATGCAAGCGATGTAGGGATAACAGTTTTAGGGCAATGATGGGATAGCAACATTTGGATGGGTAGTATCAGGAGAGGGATTAGGGGATATGATAGGATCTGGATTTGTGGTAGTGGGTTCATGCAATGGAGATGGAGTAGTGGAAGCTTGAATGACAAGGGGATCATGGGATGGAATGAATGTGGGACTATGATCTTGAGGTGGACTAGATGGGATGATAGGATCTTGATCTGAAGAAGGGGATATGTTGACATGCTTTGGATTAGGCTCTTGGAATGACTCATTGTGTGCGAGAGACATGATAATGGAGTCTTGGTGGGACTCTTCAAGTGGGGAAGATGGAGGGATGGAAAATTCAAAACATTCATTGGAATGGATTTTAGTGACACTAGGAGTGGAAGAAGTGGATTGGATTTAGGTGTCGTTGATGGGTTCAATGATTCTCAGAGTAGGAGATGGGGGCTCAGTGGCTTCAGAGGATGTGATGGTTTCATCACTGATAGGTGTTGGGTGGAGAAGGGTCTTGTCACTAATGACCGTGGATGATTTGTTGGGATGGCATGATTCCATAACTTCAAGGTGTGGAGTGGGAGATGTCTTCTTTGTTATAAGTCCTTGGAGAACTTCTAGAGTGAAGAACTTGAATGCTCTAGGCTAAGATGGTGTGGTAGGAGTGGATGAAGGATTATGGATTGGTGGACTAGGATTAGATGGGGGAATGGGATTGGATGCAGGACTAGAAATAGATGGGGGATTAAGGTTAGATGAAGGGTTAAGATAAGGGGATTGGAATGGTGAATTAGGACATGAGGATGCGGGTGGTGGATTGTAGTAAGGGTATTGGGATGGTGGATTAGGATGGGAAAATTGAGATGGCGGATTGAGATAGGGAAATGTGGATGTCGGATTAGGATAAGTTGATGTGGAGGTTGGATTAGGATAAGTTGGTGTGAATGTATGATTAGGGTGAGCAGATTGCTATGGAAGATTAGGGTAGTGGGTAATATGTCAGTGAAGGATTGAGATAGGATGATGTGGACGGGGGATTAAGATAGGGGTATTGTGATGGCAGACTAGGACAAGAGGAGGCAGGTGTTGGATAAGAGGATGATGTAGATGAAGGGTATGATGGATATGATGGATATCCCTTGTCAAAGGTAGCATAAGGAGCATGATTAGGCATGGATGAAGGCATAACGAGATAACTCGAAGGGGTGATTGGATTGTGGAAAGTGGGTGGAGAAAGCTTACTAGTGACGATAGAATCAAGGGGATCTATGTCATATTCTTCTTGATCGACAAGACTTTCATTATTGCTATCAACATAATTAGGGTTTCCCTTGACCACTATTGATGGAGGATAAGGATTCATGATGGTGAAAGGATAAAGAGGATGGATGAAAGATTTTGGATGGGATTAGACTAAAGCTCAAATCAGGATTTTGGTCAAGCTCAGATCAGGATTGGACTAAAGCTCAGATTAGGATGATTGGATGATGCGATGGGATTGATTATGACGATAAGATTTGATTATCAAAGGATGATTGCAACACTGAATCTACTTCGAGATGGAAGTAGATTGATTGGGTCGAAGTTGATTGGATAGGAATGCAATTGGATTGGATTGGATTGGATTGGATTGGATAAGATCGATCGATGATTGATAAGACAGACTAAGGGATCAAATAGGATGACGAAAGGGACTGTAAACCTTGTTCAGAGATTACCCTAGGTGACGTAGGATACTGATTGATCGGATTAAAGGATGAGTGAATGATTACAGCATCGAATCCACTTTGAGATTGAAAATGGATTGATTAGGCCGATGATGACGATTGATTTAGGATGGATGACAATCCTGTTGATGGTGTTTTCTGCACAGCAACAACTCAGATAGAATACAAAATCCTATCTCTCTTGAAAGGTAATCTCCAATAATGAATTACTGAAAATCACCCCAAGGTCTCTCGGGTGTTAGGTCATAACAATGCGTAAAACAACTCAGATGAAATGTGAAATTGCTGGTAATCACAATCGGACCTTACTACAAGCAAACTAAACCTTTTCAATTTACCAGATCTAACAATATGATGATCTTGAATCCTAAATCCAACCGAATAATAAAGAAATTGCAAAAGATAGGGATGCAGGGAAGGTAATAAAATCTAAATTATTGAACAGACAAGCAATGCAAATGACATATATTTGGAATGGACCTATCTCAAATAACCAATTCCTGTTCGACCCACAAGGCAATCTTTACAAGAACAGTGCAATCTTCTGAGGAGTATAAATTTTCAAATCATAGACTTGCATCTACAACCGAACTCAAGCACATTTGAATATATATGGTCCAGGTTGACTTCACCAGCCTACTACAATCAGATAGTTACTGGGAGTATAGACCAAAGATAGCTACCAACATTCCAAATATGAAATCACATACACCATTTATCCAACTAAACTAATTTATTCCTGTATATTAACCCAAGATCTTCAAGCAATGTAAAAGATAGAACAAAAGAACCATGCAAGATGAGATAACACAAAGGATTTCACTAGGAAAACCACAATGTCTCCAATTGTATTAATCATCAAATGCTGCAACAATTCAACTGTTCTGAATATGATATCTGCTTCAAGAAATTCTAAAACTCTAACTATTGCTCTTGCTAATCTCTACTATCAAAATCTTCTGAACTGTCCCTTACAATAAGGCAAAAATGCCTATTTATCAAATTTTTTCCAGAACATGTCGGCCCAGCCAAACATTTTACAAAAAAATAAAAACCGCCAAAACAGGTCGGCCAAGGAAACAAACTAAGGCACACATTTAATGCCATCATCCAAGTCGGCCAAGGCACAATCCCCAAGGAAATCCGGTCCAATGCATGCCCTATGATAATAGGGAAGCACAAATCTCGAGATAAACATTAACCGCTGCTTCCTTTGTCCTTTCTCCGCGCTGGTGACCCTTGGACCTTCAAGAAAACTCCCTCCAGCTCAGCAATGGGTGGCAATGGCAAAACTTTGAGCCGGCATTTAATTGACTCAATCCCATCATTGGACCGCTCAATGGTCCCCTTCCAATCCTTTCTGCTGGTCAGGTATCTATCTATTATTGCCAAATATGTAGCCGCATCATCAAGCATATGGCCAGTGACAACCTCATCAGAATCTGGGGCATAAACCTCATGCCACCATTCCTTCAATTGATCCAAACTCAGGTACTTGGGAGCCATCTTATTCCTCCCTGTCATCACTTCAAAAAACGCAATGCAACCATCATAGATTGCAGTAAGGTCGGCATCAATGGCTTTTCTTCGTTTCTTTATCTTTTTCAGGGCTCCCTGCCTGATCTGTAATGCTTCGAACCATTCCCATGGTTCATCCAACCTGGAAGAGGGAAGAATTCCATCCTTGCCCAATTGTTCCCTGCCATGCCCCAGAATAATCTTTGTCTTCTGCAACAAAGAATCGACATCATTCATATCCTGAGAAAGGATGCTTTCCATCAGCTCTTTTCCTTGGACTGCATCCTTGCCAACAGACAGGATCTCCTTAATAGCTTCATCCCCTTGTGTCCGAACACTCATTAACCAGTCTATGGCAGCTTGTGTGGAAGCCTTCATCTTCTCTATGCCAGAAATTGTTTCCTTCGGCAGAAATCCGGGAGTAGAAGAGGAGGACGGATGGAGGGACTGTAGAGGTTTCATGACCTCTTCTAAGCTTTTCCTCAACCTTTCATTTTCCCTTTTCAATTCTCTCTTTGTCTGAGTCTCCTTCTTCAATCTATCCAGAATCACAGCACTTGACCCCTCGAATTCCTCAATGTCTTGTTCTAAGGAAGCTGGCCCAAGGTTAATGGTTTGGACACTGTAATCCTGGCCTACTACCTCTTCTCTTGTTTTATCTGCAACAGGGGTGGCGATGTGGACTACACGGTTATGCACCTCATCCCTTTCCACCCGGGAAATTATCCTAGCAGCCTTCTTCTTTTTCCCCTTTCCAATCTGAGATAACATTGCATCCCAGTCGAGAGGAGTGTCCTCCACTATCACCTGTTTCTTCCTTGCTATTTCTTTTTCTAACCAGTCCGGGGCTACAGGGTCCGTCTGGATTCCTTCTGTGTCAGTTTTCCCCGGGTCCTCTATGGCTTTCTCCTCTTCTGCTACCGCCACCTCGACTTTTTCTTCTTCTGTTGCCTTGTCATCATCTTTCTCTGGAGGTTGTTCACCTTGGTCCGTCTCCTCAAATCCCAACTCAGGAAGCACCGGCGATGGAGTTCCAGCGGGGATGATTTTCTCTAGTTCTGGAGATCCGCGGCCCTTCTCACTCTCCGGAGAGTCCTCGTACTGTACCAAAGGGGAAGTGTGCCTTTCTTCTGTCTCTACCTCGAGCTCGGTAGCCTCACTGAATAATGCCCCTTCCTCAAACGGCTCTGCTTCTCCGCTGATTTCCTGCTCATCCGGATTTACCGGTTCTGTTACACCCTGTGGAGGAGAGACAGGCTTGTCCTGTTCAGTGGCTGGCGATATTAGAGAAGAAACCTTTGGCTGTGCAGCATCCTTTGGGGATGGAGTTCTGGATCTTCTGGTGTATACTTTGGTCTTCTCCCCTCCGGAGCTTTCTACATCCACAACCGGAGGCTCATCTTCCGAAGTCGTTTGGCCTTTCTTTTTCGCCACCCTTGTAGTTCTGGCCTTCTTGGGCGGTGGAGGAACATCCTCCTCCTCAGCTTTCTCCACCTCCTCCTCGTCCGAGGACCTGCTGATAGTCAGGGTCTTCCACCTGCGTTTGCCGATAGGTTTCCTTTTTGCTGCAGGTTGAGTCCCCTTAGGGCTTCTGACCTTGATTTTGAAAGGAGAGGCCTTGGCTGTTTTCCCTTTGGGGTCCTCTTCCCCGGATTCCTCTGAAGTGGACATGGGGTTGAGATTCCCCATCAGGTCGAAAGTGAGGGGAACATTGGCATTTTCCAACACCCAGACCTCATGTTTGATCCAAGCAAAGGTATATTTTAGCACCGGAGCCATTAAGTCCTCCAACTCTGTCACCTCAGGCTCATTCCAGTCAATATCCGCTACTGACCTATCCTTGATGGGTTCATAGACATGGTCCTGGACCAGTTTTCCATCATCCTCCAGCTGATCTGGAATCAGCTTCACATTGTACTGCCTAATTGCCTCTACTGGCAGCCGGGAATACCTTTTCCTTCGTGCATCAAGGTCATCCTTGATGTTGACCCAGTAGTCCTCCAAGTCCTCCTTGTGCCTGTATTCCCGGGTAGCCCTTTTCTGTGCCCCTCCGGTGATGTCAAAATTCATTCTCTTTGAATGGAAAGAGAATCCATAGGCGGCCAATTCCTCACCTGCAGTGTGAGCTGATTGAATGGAAGGACACATCACATCTACGCCAATCCCAAGAGGGAAGTCACCTCCAAAACCAGTTTTATGTTTCTCCCTCTTCACCACCGTATCGAACTCACAAATTTGTCTTACGACCTCCAGTAGCACTATGTGGTCAGTGGGATACCTGGGCAATCTGTAGGGAGCAACGGGGCATCCATCAATCCGGAGATAAGTGAAAGTGGGGAACTGGATGAACCAGGCCCCATAATTCTTAATCAACCCCCTAGCCCCATCGGACAATCTGATGTGCTCCGCATTCTGAAGGGTCCGGGTAATGTGCATAGTGAAGGCATCATTGGCCCTCCTATAATCTCCGTGTCCGAGGTGCAATTCCGGATAGACCTCATAGATAATGTCCTGTCCAATAGTTCCTGCCGGAGTCAGTCCCTTGTAGGGATAGGAGATGGCCAGTATATATATAACAAAGGAGGACATGGTGAACTTCTTTCCTTCCAAAACATTCCTCAGTTGCCTATCTATTTCTGCACTGATAAGTCCTGCCCAGTGGTAATTCGTTCCTTGGCCTATCTTGGTGATCACATGGACCATCCAACTTTCCAATACCCCGGCAGTTTTGAGTCCGGCCACCCTGCTCAACAGTGTGATGGCATCATAAATATCTGGCCTGAACTTCACCCTGTGCAACTGTTTGGGCAATTTAGAGTGGTGAGACTTGGGCTTCTCAAGCCATGAGTTGATAAGCTGTTGAGCCTTAACTGGCTCGTTCTCATAATACGTGCGAGCAGTGTCAATGTTTAGGGCGCAGACCGAGGGGAGATCCGGCATGCTGAAAGCTCGGGCAATGGAGGCTGGACTGAAATTTGCCAACACCCGTCCCTCAGTACTAACTACCATCTGTGTGTCAAAGGCGTACTGCCTAGCACACTCCAAAATCAGCTCGTAACACTGGACTGCTGGAGGGAACCCTGCCACGTGTACCAACCCTGAGTTCATCATCCCTTGCCTCAATGCCGATTGGTCCTTCTCAGCTGTTCTCTGTTTGAATTCTTCGTAACGCCAGGCACCAACGTTGGTATCAGACACATCTGCCCACACGGAGGATATCTTACTCTCTGGGACCTGACTCCTCATGTCTAATCTCAATTTTTCTGTCTCGGAAACTGCAGATGCCCCCGCACCACCTTTGGACTTCCCAGCAGCAGCTTTGCTTGATTCAGCCTGCACATCCAAGAATTATTATTAGAATTTAATTATTAAGCTCATATCCATCCAAAAGGTTAGCATACATCATACAAATCCATTAAAACCAAATGCCAATTGCCAATCTTCCGAGATCCGGAGAAATCAAATAATCCGGGAAAATCGTATAATCCGGGAAAATACATTCGGGGCGGAATTCCGGAGAAATCCGACCCAGACGGACTCCTGCCACCAAAGCACTATTAGCCATGTAAATCATTAATATGCTCGGAAATCAAAGGAAAATCATCAATTTTACTCTTTGGCAATCAAGAAATAGGCATTAACAATCACTCCATCAATTCCCTCATCGAAATATACAAAAGAATGCAATCAGACCGGAAATCCAGAAAAATCCGAATGGGATCGACTTTCGGATGATCAAATGCATCTGAATTAACTCGTCTCATGGAATAGTACGTTCCAGACGTAACAACTTCCAACACCGCGCCCAATCCATCCTCCACGTTATCCATCAATTCCAGCCATCCCATTGTTCATATTGTTCATCGTCCATTTATTCATGGACGTAAGTCATTCAAAACAACGTCCATCATCCCAATCGAATTTATCCGCATCCGGTTTTATCCAACCGAAAACGACCCAAACCCACCAAATGCCATTATCAACGCCCGCGACAAGAAAACCCTCAAATCACCATGCAAGCTAACGGAAAGGCGACGAATACATACCATGGATCAAGACGAGCAGAAATCGAGCTTAGAAAATTAATCCACGTGACAACACGTCCAAGCAACGAGATACTGGCAGCAACACTCAAGCAATCCACGCGCAAACAAACCAAGATCAAACCTCAAAGCTCAAACGAAAGTTCTGAATCGCCAGAGCAGAAAACAAGGAAGCAATCGAAGTTGGAATGAATCAGAACATGCCCCAAATTCGCCCTTAAACCCGTCTGAACCAAGATACCTCAGCCATTAATGCGCGAAAAGATGTTTCTGACAAGTCCGGAAACCCGTGCCCCAAGTGGAATTTCGGAGAATCCCAGAATGCGCGGAGACACGGATTCCGCGGAAATGCAGGAACCGGGGAAATCAGGAAGATCGGGATTTTGACGGAATCCGGGAAAATCCGACTGGACCGGAAAATCCTGAAGTTAGGAAAAAACCCGGAATCGGAGAATTCGGCAAGAGACGGACAAAAAACCGGGGCCGGAGAAATCCGCCAGAGGCGAAAAATCCCGGATCCAGGTGAAAACCCGGACTTGGCCAAAAACCCAATTTCAATCAATTGCAACCCCAAGGCAAGGGCGAAGCCAGCAAAACCAACATGTCAAGACCCCAAAATGATAAATCCAATAAAATCAAAGGTCAAAGACACAAAAAAGAAAGGGGGTCCCCCACTCCAAGTGGGGCGTGTGTGCAAAAACTGCACAACAAATCCTAAGCGGATGTTGATGATGACGATTAGATCAGACACTTAGGTCAATTTGGATAATAACCCGAGACGAAGTTCAAGGGATTTGGATGGGGGAAATGATGATTTGATTGGAGAAATGGATGATGAATACTCAAGAGAAGTAAATGATTGATTGGAACAAATGAATGACTACTCAGAACGAGTAAACGACTGCTCACAATGGACAAATGATTCTCAGAATGAGAAGATCAAGGTTCAGAATGAATGATAGATTACTCAGAACGAGTAGATGATTGATTGGGATTGTAGAATGAGAGTTTGAAATGATTGAAGGTGGTGTGAAATGGATGAATGTTTACTTGGAACGAGTAAACGGATGCTCAGAACGATAGAACGAGAGTTCAGAATGATTAAAGGAGGTGTGAAATAGATGAATGTTTACTCAGAATGAGTAAACATATGATTGGAACGATAGAACGAGAGTTCAGAATGATGAAAGGATGTGTGAAATGGATGAACGTTTACTCAGAACGAGTAAATGAATGATCGGAATGACTGAACGGGAGTTTGGAATGATGAAATGTAGTGTAAAATGGATGAATGTTTACTTATAATGAGTAAACGGATGTTCAGAATGATAGAACGAGAGTTCATAATGATGAAAGGATGTGTAAAATGGATGAACGTTTACTCAGAACGAGTAAACAGATGATTAGAATGATAGAACGAGAGTTTGGAATGATGAAAGGATGTGTGAAATGGATGAACGTTTACTCAGAACGAGTAAACAGATGATCAAAATGATAGAACGAGAGTTTGGAATGATGAAAGGACATGTGAAATGGATGAACGTTTACTCAGAATGAGTAAACGGATGATCAAAAGGATAGAACAAGAGTTCAGAATGATGAAAGGATGTGTGAAATGGATGAACGTTTACTCAGAATGAGTAAACGGATGATTAGAATGATAGAACAAGAGTTCAGAATGATGAAAGGATGTGTGAAATGGATGAATGTTTACTCAGAACGAGTAAACGAATGATTAGAATGATAGAACAAGAGTTCAGAATGATGAAAGGATGTGTGAAATGGATGAATGTTTACTCAGAACGAGTAAACGGATGATCAGAATGATAGGACAAGAGTTTAGAATGATGAAAGGATGTGTGAAATGGATGAACGTTTACTCAAAACAAGTAAACAGATGATTGGAATGATAGAACGAGAGTTCAGAATGATGAAAGGAGGTGTGAAACGGATGAATGTTTACTCAGAACGAGTAAACGGATGATTCGAATGATATAATGAGAGTTTGAGATGATAGATGAAGGTTTGAAATATATGAGTGTTTACTTGGAATGGGGAAATGGATGATTGAAAAGGGAGAACAACTATTCAGAATGGATGAATGAAAGGTTGAAATGACTAAAGCTCAGATTAGGGTTTTGGTTAAGCTCAGATTGGGATAAGATTAAAGCTTAGATTAGGATTGGGTTGAAGCTTAGAATGATTGGAGGATGTTATGGGATTGATTCTACACCAACTTCCTAAGTTTAAGGGACATAAGGTGCTGACAGTCAAATTTTTCTATATTTGGCAATTTTCAAAAATTGTCAAATTTTGCCATTTTAGGAAACCTTACAGACGTACTTTTGAGAGTCCAACTTTTTCCAAAAAAATACCCAAAACAAAGATAGGATGAATTGCCAACTAATATCCCAAATTTGAGACATGCATTTTGAGTTATGGACAAAAATGATTTTTCAAAATGTTGGAAAAAAACACTAAATTACAATTTTTAAGGTCAAGATGAAAGTTTGAGGCCTCAAAAATGTGGAAAAATAAAGTCTAAGGGACTTCAAATTAGTCAGGGATCCACATGCCATCTCATAATCCAACCACCCGTAAAATTTCAACTCAAACGGACACCCGAGTCAAAAGTTATGGCCTTCGGAAGTTTCGGCATAAAAATCAAAATTCTCAAAATGAAGCCTAGATGATTGGGATGGATGATTTGATGCTTGATATGGATTCTAATGGTGTTCTAAGTGGCACTTATGTGATTTTGGTGATGAAATGATGACTTTCAGAAAATTGTTGATGACGGCAAACAGGTGCTCAGAATAGATGAATGACTCTCAGAATGAGGGGAAGAAGATTTGAAATAGATGAACGAATACTAAGAACGAGTGAACGAGTGCTCGAAATTAGGATTGGATTGAAAGATATGATGGGATTGGTGTCACTAGTCGGATTTGGGAACTGGATATGCTTGTTTTCCAAAATTTTCATAGAGGGGCGTTTATGCCCTCCTGGGACGTCTATGCCCTACTGGGATGTCTTTGCCCCCCCTGGGGCGTCTGTGCCCTACTAGGGCATCTCTACCCCCTCCTGGAGTGTCTGTGCCCTATTGGGGCATCTCTACCCCCTAGGGTGTCTGTCCCCTCCTGGGGCGTCTTTGCCCTCCTGGGGCATCTCTACCCCCTTCTGGGGCATCTGTGCCCTCTTGGGGCGTCTTTGCCCCCTTTTGGGGTGTCTGTGCCCTCCTGGGGCGTCTCTGCCCCCTTCTAGGGCATTAGTGCCCTCACAGAGGGGCAGATTCGCCCCTTTTCAGGGTAGATTCTCCCCACTATGGGGTGGACTCTTTAAATGGGTAAATGGGCTATTAAAACGAAGAGACGAGCGATTGGAATGGGGTGTTGGATAATCGGATTGACGAAATAGATGATCGGATTTGGGAAAATGATTGAAATGGATGAATGATCAAGCACTCAAAACTAATGATTGCTTAGAATGGATGAATGATTGAAATTTCAAAGTGAGTAAACTATTGATTGGAAAGGATAAACAACTCTTAGAATGAGGAGATGGATTCTTGGAATGGATGAAAGATTACTCAAAATGAGTGGGCTGAAGATTTGAAAAAGATGAAAGACTACATGGTCAAACGGATGTTGGAATGGCCAAACGAAGGTTTGGAATGATAAAATGGAGCTTTGGAATGATTAAATGATGGTTTAGAGCCTAAACGGACCCAAATGGGGTGATTTCGGGCATTCAGGAGGGCAAATTCGCCCCTCTGCAATAAATTAGGGGCGTAATTGCCTCACTGCAGTAAATCAGGGGCGTAATCGCCTCACTGCGGTAAATCAGGGGTGTAATCACCCCACTGCGGAAAATCAGGGGAATAATCACCCCACTGCAAAAAATTAGGTTTGAAACGAGTAAACAATTGATTGGAAATGATAAACAACTCTTAGAATGAGGAGATGGATGCTTGGAATGGATGAAATATTACTCGAAACGAGTGAGAGGAGGATGAAAGACTACTTAGTCAAATGAATGTTGGAATGGCTAAGTGAAGGTTTGGAATGGTAAAAAATGGGGGTTTTGGGAGACTTAGAGTGACGAAATAGAGGCTTGGGATGATGAGATAATGGTTGGGAATGGTTAAATGATGGTTTAGAGGCTAAACAGATCCAAATGGGGTGATTTCGGGTGTTCAGGAGGGAAAATTCGCCCCTCTATAGTAAATCAGGGGCGTAATCGCCTCATTGTGGTAAATCAGTGGCGTAATTGCCTCACTATGGTAAATCAGGGGCGTAATTGCCTCACTGCGGTAAATCAGGGGCGTAGTCTCCTCACTGCGGTAAATCAGGGGCGTAGTCACCTCACTGCAGTAAATCAGGGGCGTAATTGTCTCACTGCGGTAAATCAGGGGCGTAATTGCCTCACTGTGGTAAATTTGGGACTTGGTTTGATGAAAATGACTATGGCAAGGACTTTAAAATGACAATGATAAGGCCAATTTATCAAAAATTTCATTGGTTTCTCACAAAAAAACACTCTCAAGAAAACACAATCCTATGATTAGTGTTAAGGGTATGGCCAAAGAGGTCTTAATCTAGGATGCACAAGGTGTCTAGGGAGTCCTCAATATACTCTCGGTACGTGAGGCACAACCGTGAACACCAACCCGTCACAAGCGTGAGTCAGGAATCCCAGCGAGATACTTAAGGGCTCAAACCAACTCTTCACGTCTATCTAGGTATCACCCTAGCTTTGATGCTCCGCCAATTACGACATGACTGGATTGGGGTACAAATTTCACTCTCCCCCCTTTATATACCCCATCGGTACACATGGTTGGAATCGTCCCATGGGGTGATGAAATCCCCAAGCAGGTCCCATTAGAAAGAAAGCACTAATTGTTTCCCACTACTCCCCAGGCTCACACGAAGTGCAAGGGGAAAGTGAAAACAGGCTAATGCTCCCTTTGGGTAACATAAAAGATAGACACAACAAGCAATGAATATTACTTCCCCTAATTAAACTATGTTCTTAGATTAAGGCAAACAACAAGGATATTTTAAAAAGTTTGAGCGAATGGATAGCCCTTCAAGAAAATGTTAGATGTTTTATCCCGTTTTCTTCATCAACTTCACAAAAATATGTTGCAAAAAGTTAGCAAAAAACACCAATATCCTTGCAAGAACAATGTTAGGGGGTTAATACTTGAAAATAGCAAAAAAATTGAAGCCAAAATGATAGTTTTACCTCTCAAAATGAGTTGCTTTGCGGTGACAAGGGGGCGTAGTTTCCCTTCTCAGTAAATCGGGTGCAACCTCACTACAGAAAATCAGCTTAATCATGTCATCAGAAAATCAGGGGCTTAATCACCCAATGAGAAAATCGTACTTGTCACCCCACTGTGGAAACCAGGGCATATTCGCCCCATGAAAAAGTGTTAGCCAAAAATAATTTTCGAAGCCAATGGAAAATGAAAAAGGGTTAGCCAAAAATAATTTCCCCGTAATGAAATCCAAAGCAGTGTTAGCCAAAAATAATTTTCAGCCTAGGAGGGAGAAGGTGCCTCACTACGCGAAAAGTGTTAGCCAAAAATAATTTTCAGCCCAGAGGGCATAGTCGCCTCACTGTAGTAAAAGTGTTAGCCAAAAATAATTTTCAACCCAGGGGGCGTAGTCGCCTCACTGTAGTAAAAGTGTTAGCCAAAAATAATTTTCAGCCCAAAGAGGGGGGCGTAGTTGCCTCACTGCAGTAAAAGTGTTACCCAAAAATAATTTTCAGCCCAGGGGGTGTAGTCGCCTCACTATAGTAAATCAAGGGTGTAATCACCCCACTGCGGAAAATTAGGGGCATAGTCGCCCCACTGTGAAAAATCAGGGGCGTAGTCACCCCACTGCGGAAAAACTAGGGGTGTAGTCACCCCACTGCGGCGTATTCCTTCAAAAAACTCAACAACAGTGAACTTTAAATACAGGAACCCATTTGTGGGTCCCACCGGGCGTGCCAGAAATGTGTACCTTAGAATTTTACCCTATTTTAATGTGCAAAATATCTTAAAATGCAAATGATAAAACACTAAGAACACTTCAATGATTAGCGTAAAGAGTGATAAAACAAGGAAAATAGATGAAACAAAAATGCAAATCGATTATACCTTCCTTGTTGTTGAAGACTCCTTGGTTGGCCCTTGATTTAGATGAATTTGTATGCTCCCTAGATGGCTTTTGATGATACTAGATGCAAGATTGATAATGCAAAATGACTAAATGGATGGCTAAATGGTAGCAAATGCTTGAGAATGCAAATTGGCAGCATAAGGTTGTTCAAAATGAAAGTGTTAGAAATGCCTTAAAGGAAGGGGTATTTATAGAGCAACTTGAATTCTCTAGAGAATTCAATGGTCAAGATTTATTCAACAAAGTCAAGATGAAGGGCTAAGGTGAGTTGAGGACTCACAAGCCCTCATATTTTGACATGTAGACTGTGAAGTGGATAAAGGTAGGATGATGTGTAGGTGATGTGGAAGAGAGGTACATGATGTGGAGGAAGGACAAGTACCTTCCAAGTACTTTGATGTGACCTTTCAATGATCACATGGGGAGGGGGAAAGCTTTGGGAGAATAAATGTGAATTAAAAATTCACAATAATTGGAAGAATCTAGTGGATAAGACAAGGTTCCCAAAAGGTGGGAATTTGTCACATCAAATGTCAAAGGTTCTAGAAGATGCATGGGAAAAGAGGATTCTAGGAGGAATAAAAGTAAACTAAAAATTCACATGGGGAAGAGAGGAGCCTAGGGTGAATAAAAAGGAATTAAAAATTCCTTGGGGGATGGGGAGAGTTAACCAAGGTACTAATTAGGTTTAACTAATTAGTAATTAGAGGATAATTAGGGGTTAATGAGGATTAGAAGCCAACTTGCAAAAGTTGGAGGATGTGACACATCCTAATCAAGGATTAGACATGTGCACATCCTTAATGAAGAGATTAGGAGATGGATTAGGATTAGATGAAAATGACATGTGAGGAATTAAATAAATGTAATATTTATTTAATACATTTGATGAAAAGAGGATTAAGGAGAGTAAGGTATTTAATTATTAATTAAATACCTTAGGGATTTGGTAGAATTAAAGATATTAATTAAATAATAGTAATATTACTTAATTAACCCCGATAAGAGGATGTTTAGATGAAAAATGATAAATTTGGATGTCTACAACACCATTTGTTAATAATTCTTCCCTTTGTATATATATCGAATAGACAATCTTGTGATCTCAAGGGCTATAATTCCTTGCTCTAATCCTGATCTTCAAATCCACAACTACTTCCTTATCAGGTATCATATTTCTTGGTCCCTTTCAGCACTATTTTCAATTAACTACCTACTTGCAAACAACTAATTTTTGAAACTGCACCCACATCACCCAATATTCACATTGTTTTCCATTTTATCAACCATGAATCACCCGGTTCATTTCATTTATAACCTTGTGCCCACACACACTGATTAACAACTGTTCTACGAAATGGAATGGTGAATGACCTGTATTCTTACCACCTCTACCTCTTTATCATTGGCGGCCCCTAGAAATAAAAAAAAATGCTCAGTTCATCAAATTGGTTACCTTCATAGGGTTATAATGTGATACCTCCACTTTGGGTTTGTCTCTTATTTGCACGTGACTGTGAAATCATACTTTATTCTTGTCTTTGCATTTCAACACCCTGTGGGGATCTCATACTTACCATCACCTTACTACATTCAGGACTTCATTGATACTCCTTGCACCATTTTTTTTAAAACATGATTAACACATTGAATATTGGTGAGTTTCATTAGATAAACACACGACCATATTTCCATAATTGTTGTGCTATTTAATCTTCATATATGCATTGAAACCATGTATACTTCATGCCATAAACACCATATATCAAGCTCTACATCATTTCAATTATTTCTTGTTGGCCCCTTTATTCTTAATATACACTACAAATGTTATGCTTCAAGAGATAATATGCCTACGAGAGCTAGCCGTCAGCCATCAATGCTTTTCATAGTAGCTATTTTATCTTTCCTCATTCAGTCTGCCTTGATACTTATTCAATGTTCACCATAAGAAGCTTGATTCACAATGTTATTACCAAAGACAATGATCGTTTCATGATGTTTGCAAGCTTAATACAACTTTGTTGACATAGTGGCCATTGGACAAGAATAATAACAACATTTTAATAATAACTCTATCATGCCCATGATAGAAGGTTATAAAATTTTATTTCTCACAAATAAAAATCTTCTGTTAATCAATAGCGACCATATTGAAATAATGGAAATGACTATGGAGGCGGTGACCAAATACTAAGTTCAGCAACGAACACCATCGAATTGGAATACAATAAACCGGTCAGCCACAGATATTAAAGATGTGAGAATATTGCCCTGTTTGATACGATGAATCCTTCATGCATTGATTTATACATAGTACTCATGCTATTAAGTGCGAGCCATGAGTCATGCTATTTCCCAAGCCAAATATCAGCAACTTCATTGCATACTGCAATGGATTTCATTAATATTGCAATCGTATTTGACACTACTCCTTGGACATTCACCATTAGAATCAATTCTTTTATGCCTTCAACTTATTCTCAATCCAACCGTTTTTGTGGATTTTGCATTCTCGTGAATTTAGAACCTCGTGGAATCAAACTTTTCAGAATTTCTAGTGCTTTGGGGATTTTGGCTATGTCCAGATTTTCTGAGCCTTGTATAACATTCGCTCACATTCTTTCTTTGAAATTTCAACTACTTATTGCAAGCAATCCACCATAATTTAAATTATTCAAATCATCCATCGTGGAACCCATGCATTTTATAATAAATCAAGACCAAGCATTTACACTTTGCTACCAATTAGAATGTTTTCCCACTACATTACTATTAAGTTTCTTTAGTTCTTCCAATGATTTCATTGACTCAGAGATTTTCCTTTCACAAATTAGAGCGTGCGTGTCATTAACCTTTCAATTATTTTACCAATAGGGACTTGCAATAAGCCTCTTCGAGCAACCCTCAAGAACACCATGTCGGTTTAATGTTCCCATGCATGAAGCATTCCTTATTATTTCATGGTGTTTCAGTCGTCCCCTCAATCTAGGTTATCATCACTGCTGTCATATCCGTTAGTGCATTATTAAAACTAAGAACTCCATTCCCTATGTAACTCATATACTATATTGTTTCAGAACCTTATGAATATTGACATCCCATTAATGTGAAACTTGCAATCCAATGCCATAGCGAATTATCTAAATGTTGCAAAAACTATATCCCTCAAAGTAATCCTTTAATGTGAGCAGGTGAATATCAAGACTATCAGGTTTCATCGTATATATCCAACCTCACTCAAAGCTCTGTGCGAACCTCCAAATTTTGAGAATTTAGGAGTCTTAGGGAATCTGAGGGTGCTCGGATTACCCGAGCATTAATCCTTCCAAAAAATCACATGTGCTCAGATTTTCTGAGCAATCGATATTTTGGGGATTTCTTACGTCCAAGGATTACCTGAGCCTATGAAGCACCTTGTCACTATAGATTTCTCAGTAGTATAATGTTTCAACTTGCAATTTTATCACTTCTACTCTTATTGTATCCCATACACGGCTCTATAAACCCCATACTAGCTTGAATCATTCATCTTAGGTGGACACCCTAGTTTCACAGCTCACCTCTATATAGGATCTGTGATCTTCACCACTATCCATTGGGCCACTTGGTATGTTTACTTCAATATCATAACTTAGCATACATTCTTATGCAATTTAAAGTTGCTTTCTACCATTCCATACACGCGTTGTTGCAAATCCTTCATATAGAATCTCCATATAGTATACTACAGTCTCGCAAAGTAGCATCCGCCCCCAAATGGATTGATATTGTCAGAAGTGCATTCACTTTCGAATATTGCGAGGATATGAGGCACGGTAAGGGCTTGGAAACCTCTGTTCTTTTTGTATACACATAAAGATTGCAAATTTTCTATCTCGCCTTTAAGCATCGATGTTTCAAAATCTTGAAGCCTATTTACTGAGTAATATGATAGCCACCCAGATAAATTTGTTCCATGCACATCGAGCCACTACTGTACATAATACCGTAACAAATATTTATCTCCTTCCCTACTCGCAGCCATGGTATCATCCACCAAAATGAATATTTAAACCTCCGCGCCTATATCTATCACCATCCTCTACCCAACATTCATTGTATTTGTAAAGTCTCGTGGAATTAAAATCTTTGGGAATTTTAGTGTCTCGGGGAATTCGAGAGCCAACAGATTCTTCGAATGTTTGTCTTCTTAGAAAATCCGAGGTGGGATAGATTACCTAAACACATGAACGACTAGCAACTAGTGAAATTTATCAGCTTCATGCTATCATCCTGTCAATGTGAATTATCATTAAAGTGCACATTATTACTTTGGATCTCCTTTAAAACATTCGCTCACTCTTGGCACATGGAAATAAGAAGATTTGATTCCACTACAACACCCGATTGGAAGATGCCTCATATAGTGAATTCTCTTTGTTATTTCTGCCGGTTAGCTCAATTACTACGATCACTTTCATCTATTCACCATCTTTTGCTTGATTGTTTACATGCTGCCATAAATTTACATTTAGGTCCCTATCTTCCATACCCAACAATGGCAACTTTAGAGATTACAGTGAGTTACATATATCCATCAAATGAGTTCCTTCTATTGAAAGCGTCCATTATCAAAAGGATTCTAGAGTGAATGTCTACAATTAGTCTCATGCTTTTAGTCTTAACTTAAAAATGTCACTAATCGATCAATTAAACAAACTACTAAACATAATACTTCAAGACCATTATTTGTTCTCATCATAATACTACAAGTTCCTCGTTCTTGCTTTGTAAAGTCCGATTGTACACAGAATCCTAGGGCTTTTCCATTTTATGAAATCTGACACTCGATGAAGTCTCTAATCTCTATTTCATGCAAAATCCCTGACAATGTGAATTCTTTGAGATTCAAATATCATCCATGATTCCCTATTTATCCTATCTTGGTTTGGATTTTTGAAAGCTCACCTTCAAAACCAATATTTTCAAGTATATTATGGGCCTGTAAAATATGATTAGCCCAAACTACAAATACAAATTAAAACCAAGATCTAAATGACGTGAAAAACCAATACTGAACAAGGTGCGAAACCATGATTCAAAAACTTTACAGTGAGATGTGTAAAACTTAACTTTCAGGTCAAGTTCAGAATCAACTTCAATGGGACCAACTAAAAATCAAAGAAGTGAAATGCAAACAGAAAACCTTGAGGTGCGTGCATATATAAACCAACTTTTTTTCACTTATGTGCAATAGTGATTGAAAATTCCATTTTCCCAAATAGCATTAGCAATGACCAGAAAATAAATTAATCTCAAGAACCTTAGTCATCATATGCAACAAGCCATATCGAGCACTCAGGTCCCCTCAGGTAGATCAAAACAGGAGACTTATGACTAGAGAAACAAAAGCCTGGATATACAGAGGGGGCTCAGATTTAGAAAATCTAAGGGGGATTGAACTCAGGCAATCTAAGGTAGATCAGATTACCCAGCCAAATTAAGGTTCAGGTAATTTGAGGTACCTCGGAATTACTGAACCTGCCCCAAACTTAACCAATTTTGCCTCAATTTTAATTTTTGAATAAGGGTCAATCTCCAAGAGCTGGAAAATCACATGAAGACATCTCAAATGTAGATTTATCATCAAGCACATGGGCAAAACAAGACCAATCCTGAGAGACTTATCCCTTAAGGGGATGAAGTGAAGACCCTACGAAAAACAAAGAAACAAACAAATCAAGAAAAAGAGGTTCCCTGCTTTCAGCGGGGCATGTGTGAGAAAATTGCACAACAAATGGCGACTCCTGTTGGGGAAATGCTCTAGAACATTTTGATGACAATTTGGAATGAAGAACCCAAAATATATGGTTTCATTCTTCGCATTAGGTCAACCACATGCAAAGTTTCAAAGTCCATGGAAAAGCAAGCCCTTCCTATGCTGGGGTCAAAGTGTGTGCAAATGTATTCATTTCCCTCCCTTAATTGCAGCAAGATCCAAACTGAATCTAATCAAGCTACGTAAATATTCTAACTCTAAAAGCAACCTAGATAGAGCCTCGCTGCCAGTTAGGCATCCATAGCCTCGACGAGGTTATCGTTGCGGCCCTCTTGAACATAGCTCTACTGCCAACCAGGCATCTATAGCCCCTATAGAGATACTCAAATATTATTGATAAGGTGAATATTCGCTTTTGATTTGCAATATTCTCTTTTTCTTTTCTTTTTTCATATTCTTTTATGATCTTTTAAACTTTCCTTTTCACCCTATAAGAAATAAAACTTACACTCAGGGCTGAGAACCACAGTGGCGCTGAAGTAGAAATAGGATTTTTCACTTGACCAGACTTCATAAGGAACCTTTAACAACCTTGGAATTCTTAAGATATGTATATAAGTGTAAGACCCAAACACGTTCCTGATTTAACTTAATCCAGTGACTCATCCACTTCAAGCATTAGCACATATGACACCAAGTAAAGGATTTGCACCAACTGACTCTGGAAGGATGATTAGAGTTTGTAAATACTAGGAACAATCCCAAATAACATAAAAATTGCTATGCAAGTGCAACATGCCCAAAAGAAAATAGGGGGACCCAAAACCAAAAGCAAAATGGAAAAAAACCCAAACCTAAACTAAAGCAGACCTACACTAACCAAAAGCAGAAAACAAAGGAAACAAAGCAAGTAAACTAACCAAAGCAGAGAACGAAAGCCAAAATCAAACCTAAACTAATGCAATCTATCCTAGAGAAAACAAGAGCATATTAATGAAAGCCTATAGGAGCAGAGCAAGTTGCATTTATTCAAATCAAATTATGTACAAAAAGACCCAAAACAAATCATGATCAGGAAAGACAAACTGAGACCCACCACCAAACGGTTCATCAATGCATGGACAAGCAATAAAGTGATGGTAACAATCCCCAGGAATGCAAATTCATCTTTGTATCTAACAAAATAAATCTCCATATTGTAGAATTCAAACTCAACCTCATAATCAAGAATAATCAACAATTGGGGTAGCTCATTAAAACCATGATCAATCCAAATACAAGTTTCTTTCCTAGACCTCCATAATCAAATTGATAAACTTCAAAATTTGCAGTAAAGATACAAACAACCTAGTTTTCAATTTCTACAAACTGAATGTTGAGTTCTTCATCCTTTAATCTTGAATAGTTGATATCCATGTTGTCAGGAGGTCTCAACTGAGGGTGCAGTATCCCTCTCGCATTCAAAACATGCAAAACAAAATTAGAATTATCAATAAGTAGTTCTAAGTGCAATTTAGATTGAACAAACTTAGAATTAATAACATGGAACTTTTCACCTATTTGTGTTTCTTCCTAAGGGATCAATGATGAAAGTGCAGAAACATTGTCTTGTGGGGAAAATTTCTCAACAAGATGTTCATCAGGAGGTATCACAGACTGATTTTCAAACACACTTTCACCCATGACTATGTGATCAATCCCATCAATAATGACTGCAACATTACTATTTCCAACATTATTCATATTTTCCTGCACATTAGTATGAACCACATTAGCTACCTCATCAACAATACATAAAGTCAGTGAATTTTCAATACTTAATTCATCAACTGACAAAGAAAAAATAGAATTTGATGAATGAGATAACTCCTTGAATTCATCTTCTATTGGCACTAGTTCAGATTCTTGATCACAACCATCAAGAATGTTGACCCCTCCATTGAGTGCTCCATCATGTTCTTCAAGACATTCACCAGTAACTTGTTGAAATTATTCTATCAGAGACTTGTTTGATGTATCTTTTTGTGTATCCCTTGTTTGTTGTAGTAGTTGTAATTGTTATTCCACCTCCTTTATGGTTTCCTGGAACTGGAAGCATGTGAATTCAAAATTCTCTTCCTCATGTATCTTGCACGAAGCAGGTAACAATAACCCCTCTAGGCAGATTTTGTAAGTCGGGCTTGACCAATCTTTTATAATTCTAGCAACAAACTATTCATATCTAGACTGTAATGGGTCCTCATCTTGGATGGGAGGAAATTGTATGGAAAATCCTTTCTCTTGCTACTCATCCTCCACTGTATTTTCAAAAATTTGACTAGCCTCTGTAGGAACATCCTCCTTGCTCTTTATAGGTAACTCTTCACTTAAATGTTCCTTTGTTAATTATGATGCCTTAGATTTGTCTTCCTTACAATCAGTCCCTTCTAGAGCCACCTCAACATCAGCTACAACATCATCTCTGGATTCATAATTTGTTGGCTTCTCTGTAGTGCATTCCATGTCTGACTTTTCTTTCCACTCTAGGTATCTCCCAACTTTAATGATGATGTCCACACATGAACGGAAAGTAAACTCCAAATGGGTTGCATTATGAACTCTACACCATTTAGATGAGATGAAATTTTTGGGAAAACAAGGGCACACAACTAAGAGGGGGGGTGAATTAGTTGTGACATAAACTTAAACTTTTCTTACTTAACTCAACTTAATCTCAGATTTGATGAATAAGCAATTAACACATCAGAGAGACAAAGAACACCAAGATTTTTTACATGGAAACCCTGGTAGGGGAAAAACTATGGTGGATGTTAGTCCACAAGATTATACTTTGTTAAAAGTATAATGAGAAATAATAAGGGGAATGCACATGCATTCAGGCACACTGCCTAGAGTTCACTACTCAAATACAAAAGAGGACTCACTGTCCAACAATACAAAAATATGGTTTAGATCCACAGAGTATGAACTAAAAGAATAGCTTCTACACAAGCCTGATTATAGTTCCAATTAAGCTTAGAAAACCTTCTTCACACTTCTCTCAAACTTCTTCACTCTCTGCTCTGCAATCGAATGATAGAAACACTATTCACACATTTACACTTTCTCTGGCATACATTCACACTTATGCACACACAAACTTTTCTCAACCAATCGCTCTTATATATCCACTACATGAGATTTCATCACAACTTAGTCGGCCAAAAAAATAAAACATATTTTCAATGTCGGCCCAAATTCACAAATAAATTTCCAATGCAAATCCACCAAGGTTGGCCACAACATAGTGGATACCCAAATTAACATCTCCAATACAAAATTACTTTAATTAATTTCACCACGAAGATCCACAACATGCTACCACCAACATGTCGGCTAGGAACATGAAAAATTGAACATGTGCAAGAAAAGATCTTCAACCACAAGCTCTCCAAGTAATGTGGACGTACCACAAAGATAGAGAATGTTCCAAAGACATCCAAAAACACCAAGAAATAATAGAGAAGCATCCACAACAACTGAGATTACTAGAATAACACAACCTTCATTCATGAACACTAACAAAGACCATAGAAACACTGTCAGACCACAATACAATGAAAACTTCACTCAAACCTTTGAAACTTTTGGTAGATGATCTAGAAACATTCAAAAATAGACCCTTTAATCCACACCAACTAATCTTCAACATATAGAACAAGACGCCTTCATGACCTGCACAGTTCCATTAGGAACCTAGAACACTTTCTTTTACAATTTTCTCAATATCCTTGACATATACAACAACTGATATACCAAATGCTAATAGTGTTGACATCAATGACAACCACATATTAGCAACACAACCAAAACATCCAACAATCTCCCCCTTTGGCATTGATGGCAACACATGATGTGAAAATACCATCAACCTAACACACTGACTTCTTCCGCACTTCTCCTTTTGAAGGGATTTTTCATATTACACTTCTCCCCCTTTGAAATCAATGAAAAAGGTAATAACGACCTTTCTATATACATGCTCTAAACCACATATCTACACATCTGACTACTCCCCCTGAGTAGCAGCCACAGAAACATCAATTCAGATCAGAATATAGCAATAAAGCTCATGGATTGATGCAAGCAAATGCATCTTTTAGTTCTTATCAGGAGGGGTGATTACCCCTAGCATTCCTCTAAGATACTCAAAAGTATCCTTTGGAAATGGCTTAGTAAATATATCTACAATTTGTTCTTTGGTAGAACATATTCCAATATGAATTCTTTCTAATCACTTTCTCCCTCAAGAAATGAAACTTGATTGATATATGTTTAGTCTTAGAATGTAGCACTAGATTCTTTGAAATATTTATTGCACTTGAATTTTCACAGTATATGGCAATAGGCTCTTCATATACCACCCTAATCTAGAGACATCAGAAAACACCAAGAAACAACAAAGAAGCATCCACAACAACTGAGATTACCTTCATTCAAGAACACTGACAGAGACCACAAAAACACTGTCAGAACACAACACAATCAAAACTTCATTCAGACATCTGAAACTTCTAGTAGATATTCTAGAAACATTCAACAATAGACTCTTTAATCCACATTAGCTAATCTTCAACGTACAAAATAGGACACTTTCATGACCTGTACAATTCCATTGGGAACCTAGAACACTTTCTTTTACAATTTTTTCAATATCCTTGACATATACAACTTATATACCAAATGCTAATAGTGTTGACATCAATGAAAACCACATATTAGCAACACAACCACAACATCCAACAAAAATCTTGTAAACTCTTCCCACCACCAAGCTGATCTTCAACTATCTACGTGAATGCCTCAACTGCAACATCAATGAACTCTAAATCTGTAGAGGCTAGTGGATTAGGCAGGTTTTGCATGAAAATACCCTTTTGCAAAATGCTCTCGATTTTACCAAAAATTCTAAGCATTCAAACTCATTATGCCTAGTGGTATTATGAATTCTACATTTTTCTGATAATGCATAATGATGTAAACCCTTACTATTCCAGAGATCTAATCTCTTATTCAGAGACTCACAAAGTTGAAGAAAATCAATTTGAAAACTATTCCCATCATGAAAAACATAAAACTATTTTTCCATCTTGACTCAGAATTTGTGCATTCAGATCTAGAGATCTATCATATCTCAATTTTTTTAATATAAAGGCTCATTCAACTTCCAGCTATGTCACCTTCATTCATCCCTCCCTCTAGCACCAATCTGTTGATGGTGTTTTTTGCACAACAACTCAGATAGAATGTGATATTCTATCTCTCTTGAAAGGTAAATCTCTATCAACAAGCCTCAAGAGATAACCCCAAGGTCTCTAATGTCAGGTCTTGACAATGCAAAAACAACTTAGTGATAAATGTGAAAATGTTGGTAATCACAAGGGGCCTTACAAATGAACAATGTTGAAAGTTTACTTTCATCCAATGTAACAATATGGTGATGCTTTCAATCCTAAAAATAATCCAAATTTCAAAGAAATAGCAAAAGGATAAAGGGGTGAGAGAGATCCTATTCTAACTCCTAAGATTGATCACAACAATGATGAATCTTGCAAAAGGATAGATCCCCAATAAAACCAATCTCTGCTTGATCAAGGACAAGCCCACAACTCCATAGAAATGGTGCAATCTTCTAAGGAAACTGAAGATTTTCAGACTATGAATACTCATCCACATACCCAATTACTGGTGCAATGTAGACAAGCATTCATAGTTGAACTTAGCACAAAACAAGGCCCAAACTAGCTTTACATAGCAACCTACAATGAGAAAATTTCTAAGAGTATGGACCGAAGATTGATCAACATCATTCACATTTCACCATTGACGTGAAAGAACTGAAATCTACCATCTAACATTTGAGAATCAAGAATAAGAAGCCATAAACTGTAAAAGCATAATACAAAGCTTGCCAAATCAACAATCCAATTTCATTAACTTCTCCAGTATTTACATAACAACCTTCTTGCTCTCTCCTCTCCTATAGCTACTGATTTCTCCTAATCTAGCCAATTCTGGCTTTCTAACCTAGCTTCTAATCTAGAATTCTAACACTCCTTTACAAATGAGAAGGCACTGGCCTTTTATAGATTTTACAATTCAGATTCAATGGCCAGGATTAAATCAATCCAATGGCACAAATTGCTCATCTAGAAGCATCTAGAGGTTACATTAGGGTTTTGGCATTTGGATACGTCATCAACCAATGAGATAAAAGCAACTACATTCTTGAGCAATGAGAAAATAACATTTTTCCAGCTTGGCATTATTGAGAAATTTGATTAGAGCAAAGAACCAACTTCACATGGTGCAAATATCTTTCAGAAACTTCATCCAGCTAGATACAGTCTTGGCACAAATTCATAGGCAGGCCCCACACATGTAGTATATGAAAGGAAATTAAATTTCAGTTATGAAATCTTCTGGCAGCACATTTGGCACATATCCATATGTAGTGGTATTGGATAGTTGAAAATTTCCCCTTGGACATGTTTCCATTTGCAAGCTTTTCTCTTTAGTAATGTAAGTTATTGCATCATTCCTATAAAACAAGAAAATAATTACATATAAGTCCAAATGTTAAGGAGTTAACTTAATTTAAACTCAAATTCTAAATAAAACTAGCTCCATTTATGCCATTTTACTATTATCACAGACTGCCTTGAACATTCTTTAACGAAGGTGGATCCCTTTCATACACCATTTGTTAATAATTCTTCCCTCTATATATATTGAATATACAATCCTGTGATCTCAAGGGCTATAATTCCTAGCTCTAATCTTGATCTTCAAATCCACTACTTCCTTATCAGGGATCATATTTCTTGTTCCCTTTCGGAACTATTTGTAATTAACAACCTGCTTGCAAAAAACTAAGTCTTCGAAACTACACCCACATCACCCAGTATTCACATTGTTTGCCATTTTATCAACCATGAATCGCTCGATTCATTTCATTTATAACCTTGTGCCCACACATAGTGATTAACAACTGTTTTGTGACATGGAATGGCGAATGACCTATATTCTTACCACCTCTACCTCTTTATCATTGGCAGCCCCTGGAAATCAAAGAAATCGCTCAGTTCATCAAACTGGTTACCTTCATAGGGTTATAATGTGATATCTCCACTTTGGGTCTATCTCTTATTTGTACGTGACTATGAAATCATACATTATTCTTGTCTTTGCATTTCAACGCCTTGTGGGGATCTCATACTTGCCATCACCTTGCTGCATTTGGTACCTCATTGATACTCCTCACGCCATTGTTTTTAAACATGATTAACACATTGAATATTGGTGAGTTTCATTAGATAAACACACGACCATATTTTCATAATTGTTGTGCTATCGAATCTTCAGATATGCATCAAAACCATGTATACTTCATGCCATAAACACCACTTATCAAGCTCTACATCATTTCGAATTGTTTCCTATCGGCCCCTTTATTCCATCAATTCTTTTCACAATAGCTATTGTATATTTCCCCATTCAGTCTGCCTTGATACTTATTCAAATGTTCACCATAAGAAGCTTGATTCATAATGGTATTTCCCACAATGGTGATTGTTTCATGTTGTTTGCAAGCTTAATACAAATTTGTTGACACAGTGACCATTTGACAAGAATAATAACAACATTTTAATAATAACTCTATATCATGCCCATGATAGAAGGTTATAAAATTCTATTTCTCACAAATAAATCTCTCTTGTTAATCAATAGCGACCATCATGAAATAATGGAAACGAATGTGGAGGCAGCGACCAAGCATTAAGTTTAGCAATGAACACCATCGAATTGGAATACAATAAACCGGTCAGCCATGGATATTAAAGATGTGAGAATATTGCCTTGTTTGATACCGTGAATCCTTCATGAATTGATTTCTAAATAGTACCTATGCTATTAAGTGTGATCCACGAGTCATGCTATTTCCCAAGCCAGATATTGGCAACTTCAGTGCATACTGCAATGGAATTTATTAATATTGCAACTGTATTTGACACTGATCCTTGGATATTCACCAAACTTTCATTATACATGCCCACGTGCTTCAGCCCGTGACCACTTCTTCTGCTATGACTAACTCATCCTTGTAGGCACCATGCATCATTTCCTTCAAATAAATTCATGGATTCCACCATTAGACTCAGTTCTTTTGTTCCTTCAACTTATTCTCAATCCAATCGTTTTCGTGGATTTTGTGTTCTCGTGAATTTGGAACCTCGTGGAATCAATTTTTTTGGAATTTCTCATGCTTTGGGGATTCTGGCTGTTTCTAGATTTTCCAAGCCTTGTATATCATTCACTCACATTCTTTCTCTAAAATTTCAACTACTTATTGCAAGCAATCCACCATAATTTAAATTATTCAAAGCATCCATCATGGAACCCATGCGTTTTATAATAAATCAAGACTAAGCATTTACACTTTGCTACCAATGAGAATTTTTTCCCACTACATTACTATTAAGTGCCTTCAGTTCTTCCAGCGATTTCATTGACTCAGAGATTTTCCTTTCGTAAATTAGAGCATGTAGGTCATTCACCATTCAATTATTTCACCAATAGGGACTTGTAGTAAGCCTCTTCGAGCCACCCTCAAGAACACCATGTCAGTTTAATGATCCCCATGCATGAAGCATTCCTTATTATTTCATGGTGTTTCAATTGTCCCCTCAATCTAGATTATCATCACTATTGTCATATCCCTTAGTGCATTATTAAATCTAAGAACTATATTCCCTATGTAACTCATATACTTTATTGTTTCAAAACCTTGTGAATATCGACATCCCATTAATGTGAAACTTGCAATCCAATGCCATAGAGAATTCTCTAAATGCTACATAAACTATAGCCCTTGAAGTAATCCTTTAATGTGAGCAGGTGAATATCAAGATTATCAGGTTTCATCGTATATATCCAACCTCACTCAGAACTCTATGCGAACCTCCAACTTTCGGGGATTTAGGAGTCTTGGGGAATCTGAGGTTGATTCGATTACCCGAGCATTAATCCTTCTAGAAAATCCACCTGTGCTAGGATTTTCTGAGCTATCGATATTTCGGGGATTTCTTGTATCCAAGGATTACCCGAGCTTGTGAAGCACCTTGTCACCATAGATTTCTCAGTAGTAAAATGTTTCAACTTGCAATTTTATCACTTCTCTTATTGTATCCCATACACGACTCTATACGCTCCATACCAACTCGAGTCATTCATCTTAGGTGGACGCCCTAGTCTCACAACTCGCCACTATATAGGATCCACGACCTTCACCACTATCCATTTGGCCACTTGTTATGTTCAATATCATAACTTAGCGTACATTCTTATGCAATTTAAAGTTTCTTTCTACCCTTCCATACATGCATTGTCACAAATCCTTCATATAGAATCTTCGTATAGTATACTACAATCTTGCAAAGCAGCATCCGCCCCCAAATGGATCGATATTGTCAGTCTTGCATTCACTTTTGAATATTGTGAGGAGATGAGACATAACACGGGCTTGAAAACCTCTGTGATTTTTGTATACACATAAAGATTGAAAATTGTGTATCACGCCTTCTACCGGCTCTTCGCTTCCTCGTCAACTTGCGCCTATGTAAATATGAAAAATATTCAAATTCAGTTAAGTGATTTCCACTTTCTGTTTCATGGATATATGTGCAAAAGGCTTCTCCCTTTAAGCATCGATGTTTTGAAGTCTCAAAGCCTATTTTCTGAGGAATATGTTAGCCACCCAGATAAATCCGTTCCATGCACATCGAGCCACTACTATACATAATACCATATCAAATAGATATCTCCTTCCCTACTCACAACCATGGTATCATCCACCACTATGCATATTAAACCTCCGCGCCTATATCTTTGACCATCCTATACCCAACATTCATTGTATTTGTAAGGTCCCGTGGAATTAAAATCTTTGGGAATTTTAGTGTCTCGGGGAATCTGAGAGCCCACAGATTCTCCAAATGTCTGTCTTCTCAAAAAATCCAAGGTGGGAGAGATTACTCGAACACATGAACGACTAGCAACTGGTGAAATTCATCAGCTTCACGCTATCATCCTGTCAATGCAAATTATCATCAAAGTGCACATTATTAGTTAGATCTCCTTTAAAACATTCGCTCACTCTTGGCACATGGAAATAAGAAGATTTGATTCCACTACAACACCCGATTAGAAGATGCCTCATATAGTGAATTCTCTTTGTTATTTCTGCTGGTTAGCTCAATTACTATTGTCACTTTCATCTATTCACCATCTTTTGCTTGATTGTTTACACACTGCCATAAATTTACATTCAGGTCCCTATCTTCCATACCCAACAATGGAAAATTTAGAGATTACATTGAGTTACATATATCCATCAAATGAGTTCCTTCTATTGAAAGCGTTCATTATCAAAAGGATTCTAGAGTGAATGTCTACAATTAGTCTCATGCTTTTAGTCTTAACTTAAAAATTTCACTAATCGATCAATTAAACAAACTACTGAACATAATACTTCAAGACCATTATCTGTTCTCATCATAATACTACAAGTTCCTCGTTCTTGCTTTGTAAAATCTGATTGTACACAGAATCCTAGGGCTTGTCCATTTCGCAAAATCTGACACTCGATAAAGTCTCTAATCTCTATTTAATGCAAAATACCTGACAATGTGAATTCTTTGGAATTCAAATACCATCCACGATTCCCCATTTATCCTATCTAGGTCTAGATTTTCAAAAGCTCACCTTCAAAACCAATATGTTCAAGTATATTATGGGCTTGCAAAATATGATTAACCCAAAGTGAAAATACAAATTCAAACCAAAATCCAAATTACATTTGAAAAACAAATACTGAATAGGGTGCTAAACCATGATTCCAAAACTTTATAGTGAGATGCGTAAAAATTAACTTTTAGACCAAGTTCAAAATCAACTTCAATGGGACCAACCGAAAATCAAAGAAGTGAAATGCAAACAGAAAACCTCGAGGTGTATGTATATCTAAACCAGCTTTCTTGCACTTATGTGCAATAGTGATTGAAAATTCCATTTGTCCAGATTGCATTAGCAATGACCAGAAAATAAATTAATCTGAAGAACCTTAGTCAACATATGCAACAAGCCAGATCAAGCACTTAGGTCCCCTCAGGCAGATCAAAACAAGAGACTTATGACCAGAGAAATAGAAACCCAGATATATGGAGGGGGCTCAGATTCTAAAAATTTGAGGGGGCTCAAACTCAGAAAATCTGAGGTAGCTCAGATTATCTGGCCAGATTAAGGTTCAGGTAATCTGAGGTGCCTTAGAATTACTGAACCTGCCCCAAATTGAACCAATTTTGCCTCTATTTCAATTTTTTGAACAAGGGTCAATCTCCAAGAGCCGAACAATCACATGAAGACATCTCAAATTCAGATTTATCGTCAAGCACATGGGTGAAACAAGACCAAGACTGAGAGACTTATCCCTTAAGGGGATGAAGCCAAGACCCTGCGAAAAACAAAGAAGCAAACAAAGCAAGAAAAAGAGGGTCCCTGCTTTTAGCAGGGCATGTGTGCGAAAATTGCACAACACTCCTCTAATAGAGTTGAAGTGGAAGTTCCCTTTTCCACTTGATATGCTCTCTAATGAATGTTTGATGCTATTTTTATACAATATGGATTTCTCAAGACTCAAACCAACATAATAAGGGTATATTAAATGGGTTTTCAAGGGTAAATTGACATCATGAATTTAGCTAAATTGGATTGATTGAGAATGACTGAAAAGGCTTCAATTTATAATTTTTTGATTTATAAAATAGAGGGTTGAGATGCATTATAAGATAAAGTATTGTTCTTGTGATAATTTTCACAAGGTGGAAGCTCAAGAAAATGGCATGTTGCATGGGGAAGAGGGCTAGGTGTGCTCACACATGTGTGAGAAAACATTGGGAAGCACATGAGTTTGAAATGTGGAAAGGTTTTGAAAATTTTAAGAGGGGAGAAATTAAGGAGTGTCACATGTGGGAGAAAGAAGAAAGTGTAGGGTGGCTACACATCTATGGGATAATCCCACATATGTGTGAGAAACCAAAGAGAAATTTGTGTTGAAAATCAAGGTGTCTCAACTTTGACAATTTGCTAAGTTATTTATTTATTCTTATTTTATATTTTCCCACAAATATTATCATTTATGTTATTAAATAATTTTACTCCATCAAAAGGGGCATGAGATTTTGAGTTGACACTTTTTCCATGTGTAAGTGCCTTGAAAAATAAGTTATTAGTTGTAAAAAGATGCCCATTTAATGGTCTAACATGGAAAGCCTATTTTTAAGGATGTTATGATGGATTTATGAAAACTATAAGGGCTAAAAGTGCGGGATATCATTTTTGATGTGAGAATAATCTATGACACATGTAAGAGAATATTTGCATAAGTTATTGATGGTCTATGGCACATGTAAGAAGATATCCTATTTTATAGGCATTCTTATGATAACTTGTAAGAGGGTGTGATGTCATGTAAGTGACCATGTTTAGCATGTAAGGGTCATATGGTTTTTTATCATGGTATTTTGGAACCCTGTTTTGAACCATGGTAATGTTTTATTGTGGTATTTGAGCTCCCATGAGTTTACATATTGAGGGGTTGACATGAAGACACCATGAGAGGTTTTATAGGTACTCAAATGTTGTTAAATTGAATATTGAAGAGGAGTTGGAGTGGATGTATTGTACTCAAATATTATGATAATACAAGCTATTCATCTCTTCTTTTGTGGAGTTTTTTTCTTCAAAGGATTTCTCCACATTAAACACTGTGTTTGGTGTCCAATTTTCTATTCTATGCTTTCATTGTTATTGTTGATTTGAAACTCCATATGGTAAACATTGTTAGATCTTATTTACAATTGATTTAAACTTCTATTATTCTTTTTTGCCTCTAGTTTCTAACATTTGGTATCAAAGCCGCACCAGTTGTGTGTCTTGGGTGGTAGAATAGAGGTTTTTTGAGCTATAGTGGGAGTTTGGTTGATATTTTTTTTGTAGTTTTGTGTGTTGAAACCATGGCTGCAACTTCTTCTTGTTTGGACATCAAAAAATTTAATGGAATGGGATATGAGTTGTGGAAGCTAAAAATAGAGGATCTCCTTGAAGAACGACATCAATGGGTGGCTATAAGAAATGAAAAGAAACCCAAAAGAATGAGTGATGAAGATCAGGAGAAGATGGATAAGAAGGCATGAGATACTATCAAATTGTGTCTTGCAGATTCTATTCTCTTGAATGTGTCAAAGGAAAATATTACACATGCTTTTTGGAACCAGATAGGTGAGATCTACGAAGAAAAAAGTCTATTAAATAAAATCTACTTGAAATGAAAGTTGTTTTCTCTTAAGATGGAGGAAGGTGAATCAATAGTTGAGCATTTAAATTCATTTAATTTGATTTTGATTCAACTAGAATCTATAGATGTGAGGGTTGATGAAGAAGATAAATGTATTATGTTTCTTTTTTCTTTACCTAACTCATGGGAAAATTTCATTCTTCTTATGACTATTAAACTCAAAGATCCAAAGATGGATGCACTTGTAGCAACCTTGTTGTCTTAGGAAATGATGAAAAAGACTATGGCTAGTTCAGGTGATGCTCTCAATGTCAAGCGAAGGCCTAAATAAAGAGGGTCTAAAGGAGGTAAGAATGGGTCTAAGGAAAATTCTAAAGGTGGATCTAAAACTCCTATGAAGAAGAACAAAGTTAAATGTTGGAACTATGGAAAAAGAGGACATGTGAAGAAGGAATGTAAAAATCTAAAGAAACAAATTGATTCATCCGCTTAGAAATCCTCAAATTCAGGTGATGAAGCTTTCGTTTCTTCTCTTCATATTATGACTAATGAACATTGGTTAATTGATTCAAGATGCTTGTATCATATGAATCCTCATAAGGAGTGGTTTTACACATGAAAAATATGATGGAGGTGAAGTCTACCTCGGTGATAACTCTTCATATCCTATTGTTGGAAGGGGTAATATATTTTTGTGTTTCAATGATGGGAGGTTAACAAACCTCTCTCATGTTTTTCATATCCTAGGTTTAGCAAAAAAATTGAATTTAGATTCTAAGTTGAATGATTTAGAATTGCATGTAACATTTGATAAGCATGGTTGTAGATTGGTAAGAGGAAATTTGGTGATAGCAAGAGGGACAAGGAAGGGGACTCTGTTTAGGCTTGAAGCCACTACTGTTGTTAACTCTACTAGTGTACATAACTAATTTTTTTATAAAATACTTGTATGTTTTGGCACCGAAGATTGAGCCACATTAGTGAGGTTATTTTAAAAACCATTTTAAATAAAAATTTGTTAGAGAGTTTCTCCTATTATGATGAGTTATGATTTTTGTGAACATTGTGTGTTTGGAAAACAAAATATAATTTTTTTTCCTTTAGGTAGTAATAAATCTAAGAATAAATTAGAACTTATTCATTTAGATGTATTTGGTCCTAGGGATGTGGAATGAATTGGGAAATCTAGATATTTTGTCTCCTTCATTGATGATGTTACAAGATATACTTGGATATATTTTATGAGACATAAATATGAAGTTTTCACTAAGTTTAAAGAATTTAAAGCCTTATTTGAAAAGTAAACAGATTGTAATATTAAGGTTTTGAGGTCTGATAATGGAGGTGAATACTATTCTAAGGAATTCGATGAATTTTATAAACATGTAGGAATAGTTAGAAAGAAAACTAATCTATATACTCCTCAACAAAATGGAGTGGTAGAAAGGATGAATCAAACAATTATGGAAAGAGCTAGAAGTATGCTAAGTAGTTCACAGCTTGACAAATGCTTTTGGGAAGAAGTTGTAATAGCTAGTTGTTACTTGTTGAATATACTCCTTGTAAGGCTCTTGTAACAACACCTTATAAAATGTGGACAGGTAAGAAACATTTTGTTTCACATTTAAGGGTATTTGGCTATGAAGCTTATGTTCATGTGCCTAAAGAAAAATGAACTAAGTTGGATCCAAAAGCTGAAAAGTACATTTTCATTGGATATGGTGATAATGTAAAAGGTTAGAAGTTATGGAATCCTCTAACCTAGAAAAATATATTTTCTACATATGTGATTTTCAATGGAACCCTTTGCAATGGTGTCTCCTATGTCAAGTACTTTTTTCCTTTTTTCTAAGGTTAGAAACAAAGTTGTAAGAGTGTTTGTATTGACTTATCAAGATGTATGAGGTGCAATAAGTACTCAATGTGTTGTCAATTTTAAGTTTGGATTGTTTTCAAGTGAGCATCTTTTTTTCATTATTTTTAAGATATGGGTTTTGTATTTTTTATAATATATGAAAATAGGGGGGATGAGTAAAGTTAGATTATAAGTTTATATGGATTATGTGTTTATATATAAAAGATAATATTTATATAAATGATAATAGTGAGAGATAATACTTCTAGTTATAAGTGTGTGATAGGTTTTTATATCAGTGTTTTCGATTACACTTTGCATTTCATTATTAGAAAGAGAATAATTCTGTCACAATTTGATTATAGAGAGTAGTCTACAATATTGATGCAAAAAACTAGTACATAATTATAACTAGAAGAACTATCTCTTCAATTTATATATGTACAAACATAATTTATAATTTGAATGCAATTATAATTTATATGTGTTTAAAAATAGAATTTTGTTATAAATAAAGTGAGATATTATATTAGTTAATTTTTTTTTTTGGGTACACTATATAAACTAAAATTGTTCAAGTTAAAAGATAAATATAATACCAATATGGTGTACACTAAATATGAGTGTTCTTGGAATGACTATTTTTAAATTCATGTACACAACCCCCTATCTGATATTTTTTAACCTAAATTTAGAAGGCACCCTCTTCTTCTTATGAGATCTAAGCTTCATATGATTATGGGACTTCTACCTTGATAGTGATTACTTAATTTTGACAACAATCCATTAATCTAAACACACTAAGACAAAGGTTTGGTCTACTATCATGATTGATTTTAAGTATCCAAGTAAAAAAGGTATTTATCCATGTTGATGGAAATTATACACCTTAGGTTATATTTTTCTTACTAGGTGGGTATTAGAAATATTATACATATTACTTAAATATTCATTAAATAATTCTAGAATTAGTTTTCTTTACTTCTTAAATTTGTTTAGATAGGTGTTGATGGTGTTTTCTGCACAACAACAACTCAGACAGAATGCAATATTCTATCTCTCTTGAAAGATAATCTTCAACAATAAGTTACTAAAAATCACCCCAAGGTCTCTCGGGTGTCAGGTCATGACAATGCATAAACAACTCAGATAATATGTGAAAATGCTGGTAATCACAAGGCGCCTTACAAATGAACAATGCTGGAAGTGAATTCTCACCAGATGCAACAATATAGTGATGCTTTCAATCCTAAAACTAACCCAAATTCAAAATAAACAGCAAAAGAGATAAGGGTTTAGAGAGATTCTACTTATTCTAACTCCTAAGATCAATCACAGTAATGATGAAAGCTGCAAATGGACAGATCCCTAACAAAACCGATCTCTGCTTGATCAAGGACAGACCTGCAACTACACAGAAATGGTGCAATCTTCTAGGGAAATCCAAAGATTTTCAGACTTTGAACATTCATTCACATACCCAACTGCTGGCACAATGTAAACAAGCATTCACAGTTGAACTTAACACAGAAGTGAGGCCCAAACTAACTTTACACAATAATCTACAATCAGCAAATTGCTAAAAGTATGGACCAGAAATCGATCAACATTATTAGCATTTCACCATCATTGTAAAAGAGCTAAAATATAACATCTAACAGATCTAATATCTGAGAATCAAGAATAAGAAACCATAAAACTATTGAAAATAAATACAAAGTTTTCCAAATCAACAATCCAATTGCATCAATTCTCCAGCATTACATAACAATTTCAAGTCTCTCATCTTCTACAACTAATTCTGAAAACTACTTGCCAATTCTGGCCTTCTAACTTAGCAAAATTCTGGCCTAATCAAACTCCTAAAAAATCTCTCCTTTACAAACGAGGCATGAATGCCATTTATAGAGAACCTCAAACATGTCGGCCCAATTAGATTTTATAATAATAACTGACCTCAAAACAGGTCGGCCTAATCAGATTTTACAATAATAACGGGCCCCAAAACAGGTCAGCTAGGAGGATTTCAAAATAGGACAAGATTTGCATTAAATGCATGAATATTATCCATGTCAGCCCACGATCTCCAGCAAGATCAGATTCACGTGTCTTCCAGAAAGTCCTTCAGCTGTAGACAGTTTTGGCATGGATTCTTAGGCAGGTCCCACTTTGAAAATTTAAATTGAACATTTCCAGATTTCCCTCTTTTGGCACGAATCCATATGCAAGTCCCCCTTTTAATATTTGTTTTGTCTTGAAAAATAGATATCATCATTAATAGCCCACGTGTCCAAATTAAATTTGAATAAAATCATGGTCTTTAAGAAAAACTTATATTTTCAAAAGGAAACTTTCTATTTTTGATTTTTTTCCATTTTTGGAAATTTTTTATCTCAAGAAACTTTCATTTTCAGGATGAAACAAAAAATTTCCATTTTGGAAAAATAATTACCTAAAAAATTTCCATTTCGGGAAACCAGACCAAGGGAAAAATCTAGGAAAATCCAGGTCGGGCGGACTCCAGACCAGAATCCAAAAAAAATCAGCCGGACAGGATTCCGGGAAAATCTGGGTCAGGCGGATTTCAGACCAGAATCTGGAAAATTCCAGGCCAGGCGGATTTTTCTAAATAAGGCAAAAATTTCAACAATAGATCATCAAAACGAACCAAGAATGCGTAAAACATCATGCAATATATCAAATTAAGCATGGGGTGTTGAGCATTTATTATCAAATTCATCAATTCAACCCAGTATTTCAATTTGCACAAAGCCTGGCAGAAAATCCAGAAAAGTCCGGGTGGACCAGATTTCCGTGGACGGCATAAAATTTTAGACTTTTGGCACATTCTAAAAAATTGAAGAAATCTAAGAAAATCCAGGTTGGACGAAAAATCCCGAACGCGGGCAAAAACCCGGACTTCGCTCAGATCCAGAATTTCAGCAGAATCTGGGAAAATCCGGACGGACCAGAAAATCTCGAATTGGGGTAGAAACCCGGATTTTGTTCAGAACTTAGTTTCTTCAAAGTGCAACCTAGGGAAATCACTTGGGCAAGCAAGATGAACATCTAAGGACCTCCAAAGGAAATGAAATCAATCAAATTAAAGGGCCAAAAGACACCAAAAGCCAAAGAAAAAAGAGGGTCCCTACTTTTAGTGGGGCGTGCGTGCAAAACTTCACAACAAATGGTGACTCTGCTGGGAAAATGCTCTAGAGTATTTTGATGATAAAACAAGAATCATGAGCCCAGAATCTCTGGTTTCGATCTCCCTATCAGGCAAACAAATCAAAATGCAAGACCAAAGAATCAGAACCAAAGGTAGACTAAACCTTTAATAAACTGAAAATCCAAGTGTGTGCAAGTGAGTTCATTTCCATCCTTGAGCTACTGCAGAAACCAAGCTCAGTTAAGTTAGGCTACGTAAAGATTCTAGCTCCAAAAGCAACCTGGATAGAGCCTCACTTCCAGTCAGATGTCCATAGCCCCGACGAGGTTATTGCTGCGACTCCCCTAAACATAGCTCTACTGCCAGCCAGACGTCCACTGCCCTGGTAGAGATATTTAGATACTCTTGATAAGTTGAAATCTTTCTTTTGATTTTCAATATTTTCTCTTCCTTTTTTTTTTTTAATATTTCTTTTCCTTTTCACTCTTTTCATTTCAACCTGTGAACAGTGAAGTCCACACTCAAGGCTGAGAACCACAGTGGCA